>CM068370.1:500110963-501310963 GCA_034769895.1 Magicicada septendecula
TTTGTAAAAGGGTAGGAGAGAGAGAGAGAGAGCGAGAGCGAGAGCGAGAGCGAGAGAATTCCTCTCTTTGAGTACGATTTGATCGTTTGTTCTTTACGCGCGTTGCATCAGCTGTTTTCAATTTGCTAACCAATTGAAAGGTTATGTTGTCCGTAGTACTTCATAGGTTCTGATGTCGGAGCTAACTTTCTTACTCTTCTCTGTTATTTACCTGTTTCCTGTAACAAAGCTGCTATCTACAAGAAATAATACAAAGTCAATTACCTAAAAGAAAGGTATTTATTGATTGAATTTGGTTTATTTTTCTGGAAATTATTACCTCCAAATCATCAGTTTACAAATCGATTATTTTCGAAATCACAACATTTTTTCGATATAAGTTTTTTCATATAACACAACAGATATATTCAATTACAGTTACTACTACAATTAATAAATTATGTATCTCAGGGTTATTTGAGGATTCTTTGAGCTATAAGAAAGTCAGAAATGCATAGTTATTAGTATCATACTTTACAATAATTAATATTTGTTTTCTTAAAGTCTGATTCAACAAGTTCGTTTTTTAAACGCCAGAGCGCAGATTACGTATTCATACAGAATGCGAGAAAATAAAGATGGCTGCCGTAGATTTATAATGAACCCACGTTTTGACTATTTTTGGTTAAATAAATATAGTTTATAATGTTCACACTAAGTTTTCTTATAAATTGAAAGATGTATTGTTTCTGGTGTTCGTTACTTGTTGGTGATGTGTAATTTTTTAGTTTATTAAGGTAGGCGATCTCACCCAAGTCGTGATAGTTCAAAATTTTCAGGCCATCAGATTGTTAGATGAATTTTCTATGTTCTTCGATTTTCTGGCATTAATTATTGTGGTTCAACGGATGTCTCGGATGTAGTGGCTTGTGCTGAATCTTTTCATTAATTTAGAATGGTGTTTTTTCCGAATTGTTACTAAATTCTTAAAATTTGCTGGACATTATTTTTGGCCATCTACTCACTTGAAATCCAATTTAACAATAAACTCATCTTGTTGATTATGTTACCCTTAGTAACCAAGAAATTTATGAGTTTTTATTGGCTAACCTAGGTACAGTTTTAGTAAATAGGCTAGTATTAATTATTATTATTTCTTCCCTCCTTTTAGGAAAAATACTCCTTTATAATGTTTAACTATAATTATATTTAATTTATAGGCCTACTATGTTTTTCTTCACATCTTTACATAAACATAGATACTTGTATTTATAATTTAGTGGCTTTTAACTTGGTTTATTTCTGACTTATACTTCGGGAAATGTATTATTACTCTAGGCACTATTTTATTTTTCCTTCATCTCTTTACTTTATTTTAATTATCAATTATTAATTTCTTATATAACCCTGGATCCTTCAAACATAAATAAAATAATATTTTAGTTACATTGATATTGCCTTTGTGGCCTAACAAAACAAAACTACAACAACTTATTACTAAACTTATAGTATATTACTATAGTCCAGCATCTTCACTATTTGTGATTGATGTCTTTTTCAGTTTTTAAAATTTACACATATCATACTATGTTGCACTTTGTACACACCGCACTTTTATGGTAACACTTAGTACATTGTTTTTTAATTGCTAAAGTGTTTTATGGTACAAATGTTTCATAGCATGATACTTAATCCCTCATTTCTGACTTTTGGAATGGGTAACTACTGACTTTTTATTATTATTATTTTACAAATACTTCTTTATTTTTTTATCAGTATTGATCACTGATTATGTAATGCTACAACGTATACTGGAATAAACTATTAACCATAACTACACCTTAAAAACTACCAAGTTAATCTTGTAGCAAGGCTTTAAGTTGTTTGAAGTTTTTAATAACTTTTGTTTTTAGAAAAACTTCTGTTATATCACAAATCAGCTGGTAAAACTTGTAAGTATAGCCTACTGGCCGAGAGAGTTTGAAATCAAACACAATTAGTTCTAGGGCTAGAAGTACATAGATCGAGTGACATGAGACAGACACTGATTTCTAGCGTTGATTTTTTTAATCTACATCACAGATTGAGGAATTTATTTTTTTTAATAAGTGGGGCAGTCAAGGAGGCATTACTGATGGGGATTAGTCGGCCGTCCGCCGCGCAGACCTTCCAGCCTTGGGTACC
Organism: Magicicada septendecula; assembly: GCA_034769895.1. NCBI lineage: Eukaryota > Metazoa > Arthropoda > Insecta > Hemiptera > Cicadidae > Magicicada > Magicicada septendecula. The sequence goes on from CM068370.1 coordinate 500,113,127, forward strand.
TACCTGAACTCATCCTAGAAAAGGCTTACAAAACAAAGAAAATCGGTATGGACAACCATACATGACTTCCATGTTCTAATTAATTATAAAATTATGGGCCTACACTCTGAGCGAAACCAAATATATCAGCATGCTTTTGGTAAAAACGCTAAGAAAGATAATCAAAATACGAATTGTAGGCTACATAGTTCTTAATATTTTAAAAATAAGGAATTAATTTGATTAAATTTTTTTTATTTAAACAACGCGAAAGAAAGCGAATGCCGCCCAGCGTTTGTTATCTGTGAATTTCTGAAAACGAAAAATTATTTTGTTTACGTATCCGTGGTGACATAGCATGGAACGATATCAGTTGTTAATATTTTATTGAAATTTTTTTAAGTTTTCGGTCGAATAAATTTATAACATCAATACAAAAAAATTACCCCATCCATCTTCAACTACCCTTTTCATTTATAGATATTTCATCTACCTTTCTACAGTGGATTATTATGACCTTCTTTTCAGAATACTTTATCAAAATTAATCACTTTACTCTTGTTAAAACGTAAAACGTTGCAGGTAAAGTACCTCTTCCCCTCAACTGATCTTCACCAAAATCAATAGGGCTTGAGTCCTCTACAATTCGGGCACATATGTAAACATTATTTGATTTTTCGGGAAGTTATCGTTCGCCATAGAAAAATTCTACACACACACACACTTTTCGGAAAATGACTTCTTCATGTTTTGAGGGTTGTACAATCAGAGTGCCCCCCTTATCTCGAACACAATTTTTTTCGCGACCACCATACTTCCATTTCCTTACGGAACATGGAAGAAAGAAGAACCTTTCGAGTGGAGAGAGAATTTCCTGTTTTCGAAATTTTCAGTAGGCGTACTCACAATGCTGAGCTGATGAGATATTTATATTTACTTTTCCGCGTAAGAGAAATGAGGAAAACGTCGCCCGTAATCTAATCAGTCCAGTTTGGGTGTGTGTAGAAGTGCACTGTTGTGTATAACCGTAGAGGATGTGTACCGACGACATACCATGCTGTTAGTGGTGAAGTGGATGCAATGGTTTTTGCTTGAATGTGTGCTAAATTTCATCCATCCGTCGTCTATCCCTAGCGCTACATAATTGTTCTAGGAAATTCATAACGATTCCGGGAAGTGTAGTATGATATTAAGCAGTCATATTTGCACAGAAGCCAACAGTAAGTTTTAAAAAGCATGTGGGCAACCTGTGTACATCATCCCAACAGTAAGTTCTGTATTTGATTTCATCTAACAGGTAATTGGACGATGTCGTGAAATTCTTATTTAATCATGAACGTTTAACTGCATGTACTTACACATAATATATGTGTGAATGAAGACAAATGCGGCTTATGAAGAGCGTGGGGATCTTCAAAGAAGGCCTACTTGTTTGTTTGGTGCATGCCTGTGCGCGCGCGTGTGTGTGTGAGGGAGTGAGTTCACGCGCGCGTTTTATCATAACACTCGTACGTTCCGAGCAAATGTCACTCAGAGCAAATGTCATTCCGAGCAAGTGTTCGAACCACACCATCATCATTGGCTCGACAGCCCTTTTTGTGGGACCCAGCCTTCTTCAGAAGATTTCGCCTTTCTTGTCTATTCTTAGCCACATTCTTCCAGTTTATAATTCCGAGAGTATTGAAACTGTCCAGATTCATCCCGTCCCTCCATCTCAGTTTTTGCCTTCCAACTTTCCTTTTATTACTTCTGGCTTTGCATTAAATGTCTTCTTAATAACTCTGCTTTTACAAGCACGTACAATGTGTCCAGCCCATTCCAATATTTTTAATTTAATAAAGGTGACCACATCAGAATCGTTATAAAAAATTATAGAGCTCTAAATTATATTCTTGGATTTCGTTGTCCATGAACATGAACATACTACACGTACACACAAAAGGCCGAAAACTAGACACTCTAGAACAATTAGAAATGCAAACACACAAAAACAAATAAAAACGACATCCTAAACGAACAGACACAATTCAAATCGCACGCATTATTCAAACACATCTCACCACACACACACAGCTTCGATCTTTCGAAAAACTATCTCGTCGCCAACAAGATGAACAACGCTACCTACGACAGCCTCTGATGAAGCCTTCTATAGGTGAAAGCCGGTTCAGGCTGTAAGGTAAAACTTTACGTTTTTACTTATAAAAAATTTAGTGTTCCGAGTCGTCAATATTATAGTGATATTCTAAATTATATCTTTCCCTTCAGGCTTCCCCCTCTTCCACTGGACCAAAAATTTGCCTGAGGAACCTCCTTTCAAATACATTTATAGTTGTCTCTCATCTGATCCAGGTAGTGAGACTATCCATGTCTGTGATGCGTAAGTGAGTAGTGGGCGCACTAGGAACTTGTACATCAATACCTTGGTCTTTCTTTCTATTAACTGAGACTTTAGATGTTTTCAGAGGCCCTGCACACACGCTTTCGGAATTCCACACTAGTATTATTTTTACAGTTAACTTCCGAGCTGAGGTAGGTAAAGCTATATACTATCTCGAATTTATAAGAGCCTATTTCTAAATTTTTAGGACTCACACAACAGTCTTTCCGTGTCACTACCATATACTTTGTTTTCCCCTGATTGATCTGCGGATGCATTCTTGTTGCACCTTTCTCCAATTTCACAAAGGCTTCCACCATAGCTGTTTTTGTTCTTCCTATAATGTCGATGTCATTTGCATACGCCGATGTCACGATAACTTTTGAAGGCATCAACCGATTTTTGTAAAACTTAAACACGCTTGTTCATTACTTTACCTTACAGAACCTATGGTTTTGAGATTTATCATCCACAAATTAGGGGGGTGGGAGACAAAAAAATGAAAGAAGTCAAAATTGTAAAAAAAAAATCTTAAAAGTTCATGTGGGGTATCAAATTAATGGGAATTTTAACCAAAATATGAATTTAACTTCGTTTTTGAAATTTTTATAATTCTGGGACGCCAGAGGCCAAAAAGTGAATGAGAATTATGATACAATTGCTACATCTCATGTGGCATATCAAATTAAAGGAATTTGTAACTAAAATCTGAATGTAATGTTAAGTTTAGTTTTGTCAATTTAAAACAAAACTTACCTAAAAATGTGATCAAACGTTTAAAAAAATTGTAAAAAATCCAGCCGGATGCCAAAGTACAGGATATTTTAACACAAAAATTTGATTGTTTAGGGTTTTTAATCTTTATTGTATGATTAGTCTAAAATTGTTACTCCACTATAAAAAAAAAGCGTACTCAGGATTTTCGTAATTTTTATGATAATTGAAAAATTATCTAATATCAAAATTTTTTGGGCTGTGGAATTCAAAAATTAACATTAACAAGAAAAATTAGAACCATGTACGTATTCCGGATAAAATTCTCTTCAACTTGATAGCCCACATGGATCTTTGCGGTTTTATAAAAATTTCGATCCACTTTTTGGACCTTGACGTCCCGAAATTTTGAAATTTTCAAAAATAAACATAATAATAATGGCTCCCATGTGTACCACCGAAGTAGCTTAGGAGAAGGGAGGGTAGGTTGCCTTATGTGAGCCGTACGGCATACAAGGAAGGCAGCGTGGCCAGCACTACGCTTCAGCCGCCCATTATTATCCCCAAGATGTTATCCCAGGTACTCATTTTCAAGAGGCTCTGAGTTGACCTGGGGGCTGAAAAACGCACCTTGATTTTTTGATGCGGGCCCGGGAATCGAACTCGGAACCTCTAGGTTAGTAGCCAGGTGCCATACCCACTGGTCTACTGAGCCGCCCAAAAATAAACATATTCACCTTTTTATTAAAAAACCCTCTAATCTAATGCCCCACGTGGATTTTTGCGATTTTTTTGGCAACTTTGACTCGGTTCATTTTTTGGGGGGATTAATCGAAAAAATAATAGTGTTATGTTAGTAGGTTATGTATGTATATAGGTAGGGTTATGTAATTGTGGGACCGCGTGCCACGTTGTACGAAATCTGTTGATGCGTTGTGAGACAAACCCCAAATAGACAGATAAACGCAAACGGTCGTGTTAAAACTGAGAGGTCGCCTCGCTCGTTCAAAAACACATTCGATTGTGACAAAAAATATGCTTTTGCGCAAATTCTGGCTAAAATATGACCATAAACCATAGATGTCATAAATCTCAGTTCAAGCTCTAACAGTGTCGTAACTAACAAGTTGTTTTGTGTTCATCGGATAAGTAATAGGTTTTTTGTCGAAAGTATGTTTAGATTCAATTGTTTTGCTATTTCTAGTCACAGTCGTTGGGGATATATAGCACAATTTTAAATTATTTCTGTCGACGGTTCGACAATATTTATTGTCATCATCAGGACCTGTGTGTGAATACAAAAGAAATGTCAAACACAACAGAACGATTATTTGAGTAACGTGTTTGTGTATGTGTGTATCCTTGTATATGTGAAGAAGTTGAGACAGTTGAGTTCTAATATTTAATTGTTGATTACTACTTTTGTAATTAATTACAAATACCATTACCTTATGAGTAATTTAAATTGTAATATTGTATAAATCATGTGATATTATAATTTTCTCGTATTTAAAGAAAACATTTGATGATGTAAAACAAACTGTCTCAACTTCTGCACATATAGGCCATACACACATACGCACGCGTACACACAGTGACATACACAATCACGTTCACCCAAATAATTGTTCTGTTGTGTTTGACTTTCTTTTGTATTCGTACACAGATCCTGATGATGACAATGAACATGTCGAAACGTCGATACAAGTCATTTAAAATTTGTGTTATATTTTTTGACCGATCCTCACGAACCCTTATCGGAAAAAATTCATTGATTGATGGTCACTACGAATTTAAGGATATACAGGATGTCCCGGGAGGAGAGGGAAATAATTTGAGAAATGGTTCTATAGTGTAAAAGAAAAAAAAGTTCATATAAACATATGTCCGGAAACGCTTTGTAAGCGAGTTCCAGCTAGCGAAAGATTTCGCCCGGGTTTCGGTTCCCCCGGGTAAATGAAGACTGAAATTCTGGGAAGGTAAATTAAGGGGCGAATTCTGTTGTTTCTTGTGGTTTTTGACTTGAAAAATCGAATAAAGCAGGTCGCAGAACTGTATCTCCCATAACTTTCATGATATCCGACGTAAAACAGAAAAATCTTTGCCTAAAAACGTATTGTATTGTTTTTAACCAAAATTGGAATTTTTTGTTGATTTTTATTGACTTTATTTACACCATTTTTCTCAGAATTAAATTCTTTACAAGTTTTGTTTTTAACGTTTATGCATTTATTAATCATTTAACAAAGTTATTGTACTTCTAACCTAAAAACACGTTTTTTCGGTGCATATATAATTTATTTAATATTTATTATTTCTTTACCACAAGATGTTTTTTCCCTTATTTGGAAAATACAATTCACAGAAGAAAAAGAAAAACATAACAGAATCAACTATCTAAACATAACCATCACAAGAAACAATAACCAACTACAATATGCAATAGGATACAGAAAACGAACTTCACTAACATCATTATTCCTGACCATTCTGACCACCCACCACAACATAAAATGACAGCTTTCTGTGCACTATTCAACAGGATGTACAAAGCACTCCTAAACAAACAGGAAACAAACAAACAAAGAAATATAATTTACCAAATTGCTGATGAAATAGGATACAATAAAACTACTATAAACAAAATAGAAAATAAAATCCAATATAAAATGAAAACTAGGTGTTGATCAAAATGAACAACACATATATAATAACAACAATAAAAAATGGGCCCCATTCACATAAATAAATAATAATGACATAACTAACAAAACTACTTAAAAACACAGACATAAAAAATAGTGTACAAAACTAATAAAAATAATTCACAAAAACTAAATAACCCACACAACAAAGATAATACAACAACCAACGGAATATACAAAATTAAATGCCAAAATTGCAATAGATATTGCATAGGACAAACAAAAAGACAAATGAAAAAACGTGATTTTAATTTAAACGCAGACAAAAAATCCCGAAATATATAAATCCAAATTGGCCACACATGCAATAAACACAGGACATAAATTCCCAGACATAACCAACATGACAGTGATAAAACACATACCACACAAAGGCACAATTAACTGCCACAAATGGGAAAATTTACAAATATACAAACACAAAAGAAAAAACAAACTAATACCTGAACAAATACAAGCAAACACAAAACACGACACAATATTCAAAATACTCAACACTGAAAACACCTAAAACTTAAATATACACACCACACCCACACGCAATAAAAACAAATTAAAATACCAAAAACCAACAGGAACCCATAGCACAACCAAACAGAACACCACAAACGTGCAACTTTTTTTTTCAATTTATTGGAGATTTGTAATCTGTTCGACTAAGCGAACAAAAATGCAACTAGATCCAAAACTATGATGGCTGAGGATGAGAACAATATGTCCCGAAACATGTTCCAAATAAGGGAAAAACATCTTGAGGTAAAGAAATTGTAAATATTAAATAAAATAATAATTAATATTATTATTAGAATAATATCGAGCAATTTTATAAGTTTCAGTGCATTAAACTTGGGAATTGGTAGGAAATGAAATGAGAAAGCAGGCCTCTATCAATTTCAGTCTATTTATATAGAATTAATTAAAGAAAACGGCAGAACAGTGACCTTCCAATCTCATTCACTTATTGTTCGATAAAGCAGCGGTTATCAGTTCTGATTTGATAGATTTATAGTGTTTCTGTAGACACAAGGTACCAGCTGTCTGGTTTTTTCCTCCCCGCTGTATATCGGAGCTTTTTGTGTGTGAAAAACATCGTTGTAAATGAAAGCATAATTAAATATAATTAATTCTCTACCGACTCGGAACACAAAGTTTTTTATGGGTAAAAACGTAAAAGTTTTACCTTGAAGAAGCTTTTTAAAAGCGAAAACTGGTTCAGGCTATAAGGTAAAACTTTTACGTTTTTACCCATAAAAAACTTTGTGTTCCGAATCGGTAGTGAATTAATTATATTTAGTTAAGTAACGGACACGTCATGGACAACGAAATCCAAGAAAGCATAATTGTTTATGTGTATACATTGTGTCCAGTCAGCATTTCGGGGATGTTTTGCAGGGAGTGTTGCCAACTCGATCATGGTGAAAGTCGCTAAATACCACCCAGAAAACTCCACTTTCGAGTATAATCCCCTCTATTTTTTTTTTTTACGAATTGTTATTATACTGTTCAAGATCACTGGTAATAATTATGTAGGGCCTATAATACAGGGTGTTTCATATAAAACGCAACCCACTAATCAGCCTTCTGTAATATTTGAATGTACCGCCAAACTCCTCTACGTTTTACTGGAATAGACTCGTCCAACAATCGAACATTGCGCCGGCGCAGTAAACTGCCTCTGATACCTATGACAAAGCGATCATAACGCTCAGTGCATTGTTAGAGAGAAAATGGTTTTTTTTCGCAAGACGAACGTGTTTTTATTCTTGAGTCGTACTTTAGCACGCGATCAGTGGTTGCAGTGCAAGAATCTTTTTGCCGTAAGTACCGTTATAAACCAGCACCTAACAAGACATCGGTTTTGAGGTTAGTGGCTAAATTTCGAGAGACAGGTTCTGTTAATAACAAGGAACACAAAAGATCTATGGGAGTGTTGAATGCAGACATAGTTGCTGAAATCAAAGATCAATTAATTGCCTCGCCAAAAAAATCAATTAGACGCTTGTCAGCTGAAATTAATTTACCAACAACAACCGTTTATCGGGCGACAAAAAAATTAAAGTTACGACCATATCGAATTCAAACAGTTCATCATCTTCTTGACCAAGACAAAGAAAAACGGCTAACATATTGTCATTGGTTTCGTCGATTTGTGCGTGAGGGTATTCATGTTATGGACTCGATTTTTTTCACAGACGAGGCGTGGTTTCATCTGGACGGCTACGTAAACAGCCAGAACAGTAGGACTTGGAGTGCTGAAAATCCCTTCGCGTATCATGAAAAACAATTGCACCCGCAGAAGATGGGCGTTTGGTGTGCGAAATCACGAAAAAAAATTATTGGTCCTTTTTCTTCGAGTACACCATTACTGCAGAACGATATCAGAATATTTTATTTCAATTCATTGCACTTTTGGAAGAGGAAGATCGATACTGCTGGTTCCAACATGACGGTACAACATCACACTACGCACATTCAACTTCTGTTTTCGTTAACGAATTCTTTGGTGAGCGCGTTGTTGGTCGTGGTTTATAGCCACCAAGATCTCCAGATTCGACTGCGCCAGATTTTTTTCTTTGGGGTTACCTCAAAGAAAGAGCCTACAGCAACAAACCACGAACACTTGAACAACTGAAGGTCAATATCGAACAAGCTGTTTTAAATATCAACCCAAATACTCTAAAAAAAGTTGCAAGAAACACAGTGAAAAGGGTGGAAGCGTGTATTCATGAAGATGGCGGCCACTTCCAACATTTACTCTAGAATTTTAAGTATTGTAAAGGTTGGAAATAAAATATTTAATTAAATACTTTACATATGCGTTTTTTATTTAAATGTTTTAATAAAATAAAATAAAATAATAAAATAAATATAGTAATAATATACTAATAAATATATTAATAAATAAATACTAAATATACTAATAAAATAGTAATTATTTAAATGTAATTACTGACATAGATGGGTTGCGTTTTATATGGAACACCCTTTATAATTAATACATTAATAATAATTCAACAACTACATCCGTATTCACTGTTGCGTTCGATATATTATGGAACGTGATTGATATTTTGGCCCTTACGACGTATTGTAGACCGTACAAATGAAGTTACGAGATTTACGTTTGTACGTCTTCCAATTACTCGTATAACTCTTACATATTAGAAAATGTATAAACGTAAGTAGGCCTACTTCTGCTTGAGAGGCCAACAAAATTTATATTTATTTATCACATGCACAGAGATTCGAAATGTATTATTGGTCATGTTTAAAAGGAATAAATCCCAAATGTTTAGTACCAGGCCACGTGTTGTTCAATCAAATATATTGCAGCTTACCGTCTGCGGCTTTTAGAAACAACGTCTTTGTGAAGACGTTGTTTCTAAAAGCCACAGACGGTAAGTTGCAATATATTTGATTGTATTATTGGTCGTGTGTGTGTGTGTGTGTGTGTGAGAGAGAGAGAGAGAGAGCGAGAGAGAGAGAGAGAGAGAGAGAGAGAGAGAGAGAGAGAGAGAGCAAACCATTACAAGTATGCTCTGTCTCTCCCATCGATCTAGGTCTCTCCCTACTCTCTGTATACAATGCTGATTGCGTGGAAGCAATTCTTTCGTTGGCTTAGCAAAAAATTCAGTGTACGAAAACGATCTCTGGTTTCTTATCTAGTAGGCTATATAGTGATGTTTAATAGACCGTAATTGGTCCCCATTACTTCGGGTGTCAAATTAATGATTTAGACGAAATTAACGTTAAATCCAGGTCATTACCTATTTCATTTAACTCTGAAAAACGGGTATGCTAAAATGCTAGAGCTAACCCCCAGAAAAGTCGCTAATCCAAAATACAGTGGAACTTGCTTATAACGAGATTCAAGGGACCGGAAAAATGTGCTCGTTAAAAGCGGGTGGGTGGTCACTACATCCGAGTTGTCGACTCGCAAACCTAAAGTTTTATACCGTGTTTATCGAACACGCGACAAAAAAAAGTGTACTATAGAAGAGGCTTTACACGATAAAATTTTGACATGTTGTACATTCTGCGCTTAAAAGTGAAATTTAGACTGTAAACATTTTTTTGACGCTGACATTCTTTGTTGAATATTGGCGCATAGTACATTCGCGAAATATAGTAAAAGTAACTGTGTGGTAAAAACGTATCAAAAACCAGCTGGCTATCTGTCAGAAAACGCAAAACTATCCATGCCACATGTACAATAATTATTTTTAAATTACAAGAAAATTCACTGTAATTTATTTGTCTTTTTGTTCTTCATTCTAAATGGAATCGTCAGAATTATATTTCGCACACAGAACTGGAGTACCTTAAAGAAGTCATCTATTTTTGTTTGTTTGGTAATTTTTGTATCTGTAGATACGTAATTTATTTAAATATTCCACGAATTCATCACTTAACACAATTAGTTTCACTGAATTGCGTTAATGATTTTAAACGAAAGTTTAAAATGCTGTATTGTAACGAACATTTTGTTTAGACTTTAACCCATGAACAAGCCTGCGATAAATGCTCGTTATAACCAAGTCACTAATGCGTTCCTACTCGTTAAAAGCGAGTTTCATTATCATTCCTAAAATACTGTTACGACATCACAGAACAATCTACGTGTTTATCGAATGTTCCAGAGGGATCCGAAATGTAACGTGTGTGGCGTATGTGCTTGTAGACGCATTTGCTAGACGGTGGAGAATTCACGCGGCCGCAAGCAATTACGTCCTAGTTTAAAGGTAATGTGGAATCGTCTAGATTTTCGGCGGATATAAATACAATTACCCAGGGACGCTCAGTTCAGTATAGTGGCGATATATTTTCAGTGTGGTTCGAGTTATTATCGGGCGAGATTACTGCATACGTTCAAGTGGTTATTAGTGAAGTGTTGCGTTTTATGATCGGGCGGTATAATTGTAAAATTGTGTTTAATATTAGTGTGAACATTTTATTGCGTGTGAACAATTTTTATTTGATTTGTTGTAGTAGACTGTGTTGTAGTTAATTACGAACTGTTTAACTGTAAAAATTAAAGCTGGTGATTAGTGACGTAATTGGTGTGTTGTATTTTGTTTCCACTGTACCTACGACGATCAAGTAGACCGTCGTAACAATAGAAAACCAAACAAATCTCGTACTTTTGCTCGATACATCCTAGTTCTCGTTATAATCGAGCTCATTATTCGCGAGTTCCACTATATATAAATAAGCATAAATACTTCTCCTTGAGAGGCGAAAAAATTAATATTATTTATTTCTCACATGCACAGGGATTCGAAGCGTATTATTGGTCGAGAGAAAGAGATTGAGAGAGGGGGGGATTTAGAATATGTAATTGCAAATATTTCAAGCATGATCAGATAAGCACGCTGTTACCAATATGAATAAAACGGTAAGGAATGTACAGAAGTAAAAGATAATAAATGTTATTTTAGTTTTGTGGACTTATATCATGCACACTATAGGTGTTCCAAACCGAATGGTACATAAGATTTTAAAAGACCCTTACTCTTGCACGCGCACTCACAACCGGCCAGGCACGACCTGGGCGGTTCAGGTATAAGTATACGGTCCAATTCAAAACTACAAAATTTTTAATTTAACTCATAATCCAAATTAAACTATACTTTTTGTAATCTGCGTGAAATTTTGAGAAAAATAAGTCCGAACAACACAATTGCTGCGATACATATGAGTAGGCCTATTTTAGCGATTCCTAAACCAAGTAAAGAATTGGAGTACTTAGTAAAGATTTTATTATAAAGTAATAAGTATGTTGGTGATATCTTGATGATTATAAACAAAAATTACCAATGTGATCTGTCTACTCTCTTCATGCGATGGTGATTACGTAGCAGCAATTCCTTCGTTGGCTTTGCAATAACTCAGCGTACAAAACAATCGTCTGTTTCTTATCTAGTATATAGTGATGTTTAATAGACCATTATTGATCAAATTATGATTTAGACGAAATTAACGTTAGATCCAGCCCGTAATGTTTGTACTTATTTCATTTAACTCTGAAAAGACGCTAATCCAAAATATATCCGTTTTTGTCGATAATGCGACCTTCAAATTCTCTAGATTTAAAGACTTTTCCGAGAAACTGTTTGCGGGCCAAGAAATGGCTCACGATGCGTAATACCTCGTTTCTCGTTTCGTTACCCCCTTTAATTCGTTAAGTGTTCATCACAAGTTTTTGTTCCACGAGCCGGGTACGAAACGTGTATTAAAGATAAACACAATTTAGTGGTTAAGTCTAATTATTACTAAACTTGTATTGCAACCACTAACACGCAAATATACAGTCCATAAGCGATTTCAAGCGTCTCGGCTCATCTTCAGATGGAAGACAACCGCAGCCATCTTTAGGTTGTGTTCCATCTGAAGATGAGCCGAGAGGCTTGAAAGCGATTATGGACAGTATAATGAAACGTGTATTATATAGGCCTAGCGTATATACCTGTAAAAATAAACATGCGTAAAGCTCAGTGTACACAGAGGCAATGTTCAAATTAATGTTTAGTGTGCATGATACAATCCACAAAACAAAATAATTTTTATTATCTTTTACTTCTTTACATTCCTTACCGTATTATTATTCATATTGGTAATGAGCGTGCTTATCTGAGCATACTTGAAATACTTGGAATTACATATTTGAAATTCTCTCTCTCTCTCTCTCTCTCTCTCTCTCTCTCTCTCTCTCTCTCTCTCTCTCTCTCTCTCTCTCTCTCTCTCTCTCTCTCTCTCTCTCTCGTGTGGTTTTTTCGTATACGCAGTACTTTACCATTTCTAACAAGTACAAAACAGACAAAAGTATTTTAAACATTTTGTAAATGGCAGCTGATTACAAAATTTCAATTCTAGATATCAGAAAAAAACAATACTTTCCGTGTATACCAAATTTCAACTCCACGTACCATTTCTTTATTTTTTTTATTTTTTAATTTCACAGCAATTATTATTATTATTTTTTAACATATGCAGCACAAACTGAAAACAAAGCGACATATGTTTACTGGACATTTTCCCTTCACTTTAATGAAGAGAATCTCAAGTGTGGCCCAGTCGTTTGGAAACATCTTGTACAAGAGAAAGAAATATTGTAATGGGGCTGTAATTTGGTACTGGGGAGTTTATTTGCTAATTGCTTGAGAAAGTCTGCACAACATTGGTAATTGTATTATGTCTGTATTGTAAGTAAATGAACATGCTAATTGTCAACTGTGTTATGTAAACTTATGTTTGGTTTTTATTTGTTTCAGCATACCCAACACTTCTGTTCGCCACTTCAAAGGACATCAGAATCGCCAATGTTTCCCGACCACTTAAAGTTCTCACTATTGTTAAGGTATGACAGAATGATTTGCCATTACAGAATGTTTTGTTGTTTTAAGTATGTCAAGATAATTTTTTAAAATGTGAATTGAGAATTTGACAATAGAAGTTAGAGAAAGAATTGACTGTCTGTGACTTGTAGACAGTGAATGGTGAGTACTGATAATAGAGGCTAGAGTGAGCTCTGATTATGTTATTTGGCTAAATGTGAAAGATAGAGATTAGAAATTAGTATTAAGTCAAACAGTTATGATGAACTCATGAGTGTGACCAGTGACAATTTTTGAGTAATTCCTCTTCTTTGTGATTATGTACCTAAAGAAAGGAAATCTTCAGTAGCTGTTAAATTAGATTACAATTTTTTTAAATCTTTGTAGTTATTATGATCATCATCTTCAACAAGATGGTTCATCTTAAAAAAAAAGTGGTTTGTTCCGGTCCCTAATTAGGCTACAGCTGGTCGCTGCAATGCTTTTTTTCAGCGTCCCACGCCTCTCCATCCTTTCTGCTTGTAATTGCTTAATTGTGGGTGTATGAGGCAGTCATCCATTCGGTTAAGATGTTCCAACCATTTTAGCTGATATTGGGCAATCCTATCGAGTATACTCATAATATTCAGTTCCTGTTGTACATTGACATTTCTTTTGCGATCGTGAAGAGTATACACTGCCTCGTGCCTGAGAAATCTCATTTCAGCTGCTTGTTATTTGGGACTTTGTTATTGTAAATTTCTCAGACCCATAGTGAAGTGTGGGGAGGACAATCACTTTGTAGAACTTTAGGCGTGTTCCTTTCCTTGTTGATTTTAGACTTCTCTCCTGATGTACAGATCCTGATGTCTGTCAATATTAGTTTCATTGTTGACATCCATCATCGTAACATTAGAATTAAGATTATGGTATTCAGAACTTCTTTCCACACAATATTGCAAGTGTGGTGTGGATTTTCCGGTGGCATGAGAATCTTCAAACAGTTTTTTCTCTTAACTCTGGAAAAGCTATATATAGGATTCCATGCATAAAACCATGTATTCGTTAAATGGACGGATATTCGAATGTTTGCCTTGTGCAAACTCATAGCAAAAGCTGGTCTATCAGAAAATCGATGAAGTTGCATTGTACATCTCAAATGACGTGGAATGTGAACTTCATGGCCACTAATGTTCTCCAGTTATAATCCTGGCCTCGAAGATGCAAACTTCAGTTATAATCAATCTTGTGGCCTTGTGCCTGCTGTTCAAAAAAGTGTTCCATGTGGCTGGTATTCAATTTAATTGTAGCTGTGGTAAATCTTGTAATTTCGAGGTAGTTTTCCGATGGCGTTAATTTTGTTCACATCTTTTTTACTAGGGCTGGTATAGCTCTGTCTCCCATCCCTTTGTAGTTGTTATTAGCTAAACAATTTCCAAACATTTTGTCAATGAGGTTGCCACTGGAAAGGATATCCTCTGGTAATTTGATTTTATCCACAGTATTTACACATTGTCAGGCTTCAAGCACCAGTAGATATTTAACAAATTCTGTTCTCTACTTGTGCAACACACACACACACACACACACACACACACACACACACACACACACACACACACACACACACACACACACACACACACACACACACACACACACACACACACACACACACACACACACACACACACACACACACACACACACACACACACACACACACACACACACACACACACACACACACACACACAGTACCTGCATACATGTGTACCTACACACTCACTCCACAGTATGTACGCCACACACCAACCAGAGCATTTGGACTTTATATAAGACATACTTTTCTGTTCTTGATCGCAAAGAAGAAAAATCATCAGTTAAAAAAAAAAAAATGAACGTGACATGGTCACTGTGTATTTTGTTACAAAATTGTTTAAAAAAAATTTACTTATTAAATTTGGCTTACCAAACAACTTTTTTTTTAATGTTTTATTTCAATTTACCTTTCTCTTGTCTAAACGAAAACAAGTAAACATGCATCACTTTAAAAAAAATTGTGTTAAACCTTTAAAAAAACAATAATTGTAAACATTTAAACCCTTACAAATAATGTTTGGTAATTTATTTGTAAACACAACACTTTATACGTATCAAGTTACTTTAAAGCTTTTTGGTTCACCAACTAAATTAACCTTAAATAAATCAAAATATTGTAAAGCTAACCAAATACATTAACTAAAAACTAAACCGAAAATGAATAATTATGAACAATTAAATAATTAATTAAAGAAAACATTACAAAATTACTTGAAATTATTATTAAATTATTTAACTTTTTGCTTTTAGCTTACTAATAACTTTAACTAAAGCTGACAAACAACTTTACTACATACCTCACTAAATGTCAAAACAACAAATAGGTTTCCACAATAAACACGTTTCAGTTTCTTTGTAATCTGAAGATAACCAAAGCTAATCACCAATGCTTATTGGTGTGATCAATTTAGGCTGTCTGATTTGGTGTTTAGATGAATTTTGCCAAAAGTGTGACCTAGCTCAGTGGATTTACAATATCCGAAAACCCCAAAGACAAAGTCTCATCAGAATGGTTTTCGAGGAAACATTGCATACAATTTTTGCTCTATGTAGTAGTATAGGATTAATTTCACTGTATAGTAACAAAATATGATGAATGTTGTAGTATAATCCTACAGCGTTGCGTTGTGTGTTGAACAGGAGCTGGCAGAAGGAGCTGCAGTTGATTTCTACTACGCTGGGTCTCTGGTCTGCTGGACGGACCATGGCCTAGAGATGATACAGTGTGTGACCTACAATAATACAGAGACAACAAACAGAGTAAGTACTTTGATGGTTTTTATGATATATTAATGTATAATTTTTTTTTTCAGTGGAGGTTAGTGAGGATCGGTCAAAAAAATTCGTTGATTGACGGTCACTACGCATTTAAGGATTTAATTTATAATACTTCCTATGCTGTATGACATAACGTAGCCTAACATCTATGGCTGTGTAGGAATAGTAGAACGGTCTGGAGTATGTATTGTGACTGCAGGAAATTAGTCTAAACACTGTTTCATTAAATTCGTATATAAGATTACAGGAGATCCTCTACTTTTGGCCATTCAACTTTTGGAAACTTCACTCTTTTAGACATTCACAATTGATAACCTTTATTAAAATTTCGAACTACAGCTTCAGTATAGACTTACTGACAGAGGTGTGAGGAAGTGAATAAGCATTAAAGTCACAGATTCATTATTATTTCCACTACTATGGTTTTTATAATTAATGTTAGCCTATTAATATAAAGAATGCAAAGTGTTAAAGTGATTAATTTTTTTATACAATAAGACTTTGCTGTAGGGTGTTCCACAAACACTGCTTATAAACTGTACTAATGTACAAAAATGATTAATATAGCAGGTTACTGTATTACAGTACACTCTCACTAATCGGGCAAATATCAGACCAGGGTAGTGGCGGACCAATGGAAATGTCGGATTAATGGACGGTTATTAGAAAAAAAAACACATTTAAATGACAGAAAGTGGGATATATTGTATGTATTAGTAGAAAATGAAAAAAAAATACACGTGATTGAAAGATCGGAGTAAAAATATAGTAAATTATCTTCTATTTTTTCTTAAAATTATTCAAACTAGTTTTATGTTTATAATTTAGTCAAATGTAGGAAAAAATGGAACTTGGAGTAATGTACAGTACTATTCCATTCGAATGAAAAAGCTGTCAACTTTCTTCTGTTTCATAGCTTGAAAACTACCCTTTAAAGCTTTTCTTGCACTTTTTTCACTCAAGAATTTCACACGCAGACACTCCATTTTTTTTCTGCCCACTTAGTAGAAGTTGTGAAGGGGTCCACTGCTATATCATGACCTACTGTATGAACAGCTGTCGCTGGTTCACCCTCTTAATGCTCTTCCTCCTCTTCCCTGGTCGTCACAACAACTATTTCATCGTCTGTCATAAACTGATTTTTTTCTATTTTCGTCACCCGCCAGCCACTTGTTTACATCGTCCATTGTCGAATCATTTGTTTTGTGTACTAGTCTCTCAGCAGTTGTATCTCGCAACTCATGCAGTTCAGTGTGTGACAAAATTTTGCACTCACGATCTTAAATTATAAAAACATGGCAAATAATTATACCAAGAAAAAAACAACTGCAAAAGAAACAGCACTGTACACAGCGAGGGACTAATGATGCAACTGACATCTATGGTCAGTGACTTGTTCCCTCCTCCACACTTGCCAGCACCTCCTAAAAATGCTGGACTACTGGAGGGGCCAGATTACAGACGGTGTACTATACAGGGTGATTCATGAAGATATGCAGAGACTTTAGGAGCTCATTCTACATGTAAAATAAAAGAAAAAATTCATATAAATATAGGTCCGCAAACGCTTCGTTAGCAAGTTATGGCTAGCCAAATATTTTACCCTGATTTCATCTCCTCTGGACATATTAGGCCGTACTGAAGTTCTAGGAACCCAAATTAAGGACAAACTTGATGGTTTCATATAGTTTTTGACCTGAAAAATTGAATAAAATAAGTCATTATGGAGCCCCTATGGAAATCCATAAGGATCAAGGGAGAAATTTCGAATCAGAAGTGTTTAAAGAATTATGCCGTCTACTCGGAATTCGAAAGACCAGTACCACACTTCTCCATTCTCAGTCGGACAGGATGGTTGAGAGATTCAATAGGACACTTGAGCGGTATTTTTTCAAAGGTTGTTGACAAGAACCAAACAGACTGGGACCAACGTATACCACTATTCCTCATGGCGTATAGGTCATCAGTACACGACACAACCGGCATGACTCCAGCAAAATTGGTGTTTGGGCGGAGATTCGTCTTCCTGGGGACTTAATGTTTGGATCACCTGAGACTCAGTCCAAGAACCACAGAACTATTCCTCGCAATTAGAAAACCAACTGCAAGAAATGAATCGCTTGATAAGAGGACAGCTGAAGATTTCCAGTGATAAAATGAAAACTCGGTATGACATTCGCAGCAATAGTGTGGGTTTTCAAGAAGGAGATCAGGCCTGGTTGTTCAACCCAAAGTGCCGTCGTGGTCGCTCACCTAAGCTTCAGTCTAATTGGGAAGGACCCTACACTGTGAAGAAAAGAATCAATGATGTTGTTTATTGGCTTCAACAGGAAGGACAGCGAAAGTTCAAGATTGTCCACCTAGATCACCTGGATAAGTATTACTTCAGAGACGGTTTGCCAGTTCGAGACGAACAGGCTTAAGGAGAGGGCTTAATAAAATTGAATTAAATAAAAAGTGTGTTTTTCGACTACGGTTTTTTGCGTTTTTCACCAGTTTTCCCAAAAACTATTGAAGTTACAGTTCTGGGACTTATTTTATTCAATTTTTCAAGTCAAAGCTATATGAAACCATCAAGTTTGTCCCTTAATTTGGGTTCCTAGAACTTCAGTATGGCCTAATATGACCAGAGGAGCTGAAATCAGGGTAAAATATTTGGCTAGCCATAACTCGCTAACGAAGCATTTGCGGACCTATATTTATATGAACTTTTTCTTTATTTTTACATGTAGAATTGTAGAATGAGCTCCTAAAGTCTCTGCATATCTTTGTGAATCACCCTGTATGTATCTTTTGTAGTAATAGTTGCCATATGATGTAAATTTAAACGTGAATAATATCCAATTTCATTACAGACTGATCCTACTAATTTATGTACACACTACGCCTACATTAAACACAGCCTGCTGTACATATACTATACAGTACTTGACTTTCAGACACGTTTTCGGGAACACATTATGTTTGAAGTTGAAAGTTGTTTGACCTCCTGTATTTTGTCATGAAACTGTTAATTCAGTAAACAAGTAGTTAACATTACTTTGACTTTGTCAGTGTTGTATAATTTTTTCCCTCATGTGTTACTTTTGTTGTGGTGTATTATGGAATCAGATAGAGTTTATCGTCTTGTATCAAACTGTCTTAGTGGCCGTTCAGTCTCGTCACATAACACTCTAGTAGTATAAACCTAGTAACATTTGTATCTCTTTAACCGAGCACTTTTATTCATACGAAATCTACACGTTGCGGGATCCATGCATGCACAGAATCGGGACATTTCTTCTGCTTAGAAAAGAAGCTAGATTCACACGCTGTGGTTAAGAGCGATAAGCCTTTATAAAAGTTGTTATCTTCTTACAGGTAAACGTTGTGACGACAGACCTAATTTCACCTGACGGCCTTGCGTGTGACTGGTTAACTAAGAAACTGTACTGGACTGACGGAGAAACAAACAGAATAGAAGTGACAACACTAGATGGAAAATACAGGAAAGTACTCTTCTGGATGACATTGACCAACCGCGTGCGATAGCCGTTGTACCTATGGACAGGTATGCCTATTTGTTATAGCGAGTACAAACTTTGGTTCTAATGGGAATGGGAATGATATTTCTTATCAGTGTCGTATTTGTTGCCGCATTGTTCTTTACTCCAACTCCTACATGTTTATTCATTACTAATGACTAATGAATAATATCAATTCAGCATAATACATGACCTTGTGTGTGTGGTAGGGTGGCAGTACATTATTCAGTAACTGCAGATGATCATCTTCAATGAAGCCGACCCGTGGTGTCGTTCCGTCAGAATTTTGCTATCAGTGTAGGCCTTTGTTTAAATGATACAAGGAGAGAAGAATGTGTCAACAACTCAGCTATGTAGGCGGAGATGAAAGAATCGTTAAAATTGATGAATATTGCTTTGATAGCTGATGACAACTGTTTCTGCTGTTTAAAAGTAAACAGGTGTATGTTTCGTTGTTAAATGATCGCACACACGTGTGCACACAACTTTCTGATGACTACTGCTCATTGCTTCATCCAAATGTGTTTAAACGTTGCTGTGTGTATGTAGTATGAGCGAGAGAGAGAGAGAGAGAGAGAGAGAGAGAGAGAGAGAGAGAGAGAGAGAGAGAGAGAGAGAGAGAGAGAGAGAGAGAGAGAGAGAGAGAGAGAGAGAGAGATTTGTGTGATGAGTGAGAAAGAGGAAGTCTCAGAGCCACACGGGAGGGTGTCTGAGAGCCACACGCAGTTTCTCAACTGCAGTACAACAATGTCATTATGTTTTTCAACACTGTAGCCTATAAGTGCGATGCTCTATCTAAGCTTTGCACAGACTGTAATCCTTGTCACACATCACAAAACTATTTTGCAGGGTCTTTTTTCAGAAGAAGAAAGATAGGAACTTTATTATCTGGTATTTTACAGCATAAATTATTGTATGATATAGAATATTGTAACATTGTTTATATAATTCTGTATTGTTAAATTTGGTGTGTAGGTCAGATTGAAATTAAATATTCTGTTTGGAATGGTTAACATTTATTATTGAACATAACCTTACATTGCTGGTGACAGCTGTAATAAAACTCTCTCTGGACTGTTCAGTGTCGCATCATGATATGGCCAACATTTCAACTGCAGGACCAAATGTGCAGAGCTACCCTGGCATATCATTATGCATGTTGGAATATGGTTTAACATACTGGGAAGTTTTAATACAACAAGCTGTGTAATCCAAATTTAAGCATGATGTTAAGGAAATTTGGGTTAAGCGAATGCTGCATTTGTAAATATTCCACAAGTGCTTTGAATTCGAATGATTAGAATGCAGTTAAGAAATACCATTGTAATCAGATTGTAAGGTGGTATTGGAAAATCTAAATTATCCAAGCTACATGTGGTTTTCTTATTCAAAATATTGTAGTTTTGTGCTGCGCTGCAGATTCTAAATTATGTCGCAGAGAAAATTGTGGATGTTTATTGTGATATTGCATTGTTAATAAGAAGACTTTAAATTGTGTACTCATCAGATCATGTTGAAAATATACTGATAGTGTGTGAATTGAAAATAAAGTAAATTATGACAAAATTTATTAGTTTCATTTTCCAAATTATATTCTAGTCAGTTCTTATAAGTGTACAGTCTCAAGACATTTAAGAATGTTCATCTATACTCTTTATTTTGAATCAGTTACGTTACTTGAAAATGTAATAAAGTATTGTGTTTCACTGAACATGAAATAGTAGATCCTGTATGCGTTTAAGTGTGTAAATAGTACAGTAGTGAATGATGCATCCATGGCATAAAATGAAGATTTCGACTGAAAGCAGAATTTTGTGATAGCGTGACAGTTGTCAGAAAAAAAGAATGGGTGTTTCATTATATTGCACATCCTATATTGTTGTGGATTAATATTTTTTTTGTGTTTTTTAGTTTACTGTTCTGGACAGACTGGGGAGAAGTGCCTAAAATAGAAAGAGCAGGCATGAACGGTGACCCGGCCACTAGGAAAGTAATTGTCAGCGAAGAAATCTTCTGGCCCAATGGACTAACTGTAGACTTTGACCACAAACTTGTGTACTGGTTAGATGGACGACTCAACTTTATTGAGGTAATTCACTTGGTTTGAGACATACAGGAATATTGTACAGAACAATATTTTTTAATTTTTTACTTCTGTGTTCCATAAGGAAGTGGAATATGGTGATCACAAAAAAAATTGTGTTCAAGATAAGGGCTGATTCTGATTGTACTACCCTCAAAACACGAAGAAAAGTAATTTTCCAGAAAGTGCCTGTGTGTAGAATTTTTTTAATGACGAATGATAACTGCAGCAAATTCAAACAGAATTGAATAATTTTTTGCATATGTGCCCGAGTTGTAGAGGACTCAAGGCCTATTGATTTTGGTGAAGATCGGTGTAGCGAGGAGGGGTAGTTTACCTCTGCAACGTTTTACGTTTTAACAAGCGTAAAGTACTTAAAAAATATCGGTATGGAGAACCATACATGACTTCCATATTCTAAGATTTATATTTAAAATCATTTTCGAAATGAAATATTACCATAGAAACTACTTCTTTCTACTTACTGCTTCAGCCTTAACCACAGTACTGTGGTCACTAACATATACCACCTCACGTTATCGCACTCGATTTTCACTGATGATGGAAGTCAATGGCATTGCCGAAACGTCTGGTTTTGTAGAAAACATTGGACTACGACCAAATATCCCGGGAAGGAATTTTAACAAAAACTACTTCTTTGTTGCCGATAACATTGTACACATATATATAAAATATATGCATAAAATTAATGGCTTGTAGGCTATAAGTTAATGATTGATCTCCATTAAGTAGTGCTCAAGTTTCCAAAGTTTGAATATTATGATGTCCGTAATTAAAACATCAGAGCAGGTTTAGTGTGTATGAGGGTACACCGTGGACAAAAATTTTCAACATTTCCTATTGAGCGTTGCTTAGAGTAAAGCTGCGAATCTACAGTGTATGTTTCACAGAACAAACACGCGAAAAAGAAGGAGCGCTCCGAAGTCACTCATGGACCCTCAGCATCTTGCAGAGGGTTCATTCCCTAAAGACAAAAAGTCTGTCTATGAACCGTTCCTCTGTAAACACGTGCAGTTACATTGCCCAGCGATCCACAGGAAGCAAATTGATGTCCATTTTTTTCGGCTTGCACGCGTTATGTTGGTATGGGTTTCGGCACTTTCCATTTAAAAACGCGTGCAAATGTAAGAAAATAAACATGAGTGAGGCCAGAAATAACGTGAATTGTGTGTGTGTGTGTGTGTGTGTGTGTGTGTGTGTGTGTGTGTGTGTGTGTGTGTGTGTGTGTGTGTGTGTGTCTTACCTGCCTTTTTATTGCTGTAGACATAATAATAAAATGGAAACGTAAACATTACATAACTGAGATATGCTTACCTGCCACGAACGATATATTATTTTATACATGGAGGAGTTCAGTGACATACACCCGTACAGAAGTCATCTTCAAAAATACTAGAAGTCGTCCACGCTTTTATGTTGGCAGTGTAACTTACAGGAAGTTTTTTGATGTTTTTAAAACATCTAGGATGCAAACTTTTCCCGATAACTAAAAATTTCCTTTTTACTTCCATATTCCTTAAGGAATGGAAGTATGGTGATGGCAAAAAAAATCGTGTTCGAGATTATTGCAGATTCTGATTGTACTACACTCAAAACATGAAAAAAAGTCGTTTTCCGAAAAGTGTCTGTGTGTGTGTCTGTCTGTCTGTGTGTCTATCTGTCTGTCTGTCTGTGTGTCTGTAGATTTTTTTTCTATGGCAAACGATAACAGCCGCAAATTCAAACAGAATCAAATAATTTTTTGCATGCAGCCCTGATTTGTAGAGTACTCGCGACCTATTGTTTTTGGTGAAGATCGGTTGAGGGAAGGGGGTAGTTTACCGGCAACGGTTTTTTTTTATCAAGGGTAATTTTGTTTGTTTGGCAAACGATAACAGCCGAAAATTCAAACAGAATCAAATAATGTTTCGCATACAGCCCTGAATTGTAGGGTTCTCAAGATCTGTTGATTTTGGTAAAGATCGGTTAAGGGAAAGGGGTAGTTTACCTGTAACGTTTTATGTTTTAACAAGGGTATTTCCTATGGCAAACGATAACAGCCGCAAATTCAAACATAATCAAATAATGTTTTGCATACAGCCCTAAATTGTAGAGTTCTCAAGACCTATTGTTTTTGGTGAAGATCGGTTAAGGGAAAGGGGTAGTTGACCTACAACGTTTTTTTAACAAGGGTATTTTCTATGGCAAACGATAACAGCCGCAAATTCAAACAGAATCAAATAATTTTCTGCATGCAGCCCTGATTTGTAGAGTACTCAAGACCTATTGTTTTTGGTGAAGATCGGTTGAGGGGAAGGGGTAGTTTACCTGCAACGTTTTTTATCAAGCGTATTTTCTATGGCAAACGATAACTTCCACAAATTCAAACAGAATCAAATAATTTTTTGCATACAGTCCTGATTTGTAGAGTACTCGCGACCTATTGTTTTTGGTGAAGATCGGTTGAGGGGAAGGGGTAGTTTACCTGCAACGGTTTTTTTTATCAAGGGAAATTTTTTTTTGGCAAATGATAACAGCCGCAAATTCAAACAGAATCAAATAATGTTTCGCATACAGCTCTGAGTTGTAGAGTTCTCAAGACCTATTGTTTTTGGTGAAGATCGGTTAAGGGAAAGGGGTAGTTTACCTACAACGTTTTTTTAACAAGGGTATTTTCTATGGCAAACGATAACAGCCGCAAATTCAAACAGAATGAAATAATTTTCTGCATACAGCCCTGATTTGTAGAGTACTCAAGACCTATTGTTTTTGGTGAAGATCGGTTGAGGGGAAGGGGTAGTTTACCTGCAACGTTTTTTATCAAGCGTATTTTCTATGGCAAACGATAACTGCCGCAAATTCAAACAGAATCAAATAATTTTTTGCATACGTCAGTGAATTGTAGAGGACTCAAGGCCTTTAGATTTTGGTGAAGATCGGTTAAGGGGAAGGGGTAGTTTACCAGCAACCTTTTACGTTTTAACAAGAGTAAAGTACTTGAAAATTCATTTAAACTTTTTCAAACAATGGTAATTGTTGAAAATAAAATAATTTTGTTGCCAGGCAATCTGAAAATTTCAGATTTTGTACCACAAAATCTGAAAAGATTATACGATAGTTTATGAAATGGTTAATAATACGTCAGTGGAAGGTGTAATGAGAAATTAGCAGAAATGGAAACCTGGGGAATGTTAACTGTTCTGTAGATACAATTTTGTCAGAATGTTTGGAAATGATCATCAACATTGAAGAAAAAGTAAGCATATTAAGAAACATATGTAAGTACTTATTATAAAAAAATAATGTTTGTTTTTTGATAAAGTCGTTTTGATTATAAAATATAAATATTTACAACAAGAAAAGAATTTTCAGTTTTCAAAATTTAAATATATTTTTATAAAACAATGGGTTCTTCATTGAGGTGGGGACCATGTCACTCACTCCATCTCAAGCCTCCTCTCCCATTTTGCAGAAAAAGAGGACCCTGTCAAGGCTGATACTTTGACGACAGTGACAGGGCTTTCCACCAAATTCAGCAGAGTGACAGGTAGGCCCAACTCTGATTGGCTCCTCAGATTTCCCCAGCGTTAGTAGGTTCTATGAAAATATTTTATTTCAAAAATGATTTTAAATATAAATCTTAGATATGTTTTATAAATCTCATGTTTTATGTTTTAACATGGGTAATTTTTTATATGACGAACCATAACTGCCGTAAATTCAAACAGAATCAAATACATTTTTACATATGTGCCTGAGCTATAGAGAACTCAACGTCTGTTGATTTTGGTGAAGATCGGTTACGGGGAAAGGGCAGTTTACCTGAAACATTTTTTGTTGTAACATGAGTAAAGTACTTAATTTTGATAAAGTATCCTGATAAGATCTTAGTAATCCACTGTAGAAACATAGATGAAATATCTATAAATGAAGAGGCTAGTTGAACGGGCTGGGGGTAATTTTCTATAAATCAAAATTATAGTTGAAGGGGGAGGGGATAATTTTTTTTTATATGTGTACTACGTTATTGGCAACAAAGAAGTATTTTTTTGTTAAAATTCCTTCCCTGGCTGTTTGGCTGAAAATGATTTTAAATATAAATCTTAGAATATGGAAGTCATGTATGGTTCTCCATACCGATATTTTCGGTTCCCGTCATGTTCGCACAAACAAAAACTGTAACTCTTTGTTTAGAGAGCTTCCCACCAACGCACTTTTCATTTTTAAATTTGAAAGTCTTATCTGGAGTTAATTTATAAAAAATTCCGGCTTCATGTCCATTAAAGATGTCTTCATCTTTATATGATCGTCTAATTTCTGGCCAAGTGTTACACACCCAATCGCCTGTAACGTTCAATCTACGCATTTTGCCTCACCACAAATTTTTGCAAAGGAAATCGAGTGTCGGGCCTTAAATCGATCTAGCCATCCGTTGGAGCACGTAAAATGGCTGGCGCCGGCAGTCCTGTTACAGTGCTTATCGCTTGCATACAATGTATGTCTGTAGCCATGGGATAGCGCGCGCGCACACATAATACGTTTATATGAAATTTAGAGTAAAATATCTGAGAAATATTTGACGCTATAACAGAGTAGTACAATATTTAGTGACGTTAAAACCGGGAATTTTTATAATGTTAAAGATATCAGTTTGACCGGACTTATGACAAAATAACGCTACACCCGAGTTGACGTTACAGCCGAGGCCGTAATAACCAAATTCCACTGTATATATAAAGATATTAACTCAAACATAATTTACATTAAAATGAAAAAATTATAATTTTATTGCCTGGCAACAAAATTATTTTATTTTTAACAATTACCATTGTTTCAAAAAGTTTAAATAAATTTTCAAGTACTTTACTCTTGTTAAAACGTAAAACGTTGCAGGTAAACTACCCCTTCCCCTTAACCTATCTTCACCAAAATCTAAAGGCCTTCAGTACTCTACAATTCACTGACGTATGCAAAAAATTATTTGATTCTGTTTGAATTTGCGGCAGTTATCGTTTGCCATAGAAAATACGCTTGATAAAAAACGTTGCCGGTAAACTACCCCTTCCCCTCAACCGATCTTCACTAAAAACAATTGGTCTTGAGTACTCTACAAATCAGAGCTGTATGCAGAACATTATTTGATTCTGTTTGAATTTGCGGCTGTTATCGTTTGCCATAGAAAATACCCTTGTTAAAAAAACGTTGTAGGTAAACTACCCCTTACCCTTAACCGATCTTCACAAAAAACAAAAGGTCTTGAGAACTCTACAAATTAGGGCTGTATGCAAATAATCTTTTGATTCTGTTTGAATTTGCGGCTGTTATCGTTTGCCATAGGAAATACCCTTGTTAAAACATAAAATGTTACTGGTAAACTACCCCTTTCCCTTAACCGATCTTCACCAAAAACAACAGGTCTTGAGAACTCTACAATTCAGGGCTGTATGCGAAACATTATTTGATTCTGTTTGAATTTGCGGCTGTTATCGTTTGCCAAAAAAAAAAAATTTCCCTTGATAAAAAAAACCGTTGCTGGTAAACTACCCCTTTCCCTCAACTGATCTTCACCAAAAACAATAGGTCGTGAGTACTCTACAAATCAGGGCTGTATGCAAAAAATTATTTGATTCTGTTTGAATTTGCGGCAGTTATCGTTTGCCATAGAAAAAAAATCTACAGACACACAGACAGACAGACAGACACACAGACAGACAGACAGACACACAGACACTTTTCGGAAAACGACTTTTTTTCATGTTTTGAGTGTAGTACAAGCAGAATCTGCAATAATCTCGAACACGATTTTTTTTGCCATCACCATACTTCCATTCCTTAAGGAATATGGAAGTAAAATTAATTTAAACTTTTTTAAACAATGGTAATTGTTAAAAATGAAGTAATTTTGTTGCTAGGCAACCAGGTTGTTCGGTTAGGAGGGGTAGTTTACCTGGATTGTTTTGTGTTTTAACAAGAGTACAGTACTTAATTTTAATAAATAATTTCTCCGAAAATAAAGTCATAATAATCCACTGTAAAATGGTAAATGAGATAATTATAAGTGGAGTGGGTAGTTGAAGAGGGAGGGGGTGATTTTTTGAAAATTGCTGTGCTGAAATTAAGTACCAATACTAAATACTACTAATACTAGTACTAATATTTAATTTTGAAAGATAAAGGTACCTTAGAAAGTACATATGATAAAATGTAAATTAATTAATAAATTACTCTATGAAAGTGTAAATATCATTAATGGTGGAGATCGGTTGAGGAGGAGGGATGATTCTCTACATACTCTAGATAAAGTACTTATAAAGATAAATAGATAAAGTATTTATAAATTTTTATAGATAAAGTGACTCAAAAATAACATTATATTAAATGACTACACATAATAACAAAAATATCTATAAATAGTAAAAATAGTTTGAGGGGGGGTGATATTTTTTTTAGAAATTATCGAACCGAATTCAAGTAAATGATTTTAAATATAAGTCTTAGAACATGGAAGACATGTATGGTTCTCCATACCGATATTAATTATTATTATGCTGATATACAAGGGTGGTTAAATAAGTGTAGGGAAATTTTTAAAATCTTAATTTTTGTTTCCACTTTTTTGTGTAAATTTTCTATGTAATCTCTTCCTGTTTCTATCCAGATTAACATCTCATAATGAGCTTTTCAGTGTTTTCATGGAAGAAATATTTCTGTATTCTCTGCAGCCAATTTTACACCACTTCTAAGGCCTCGTTATTGGGAAAAAATGTTTAACTTGTAGCTCTTCTTTAACCCTTTGATGGTAGCGGCTAATTCTCATCTCCTTCCCATTTTCTCTTAAATTTGCATATATTTGGTGTACTGTGTCATGTACAAGCTTACCTGTATTAAAGTGTTTACTGTATCTTCTTAGGTGTCGTTATTTTAATTTTAAAATGATGTCTGTTGCTTTTCTATACGTTTTTGTGTTTCTGAATTACGTTTGTTAGGAAACAATTTTTGTTAAAATAAAATGCATTTTTTTATTATACCAATTTGCCCATCACCTAAATAGAAAGCACAACTAAACTAAGTCAAGTAGAATAAATATTAATGAATGGTAAGAATTAAATATATGAAAAATATTTTATACTAACCGTCTGTGACTTCTCGTATTTGATGTCCCTTCTTATTACGACATGTTTCGAGACTCTTGTCCCATTGTCAAGCATAAAATTTGTAGCACATATCAGATATGTTTGTCAAACGTTAAAAACCATGTCATAATGACCACAAATAATGTATTATTAAAATAACGAACTATACTAATTTGTAACTTGAATACGCGCATCGGGCGAACAGTGTACACTGCACAGCAACCTACCGCGCATTAACCGCAACTGATTCTTGTTATCTCAATATCTCAACGCGGTGTCATACAATACATTATACTTGAATAATAACTGGTCGTTCAAAATGTGTGGCTTGGTATTAGTGTCCCTGAACGCTTTGTACACCTCAAATTCCTCGAGTGTGTTCATATAACGTCCTTTACTGCAAAATTGGAGGGGTTTTAAATTAGTTCTGAAATCAGTATAACTATGATTTTCATAAATAAGATGTTTGGCGAAACTTGATTTGATAGCATCATAGTTACGACAGATAGTGGGTGGTTTGTGTTCATTGAATCTTTTGAAAAAACCACAGCCCGTCTGGCCCACATAGAAAGCGTCACAATCATTGCATGACAATTTATAAATGCCCGTTTTATTCTCAATACAAGTAGATCCGTGGGTACGAAGATTATTTAAGATATTATTTGTAGTCTTGTAAGTGACTATGATATCAGTGTTTTTGTTTATGAGATTTTAAAATGTTCGGCATGAAATTGGTATATGTTGCGGCAATATATCTATGTGGCTTTTCTCCCGTGCAGTCATTGATAATTGGTTAATGGTCCTTATTCTATATGTTTCTTGAGAATGTTGTTTACGACGTTGGTATTGTAACCATTTGCGACTGCGATATATTTGATGGTATTTAACTCGGTAAGAAAATCTTTGTTATCAAGGGGTAAAGATAAAAGTCTATGTATCATGCTGTGAAACGCAGCCATTTTTTGCGATATGGGATGAAATGACGTGGCGTGTATCACAGTGTCTGTCGTCGTTGGTTTTCTGTATATATTAAAATGTAAGTTATTGTTGGTGTTTTTTGTGATTATCAGATCTAAGAAGTTTAGTTGTCCATTGTCCTCATGTTCCAAGGTGAATTTCATATGTTTGTTAATAACATGTCGTAATAAGAAGGGACATCAAATACGAGAAGTCACAGACGGTTAGTATAATATATTTTTCATATATTTAACGGAAACGTGGCTTGGTACTAAAACAGGTTTATTCCTACTATAATATGGTAAGAATTAGTTTACCTACTGATATTTTATGTTACATTGGTATGTAAATCTACACAGTAAACTGATATGTATAAACATATTAAACGATAGTGACAACCAGCTGGGTAAAGGCATCAGAAAAATGAATGAACAGATTGAAGACCTTGATATTACCGTTACAGAGAATATATGTAATACCGAAATATTATTTAACTATACACTATATAAGTCTGTTGTATATTAAAATATACACACAAACCACCCAAGTGAAATCTGCGTCTGAATCAGTATTGTCCTCACTCTCACTATTAATTTCTGCAAGTTCCCCAAATTGTTCTTCTTTCCCCAGTCAGGTTGCCATATTGAACACATTACGAAGTATGTTAAACAAAACATACGATTACATAAAACAATAAAACATGACAAAAAGTGCATGTTTGTTAAGTTCACAACCCAATTCAATGTAAACAAACATCGCAACCGTAAGCCATATGATTGACACTAACACCAGCTGTGACAAGTGTTGTAGTTCTGCTTCAATGACGTCCAGTATACTGCATACATCTGCCATCAGTTGAAAGAAATGTGAACAAAATAATTCAGTGAACATTTTTATTGTCTTGCACATCTTAAATATATGTTGTAAATGGTGAGGAACTTCACTTTGTAATATTATGATGCCTGCCCACAAAGGGTTAATAGACCAAACAAATTAAAATTGCATGCAAAGGGTTAATAGAAAAAAAGATGAAAATCATTTTGAGACAAGTCAGTACTATATATAATGGGTGGTTTAGCATCTCAAAACCAGGACCTTTAAGACAAAGTGTAGTTTTTTTAATGGCCTGTGAGGTCGTGTGTTGATGTGAAGTAAAATCACACTTTTTAACGTTTATCAGAGCTTTTGGATAGAAAATGCTTAACCACGTTTTATAAGTGACCAACTTTAACGTCATCAATTGATATTTACTGATCACCATGAATAATTTGTTTAATTGCTTCAGTATTGTCATTATTCATGGAAGGCCAGTCTTTCCATTGTCAACAGAAAGGGCAATCTGGTTACTTTTAAAGTGATCAACCCACTCGTACATCTTGTTACCACTCAAACAATCTTCTCCATAATGCTGTTGCAGTCTCAGAGTTATTTATGCAGGTTTCACCCTCTCCGACTTCAGAGAACATGCCACATCTTGTGTTTCTTCTTTGTTGTAGTCGGGTGAAGTAGAACTCGTTTGAAATAACCTTTTGAACACAGTTGGAAACCGCTAATAATGAACAATGTTTACAATTAACAGACACTGTGAAGTTATGATTCACAACAAAGCAATCAGTGCTACCTCTCCGTGATTGGGAGGGAAAGAAACATTTCCCTTTACTTTTTGACTTTCCCTCATATGTGTTTATATTGTATCGGTCAGTTGACCGAGAAATAACTAGCAAGAATTCTCTTGGCTTTGTGTACGTTAAAACAAATGTTGTCGTAGCACACAATGTGTGTATGTTGAATGTATTTTTTCACAGATGTTTGTCAGCGGTGAAGCGTCAGGGGAGACAAGGTAGACGGTGTCTCCCCAAATAATTTATTCATAAAATAATTATTTTTATTTATGAATTAAGTTGTGTAAGTATATTCAGAAAGGGTATAAAACTAATTTAAGAAGTTAAATATCACACGACCGTGAAGGTGATCCATGGAACCTTGCTGTCTGATGCACTTGTACGGTGAGTGTCAGGGTAGACATTACTTGAAATGTCTTTTTAACAAGGCTGGAGGTGGGGACGGCTTTGGTGGATGACAATGAGAGAGGGCCTGCACGCGCAGCATAAAAATGTGTCCCATACGTCACACCAGAAGACATGTTACCACCACACTATGGTAGCTTTTCCTTGATATTTTGGCCAAATTATATAACGAATGCGTGTATTTCAGACAGTCACTTAGCTATTATCTGATAGACGTAGCATTAACTGTATTTACCATAGTTTTATTGGTTCACTAAGAACGTAAACAATCTTAGCAATAGTAGTAAGGGCTGGTATTTTTATGTTTACCCAGATTATTTTGTCACGCTTCGCCACTGATGTTTGTATTGTTATGTGAATAATCAGAAGTGCATAATCAGAAGTTTCAATAATCACATTTGTCCAACTTACGTATGATTCAGTGATTGATCTTCATAAATACAATGATCAGTCTTGTACTCATCACAATAAACAGTGATATCACTGAAGTCATCGAGCACACTTAAAACCATTTAACACTTAAAACATAAGGCTTACAGTTGTGCAAATCACAATTGCTGTGAATTAACTGAATTCCCAGGTAGAATCTGTCAGTGTCAACAATGGTACGGAAACAACCAATACATAACACAGCCACTGGTAATTCTCAGTGGGATTCTGAGTCATGTTTATGTACAGTTATCAATGGTTATTAACTGAAATGTTAGAGGTGTGAACTTGTAAAAGTTTACAAACTAAAAAGTTGAGAGTGAAGGTAATTGGCTTATAATTATACAATTGCAGATGGGCATAGCAAATTTGTGTTTAAAATACAATTATTTGTTATAATTGGGATAATACAGTTAATTTGATGTATTTCCTAAACTTAAACATTCACTTGAGTTTTAATTGAAAGAAATGTTTAAATTTATGTGTTCATCACTTCAAATAAAAATGTATAATAATATCTGTATGAGTTAAATTATTTTTAACTCGCCTTGCCTTAACCTAACCTGTGCTAAACGAGTTCACCTATACGAACCTTTGGAAATTCTGTTAAGGGAAAATTTGTTTTTTTAAGTTGTTTTCATGGGGGTACAGTGTTGCAATTTCCACATTCCGCCTATAAAAATGTGGTGGTGACACAAGGGCTTTTAGGTTTTTTCAGAATCTTTTGATAAGGTAAGTGATTAGTATTGTGGCCTTATTCTCTTTTTCTTATTATTATTTGTACGATTACACACTGAACCCATGTGGCAGTCAGACCATATGTGTAACGTCCTCATAATGCTACATGCAGTCAATTTACTAAATGAAATAAAGATTTTTATCAACCTGTGATAAATTCATTGCACTGTCATCAGTTGATGTTCACAAATGTTTCCCCTAAAATTTATCGGTTGATTTACACATTTATTTATCGTTACTTGTTATTATTGTTGACAGAGAACGATCATTTGCAGAGTTAAATAAAAACTCTTGCCTTCACATTGAGTCCATCCAAATCGAGAATCATGTGTCGATTGCAATGAACCGGTGTGGAGACAGTGTATCGTTAAATATAATTTGGGATTCTGCGCTGCAACCCAATCTGACTTTACCTGGTTTGTGATTGTCTCACTTATTAGAGCTGAAGTTCATTTGGCTTGTCATCTTTAGAAATGGTTTCTTTTCTTTATTTGCTCTATTGAAGATGGCCTCCGGAAATGTGGCCAAAATGTTTTAGAGACGGAAGTTTAAACAATCGACCACAGCCCAACAGTCTGGTATATAGTATTTTTAGTAATGTTAAAAATTAACAAAACTATACAGGTCCATGTATGACACAATAAGTGACACCAAATCTATTTATAATGAGTATCGAAAACAACATTGTCTAGATATAAATAATACTGAAAAGAATTTGCAGTAAGAAAATCAAGAAAAGTTGGATTTTGTGACAAAAATATCAGCTGACAAAAAGTAAAAGAAACCAAAGTATCCAAGGTAGAAAAGTAAAAACATATTACTTTCAATATTATAGTTATACAGTCAATATTTTGATGTTATCAGACTTTTGGGATTCATAATAAATGTATACAGTTTTAAGAATGATCTCTGTTTAAATCAGTCAGTTCCTCTAACAACCTAGCTTACAACACTAAGCGATAGCGTATAAGACTTTGTATTCAGCAGCAGGTTAGGCTGATATGTAATATCGCTGAACATTATGTATATTTTTCAGGTAATGGATTATGATGGGCGCAACAGAAGAAAAGTAGCAGAAAAAGGTGTCCTTTATCCATTTGCATTAGCACTGTATCAAGATAAACTATACTGGACTGAATGGAAAACTTGGTAGGGAATTTATGGCATAAACTTCTTACATATGTACAGCTCCCGCCACTAGCCTGTCGCGCGGAGCTTAGGCGCCTGCAACGGCCGGGGGGTGGAGAGGGGCGCCTTTTCTACAAACATTGGATGACTCATGCGACGATTGTGCGAGAAATGGTCGCGAACGCTGGAGTGACTCGCCACGATTTATGTTTTCAGAGTGAGTAGTACGATTGTGGCCGCGCGCACAGGCTAGTGGCGGCAGCTGTACATTCACACATAATTACAAAATGTATGCCGTGATGGAAAATTGTATAATACTGTATTCATAATAATCTCTTATTCATGTCATTTTATGTGTGAAAAGATCCAGGCCAGTGTTGCCAATTTTGTAGTGGCTGTGATTTTTCTTTCTCCACTTCGACATTATAATACATACTTGCGAATAAATGTTTTTTTTTTAAAGGCACAAGTTGGTGATACCAGACTATAGTATAATATGGTATATTAATTACTTTCTGTATAAAAATATAAATAAATTAATTAACACGATACTGTTTGGGCGATGGGTGTATTCCTACATACACTTCATCAAAGCTAGAATCTGAACTGATGTAATCAGTTATTTTCAAATGTTAATAAGTATTACAATTTTGTAAGTATATTTCAAGTTATTTTTATAAGTTATAAATTGTATAAATAATTTTATGTGATTTAAAAAAGTTGAACTCACCAATTATTCTGTATGCTTGAATCATCCATTTGAAAAAACTTGTACATAACATCATTTCACTAAGTTCCAAACTAATTTTTTTCACTACGATCCATTAAACGACACTAACATAATTACTATTTGTTACTTTGTTACTATTATAATTATACAACTTCATAACACTTTTGATTATCATACTGTTTGGAGTTATGTTTTTGTCATCTACATTGAAGAACATGGTCTCTACAAAACACTGTATTTATTAGACCAAATGGTTGTGTGCTGCACTCCACCTTGAAAGTTACAATTATTTGTTTGTTCGTTTTGTGTGTTTTAGGTCAGTGCATGTACTGGATTTAAAAACAAATGGTGCTCCAAAAGAAATAATACATGGTGATTATTTACCGACCGATATTAAAGTTTGGGATGCAAGACGACAACCTTTCAAACCCACCCCATGTGATCACAACAATGGTGGGTGTTCCCATCTTTGCCTGTTAGCTCCATATCCACCAGGATACACGTGTGCCTGCCCTACGGGTGTCAAACTTATGGATAATTACACTTGTGCAAATGGTAAGTTTTCAGTATATTAATTTCACCAATGGGCACTTGGTGAAACATATTACTTAAAAAGATTCAAATAAACACAAACGCTAGAAGTTTCATAATTTAAACAATTTATAAATTGTGAAACTGCCAGGCATTTGTGTGTATTTGAATCTTTTTCAGCTTTTTTGTTGAAGTTTTTATCTGCTCAAAATAATTAAAAATTAAATGTTTATATAAACGGTTTTTTTCCTAATGTTGATATTGTTACTTTTGTAGTTAGCATGTGTTATAGTCACCAGGCAAGCCTCAAATCATCAAGCATTATTTTCAGTTACTTGAAACAATTGTTGCATATACTTTTGTTTGAAGTTGCATTTGGTCACTTTAGAAATGTTATTTCTTTGTTAAGTGAATGAAAACTTTGACGGCTGGTATTTACACTGTCACAATTTTTCCAGGATGTTAGGATATTGTCCATATTGTGTTTAAACACTTGTAGTTATTTAATCTGTACTGTTGATGGACATCTTCAGTGGTACGGGAACACAAACATCCGTGAACGAGTATGAAGAAAAACTGTTCTATCCGGTTGAGGCACTTCTATTTATACACTTCGTTTGTAAGATGCTGGTTGATCATTAATTGCCCAGTCACATTGCTCTCCTTTTTGATTGGTTCGGATGTCTTACCCAGTGAAGACCATACTATTTTGTGTGGAGAGACCATTAACACTCGCTTAGGTGCACATAGGTGACACTGCCAAGTGGGTCAAATGCATAAGTCTGCCATAACAGAACATCCACCGCCTAATGAAGTCCATATTGTCTTGTTTGGAAAGACCCAGATCCTGTCCTCGATTCGATGGTACTTTGCTCAGTTGAAGAGAGAGCCAGTTGAACTGCCATAGCAGAACATCCACTGTCTAATAAGTACATATTGTCTTGTTTGGAGAGACCCAGATCCTGTTCCCGATTCAATGGTACTCTGCTCGGTTGAAGAGGGAGCCAGTTGAACTGCCCCAGATCCTGTTCTCGATTCGATGGTACTCTGGTCGGTTGAAGAGGGAGCCAGTTGAACTGCCATAGCAGAACAGCCACTGTCTAATAAGTACATATTGTTTTGTTTGGAGATACGCAGATCCTGTTCTCGATTCGATGGTATTCTGTTCGGATGAAGAGGGAGTCAGTTGAACTGCCATAGCAGAACATCCACTGCCTAATAAGTACACACTGTCTTGTTTGGAGAGACCCAGATCCTGTTCTCGATTCGATGGTACTCTGCTCGGTTGAAGAGGGAGCCAGTTGAACTGCCATAGTAGAACATCCACTGTCTAATAAGAACATATTCTATGTTTGGAGTGACCCAGATCCTGTTCTCGATTCGATGGTACTCTGCTTGGTTGAAGAGGGAGCCAGTTGAACTGCCATAGCAGAACATCCACTGTCTAATAAGTACATATTGTTTTGTTTGGAGATACCCAGATCCTGTTCTCGATTCGATGGTATTCTGTTCGGATGAAGAGGGAGTCAGTTGAACTGCCATAGCAGAACATCCACTGCCTAATAAGTACACACTGTCTTGTTTGGAGAGACCCAGATCCTGTTCTCGATTCGATGGTACTCTGCTCGGTTGAAGAGGGAGCCAGTTGAACTGCCATAGTAGAACATCCACTGTCTAATAAGAACATATTGTTTTGTTTGGAGAGACCCAGATCCTGTTTTCGATTCGATGGTACTCTGCTCGGTTGAAGAGGGAGCCAGTTGAACTGCCATAGCAGAACAGCCACTGTCTGATAAGAACATATTCTATGTTTGGAGTGACCCAGATCCTGTTCTCGATTCGATGGTACTCTGCTCGGTTGAAGAGGGAGCCAGTTGAACTGCCATAGTAGAACATCCACTGTCTAATAAGAACATATTCTATGTTTGGAGTGACCCAGATCCTGTTCTCGATTCGATGGTACTCTGCTCGGTTGAAGAGGGAGCCAGTTGAACTGCCATATAGCAGAACATCCACTGTTTAATAAGTACATATTGTTTTGTTTGGAGAGACCCAGATCCTGTTTTCGATTCGATGGTACTCTGCTCGGTTGAAGAGGGAGCCAGTTGAACTGCCATAGCAGAACAGCCACTGTCTGATAAGAACATATTCTATGTTTGGAGTGACCCAGATCCTGTTCTCGATTCGATGGTACTCTGCTCGGTTGAAGAGGGAGCCAGTTGAACTGCCATATAGCAGAACATCCACTGTTTAATAAGTACATATTGTTTTGTTTGGAGAGACCCAGATCCTGTTCTCGATTCGATGGTACTCTGCTCGGTTGAAGAGGGAGCCAGTTGAACTGCCATAGCAGAACAGCCACTGTCTGATAAGAACATATTCTATGTTTGGAGTGACCCAGATCCTGTTCTCGATTCGATGGTACTCTGCTCGGTTGAAGAGGGAGCCAGTTGAACTGCCATAGCAGAACAGCCACTGTCTGATAAGAACATATTCTATGTTTGGAGTGACCCAGATCCTGTTCTCGATTCGATGGTACTCTGCTCGGTTGAAGAGGGAGCCAGTTGAACTGCCATATAGCAGAACATCCACTGTTTAATAAGTACATATTGTTTTGTTTGGAGAGACCCAGATCCTGTTCTCGATTCGATGGTACTCTGCTCGGTTGAAGAGGGAGCCAGTTGAACTGCCATAGTAGAACATCCACTGTCTAATAAGAACATATTGTTTTGTTTGGAGAGACCCAGATCCTGTTCTCGATTCGATGGTACTCTGCTCGGTTGAAGAGGGAGCCAGTTGAACTGCCATAGCAGAACAGCCACTGTCTGATAAGAACATATTCTATGTTTGGAGTGACCCAGATCCTGTTCTCGATTCGATGGTACTCTGCTCGGTTGAAGAGGGAGCCAGTTGAACTGCCATAGCAGAACAGCCACTGTCTGATAAGAACATATTCTATGTTTGGAGTGACCCAGATCCTGTTCTCGATTCGATGGTACTCTGCTCGGTTGAAGAGGGAGCCAGTTGAACTGCCATATAGCAGAACATCCACTGTTTAATAAGTACATATTGTTTTGTTTGGAGAGACCCAGATCCTGTTCTCGATTCGATGGTACTCTGCTCGGTTGAAGAGGGAGCCAGTTGAACTGCCATAGTAGAACATCCACTGTCTAATAAGAACATATTGTTTTGTTTGGAGAGACCCAGATCCTGTTTTCGATTCGATGGTACTCTGCTCGGTTGAAGAGGGAGCCAGTTGAACTGCCATAGCAGAACAGCCACTGTCTGATAAGAACATATTCTATGTTTGGAGTGACCCAGATCCTGTTCTCGATTCGATGGTACTCTGCTCGGTTGAAGAGGGAGCCAGTTGAACTGCCATAGTAGAACATCCACTGTCTAATAAGAACATATTCTATGTTTGGAGTGACCCAGATCCTGTTCTCGATTCGATGGTACTCTGCTCGGTTGAAGAGGGAGCCAGTTGAACTGCCATATAGCAGAACATCCACTGTTTAATAAGTACATATTGTTTTGTTTGGAGAGACCCAGATCCTGTTTTCGATTCGATGGTACTCTGCTCGGTTGAAGAGGGAGCCAGTTGAACTGCCATAGCAGAACAGCCACTGTCTGATAAGAACATATTCTATGTTTGGAGTGACCCAGATCCTGTTCTCGATTCGATGGTACTCTGCTCGGTTGAAGAGGGAGCCAGTTGAACTGCCATATAGCAGAACATCCACTGTTTAATAAGTACATATTGTTTTGTTTGGAGAGACCCAGATCCTGTTCTCGATTCGATGGTACTCTGCTCGGTTGAAGAGGGAGCCAGTTGAACTGCCATAGCAGAACAGCCACTGTCTGATAAGAACATATTCTATGTTTGGAGTGACCCAGATCCTGTTCTCGATTCGATGGTACTCTGCTCGGTTGAAGAGGGAGCCAGTTGAACTGCCATAGCAGAACAGCCACTGTCTGATAAGAACATATTCTATGTTTGGAGTGACCCAGATCCTGTTCTCGATTCGATGGTACTCTGCTCGGTTGAAGAGGGAGCCAGTTGAACTGCCATATAGCAGAACATCCACTGTTTAATAAGTACATATTGTTTTGTTTGGAGAGACCCAGATCCTGTTCTCGATTCGATGGTACTCTGCTCGGTTGAAGAGGGAGCCAGTTGAACTGCCATAGCAGAACAGCCACTGTCTGATAAGAACATATTCTATGTTTGGAGAGACCCAGATCCTGTTCTCGATTCGATGGTACTCTGCTCGGTTGAAGAGGGAGCCAGTTGAACTGCCATAGCAGAACAGCCACTGTCTGATAAGAACATATTCTATGTTTGGAGTGACCCAGATCCTGTTCTCGATTCGATGGTACTCTGCTCGGTTGAAGAGGGAGCCAGTTGAACTGCCATAGCAGAACATCCACTGTTTAATAAGTACATATTGTTTTGTTTGGAGAGACCCAGATCCTGTTTTCGATTCGATGGTACTCTGCTCGGTTGAAGAGGGAGCCAGTTGAACTGCCATAGCAGAACAGCCACTGTCTGATAAGAACATATTCTATGTTTGGAGTGACCCAGATCCTGTTCTCGATTCGATGGTACTCTGCTCGGTTGAAGAGGGAGCCAGTTGAACTGCCATAGCAGAACATCCACTGTTTAATAAGTACATATTGTTTTGTTTGGAGAGACCCAGATCCTGTTTTCGATTCGATGGTACTCTGCTCGGTTGAAGAGGGAGCCAGTTGAACTGCCATAGCAGAACAGCCACTGTCTGATAAGAACATATTCTATGTTTGGAGTGACCCAGATCCTGTTCTCGATTCGATGGTACTCTGCTCGGTTGAAGAGGGAGCCAGTTGAACTGCCATAGCAGAACATCCACTGTTTAATAAGTACATATTGTTTTGTTTGGAGAGACCCAGATCCTGTTTTCGATTCGATGGTACTCTGCTCGGTTGAAGAGGGAGCCAGTTGAACTGCCATAGCAGAACAGCCACTGTCTGATAAGAACATATTCTATGTTTGGAGTGACCCAGATCCTGTTCTCGATTCGATGGTACTCTGCTCGGTTGAAGAGGGAGCCAGTTGAACTGCCATAGCAGAACATCCACTGTTTAATAAGTACATATTGTTTTGTTTGGAGAGACCCAGATCCTGTTTTCGATTCGATGGTACTCTGCTCGGTTGAAGAGGGAGCCAGTTGAACTGCCATAGCAGAACAGCCACTGTCTGATAAGAACATATTCTATGTTTGGAGTGACCCAGATCCTGTTCTCGATTCGATGGTACTCTGCTCGGTTGAAGGGGGAGCCAGTTGAACTGCCATAGCAGAACATCCACTGTCTGATAAGAACATATTCTATGTTTGGAGTGACCCAGATCCTGTTCTCGATTCGATGGTACTCTGCTCGGTTGAAGAGGGAGCCAGTTGAACTGCCATAGCAGAACATCCACTGTTTAATAAGTACATATTGTTTTGTTTGGAGAGACCCAGATCCTGTTTTCGATTCGATGGTACTCTGCTCGGTTGAAGAGGGAGCCAGTTGAACTGCCATAGCAGAACAGCCACTGTCTGATAAGAACATATTCTATGTTTGGAGTGACCCAGATCCTGTTCTCGATTCGATGGTACTCTGCTCGGTTGAAGAGGGAGCCAGTTGAACTGCCATAGCAGAACAGCCACTGTCTGATAAGAACATATTCTATGTTTGGAGTGACCCAGATCCTGTTCTCGATTCGATGGTACTCTGCTCGGTTGAAGAGGGAGCCAGTTGAACTACCATAGTAGAACATCCACTGTCTAATAAGAACATATTCTACGTTTGGAGTGACCCAGATCCTGTTCTCGATTCGATGGTACTCTGCTCGGTTGAAGAGGGAGCCAGTTGAACTGCCATAGTAGAACATCCACTGTCTAATAAGAACATATTCTACGTTTGGAGTGACCCAGATCCTGTTCTCGATTCGATGGTACTCTGCTCGGTTGAAGAGGGAGCCAGTTGAACTGCCATAGTAGAACATCCACTGTCTAATAAGAACATATTCTACGTTTGGAGTGACCCAGATCCTGTTCTCGATTCGATGGTACTCTGCTCGGTTGAAGAGGGAGCCAGTTGAACTGCCATATAGCAGAACATCCACTGTTTAATAAGTACATATTGTTTTGTTTGGAGATACCCAGATCCTGTTCTCGATTCGATGGTATTCTGTTCGGATGAAGAGGGAGTCAGTTGAACTGCCATAGCAGAACATCCACTGCCTAATAAGTACACACTGTCTTGTTTGGAGAGACCCAGATCCTGTTCTCGATTCGATGGTACTCTGCTCGGTTGAAGAGGGAGCCAGTTGAACTGCCATAGCAGAACATCCACTGTCTAATAAGTACATATTGTTTTGTTTGGAGAGACCCAGATCCTGTTCTCGATTCGATGGTACTCTGCTCGGTTGAAGAGGGAGCCAGTTGAACTGCCATAGTAGAACATCCACTGTCTAATAAGAACATATTCTACGTTTGGAGAGACCCAGATCCTGTTCTCGATTCGATGGTACTCTGCTCGGTTGAAGAGAGAGCCAGTTGAACTGCCATATAGCAGAACATCCACTGTTTAATAAGTACATATTGTTTTGTTCGGAGAGACCCAGATCCTGTTCTCGATTCGATGGTACTTTGCTCGGTTGAAGGGGGATCCAATCATTAGATATAAGTATGGAGACTGCAGCATAAATAAGAAAGATGAGTCCTTAGGGCTCTATAAATACTGGTACCAGCATTGAAACATGGTAAGACAGCTGAGAAAATCAAGAAGAGCGATGTGAATAATGACCAAGCAGCACCGTAAAGTAAGTGTATAAATAGAAGTCCCTCATTGGGATAGATCAGATTTTGTTAAAAATTGTGTGTGGGTATTTGTAATTTGTGTTTCCGTGCCATTGAAGATATCTTGTCATTGGTATGGACAAAACGCCTGGAAGTGTTTGAAGACAATATAGACCACACTCTGACAGCTCGGAAAATTGTGACAGTGTTATTTCATTGTGCTTGCAAAGTATGATACTTATAGCATGTTATTTTATTCTTTCCAGGAGCACAAAGTTTTCTACTACTTGTACAAAGAACAGATATTTGCTGGATTTCCCTGGACTCTCCGGATCACACTAACCTAGTAATACCGCTGACTGGTATTAAACATGCTATAGCAATTGATTATGACCCAATCGAAGGTTACCTATACTGGACTGATGAAGCGGTGAGAACGTAATCACTATGTCTAAAATGTGTGCAGTTCAGTTTTCTAATACTCGTGAAAAACATATTGTTATTATGTATACAAAATAAAAATTTTACTTGACCTTGCATTGTGCATTTGGTTACTGTTAATGCCTACAGTATTCATAATGCATCGAGTAGCACGTTATAATATTCTCAAGTACATCTAGATTTACAATCTCAATTCCAAGTAAGGTGGATCATATATTTGCATTATCCATTAAGCATTGATAGTTGTTTTATATTATCCAACGTTGTCACCATCCTGTTCTCAGTGCCGCTTATAAAATACATTAAATGAAATAAAATAATAATGTGTATTTAAACATATCTAATAAAAAAAAATGACAACACAAAATATGATGATAACTGCTTAATAAATAATGCAAACTCATTGTTCAGTGCTCTCTTGGGACCAAGACTCAATGGAATAAAAATATAATTTATTAAATGTATGTGTGTTTAACTTTAGGTTTATTTAAGAATATGTTTAAGTCAGATTTGATGTTTTTCACATAATTTTCATTAATCTCTGTTCACTGTGTTCACAAGATTATCAGTACCTTTGGACTTTTCTTTTTCGCAAGTACCTTACAAATTGTACTTTGTTCCATACTACAGGCATGTGCAATAAGAAGAGCGAAATTGAATGGATCAGGTCAGGAAGATTTGGTCACTACCGAAGTAAAACATCCTGATGGTATAGCTGTCGATTGGATTGCTCGTAACATGTACTGGACTGACACGGGTACAGATAGAATTGAAGTCGCACGTATCACTGGACAAGCAAGAAAGGTAATTAGTATTTGTTCCGTAATTTTTAGAAAGGACCATACTGTATGTAAAGGTGACATACAAGAAATAACATGTACAGCCCTATTATATGGTGTGAAAATTATGTTTTGTAAATTTGTCAGTAACATTACTGTCAAGATAATAAAATTGAATTATAGATGAATCTTCTATTGTAGTGTGTTCATTATTCATAACCTAAAGATACCATAGATATGATTGATAATAAAGTTTCAAGAAACTTTGTTCTCGAGAAACTTTGGACACAAAAGTATGTTTCACGATCATTAATCAGTATTTCCGAATTCGTTTTCTGTAAATAGTAACTGTTTCACAATATAGTGACCGCGTACATAGTGTGAATATCCTGACGATGGTCTGTGACTGAAATCGATAGAAATTAAGAATGTTAGTAATTTTAAACTTCATTATAAATCATATTTATGGTATCTTTAGGTTATGAACAATGAATAAACTATAATAGAAGATTTAAATTATAGGTACCATTAGTAAGCAATAAGTGTGTGTATATTATAAATACATCACATTATCATTAGTTAATGAATTATAAATGGTTGTGTTTTGCACATCTTTTATCAGTTTTTGCTGGTGGTCTTTTATTCTATCCTGTGTATTAAATTTTAAAGCTTCTTTGTGTCTTGGCATGTGTTCTTCATATGGCGAGTGTACAAAAGTTTTTGGGTGGTTCTAAATAAATATATTAAGCTTAACAATACACACAATCTAATCTGCAAGTTGTCTGTCCACCATTTGCTCACCTGCAACTTGTTTTTTGACAGTCGTGGTCTGTCTGACCTTCTTCCTATATTTGAATCAGATTTCTTCCAATTGAATATGCTTTACATCCAAATAATTTTTAAATTGTTGTTCTTACTATGCCAGATGTGGATAAGTTATCGCATCATCGTGATCATTCTGGCAACCCAGTAGAGTTTGGAGGCGCTTGGAGAATCTACTAGGAAGATGTTTTTGTCAAGTGCTTTGAGTCAATAAAGAAGTTTAAAGAAGATAACCTCTACTTCTTTGTACTGACTTATGCATTAAAGACATGGACGGTGCCTAGATCAGATAAGAGGCAACTAAACATATTTGAGAGGAGGATCCTCAGGCAAATTTTTGGTCCAGTGGAAGAGGGGGAGGAGCCTGGAGGAAAAGATATAATTTAGAACTTTATAATTTGTATGATGAACCTGATGTGATCATTTTTATTAAATTAAAAATATTGGAATGGGCTGGAGACATTGTACGTTGTGCTTGTGAAAGCAGTTGTTGGGAAGATGTTTGATGCAAAGCCAGAGGGTAAAAGGAAAGGTGGAAGGCAAAAACTGAGGTGGATGGACAGGATGAGTCGGGACA
This sequence comes from Magicicada septendecula, assembly GCA_034769895.1. Lineage (NCBI taxonomy): Eukaryota > Metazoa > Arthropoda > Insecta > Hemiptera > Cicadidae > Magicicada > Magicicada septendecula. Next base: position 500,157,821 of record CM068370.1, read on the forward strand.
TCAGGACTCTTGAAATTAGAAACTGGAGGAGTGTGGCTAAGAATAGAGAAGAATGGCGAAATCTTCTGAAGAAGGCCAGGGCCCACAAAGGGCTGTCGAGCCAATGATGATGATGATGATGATGAACCTCTACTTCTCCATCAAAGTTTGAATTGTTTCTTGATTAGTTGTTGGATTATTACTGGGTTTGTTTTACAACATTTATCACATGAGATCATTCTAATACTTATACAAGGCCCAGCCTAAATTTTGTAGTGACTGGTGTCATTCTGTTATAATAGGACTAGGTGTTGTAGATAAGTCAGTTAGTATGAATATATTATCGGAATAAAGAAATGGTTAGTTGTATGCTTAGTGATGTACTGTAATGGTAAAATTTCAGTTCGTTTTGACGAGGCTGCTTGATGTTACTTAAGTGTTGTGTTCAGTATTGCGTATTGTTCTTGTTTTTAACATAATAATGTTTTTAGGCTGGGGGTCATTCCACAAAAACGTCATCAAAAAACGTGACGCTTCCACACTTTCGATTCCCCACAGTCTAGAAATTTGATATGTAAACTCATCAAGATGGAAATAATCGCTGCTGACATTGAGGTTAGCAAACGTTTTAGTGAGAATAAAATTTGGTTTTACATGCTCTGTTTGTGATTGTCTGTGGTTTGGAAATGATTTACGTAATCCACATTATAAGTTTCAAAAGCGTAAAAACATTATCATGCTTCGATGTTTCTGTTTCGTCGAAATTCTTTGAATGCTTAGGTGCATAAATAGAGAGAGGGAGAGAGAAAGAGAGATTTTTTGAATTCAAATTATGATGAATAATATGAGTTTGAAGATTAATGAGTGGGTATAGCCCTTGGTTAATAATCTGCAGCTGGAGTTGGCTTACTACAGCCGATGGGCTAAATCTCCACCCCTTCTTTTGATTTTGTTATGGCCTGTGTGTTTATAATTTTTGCAGCTTTAAAATGTCAAAAATAATTTCTCCTGACAGATTTAAATAATACAAATTTACTAAGGAATTTTTGTATAAATAGATTTCAAAACATAACCTGGCAGATTCTAGGTAATAAAAAAATTCATTATCTTATTAAATGTAGTTAATCTCATTGTAGTCAGACTTCAGAAGGTTGGAGCTACAATTTAAACTACAAGTAAAGATTCACATGTTAAACGTTTCCACATTTTTTGCATGTAAACGTTTTCACATGTTGAGGATTTGTAATTTATGTAGGATTTATAATTTTAAGATGAATTATGTGTTTCAGGTTCTAATAAATGAAGACTTAGTGGAACCACGTGCAATAGCAGTGGCTCCAGAAAGGGGATGGTTATTCTGGTCAGATTGGAATGAAAAAAGACCAAAAATTGAAAGGTCCTCGCTAGACGGTTCTGATAGGCAGATTCTGGTCAAAGATGGGTTAGGATGGCCTAATGGAATAGCACTAGATTTGGAAGCAGATAAATTATATTGGTGTGATGCGAAGACTGATAAAATTGAGGTTAGTTATTGTAAACATAGATGTGCGGTATATTAATAAATGAAACACTGTTGAGTTGAAAATAAATTGTTGTCTTTCTGTCAGACGGAATGGTATTATTACAAATATCATTATACAGTGGCAGCCCGTGACCAGAAAATCTGGTGCAAAAAAAAAAAAAATACATTCAGATCTGCCAGCTTATGGTCTCTACATGCTGCTGTGTCACAAAACATTTTTGAGAAAGTTTGAGGGCTAATAAAAAATTTGTCTCTTCACTTACATCTGTTCAGTAAACAGTGCATTAAAGTATACGTCTTCTGCTTTAAAATGATATATATTTGGCTCTAGTGTTTTGTAGTTTAGTTTTTTATTAAGTCGAGAAAAGTACACTTTTTCACTTAAAAAAAATTCAGCTGTACTACATTAATTTTAATGCTAATTTTAAACACTTATTACAACTGTACACAAAATTATATTGTTTACACCTAAATATTGTGTTATCAAGAACTTTACTGAAATAGTCGAAAACAAAAGATGTCTTATCAATTGAGGGTAGGATACGACTCTCTTTCTCATGCATTTGTTACAGTGGTTGTTAATATAACTCACACCATGAACTTGAATTTGTTATATGAAAGGAACTTGTATTCCTATGTTACTCTTTGAGTTTTTAATAATTATAACTAAAAGGTGAGAAGTGTTAGTTACATCATAAGCTTCACCATCACGATGAATTAATACATTATATATCATGAACACACCACTAATTTTTTATTGTGAATTTGATGAATCGATGTCAGAGCCAGAACTGTTTATGATTTCATAAATTTCTTCTTCTGTAAGATAAGTCATGGAATATATTTTCAATACAAAAAACTATAACAAAACATGACTATTTCATGCACAAGCCGTAGGTAAAAAACCAAAATGGCTTCCCTCATCTAACACGTGTACATGGCACAAACAGAAATATTTTTCCTTGTGTTTGTTCCAGTGCATGCTGACATCTACAGTTTAAATAGAGAACTAAAATATTCCATTACATGGAAACCAAGTCTGTGGGCACATAGGAGCCATCTTGTTTAGTTTGAACTACGTTAAATGTGCGGACGTACCTAGCGTCCTTAGGATTCTTATGCTTGTTTGTTTGGACGTACTATGTACGTCCATACGGATCAATGTGTTAAGCCTCAAGCAAGAACAACTTTAGGTTTTTATTAAAGGATTATTAGACGTAATTAATTGTAACTATGTAATGGAAATAAATAAACATTTGTGTTTATTATAATTGTATTTATTTACATTTATACAAATAAATAAGTGAATTTGAATTTGTGTTTATAAGTATTTCACTCTTCCCTTTTATATAATTTCTTTTTTTTTTTCAGGTGATCAACATGAACGGCACGGACAGGCGAGAGTTGATAAGTGACAGTTTGCTACATGTATTTGGCCTGTCACTGCTGGGTGACAATTTGTACTGGACAGATTGGCAGAGGAGAAGCATCGATCAGGCGGACAAGAATACCGGAAGCAATAGGAAAGTCGTTGCCGATCAGCTGCCAAACGTGATGGGTATAAAAGCTGTTGGGGTTGGTCAAGCCAAAGGTTGGAACCCATGCAAAGACAATAATGGTGGATGCTCACATTTGTGCCTGAACAGACCAAAAAATGAATATGTTTGTGGTTGCCAAATCAGTGAGTAGTCTTGTTTTTATGTGTATTTTTTTGACAAAGCATGATTTGCATTATTTGTTAAAGAATGTAAATCAATTTATATAATTCCAGAGGTAAAGAGATGGTTGCTAAATGTTTTGTTTTATATTGTTTTCAATTGTCCTTACTATATTCTCATGTAGGCTTCTGTGGCTGAACTCCATTCTATATTTGAAGGCTTCTTGCACTGTGGACCATGTTGAAAATGTCTTGTAAGACAATTTTTCACCCATATTACACTGGGTTGTAAGTGTTCAAAAAATATAAAAGTAAAGAGAAGAAATGACTAAGCCCCGATTATATTCTTTTCTTTTTGACTTACCTTTAAAAAGTCAGAAGATTCCCAAAGTCCCAAGGTCGCCACCACATTTTTTGGAGGAAATGTGGAAACCATTTCACTTTCCCGAAGAAACAATTTTGATGAATAAACAAAAACTCCCTTACAGAAAAAATTCCAGGGCCGTTTAGGCGAACTTACTGACACAGAGAATAGGTTTTGGGTAGAGTGCATAATTAACTAAGCTAACACATTATAATGAGAAATCTGATTTTATTCTACTAAAACACATTGTATCTGTTTTTTTAATGTTAAAAAAATAAATTCAAAACCAAAATAAATCAAAAGAATATCTTCAATGGCAAATCAGTACTTTTTTAGCGCTTACTACACCCTTTGTTCTTTCACTCGCTCTCGCACACTATTGAGATCTCATATTCTGTTTGATATTATTTCTTTACTCACATAAAAGTAATTTTATTTAAAAAAAAAAATGAATTTTCTACATTTGTGGGAAACTGGTTATGTCCTTATTTTGTACTTATCTCTTCCGACGGTGAGTCTCCTGCTTGTTGCACAATAAGTCGTAATTCGCTTTCCCGATGAAAAATCACAATAATAATGTTCCGAAAGTTCAAATTTATGTTTACATTTTGTAAAACCTTTTTTAATAAAAACTCAGTAGGCCTACCGTAACTGCTCGGCCTACCTCGATTGTCCACACGCACTGTAAACTACATCGGTACTGTTCGGCGGCTGGCTGGAGACAGACGCTTCGCTTTCGTTTCTGCACACGATTCAGTTCAAATACGCATTTGAAACCAGTTTATTCCGGTCACACTCCACCCATCCCTCCTGTGGACTGACGTCATTTGTTTTTCAGTTGATCGTAACGGCGTCGTATTGCCGGCCGCTCCTAAACTCTGACTTACTTCGTCTTTGTCAACAAAATGCTTTTTGTGTGATTCACTGTCTAAAAATAGAATTCGTTACATAACGTACCGTTACAAGGTATGCTCGGGTTTATGTGACGATCTTTAGCAAGCAAACTCAGTTGTGTAGCGTAGAGGTAGCAGTGGGTGGTCCCGTAAGTGGACCCTGCCCTGTAGGTGTAATGCCACTTGTATTTTTGCACGGTCAATCAACTTTAATACAGTCAAGCCAGAAATTAAAGGATAGCAAGTTGAGCTGAGTGTTACTACTTCTCTGTTGATGTTATCTTTGTGTTCAGTAGGTTCTATTTCTATGGCTTCTAGAACCATTTACAATTCCGTCATGTCTATTGGACGACCTGAGAACAGCTGTGTCTTCATAATTTATCATGTGATTAACTGTGGCTGAATGCTCAGCAACTGCCGACTTTTCAGCTGCTAAGTTCTTCATATGTTCTGGGACAAGCCCCTCATCATCACATAGACCTGAGAATACCCATTACAATATGTGTGAAACATTTTCGTACAGACATTTTTGTTGTCTGTACTGAAAGAAGACTTCAGATACAGAATTTCTTTACTATAGCCTGTGATTAGATTTGCGTTGTAAATGTAAACTAGCAAAATATATGACTAAAGCTATAGGCCCTTTCTGTAGTTGAGCATGTCAAAATAGCCTGTTTAATGTTAGATGTTGCTTTCGTATTGAAGTCTTCACGTCATGTAATTATAAAAATTAGTTTGTTTAACTACACGTCTTCCGTTTGCACAATAGTTTATTCAGTTGGCCATACAGCTTAGTGGTACTGGTTGTCTATATTTTATATATACATTTTTTTGTAGGTTTTGTTTTCATACAGTTGTACTTCAGACAGGTTAATCTGATATATAATTGTCAGACTTTTTTAGAGCACCAAATTTATATAATTACTTTTTTGATGTAGTAGTGATAATTATGTTTTTTTAGTGTGATCAGTTTTTAAATCTTTTATTGTATTGTCTACTGGTTATATAAATACAACTAAAAATGTTGTATTTCTGGCAGATGTTACTTTCAAACAGTTCTTAATTAACCCTTTGAGTGCTGTGAACGTATTGGTATGTTCTGCATGGAACACGTGTCGCAGCATATTAACGTACCAGTATGTTTTCAAAGTTTCTGGTCAAATTATTACAACCGTTCCAAATGTACGATCGCGTCAGTTATAGTACTACTAACACTATCTGTTATTTATTTAAGATACCACATACTCTCAAGGCAAACAATCCAGCAGTTCTGATTTACTCTTCTTTGTATTACATCACGCTTAGCTAACCTAAATTGTGTGTTCGTCCTCTGTTTATGTTATGAAAAATGACTTGTCATAATTGTAATCGTACTCGTATTATTACTGAAGAAGAAATCCATCTATATCATATTGATTCGTACTCTGATGCTGGTGGTGACTTTTTTGAAGAATGTGTATGTGAGATTTGCGAAAGTAAAAGTGACAGTGCAGATTGTGAACTGAACACAGACACTGCTGTGGTACAAAATGTTCCAACCGTAACTAGGTCTAAAAAATATAAGATTAAGAATAATTAGCAGTGGATTACAATTTTTTATGAATTAAAGTTTTCTTATAAATTTCTAACAACTTTTGCAACTTTCAACCGAATTTTACAATTTAGTGTAAATCGTACAAAGAAAGAGAGTATTGCACCCCAATGTGTCATCCCCTACAACTTTTTGAGGTGGTGTATTCAATCGTAGTTTGTGCAACACTTTTGGTGACATGTATGTGACCAAAAAAGTCGAATATATTTACAAACATTACAATAAGAAAAAGACAGTGATATAAAACAATAAAACAAATCAGGCTGTAGGCGTAGCGTGAGCTTGTAAAACCTAGGAGTCAAAGTGTTAACACTTTCAGTATAGTAGACATATTGGCATAGTTGTTATATTGATTTTTTTTTGTTTTTATAATGATGTTTTCTTATCTGACAGTGAGTGTTCATCAGTCAACCAATAGGTTGTTTGACAGTGTATCAGTGTATGACAGGGATTCTCAACCTTTTTGTGATTGAGAGCACCTTTCATACTCCGGGGCAAGTGGGAGAGCACCATGCAAATTTAATAATAATAATAATAATAAATACACTCACCAGGCTAATGAGATCCTTAGCCCTGAATGTTACTCAGAATTTCACTAATATCTAAGGAGAAGTCGCTTGCAGCCACACGTAAACAGTCCTCCAAATGTGAGCCATTTAATCTTGATCGTGCTTTGTTCTTGATGTATTTCATTAATGAAAAACATTTTTCACACAGGTAGGTTGTCCCAAACATCGCCAAGCATTTGAGAGAAGCATTTCGCAATGTCGGAAATTTCATTGTATCATTTGCACCCCAGAAATCTGTGATCCTTTCCTTTTCGTAAAGATATTTTAAGGCTTGAGAGGACTGGAGCTCTAATAATTCAAGTTCCGCGCGAGCAAGTTTGTGCTGTTGAATAATCTGAATTTTTCTGAGAGAGTCCACATTGAATTGAAATGGATTGAGCACCATATTAAACAACGACTCACTTTCTTCGAGTACATGAAAACGTGTAGCAAACTCTTTCAACAGATCTTGAATTGCCAGAACGACAATTTTAGGACACTCCGAGTGGGGACGACCAAGACTCGAGAGTGTATGTGCCAGTTCAGGAAAATGAACCAAGTCATTTTTACTTGCCGTCCCGAGGAATCTTTGTAACTTTGATCGAAAGGAAAATATAATTTCTTTCAGTTCACAAATTGTGTTTTTCTGACCCTGAAGATGTTTGTTCAGCTCGGTGAGATATTGAAATAGGTCTACCATGAAAGCAAGATTGATCTTGAAATCATCCCTGAATATTTCTGGAATCTTAGTGACATAATCGTTGGCAGAAATAAATGCTTTGATTTCTTCGAAAACTTTCCAGACCCTTGTAATTGCTTCCCCGCGACTTAGCCAACGAACATCCGCATGTAGGATTAGTTCTGAATGTGGCGCTGATAAATCATGCAAGAAGACTTTTAGTAAGCGTTTATTCAGGGGTTTAGAAACCAAAAAGTTGATCAACTTAACTATCAGTTTTAACTGTTCTGAAATTTCAGGAACAGATATAAGATGACTGGCTAAGTTTTCAACGTGAATTAAACAATGATAGTGAACAAAGGGAGGAAAATGTTCATCATTTTTCAGAAGAGCGACAAATCCTTTATTTTTACCTACCATGGAAGGTGCGCCATCAGTAACCACATACACGAGCTTTGATAAGTCAATGCCATTAGGTTTCAGGAAATTCGCGACAGCGTTGTAAATGTCTTGCCCTGTAGTTGTACCCGGGAGCAGTAAAATTGTTAAAAAGAAATCTTCTACAATTCTCACATTATCTATACAACGTACAAAGCACGCCAATTGTGCTGCAGAAGCAATGTCTGTTGATTCGTCAACAGCAAGAGAAAAATAACTACATTCAGAAAGTTTCTGGAGTGCTTTTTGTTTAATTTGAGCCGCGATGAGGTCAATGCGCCTGGCAACAGTGTCATTACTAAGTGGCACATTTTTTGCCGCATTAATCAAAACACTTCTGTATTTCTCAGGTATACTTTCAGCGAGAGTTGTCACTGCGGAAACTATGCACTCCTTCACAATTTCTCCACTTACTCCGGTATTCTCGTCATTAGTGACCACCAAAAAATCTGTCTCCCAGTTACCTTGAAAAGAATACAGTTTCTTTCTTTTTGCTTCGCTACTTTTGTTGGAATCTTGGGTTGATGAAGAAGGGTAACTTAGGTATCGATTCTTCACTACGTTTTCTTATTACAAATTTATCCATGTCTCTGTTTTATGAACGTTCACAACACACTTCGAGGCGAAAGGAAAATTGCAAACTGACAATAATTACGCGTATTTCACAAATAACAGAACAGCAATACTACAACCAAAATACGTCACAAAACTGGTGTACACCGCTACACTATGTCACTCCAGTCACCAATGTCGCTCGTGTAAGTGGAAATGTCCACGCAGAAACATTCATTGGCAAATTTCAAAATTTCTATTTAAAATCTGAAAATTGATTGGTTGAGCTAAGTGTAAAATGCTACGTAACTATTTCTGTGAGAACGTGCTTAAAGCTGCCAAGTTTAGGGATTTCAGAGGCAATAAAATTAAAATATTTTGAATAACCGCTTCTTTTGAGGGTACTAGTACGTGTTTAACAGCCCATTTACAAGATGAGACAACCTGGCGCCTACAGTAATAAACCCCTCGTAGGCTGTCTCTGCCTTTTAAAGCTGCAAACAATAGAGTCTGTATCGGCTTGTAAACTACGGACAATTCCGGAAACCATTGCAAGTAGTGCTCTTAGAAGTAACAAAGGTTTCCAAACAGTATTCTGCTATACTCAGTTGTTGGTGGACAACAGCTGTACGGCCGGCTATATAGTTCATAATTGAAAATTAGGAGTCACTGTTGCTCGCGAGCACTTTTTTATACATCCATGATGAGCACCATTTTTAGTTACACGAGCACTACAGTGCTCGCGAGCACCAGGTTGAGAACGCCTGGTGTATGAAATATGTGCATTAGTCACAGATAAATTTCATCTATTAATCATTCGTGCTATGATGTTTGTACAGATTGATTTCATATTTTAAATCGACAGCTTTACTCACATGAGTAACTTTGTTCTAACAAAGTACGAGTTTTTTTGGGGGGGGGGGGCAAAATGGAAGGCTCCAATGCTCACGCAACTTAATATTAAAAATTATCATACAAGTATTTAATTTATTAATTTATGTTAATGATCAAAAGAATAAGTAACAGTATTGTACCATTTGGGGGATTGTATTATCATGCTCTTATTTTTTTCCGTTATGTTCACTTCTAGAAACTAATACTTTCATGGCTTGAGTTTTGGTATTTTGAAAATAACAAAGCAATCAAGTAATAGTGTAACTATATATAAAAAATTGATTTAACACTTTCACTGCCACCATTTTTTTGTAATTCCTAGTGAACCACTGTTTTTAGCATTATTTCAAAAAATCGTAGCAAATTGATCTTTTAGCAAAATAATACTTACATTATACCATTTTTAAGCTTCTTATATGCTGTTTAGATCTATATTCTTTGTATTCTGGTAAAGTGTATAAAAGTTTTAACAAATTAATCTTAAACACAAAGACAATTTTTTTTTTGACTCTTCATCATTTAAACTTATGGCGGTTATATTTACTCTCCATTAGCAATTTTAATTAGCCTCTATAAAAAAGATCAGTATGGCGAACCATACATGACTTCCATGTTGTAAGATTTGTATTTAAAATCATTTACTTGAATTCGATTCGATAATTTCTAAAAAAAAAAATGTATTCCCCACCCTCAAACTATTTTTACTATTGTAGCGTGACAGATATAAGCATAATATTGAATGGCAATTGATCATTAGAATAATAAAGTTATAATATTTAAATTTGGAAGAAAGCATTAAGTTTAATATAAATAGATTAATTCATAGCAACTGTGGAAAGAAATCATTATTATAAAGAAAATACAAGTTCAAGTAAAAGGAGTTACTAGTGATGAGTCATCCAAAACCAGTCTCATAACCAAAGGTTTTCAAGGTATAACCCAGGAAGGTAAAAAGTAAATAACAAAGCAGTACTGAATATGACCAAACCCACAACGAGGAAGAATAAATAGAAGAGAAACCCTAAAATAAGCCAAGATCAACCAATACAGGTTGTGTATTTCTGTAATAAAGAAGAAGATGGAGAAGATCCCAAGAAACCTGATGGCAACAAGAAGAAGATGGAGAAGATACCAGTCCCAGAAGGCAGGAGAAAAGAAGACTGAAGAAAGAAGAAGAGGGCAGCATCCTGAAGAAGATGTCATGCTCTTATAAAAGACACCCAAATCCCTATATCCCCAAAATAAATATCTAAAAATAAAAGTATAACGAAATAAAAACCACATGTATATAAATTTAAGAGAGAGAAGTGAACAAAGTAAAAGTTTCCTGTGAACTAAGATGAAACAATAATATAGTACCCATGGAACAAATCTCCATTGAAAAAACGCTAACCAATTTATTATGTTGATAAGACTATACGACCATTTAGCATTAACATAATATATAAGTACAAAGTGAACCAGTGATAGTTTTGGGTATTATAAAAAATGAACCTTGTGTTTCATTCTTGGCAATCACAAACATTGGATGCAATGAAATATGCATTTTTCAATGACTTAAAATGTGTACTGTGACAATATGTTGTTCATAAGACATGAATCTGTTTAAAATAACATTTTTGTTTTACATGAAAAAAGAAAAACAGATGTCATAGTGCTTTTTGAACGGTTAATACTATTTATTTGTTAATGACAGGGTGCAATTACCCAAAGACAATGTATAAAAGACGGTATAAAAACTGTAGAATCCTACTTATAATAATAGTTAGAAATAAGAATATAAATATAAGGTTTTTATGTATATAGTATAAGAATGTTTAAAAATGTTTTAGATATAAGGCCATTTGTTTGGGTCTGAAACAACTAACATCAGAACTATAAAAATAGTTACCACTTGTAAATAGTAGAGAGTAATTAAGATGTTAGTTAGTACAAAACCTTTTTTATAAACCATGTTTCCATGTTGGAAATGGGGATTTTGTTGCAAAATGTCTGACTTGAAGACAACCATTTATTTAAAAAAAAAAATTCTTTATTTTGTTTAACTATTGTTTGTATTGTAACCAATACTAATTGTTTTTGTGTAATTTGAAAACATGTTTAATTTATAATACTATTTGTAAAAGTCAGAGAGGGTATCACACATCATATATTGTTTGTAAATTATTTTGTAAGAAAAATTGTTAAAAAATCATAGGCCAAAAGAATGGAAACCAAACTTCATCAAAACAGAGAAATTACTCATTTAAAAGCAAATAAACAAAAGGGGTTTAGACAAAATAAACTTGAGATCATGCCATATAATTGCACATACCATTTAGAGAGATTTTAATAAATTATATTCAGAATTATAAATAAAAATGAGAATGACTAAACTCAGAAATTTGGACATGGGAGTCATATATTTCAGAATAATGTTTCAGAATACAACTAATTCAATTAATTACCAGAAAATAAGGGAATATCAACCTTTTAATACAATATAGGATTATTAATATTAAATATAACTGATAAAATGGCTGAATTTACATAATGACAGGAAGTAAATTTTGATGTTTTGAATTTTCAGAGTATACCAAACTGAAAGTAAAATTACTATTTTTTGGTCAGAAAACACTATAAAACGGCATTATTTAATCTGAAAATAAGCTGAATGAACTGAAAGATTAATTTAAATCACATCTAGTGAATAAAATTGACAAATAACCAAAGTTTAGGCATTCATATAGTGAAATAGTAAAGTGTACACAGGATGTGATAATATATTTGAACAATGTTAAGGATAATATTATATGGGCTAAGAGTTTAATTGAAACTAGAGGAAACAGTTAGTTAATTATTGGTAGTTGAACGGTTAACATGACATACGTTTGATAACGAGGATAACCTAACCTATAATCGTCATACAAGCGAGTGTATAGTGAGTTATTGTGAAATCGCGAGTGACTTGTAAAATACTTCTGAAACTATCATATTATAACAGAAACGATCAAGTAACACTCCATAACACAGAACAATATAAATCTACTCCGAAAAACACCATAAAACACTAGAAAACTGTATAATACATTAAACCAAATTAGTGACGGAATCGGAGAAAGTGTTTGACTTATAATTACACAGACATACTAAATACAACCCAGAATCACTACACCAGTCACTACACAACATATAACAAGAGATTTGCAGACACAAGAACAGGAATATTGCGTCAAAATACATTATTTGGAATGCAGCAGGAACGAGCAACATTTTGATCAACTTGACGGCGGCCATTTGCTTTGACGATCTCAGTGCCTTCTTCTTGGTTCAGCACAGCTGTTTGGTGAAAACAATTATTATATTTACAATTTATTATTCAATGTCTGTGTTTATTAATAACTATTAATTTGATTGTAACGTTATACTTTTTGAATATTAGCCCGATTTCTCTGACTTTGGTAATAACTGGCTGTTTAAAGAACCCTATATAATTTTTATATCATATACTTGTAACTTTTTTCGATATCCTGAGAGTCGATACTAATCGATAAGAGTCAATATTGCTATTACTTAATAAAACATTAATACTTTTCAATACTTAATAGTTCTTTATTTCTTCAATAATACTAATTACCAATAATATAATTCTAATTGATAATCTACAAGGACTTTACCACCCGTAAGTGAAGATAACCTAAAAAATAAAAAGGTAAACAAGTATCGATTGGTTTACAGACAGTCTTATGAGTGGTGATCGCTTATTTAAAATATACTAAAACTTTAATAAAAATTTTCAGAAGAGCATTACACTGTTTAAAACTTCACAGCCCTATATTAATTAATTGATCCTAATTAATTAATTAATAAAATTAAAATTTTTTTTAATTATTTTTTTTTTATAAACATAATTTTTTTTAAAATTTCTTTCAAAACAATAAATTTTGTTTTGAAACTTTCGGCGAAGCTGAACAGATATATTCATTCATCAACTTTACGCTACTCGACCGGTCTTGCTACCATTGGGACTCGACCAGCTGGGAAACTTAAGGAAGTGTTTCAGGCCAGTAAGACGTCGAGAGCCACACCAATTACACACCAATTAAACATTACAACTACAGTATCACATATCAATTATTTATTTTATTACAAATTGGCTAGCCCAAACAGAGGGGCTTGATTACATCGGAGTCACATACTCCATAATAAGTATATTATCAACACACACTCATTTATTTATTTTATTACAAATTGGCGCACAACTTTAGGGGCTTTAATTAGCGATTGGAAGGCCAATACATTCTGCCCAATCACTAGTTGGAGCTAGGCAACAGCTACAAAGCCAGAGAATTTCAAGGGAAAATGCAACGACGTGCGACATCTAAGAAACGGGCGGCGGAGGCCGAGAAAGAAGTCGATATGGACAACAAAGAGGCAACGCCAGTAGAGTTGGAAGAGGTATTACAATCGGTGTTGTCCAAACAAACTGAACAACCGGAGGCACCCACACAGACAGGGGTAGTCAATGTTCCAGAAAAGGAGAGACCGTCGCAAACAGAGGACATGACAAACCAAGAAATGTTCAGGCGGATGATGCAGGCAATGAATGAAAATAATAAGAACCTAGAATCCAAAATGGAAGGAATGGACAAGGAAAGGAAAGAAGATAGCCAGTCCTTGAAAGAAGATTTAGGAAATAAAATCGAAACAACAAGCAAGAAGATGGAAGAAAACAGCAAGAAGATGGAAGAGAAGATGGAAGAAAACAGCAAGAAGATGGAAGAGAAGATGGAAGAAAACAGCAAGAAGATGGAAGGAAAGTTAGAAGAATTGAAGAAGGATAATCAATCCACAAAAGAAGAGTTGACTGGGATGAACAAGAACATAGAAAATTTGAAGGAAGATAACAAGAAGATGGAAGAAGAGATGGGGAAGAAGTTAGAAGAATTGAAGGAAGACAACCAATCGTTCAAGGAAGAATTCAAGTCAACTAAAGAAGAATTGATTAATAAAATTGAGAACACCAATCAGAAAATCGATGAAACCAGGAAGAAGATAGAGAAGAACAACCGACAGTTGAAGGAAGAATTGAAGGAAGACAACAGGAAGTTGGAAGAGAAGATGGGGGAGAAATTGGAGGAATTGAGAGAAGACAATCAAATTCTAAGAGAAGAGTTAAGGGAGGTAAATCAGGAGAACTTGGACAAACTGGACGAAAGAATGGAATTGTTGCGAGAAGAAATGAATAAGGAAATCAAGGTTAACAAAAAAGCGATGGATAAGAAGATGGAAGAAGAAAATATAATGGTCAATCGACAGATTCGAGAGATTGATGGAAAGTGCAACCAGACCGAAAAGGAGGTGAATGAGTTTAAAGAAGTGGTGAACATCAAGTTCACAAATATCGAAGAACATAGTCGTAGGAAGGTAGAAGAACAGAGGAAGGAGAATCAAGAAGAATTCGGAAAAGTACGCAACCAGGTCACAGAACGATGTAATGATATACAAGAGACCATGGCCAATATCACCGGTCAGGTGCGACAAAGCCGAGAGGAGATGGAAGCGATTAGAAACAGACCGACTCATTTCACCGGATTGCCCGTCAACGAAAGCCGAGAGTGGCTCAACTTCCGGCAGTACAAACGCAAGCCGATGGAGTTCCTGGCAAGGGTAGAAGAATATTTGACCAAGCATAAAATTACCCAATGGAGCCATAGCAGGGAGATATTCGACGAGTCCTTCCGAGACATTACAGATAATTGGTGGATGGCCAACCGGAGTGAAATTTCCGACTACCAACAGTTCCGGAAAATGTTTAAGACAAAATACTGGTCTGAGACCACCCAGAACTTGATACGTGACAATATTTGTAACGGAAGATACAGGTCACAATTAGGTAGCAGTATGACGGCATATTTCTTGGGGAAGGTGTGTATGGCAAAGCACCTTGAGCCAGCAATCCCAGAAGAATGTTTAGCGAATAAGATATCTTATCACTATGATGAGGACATTATCAGGGCCCGGAGAGGTAGTCAGATCAAGACGATCCAGGGAATGACTGAGTTATTGGAGGGATACGAGAATGAAGAGTATTATCGGCAGAGCAGGAAGAGAAATGAGAGACCAGAAGCAAGGCCGACTACTTACCCCAATAACGGCAA
The DNA here is from genome assembly GCA_034769895.1 of Magicicada septendecula. NCBI lineage: Eukaryota > Metazoa > Arthropoda > Insecta > Hemiptera > Cicadidae > Magicicada > Magicicada septendecula. The sequence goes on from CM068370.1 coordinate 500,173,078, forward strand.
TAACCATACAAATAACCGGAACCAGCCCAGTAATTACGACGGCCCTAACAACCCGCCGCGTAATGACCAGTTTAGCGGTAATTTTAACGGCGTTAGGAATAACAACCCCTATCCATACAATAGAAACAATTTATACCAACATAATAATGTCCCATACAGTCAGAGAAATCCATATCCCAACAATAATGATGACAAACCTTACCAACCTAACCGAAATTATTATCATGATAACTTTAGTAATAACAATAATAACAGTAATAATAACCGAGTGTCGCGCCCTAGGGTAAATTTTATAAGAGCAACTGAGATGATGGACCCTGGTTGACACAGATACCACATACCATCAAGAAAAGGGACGGAGATCATGATAACCGACTACGGCGAAAAACAACGGTGAAGGAGACGGAATAAATATCATTGAAAGGAAATGATATGGAGAATAAACATAGAAACCAAAACTGGGTTTTATGAATGAAGACTATTTAAGAAAATGCACATTATAAATAAAAATATGAGCAATGGAACGACATAAAGAAAACCGTCCATCTTCCTGGGTATATAAAAGAAAAGGCATTTATAAGGAAAGAAAAAGAGAAGATCAACTTACAAAAGTATAAATAATATGGGCCAGTGTAGAGTACAATATAACACCATATGTTGTGGTAAATGATAAGCATAACAATACATATGAGTTGAAGGAAATCGTTTCAGGAAAAATCAAAGGAGTGTACAATCAAGCTTCTATGAAGAAATATTATGAAGAATGAGTTGTGAGTTTTAGAATTTTGAATTTATATATATTTTATTATAAAAATTTAAAAATAATGTAAGTACATCTTACAACCTAATATTTTGAAAAGAACATTCTGGAGAATTATAAGAAGAAGGAATTTAGAATTTTTAATTATAAAAATTTAAAAATAATGTAAGTACATCTTACAACCTAATATTTTGAGGAGAACATTCTGGAGAATTAAAAGAAAAAGAATTTTTAATTTTTTAAAAATTCAAAAATAATGTAAGTACATCTTACAACCTAATATTTTGAGGAGAACATTCTGGAAAATTAAAAGAAAAAGAATTTTTAATTTTTTAAAAAATTTTAAAATAATGTAAGTACATCTTACAACCTAATATTTTGAAAAGAACATTTTGGAGAATTATAAGAAGAAGGAATTTAGAATTTATATTTTAAAAAATTTTTAAATAATGTAAGTACATCTTACAACCTAATATTTTGAGAACATTCTGGAGAATTATAAGAAGAAGGAATTTAGAATTGTTATTGAAAAAATCCTAAAATAATGTAAGTACATCTTACTACAACCTGATAATTTAGAACAAAACTTTATGGAAGAAAGAGAAAGATAGAGAATTTTGAACTTAATTTAAAAAAAAAATTTAAAATGAAGCAAGACCAACTTACTATAACTAAGTTTGTGAGAAAACTTTATGGTAAATAATTAAGAAGAATTTGATTTTGGAAAAATACCAAAACATTCAGAAATAATAGTAAGATAACAGTACTATAAACAATTCTGAATGAAACAATTCTGGGAATAAATGAATTAAACAGAATTTGAATGTTGATAGAACGTCAGAACTTTGAAACAAGATAAGATCAACATATTACAAGGATTTATGAGAAATATTTTTCAATTAAATAAAAAGAATAGTTTGAATTTTACATTAAAACTAACCAAGTTCCAAAAAATAATTAAGTGTCAATTATAATTGAATTGAGAAGAAAAAATTTGGAAGCAAAGAGACTAATTACCTATGAAACAATAATGAAAACAGTTAATTAAGAGCAAAGAAGAACAACTCATACCAAACATATGGAGAAGATGATTTTGAACAATGATAATAATAAGACCTATATGAAATACAAAGAGAAGAAATACCACATGAAATATAATATAAATGAATTAATGTTAATGAATGCGAAGGCGGATTAATAACTTTCTAAGAGAAAGGAAAGAACCAAAATGTTTAAATAAAATGATCAATGACAACCTGTATATCTAATGTAAAGATACAATGTTAAAAAATTAAATATAATATATTAAGACCATTCAAATAATGAATAAGAAAGACTATATATAAAGACCATGCTAATACTATGAGTAACCAGAAGAAAGTATAAAGAGAATTCAGATGGAGAAGAAAGAGAGTTACATTGTAAACAGTAACCAGAATTATTAAAAGAAAGGTTTTCAACCATAATTAAATTAAATATATCAGACAAGTTAAGAGTTTTGAAAAAATATATATGTAATGAGTATAATAATGATTATGAAGATTTATTAAGATAGAAAATGTGAGATAATCTGAGAGACTACGAAGTGGAGAATCCAAAGATATTTTTATTAGTCGAAAATGAGACTACTTTTTATTTATTTATTCGATGACTGACTGAAGATAATTCCAGCAGCATTATGTTTTTTGAGCAGGGATGGATATGCCTCTGTACTCAATTTATAGAAGTGGTGTATGGCCAGCAGAGAAGTAGCGTACAGTGCCCCTCTGATCTGCCCCAGCCCACGTGATAGGGAATGTTAGGGAATTAATATCCCAAGGATACAACACGAAGTTGATATAGAAAGAAAATGTATTACAATAATAATATATCTCAGAAGACACTAACTATCCGAAAAGGATCAGTAGTAAAACAAATAATTATATATATAAAATTAATTAAACTCTAATTATATAAAAGTCGATATAAAAATGGAGAAGAAAATGAATTATAAGAAATGATGAAATGATCATAAGAAATTATTTCATCCATAAACATGTCTGAAATAATTACTTCTGGAGGAGAGCAATCTGTAGCGTGACAGATATAAGCATAATATTGAATGGCAATTGATCATTAGAATAATAAAGTTATAATATTTAAATTTGGAAGAAAGCATTAAGTTTAATATAAATAGATTAATTCATAGCAACTGTGGAAAGAAATCATTATTATAAAGAAAATACAAGTTCAAGTAAAAGGAGTTACTAGTGATGAGTCATCCAAAACCAGTCTCATAACCAAAGGTTTTCAAGGTATAACCCAGGAAGGTAAAAAGTAAATAACAAAGCAGTACTGAATATGACCAAACCCACAACGAGGAAGAATAAATAGAAGAGAAACCCTAAAATAAGCCAAGATCAACCAATACAGGTTGTGTATTTCTGTAATAAAGAAGAAGATGGAGAAGATCCCAAGAAACCTGATGGCAACAAGAAGAAGATGGAGAAGATACCAGTCCCAGAAGGCAGGAGAAAAGAAGACTGAAGAAAGAAGAAGAGGGCAGCATCCTGAAGAAGATGTCATGCTCTTATAAAAGACACCCAAATCCCTATATCCCCAAAATAAATATCTAAAAATAAAAGTATAACGAAATAAAAACCACGTATATAAATTTAAGAGAGAGAAGTGAACAAAGTAAAAGTTTCCTGTGAACTAAGATGAAACAATAATATAGTACCCATGGAACAAATCTCCATTGAAAAAACGCTAACCAATTTATTATGTTGATAAGACTATACGACCATTTAGCATTAACATACTATATAAGTACAAAGTGAACCAGTGATAGTTTTGGGTATTATAAAAAATGAACCTTGTGTTTCATTCTTGGCAATCACAAACATTGGATGCAATGAAATATGCATTTTTCAATGACTTAAAATGTGTACTGTGACAATATGTTGTTCATAAGACATGAATCTGTTTAAAATAACATTTTTGTTTTACATGAAAAAAGAAAAACAGATGTCATAGTGCTTTTTGAACGGTTAATACTATTTATTTGTTAATGACAGGGTGCAATTACCCAAAGACAATGTATAAAAGACGGTATAAAAACTGTAGAATCCTACTTATAATAATAGTTAGAAATAAGAATATAAATATAAGGTTTTTATGTATATAGTATAAGAATGTTTAAAAATGTTTTAGATATAAGGCCATTTGTTTGGGTCTGAAACAACTAACATCAGAACTATAAAAATAGTTACCACTTGTAAATAGTAGAGAGTAATTAAGATGTTAGTTAGTACAAAACCTTTTTTATAAACCATGTTTCCATGTTGGAAATGGGGATTTTGTTGCAAAATGTCTGACTTGAAGACAACCATTTATTTAAAAAAAAAAATTCTTTATTTTGTTTAACTATTGTTTGTATTGTAACCAATACTAATTGTTTTTGTGTAATTTGAAAACATGTTTAATTTATAATACTATTTGTAAAAGTCAGAGAGGGTATCACACATCATATATTGTTTGTAAATTATTTTGTAAGAAAAATTGTTAAAAAATCATAGGCCAAAAGAATGGAAACCAAACTTCATCAAAACAGAGAAATTACTCATTTAAAAGCAAATAAACAAAAGGGGTTTAGACAAAATAAACTTGAGATCATGCCATATAATTGCACATACCATTTAGAGAGATTTTAATAAATTATATTCAGAATTATAAATAAAAATGAGAATGACTAAACTCAGAAATTTAGACATGGGAGTCATATATTTCAGAATAATGTTTCAGAATACAACTAATTCAATTAATTACCAGAAAATAAGGGAATATCAACCTTTTAATACAATATAGGATTATTAATATTAAATATAACTGATAAAATGGCTGAATTTATATAATGACAGGAAGTAAATTTTGATGTTTTGAATTTTCAGAGTATACCAAACTGAAAGTAAAATTACTATTTTTTGGTCAGAAAACACTATAAAACGGCATTATTTAATCTGAAAATAAGCTGAATGAACTGAAAGATTAATTTAAATCACATCTAGTGAATAAAATTGACAAATAACCAAAGTTTAGGCATTCATATAGTGAAATAGTAAAGTGTACACAGGATGTGATAATATATTTGAACAATGTTAAGGATAATATTATATGGGCTAAGAGTTTAATTGAAACTAGAGGAAACAGTTAGTTAATTATTGGTAGTTGAACGGTTAACATGACATACGTTTGATAACGAGGATAACCTAACCTATAATCGTCATACAAGCGAGTGTATAGTGAGTTATTGTGAAATCGCGAGTGACTTGTAAAATACTTCTGAAACTATCATATTATAACAGAAACGATCAAGTAACACTCCATAACACAGAACAATATAAATCTACTCCGAAAAACACCATAAAACACTAGAAAACTGTATAATACATTAAACCAAATTAGTGACGGAATCGGAGAAAGTGTTTGACTTATAATTACACAGACATACTAAATACAACCCAGAATCACTACACCAGTCACTACACAACATATAACAAGAGATTTGCAGACACAAGAACAGGAATATTGCGTCAAAATACATTATTTGGAATGCAGCAGGAACGAGCAACATTTTGATCAACTTGACGGCGGCCATTTGCTTTGACGATCTCAGTGCCTTCTTCTTGGTTCAGCACAGCTGTTTGGTGAAAACAATTATTATATTTACAATTTATTATTCAATGTCTGTGTTTATTAATAACTATTAATTTGATTGTAACGTTATACTTTTTGAATATTAGCCCGATTTCTCTGATTTTGGTAATAACTGGCTGTTTAAAGAACCCTATATAATTTTTATATCATATACTTGTAACTTTTTTCGATATCCTGAGAGTCGATACTAATCGATAAGAGTCAATATTGCTATTACTTAATAAAACATTAATACTTTTCAATACTTAATAGTTCTTTATTTCTTCAATAATACTAATTACCAATAATATAATTCTAATTGATAATCTACAAGGACTTTACCACCCGTAAGTGAAGATAACCTAAAAAATAAAAAGGTAAACAAGTATCGATTGGTTTACAGACAGTCTTATGAGTGGTGATCGCTTATTTAAAATATACTAAAACTTTAATAAAAATTTTCAGAAGAGCATTACACTGTTTAAAACTTCACAGCCCTATATTAATTAATTGATCCTAATTAATTAATTAATAAAATTAAAATTTTTTTTAATTATTTTTTTTTTATAAACATAATTTTTTTTAAAATTTCTTTCAAAACAATAAATTTTGTTTTGAAACTTTCGGCGAAGCTGAACAGATATATTCATTCATCAACTTTACGCTACTCGACCGGTCTTGCTACCATTGGGACTCGACCAGCTGGGAAACTTAAGGAAGTGTTTCAGGCCAGTAAGACGTCGAGAGCCACACCAATTACACACCAATTAAACATTACAACTACAGTATCACATATCAATTATTTATTTTATTACAAATTGGCTAGCCCAAACAGAGGGGCTTGATTACATCGGAGTCACATACTCCATAATAAGTATATTATCAACACACACTCATTTATTTATTTTATTACACTATTTATGGATATTTTTGTTATTATGGGGTATTCATTTAACATAATGTTATTTTCAAGTCACTTTATCTATAAAAATTAGGTACTTTATTCTTATAATGAAACTGAACTACACAGATAATCATCCGTCCTCCTCAACTGATCCCCACCATTAATGATATTTACACTTTCATAGAGTAATAGTTTTATCGTATGTAATTTATAAGGTATCTTATCCTTCAAAATTAAATACTCGTACTTTACGTGGTATCAACAAAGTAATTTTCAAAAAATTACCCCTCCCCCTTCAACTACCCTCTCCATTTATAGATATCTGATTTACCATTTTACAGTGGATTAACATGACTTTATTTTCAGGGCACTTATTTATCAAAATTAATGACTGTACTCTTGTTAAAACACAAAACAGTGGAGGTAAACTACCCCTCCCCTTAAACCAAACAACCCCATTTTGTATATTTTCACTTTTATTGAGTAATAGTTTCATTATATGTAATTACTAAGCTATCTTATCCTTCAAAATGAAGTACTTTATTCGACATCAATAAGGCAGTTTTAGAAAAATTAGCCCCTCCCTTACATTTCGTTATAGAACATGGAAGTAAAACAATGAAGAATAGTGAAGTTCTGAACATTTTTTGTCAGTTGACACTATTATAGCAGATTCTCATTCAAACACAGAGACACTTAGCTGGATATCATTATCAGTCGAATCTGTATCAGCGCCACTGTTGTGATTTTCTCCCCCTTTTGCAGCATTATTTCTTTGAGTGATGCACCTGCATACAAGGAAAACCAGTATAACTACTGCTGGGCAAAATATTAAAAATAAAATACATTGAAACCTTGATATAACGCTCTTCTGCAGGCCGGCCAAAAAGCGTTTTATATCGAGGGTCGCTTTATATAAAGGTCCCAGGTTTAACTATTTAATTTGCTGGGACCGTGAAAAATGAGCGTTACATCAAGCGTCACGTTTTATCACAGGCATGTTGTATCGAGGTTCCACTGTATACATGAAAATACACATAACCTATTACGTTATGTGTGCAAAATTATAATTCTGTTTCTTCATCAGGTTTGTAGGTACATTCTATCCATATCTACAATTTCGGAATCCAATTGATCAGAATCTTCATCATATATTGATTCATTAAGTACAAAATTGCGTGTATTTGACATTTTTTTTGTATCATAAACACGTTGTGCCTAGAACATGCAACAGCTGAACCTGAACACTGATTACTTCAATGGTTTGTAGGAGACGTGTGCTGGTAAAATATCAAACTAAATAATAACAGCAGGCTATGTAACAAATGAATTAGCTTCATAGTACAGACTTTAAGCGGACAACATACAGGTAAATATGCAATTAAATACACAAAAACTGAGAGCACCAATATGTTGCGATGTGATGTTTAGTGCCTTTATTACGTACGAGCATGGTATTGAAAGTGTTAATAACATTGTTCTGCATTTTAGTACGTAGGCTTTCACGGCCGGTGTCACTATAATTATTTAAAACTTCCGGGCTGAAAAGCCGTGGTCGAATGTTGTTTGCATATTGTTCTGCATGTTCGACATTAGTATTCATAATTCAAGAAGGAGATGGCCTCACATATTCTGTGGGCTTTTTTTTTTGTTGAATTACTTCATTATGGTAAGGGGTAAATATCTTATTTCGTTGATGTAATTGTTCCATAGATTTTCTCCTTCACTCTCTACATTTTGTGTTATCACGGTTTCGCTGAAGTTATGGATGTTTTCTTTGTTTTTATTTTGTTACAGCATGTTGTGTAATGTCATTTCTGGACACAAACTTTACTTGTTCTTAAGTTATATGTTATAAGCTTTTGTTGTACAATGCCTTTTGTTGAGCGGACACCATCTTGCAACAGACTGAGCTTATGGACAGGTTCAACGTGTGGAGTAGCATCTAGTGGCAGTTCCCTAAAACTCCCATTCGAGTCACGCCCATTCGAGCAACACACCATTCATTCACAGAATGTCCGTGGTTCCATAAATATAACTATTTAAAATTGGGCCATTCTTTTTGAAAATTCTTTAAATGTAATTTACTAAGCAATTTAGTAATAAATAATATATTCTTTTGAAATAAACAACATGCTTAGAAATGACTGTAAACCCCTTCATTATATTGGTTATACAGGAACCCCCTTTTAACCATAAGTTATATTGTACATTGTGATATTGTGTAATTGTGTCCTTCGATCTGTTTATAGATTATGAATTGGCTACAGACCAACGTACCTGCGTAGTACCTGAAGCATTTCTGTTGTTTGCTCGTCGTGAAAATATTGGCAGAATCAGTATTGAAAATGCTCACAATGATGCTGTCATTCCAGTCACTGGTATCAAGGATGCCAGGTATATAGCACAGTTAACTTAGTATTTTATTCTGGACACTTGTCATGTCTTCAAGTGGGTCATATCCTTTGAAAATGTGAATAATAAACAGAGTGACCTATGACGAAGTGTCAAGTGTCAGCTTTACTAACCTTCTTTAGTAAAACCGTCTTAAGACAGGTTTCATCTGGATGCTCTCCATTTTTCTGGGGCATGTATAACTGTCTTCATCTCTCTACAGCTGCTTCTATTTCTGATCTCATCAAGCATTCCAGCCTTACTTCTTACCCATCCTCTCTTCCCTTTCACCTTTCCCTGTATGATCCTTAGAGTTTCTAAGTTTTATTTTTGTAAAACACAGTTTCGACAATAGAATTTTTTAGATTTTTAAAATTTTATTACTACAGTAGAACTTGGCTAATTCGAACGTGCATAATTCGAATTCGTGGATAATTCGAACTTTTACCGTGGTCCCTTGAATATCCTATGTAAAACCGTGCAAAAACATTGTCTGTAATTCAAACTTTTTTTGGTTAATTCAAAATAAAAATTTTGCTCAAACTACAAAAAATCGCGTGCAGTATGGGCTAGACCACGTAACAATAGAGACACGACTGGTAACAGACAAGCAGGCATCGCCCTTTGTGAACAGACGCTTGTCCTTCGTGTCAAATTCGTGGAATTGGCACCAGTATCTCGCGATGACACGTGAGTGGCTCGTGTAACGGTACCGTCCGCCATTGTCCCTTGTTCCACGCCTCGTCAGTCAGCCACCCTCACTATTGCTTTCAGTTCAGTCTGCCTGCATTCATGGAAGGGCTAAGTCTTTTTGAGTTTTTACTGTGCGAGCTGTGTCCTGTAGTGAGAGACCGTTCCTTTCTTTATACAGTACTGTATACACAGACTGGTGTGTTTTAGTGACGCTTATTGTGCAGTTTTATTGTGTTGTGTTTTCATCATAGCCCTTTCAAAACCAACACAGACCCAATACAAATCATTGACATTTGCCAAAAAAGTTGCCGTTATTCCGGAAGTGGAAAAGGGACAAAAAAAGAAATCTGAAATTGCTAAGGAATTCGTGATACCGCCAAATACACTGTCAACGTATCTAAAAAATAAAGAGAAGATTTTGAATAGTGTGTATAAAGCCAGCGACAAAGATAGGAAAAGAGCGCAAGGACCAGAAAATCCTGACGTGGATGAATGTGTAGTGAAGTGGTTTAAGGAAGCAAGGGACAAAAAAATTCCAGTCAGTGGGCCCCTCATCAGAGCCAAAGCTTAGGAATTCGCATCTAGCTTAGGGACAAATGTTTTTAAGGCCAGCACTGGTTGGGTAGATGGTTTTAAAGAAAGGAATGGCATGTCTTTCAAAACTGTTTGTGGAGAAAGTGGATCTGTTAATGTTGAAGCGGCAAATTCATGGAAAGACGATTTGTTGGAAATGATTTCTGATAGAGACGCTAAAGACATTTTTAACGTAGACGAGACGGGCTTATTCTTCAAATGTACCCCTGACAAAACACTTGCTTTTAAAGGAGAAAGTTGTAGTGGGAGAAACACAGCAAGGAGCGCATAACACTTTTAGTTGGAGCAAACATGGATGGCTCGGAAAAACTGCCTTTGCTAATGATAGGGAAGTCAGCCAACCCACGTTGTTTCAAAAATGTAAAAACAAAACCAGTTGAATATTGTAATGTGACATAATGGGAGCCCCAAATAATTAACCAAAATAATCCAAATAAAAAAAGTCAGAATAACTGGACTCAAATATTTAATCATGTAAAATAAAAGTACAACACAAAAGTGTAATAAATAAAAAAACCATGTACTGTAGATAATAAGACAAAACTTGTGAAAGGTGCATAAGTGAAAAGTGGAAAAAATTGGAAAACGAGGATGATCATTAATCACACAGATAAGACTGTGGAAATCAATGATCCCTCCAATTTGACTTAAGTGTAAGAAACCAAATAGGTCGATACGAGAGAAACAACTTGTAAAGGCATTATAAAGTAATAGACGTACTAAATGTCAGAGTGAAAACAAACAATTGTAGTAGTGTAGTATTAGTTATTGGAAGTTTTGTAATTATTTAACCCATGTTGTTGATTTTTAAAGAAAAGGCATTAGCATTGCTTAACTATGTTTATTTTAATTGATTTAGGCCAATGCCAATAATTTTTATCATTCATAAACCACTTGTAAAAGATTAGAAGAAGTGTATTAAGCCTATAGGCAAAATAGAAAGTATATGTTACAACATAATACCAAAAGATACCTAAATAGAGGCACATATAAACAATATATTAATGGTCCACTAGTAAAGTTTAATAGTATGGGAATAGAATTGGTATTATGGTAAAATAAATAGTTTGTTATCGTTTGTTAATAAATGAATGTAATCTTGGCCATGAAGGCAACATTTTAAGCTAGTATGTTAAGAGATTTTGTGTTAATTAATAAATATTGTTAGAATATGTCAAGGGCCAAAGCTCATGTAATAAGCTGTAAACACATGTAATCAGGCAAAGGGGTTCAAAACAAAAAAAACAATTAATAATTAATGTGAATTAGAAAATGATACTGAAATCAAATTTAAGGCTTAAGCCATATAAAAAGGGTAGTGTCAGAAATGATTAAGTTACCAAATCAATATAAGAAAATAATAATAAAAAAGAACCAAAATTTAATAAGGGACAAGCTTTAGAATAATTGAGAATCAAATTAAATTAATCTAACAATAATTAAGTATTGTATAGTAAAAGTCAGGGCAGTACTATGGTCCAGATTTATAATTCGTGTAAAGGTGAAAAAACACCTATTATAAAGACAACCCATATAAAATTATATATCAATATGTAGACCTTTGTAAAAGGAACAAAACTATGTAAATTAATTTTAATTTAAACAAAAAATAACAAAGGAGTATTTTTGGACAGGGAAGGCGAGGATATAATTTTCGGTACTATGTGCTGCTTGACCTCAAGTTCATGCAAACTGACCAATAAAAAACAGAGTTTACTGGTCAAAAAACCGTTACTAAGACGAGAAGAAATTTATTGTATTGTTGAACGCCAAGCAGAAAAGGTCTAAACCCGTATAGCTGACGCTTAGAGTGAAGATAAAACAATCAAACTTACACTAAATTAATGATCTAAGTGAAACCACAGAAGAGGTAAACATACCAGAAAACTTATAGAGAAGATAAAAGAAATACCACTAACCGATGGAAGCTTAATTCTATGCAAACACCAAAAAACCATAGGGAGTTGGCCGGCTGCAGTATACAAGGGACGTAAATATAATTCCGAAGTAATTTCGTAACAGCACTACACATAGATCAACTTCACTACACTATATAAACTACCTACAGTGATAATTGGGATAACCACTGCACATTAATACAGTGGTTAATAATAATAACATTTTATTTAAACAAAAAACACTTGAAGCACATGTCGTTTGGTTAACTGACCAGGGCAGCCATCTTGTTGAGTGGCCATTTTGCCAATGCAGACAGAGTTCGTTTATGCAGTTGGTTAGAAAACATAACATTCATACTTGTCAACATTAATAATTAAGATTTATTATTTTTTATGTATTTGTAATGTGTTGTACTCCTTTTTAAAAACATTTCTGACTTCTTGACTAGCCCAAAGAACCCAAGCCCTGAGATATTAAATTTACATTATAATTATTTACAATTTGTTGAAGGTTGGAATCGATATGAACTTGTCAAGGTTGATCCAAGACCGAACCATTTACTTTTGTTTCACAAAATAAGCTGAAAAATAAAAAAACCAATAATTACCAGTAACCGAGTTATCATTTCATTATGCAAATAGGATAAGAGTTTGTTCACAGGTATTAGTGGGAGCGAGCAGGTACGTAGGCGAATATAGCCTTGCCGACGACGAAAAATAAACTAACCTACAACTGCCAGAATACGGTTAGAGCCGATCGCCAAGTTAACCCGAAGTGCGGGAAAATTCAAAAAGCACTAGCCCCACAAATACAATCTCTTTCACCCTACCACAGCATCACGTTATATCACAGAGTGGCACTAGCAACGTGTGGTGAATTATTAAAACAAACTAACAGTACTATTTAAATAATTTATTATAGAGAAGACGTAACAAACAGTAAACAAAAACACAATGTATACACGTTTAATTACAATATGAATCAAACAATAAAGCTTCGATGACAGGTGAAATTTTCGAAAGATGGCTTTTGAAAATCAACAGGAAATTTTGGAATCAAAACAGAAGAATCGTCTTGTTTATTGACAACTATACAGCGCACAACACTATTCCTGTGATGGAAAATGTAAAGGTTGTGTTTTTCCCCCCAAACGTGACTTCAGTAGTTCAACCTATGGATCAAGGTCTAATAAAAAATTTAAAGAATTTTTGCAGACGGCTTGTGGTCCAAAACATTCTGTCAGGTGCTTATTTAGATGAGCACAAAAATATCAAGATTAACATCCTTCAAGCTGCCCACATGTGCAACAGTACTTGGGACCAAGTTACACAAAAAACAATTGCTAATTGCTTTCGTAAAGGTGGTTTCTGCCACATTGAAGGTGAAGAGGAGAATAAAGCTGTTAGAGAAGTTGTATCCACTGCGAATAACTGGGAAGATGTTGGACATGACGCAGGCATGATGTTGGACATGACTCTTCGTTACGAAGAGTTTGTAAACATGGATGAAGACTTGGCGGTGTGCGGAGAACAGACAGATGCAGAGATTGTGGCTGATGTTATGAACAAAAGAAATGATGGTGCATCTTCAGATGAAGAAGGGGACCAGCTAGAACTTCCAGAGATACCAATTCCAACGGCTTCACAGGCATCAAATTACATTCAAGACTTGAGACGGTTTTTTGAAGGACAGCAGAACGTAAGTGACACTATTTTCCAAGCACTTAATAAACTTGGAAGAGTTTACTACAACTCAGTGTATTAACTGCAAAATGGAATCAAAGTTTCTAGCTTTTTAAAAAAACTGTAAATGCTATATTTTGTACTGAAACGTGTTTATACGTTTATAGTACATATGTGTAAGGAAATTGTTTAATAAAATAACATATTGCTTTACTGAATTGCAGTTTTTGATTTGATTTTTCTACCCTTATTAAAACTTTCCTAATTCTAATTTTTGGATAATTCGAATTTTTTACTGGTCCCTTCAGCTTCGAATTAGCCAAGTTCTACTGTATAAACAATGAGTTTATTATAATAATATATATATTTTTTTGTTATAAATTCTAACCGAGATATATATGTTTCTTATTACTAAGAGCCGTTTCCGTTCCTCACATATTCTGGTCAATACTTCATCTTTCTCACTTTATCAGTACATTTCACCTTAATCACTCTTCACCACAACCGCATTGTTTAGAAGCTCTTTGGGTACCTTTCTTCTTTCGTTTTGATGGTCCATTTTCAGTGCCATAGAAAACCACACTCCGAATGAAATGTTTAGCACAACTCCTCATACCAGTTGTGGAATCCATCTTGATGTGAGCAATGCTTTTACATTATCAAAAAGCTCTCTTGCACATAGTTATCCTATTTCAAATTTCTTCTATACTCCCCAAATACTTAAATGTGTTAACTTGCTCTACAGTTTTTTATTCCATAAATGTGTTAATGAAGCCTCCATTTTTGTCAGATCTCACCATTTTAGTTTCCCCAACATTTATTTTCATATTGAACTCTTACCCCACTCATATAATACTTGAATGTGTTCACTTGCTCTACAGTGTTTTATTCCAGAAATGTGTTAACGAAGCCTCCATTTTTGTCAGATCTCACCATTTTAGTTTCCCCAACATTTATTTTCATATTGAACTCTTACCCCACTCATATAATACGTGAATGTGTTCACTTGCTCTACAGTTGTTTATTCCAGAAATGTGTTAATGAAGCCTCCATTTTTGTCAGATCTAACCATTTTAGTTTCCCCTACATTTATTTTCATATTTAACTCTTACCCCACTCATATAATACTTGAATGTGTTCACTTGCTCTACAGTTGTTTTATTCCAGAAATGTGTTAACGAAGCCTCCATTTTTGTCAGATCTCACCATTTTAGTTTTCCCAACATTTATTTTCATATTGAACTCTTACCCCACTCACATAATACTTGAGAATGTGTTCACTTGCTCTACAGTGTTTTATTCCAGAAATGTGTTAACGAAGCCTCCATTTTTGTCAGATCTCACAATTTTAGTTTCCCCAACATTTATTTTCATATTGAACTCTTACCCCACTCATATAATACTTTTCCATCATAAATTGTAAGTTTTTTCTGGTTCCACCAGCTCTGCTTGATTATCTTCACCCTTCATCCTTTCTTCTTACACGGCAATTCCTCTTTCTCTGTCAATTTGTCAGTGTAGGTTAATGACAAACAACATCCTCATCTAACACCTTGTCCGATGCCCATCTATTCCTTTTCAACCTCGTCTACTCAAACTACTACTTTGTGTTTTGTGTACATTTCCTTTATTAGTCTCCCATTCTTTTAATACATACCAATGTCTTTCAAACTCTTCAGCGGAATCTTCCTGCTGACTTGTAATGTTGTTCACGTGTAATATTCCATGGGCACACCATCTGCCTTTTAACTTTTCTAAAAATCAAATTGGTCTTCCCCCATATTGTCCTCATTCTTTACATTCTGTAATATTGCACTTCTTTGATAATGGACCAAGAATAGTATTCAGTAAATATTCAGGCCAAATACTCATGTTGTATATGCTATTGACTAGATTGGTCAGTCATGACATTGCACGACTTAAATGGTATTCTGTCATCGCTAAACTTATGGTATTGTTATCTCTAAACTAAGTATTATCACTAAACTAAATGGTAATTTTGTTTACTTATAAAAGTCATCATCATCCATCATCATCTTCACATCTTGGCATAGGCAAGGTGCTGCTTGTTCACCTTCAAAGATCCTCCAACTGTCTCTTCCTGGGTCTACCTACACACCTACGTTCTATAGGTTTATATTTTCAGACTTGTTTGGTCAGTCTCGAATCTGAAATTCTTTACAAGAGTTTTTTTCACTGTTAATAACTTTTTAGTCTTTCGTTCAAGTTAAAATTTTATAATTTTTCTCTTACTTCCGGATTCTTTGTATGATCAAGTTTAAAACACCTTTTAACTCCTCTTAAGAATGCCATTTCCGAGGCCTGTATTTTGCTTTCTTGTTTCTTGGTTGTTGTCCATTATTCACACCCATAGGACAGTACAGGGAACGCCATAACTTTGTAAAACTTTAATTTTGTATCTCGATGTATCTTGTTTCTAAAAATATGGTTGATTGTCCCACAGATCATCTATATTACCTAACTTAACATCAATATCATAGTTCTTATTATAGCCAATATCATGTCCCAAATAGTTAAAATGGCTCACCTGTTCCATAATGTTTGTAACGGGGCAGATTAGGCAACTTGTTTTAACCATCCAGTGTTTAACCTTTGGGGCACCCCTTTTAACATGCATACAATCTTATTGTGTAACACCCGTCTGTGTTTGTGTCTGGCGTCGTTACGGCGAGACGAGTTGAGAAACCGCACTAACCCAGGATGTCTGTGAATTACGGAAAACCCCAGTTTCATCAGGTGGCAAAAGTTGCAGAATTTGCTGGCTGAGCGTCTAGAACATTTTAAACCATCCAGTCAGAGAAGGCGTTATAGAATTGACCCACGTTGGCGGGCAGCCGGACCAACGCCCAACGCCTTGCATCTATGCCACTGCGAACGACGCTCGCAGTCAGTTGGATAGCAGTCATCAAACAGAGTAGTTCGGCAACATACATTTACAGTGACCAGTTGTAATTTTCAATGCAGCCTCGGGCGTGTCCCTGGTAGGTCGAACCTATCCAGGAGTGTATAAAATGTAATAGCAGTGTTTTAAAATGATAAAGAGAATCGAAGTGGCGAGTATCTAACAGTTCGAATTGATCGGAGTGAGTGGTTTAGCGGAAAGTATAAAACGACACATGTGGTAACTGTATGGATACAGATTACACTAAATATAATGTATAGTTAAATCTAATTGGCCAGAAATGAAAAAGTCATATTTATATTAAATGAAACAATAATAGGAATTTTTGAGAATGAGAGAGAGTGTGGAAGTATAAAGAGAGATGAACACTGTAGCGTGACAGATATAAGCATAATATTGAATGGCAATTGATCATTAGAATAATGAAGTTATAATATTTAAATTTGGAAGAAAGCATTAAGTCTAATATAAATAGATTAATTCATAGCAACTGTGGAAAGAAATCATTATTATAAAGAAAATACAAGTTAAAATAAAAGGAGTTACTAGTGATGAGTCATCCAAAACCAGTCTCATAACCAAAGGTTTTCAAGGTATAACCCAGGAAGGTAAAATAGTAAATAACAAAGCAGTACAGAATATGACCAAACCCACGACGAGGGAGAATAAATAGAAGAGAAACCCTAAAATAAGCCAAGATCAACCAATACAGGTTGTGTATTTCTGTAATAAAGAAGAAGATGGAGAAGATCCCAAGAAACCTGATGGCATCAAGAAGAAGATGGAGAAGATACCAGTCCCAGAAGGCAGGAGAAAAGAAGACTGAAGAAAGAAGAAGAGGGCAGCATCCTGAAGAAGATGTCATGCTCTTATAAAAGACACCCAAATCCCTATATCCCCAAAATAAATATTTAAAAATAAAAGTATAACGAAATAAAAAAAAAAAACCACATGTATACAAATTTAAGAGAGAGGAGTGTATAAAGTAAAAGTTTCCTGTGAACTAAGATGAAACAATAATATAGTACCCATGGAACAAATCTCCATTGAAAAAACGCTAACCAATTTATTATGTTAATAAGACTATACGACCATTTAGCATTAACATAATATATAAGTGCAAAGTGAACCAGTGATAGTTTTGGGTATTATAAAAAATGAACCTTGTGTTTCATTCTTGGCAATCACAAACATTGGATGCAATGAAATATGCATTTTTCAATGACTTAAAATGTGTACGGTGACAATATGTTGTTCATAAGACATGAATCTGTTTAAAATAACATTTTTGTTTTACATGAAAAAAGAAAAACAGATTTCATAGTGCTTTTTGAACGGTTCATACTATTTATTTGTTAATGACAGGGTACAATTCCCCAAAGACAAGGTATAAAAGACTGTATAAAAACTGTAGAATCCTACTTATAATAATAGTTAGAAATAAGAATATAAATATAAGGTTTTTTAATGTATATAGTACAAAAATGTTTAAAAATGTATTAGATATAAGGCCATTTGTTTGGGTCTGATACAACTAACATCAGAACTATAAAAATAGTTACCACTTGTAAATAGTAGAGAGTAATTAAGATGTTAGTTAGTAAAAAACCTTTTTTGTAAGCCATATTTCCATGTTTAGAAATAAGGATTGTGTTGCAAAATGTCTGACTTGAAGACAACCATTTATTTAAAAAAAAAAAAAATTCTTTATTTGTTTTAACTATTGTTTGTATTGTAACCAATACTAATTGTTTTTGTGTAATTTAAAAACACGTTTAATTTATAATACTATTTGTAAAAGTCAGAGAGGGTATCACACATCATATATTGTTTGTAAATTATTTTGTAAAAAAAATTGTTAAAAAATCATAGGCCAAAAGAATGGAAACCAAACTTCATCAAAACAGAGAAATTGCTCAATTAAATGCAAATAAACAAAAGGGGTTTAGACAAAATAAACTTGAGATCATGCCATATAATTGCACATACCATTTAGAGAGATTTTAATAAATTATATTCAGAATTATGAATAAATGTGAAAATGACTAAACTCAGAAATTTAGACATGGGAGTCATATATTTCAGAATAATGTTTCAGAATACAACTAATTCAATTAATTACCAGAAAATAAGGGAATAGGAACCTTTTAATACAATATAGAATTATTAATATTAAATATAACTGATAAAATGGCTGAATTTATATAATGACAGGAAGTAAATTTTAATGTTTTGACTTCCAAACAGAGTATACCAAACTGAAAGTGAAATTACTATTTTTTGGACAGAAAACACTATAAAATGGCATTATTTAATCTGAAAATAACCAGAATGAACTGAAAGATTAATTTAAATCAAATCTAGTGAATAAAATTGACAAATAACCAAAGTTTAGGCATTCATATAGTGAAAATGTAAAAATGTATACAGGATGTGAAAAAATATTTGAACAATGTTAAGGATAATATTATATGGGCTAAGAGTTTAATTGAAACTGGAGTTAACAGTTAGTTAATTATTGGTTTTTGAACGGTTAACATGACATACGTTTGGTAACGTGCATAACCTAACCTATAATAGACATACAAAGCGAGTGTATAGTACGTTATTGTGAAATCGCGAGTGACTTGTAAAATACTTCTGAAACTATCATATTATAACAGAAACGATCAAGTAACACTCCATAACACAGAACAATATAAATCTACTCCGAAAAACACCATAAAACACTAGAAAACTGTATAATACATTAAACCAAATTAGTGACGGAATCGGAGAAAGTGTTTGAACTAATAATTATACAGATACACTAAATACAACCCAGAATCACTACACCAGTCACTACACAACATATAACAAGAGATTTGCGGACACGAGAACAGAAATATTACGTCAAAATACATTATTTGGAATGCAGCAGCAACGAGCAACATTTTCATCGACTTGACGGCGGCCATTTGCTTTGACAATTCCAGTGCCTCTTCTTGGTTCAGCACAGCTGTTTGGTGAAAACAATTATTATATTTACAATTTATTATTCAATGTCTGTGTTTATTAATAACTATTAATTTGATTGTAACGTTATACTTTTTAAATATTAGCCCGATTTCTCTGACTTTGGTAATAACTGGCTGTTTAAAGAACCCTATATAATTTTTATAACATATACTTGTAACTTTTTTCGATATCCTGAGAATCGATACTAATCGATAAGAGTCAATATTGCTGTTACTTAATAAAACATTAATACTTTTCAATACTTAATAGTTCTTTATTTCTTCAATAATACTAATTACCAATAATATAATTGTAATTGATAATCTACAAGGACTTTACCACCCGTAAGTGAAGATAACCTAAAAAATAGAAAGGTAAACAAATATCGATTGGTTTACAGACAGTCTTATGAGTGGTGATAGATTATTTAAATTATACTAAAACTTTAATAAAAATTTTCAGAAGAGCATTACACTGTTTAAAACTTCACAGCCCTATATTAATTAATTGATCCTAATTAATTAATTAATAAAATTAAAATTTTTTATTATTATTATTTTTTATAAACATAATTTTTTTTTAATTTTCTTCAAAACAATAATTTTTGTTTTGAAACTTTCGGTGAAGCTGAGCATATATATTTCTTCATCAACTTTACGCTACTCGACCGGTCTTGCTACCATTGGGACTCGACCAGCTGGGAAACTTAAGGAAGTGTTTCAGGCCAGTAAGACGTCGAGAGCCACACCAAATAAACACATTACAATACAACATATTACATTGGACTTGATTACATCGGAGTCACATACTCCATAATAGCTAATATCATCAACACACATACATTTATTTATTTTATTACAACACCCGAAGTACTGGTTTGTAGTAAAGAAATGTCTAAAGAATAATTTGAAGTAGAGTAGTTCTGTATTATTTTTAAAGGGGAAAGAAATTAATGGTTTGTTGAGAGAATAATAAATAAGGTTTGTTTTTAACATAAACATGTGTTAGCTAAGTTATTTTGCCATAACCATTTCCTAGTTTTCTGTGCCAATAAAACTTGTCTAACGTTCCGGGGAATTTTCTGAATTTAGGGGTGTCACATAGCGAAATTATCTAAGTTTTATAAGGGCAAGAGTGTTTAAGTTTACATATTTATCTATAAAATATGTTGGCGACCTGGGCAGTTTAACGTCTTATGAAAGTAGGTAATATTCTGGCAACATTTATTTTTATTATTTTAGTGCAAAACATTTATTTCTTTACATGTTGTCATTAATTTTTGTTCTTATTGGTTCCTTGCCTCAAAATACCAATGTTTTTGTAGTGGAGATTTTTCATAAAAGTCATGCCACCATTATAAATATTGAATATTATATACTTGGTTTTTTTTGGGGGGGGGGGGTTATTGCACTAAAGTTCTGTTCTTTTACTTCCTCTATTATTTTATTTTTTATGGTTGTATTGTTTTAGTGCTTTGGATTTTGACATGAGCGATAGTAGGATATACTGGACGGATGTAAAAGTGAAAGCTATAACAAGAGCATTTGTCAACGGCTCACAAGTAGAAAGGATTAGTGAATTTGGACTGGATTCACCTGAAGGTGTGTATTGAGTATAAATAGTGGTATTGAGGACATTTTTCATTATACGTAATTACACTCTACAGAATATGGTATGCTTTAATGAATTTTGAGAAATCAATCATACCAAATATTGAGTACTGTACCTTTATAGTTCCTGCAGTCATTTTTGATATTCCAATTATGCGATTGTTTGGCTTCGATCTGTAGTGAATATCGCACTAGCTGAATAATTTTATGTAGGTGAAAGAATGATACAAATTTTAGTTTCGTATGTTGCAAAATAGTTGGCAGGCGATTGCAGTTGGTATTCACAGCAAATCCTTTTTTTAATGAAAAATGATTGTAGCAGTAGTATATCACAGTTGCTTACCTGTGATGCCAAAAGTTGATGTTGTTAGGTTAACGTGAGAACTGAAGTTACACTTACAATACGCGATACATGTGTAATGTAAAACTCGTTTTTTTGCGGAAACTACGAAAAAACCCGATTTTAAAGTAAGGCAACAATTTTTAGTATAATAGTATTATACTATTATAGTATAATTTTAACTTGCCTATTGTTACTATACATGTCTCCTTTTTTGTGGCAGAACTCGGTTTTCAGTAGAGCTTGTATTTCTAGTAGTATTCATTCTCTCATTAATACTCATTCTGTGAATAGATCACTGGAAAACCACCGAACTCGAAAGTAAGGTGGGGTGGGCCAAGGGCCACCCCTTGCTTATTACTATACATGTCACTTTTTTGTGGCAGAACTCGTTTTCTGGTAATATTCATTTTCCAACAAGAACTCGTTTTGTGGTTAACTAAAAATAAATGTCCATTGTGTACAATACGTAGAGCGTATGTTGTCATTCCTTAATACATTGTTTTTGTGTTTTCTATTAACCATAAATATTTGTATTTTTCAGTTTACGTTTGCTGTTGTAGTTTTCTTAATTTGTCAACTCTAAAATGTTAGGTTCTTTATTTTAAGTATTAGTGTACAGTATTATAAGCATTGTATATACACATTAAATCTTATGGTTTCCTCAACCATGGCTTTTATTTATTTAAGCAGTAAACTAACAACTAAAAACCGTTGTCACCTAACCTCACAAATGAAAATGACACGTATTTTCGCTTTGCATTTTAAAGAAATAGGACAGTTTACAATTAACACACTTCTTCTTTTCCACATCGTAATAATATTGATACAATTGCATATAAAAACATCGAAAATGTACTGTAGGAATGGATAAAGGTACAGTTCGAAATATTGTATAATTGAACAATCAAAGCAAGTCTCAGTTTTAACTTGACTATTTGGCATTTGTCTGTCTGTTTGGGGCATGTGTTGTGATAACTTTTAAATGCATTAAGCGATTTTCATAAAACTAGATATGCAAATCCGTACACATAACCTACAGAACCCTATTGTCTCTGAGATTGTCACCCCAAAAATAGGGTGCCAAGGGGCAAAACATGTAAGTGGTCAAAATTTTGAAAAAATTGCAACATGCACGTGTGGTGTATCAAATTAAACAGAGTTTTAACCACAGTGTCAATGTAATGTTCAGTTTTGGGAAATTTCAGAAATTTCGGAGCACCAAAATTTGAACCAAAATTTTGGAAAAATTGAAAAAATCCAAGTGAGATTAGTAAAATAATTTTAACCACAGTCTGAATATAGTGTATAGGTTTGAAAATTTAAACATTGTATGATGGCAAAGAATGTAGTAAAATTTTTAATGAAATTCTAAAATTTTGTAAAACTTAATAAAGAACATGATTACACCTACACCTAAATCGAAGTGTAGTGTTTACATTAAAATTTTTATCCTTAGGGGCATCACAAGCTAAAACTGGAAGCCAAAATTTTGCAAAAATTTAAAAATCTGAGAGAGTTCTGCAGCTCATGGATCTTACTAGTTATGCATGTGTGTGAATGTCATTTCAAAATGGGTTTAGTTCCTTAAGAGAGTGGATGTTACGGAATATGATACATTTTGAGAATTAAGAACCACAACTTCAATTTTTGTGTTCAGTTTATGAAGTTTCTTAAGTACGCAGATTTATCAGCTATATTATAAATGGGGGTGTGCTGAAATCTGAAATACAGATTTTTTTGTGCGCTTCAATTTTTATAAACAAGTGGTACTTGCATCTCATAATTCAATGACTGTAGATTGTTTTTTGTGTAAGAATTCAATTTTAATTTTTCTCTGAAGGCACAGTGTTAGTAAAATACATTAACAAAAGTTTCTGCAGTTAATGGTTATAATATGAGAATTAGTTGAGTAGGATGCTGTCCATATCAATTCAGTCCGTCAGGGAACTAATATTTATCAAGTTTTTATGATGTAATCTTGCAGTGGAATATAAATTGTGTATTTTCTATTCAGGTTTGTGGTGCTCTGTCTGTCAAACTTACATGGCAGACTCAGAATCCTTTTGTTGGCAAGTCAGTTAATCTGTATAAGTGTTACATGTTTATGAATACTCACTAAGCGTTTACATATAATACTAAACAAGTGGTACTTGCATCTCATAATTCAATGACTGTAGATTGTTTTTTGTGTAAGAATTCAATTTTAATTTTTCTCTGAAGGCACAGTGTTAGTAAAATACATTAACAAAAGTTTCTGCAGTTAATGGTTATAATATGAGATAATTAGTTGAGTAGGATGCTGTCCATATCAATTCAGTCTATCAGGGAACTAATATTTATCAAGTTTGTATGATGTAATCTTGCAGTGGAATATAAATTGTGTATTTTCTGTTCAGGTTTGTGGTGCTCTGTCTGTCAAACTTACATGGCAGACTCAGAATCCTTTTGTTGGCAAGTCAGTTAATCTGTATAAGTGTTACATGTTTATGAATACTCACTAAGCGTTTACATATAATACTGTATGTTGAATAGGCCTTGCTGTAGATTGGGTGGCGCATAATATCTATTGGGCCGATACTGGAAGCAAGAGAATAGAAGTAGCAAGATTAAATGGATCCTCTCGTAAGGTCTTGCTGTGGTCTGGCATCCACGAACCTCGCAGCATTGTCTTAGACCCAAGTGAAGGGTAATTGTCTTCTTTTGATTTTAATGTGTATCTGTAAATAGTACTGCTTCATTTTATCAATGGCGGTGGTGGTTCGAAATTTTGATGGTTGTAGTAGTTGGTCGAGTGGATGGGACAGGTGTTAAAAGACATTAAACTATCATATCACAATCATAAAAAATGATTACTATAATTGTATAAAAACACCCTTATTTTTACATTTAATTCACTTCTACTTACCTTTGTTCCTAAGGGTCCCCCCAGAGTTCTCCTATAAGCGAGATCAGAAACAGTGTGAGGTTACGAAATAATTCTGAATACCCATTTTGAATGAAGAGAATTTAACTTTTACTTTTATTTTTAAAATCATTTGACAGAATTGAAATTTTTACTTTTCCTCCAACTATAGATTTTACATACTTTAAAAATATTATGGTTTTACAGTTGTGTAATCATTACGTCTTACGTACTATTCTTATTTTCTACTACTTACATACATTAAACAAGAGAGCCCAGCCTGCCATTTTTACTTAAATTAATTTTAATTTATTTGATACCCCATACCTTTATAAAACCCCAACCCTTACACTTTCAATAGACGAAATAACCCCCGGCCACGTGGTCTTCGCGCACATCCATTTCTTTTCTAATTTCGTGTGAAATGTCCAAAAGGTGTTTAATGTTATTTTACATTTTTCCCGACCGCGGTCACAAACTTTTTCAGCTATTTCACTGTTATATCAGTTTTAACAAAAATTTGTTTCTGAGCCCGGTTGACGGGCGGCCTACACAGGCGAGAGTCGACCAAAAGACTGACTGCGTCTCTCAGTTCCCCACTCCAGGAGCATTTTAGTCAAGACGACGGACATCAATGCCTTGTATGTAGTCGTCACAGTTTCGACTCATGTTAGTCATGTAGTTGTTGGAGTGACGATAGCAGACGATTTCAACTAGGCACTGGCTAATGTCATAAAAGTGGGTGGGACTTAAAACAGCACTTCCGCAAAGTTTTGGAGAAGGCGATGAATATTATCCTCTCTAGCCATCTTGGTTTTTCACCATCGCTTGGGTAGGCGCTCATGCGCGAATAGTGGCGTGTGTGCACTGCCACACCAGTACATATTTCTGCGAATTTTTAGGGTGGCGCGAATTCTCTGCCGCATTCCTCGACAACAACTGCGCCTTACTGCTTTGTTTCACTGTTCTGTTATACTGACAAATACGTTGCACAATAATACAGTTTTACAAATTTATTATACAAGTCCGCCCGAAAACGAAATAAGTAAAAATATATATATATATGCCCCAAACGGTTAAAATAAAAACACCCAAAATTTGACCCGCTACAATACCCCCTCGATGAGAATTCTGCTGTCCATAACAGAAGAAAGCTCATCGATAACCCCGAAGAGGACCGGTGAGGAACTAGTGCCAACAACCCCCTTGTTCTTAATCTCATGGGTACACGACCCCCCTGGCTCAGCGACCATGGACTCATCTGAACGAGATCACTGGACTTCTCCGTAAGAGATCCCAACACCGAGAAATCGAACAGACTCGTACCACGGCGCACCTCGCCTTTTAACATGCTACCCCCAAAATCCTCAATCCCTGGCTTAAATTATTCCAGATCCTCTACCAATGTGTTCCCTCTTTTATGCAAGCTGGGCTGCCTTTAGCAGATACTGGGCTCACACACACTAATATTAATGTTACCATAACACATTAAAAATAAAAGATTTCTTTTCAGATTTATTAAAAATTTAAAAAAAATCCGAAATTCAAAAAAAATAATATTTTATCAAAAAATTCTCTTCCTTGTTTTTCTAAAAATTTTTTTTTTTTTTTTTTTTTTTCATGAATTAACCTAGACATTTCTACTAATCTAAACACGTCCTTACTCTAACATGAGAACCACTTATAGTCTACCAATACAATGCAATACAATAAAATAAACATGGTTAATGCACACATAATAAAGGAATCATTATCTAAAATATTCATTCGCTGGCAGGCGAAAAATCAAGTTTTTTTTTTCTCAAAAAATTTAAAATTTTCAAAAATTTTAAAATTAAAAAAAAATTTAAATTTATTTACATGTTTTCTTCATATTTAAAATTATTTAAATATTGGTTTGAATTAATTAAACAAACAAGTTAAAATTGGCTTCCTACTATCAAGCTTAGTAGGTGTATGACCTCATCAGCTGATCGAAACTAGGTCAAGTCCAAAACCCTTGACCTACATATGTTACGTATACTCTCTGCACCTACATTAAACATCTGTAACAATCTAACTCATAGCACAAAACATAATAAAATAAAATATTTAAAATGAACAAAATATTAATATAATAACCAAATTGACTTTTACATAATAATAAAATAAACAATTCTTAACTTTACATTATTTTCAATTCTATCCAAATTTTGTCACTGGCAAAAAAAATGCAAATTTTATATCTTTATCATAAATCACTCTCTCTATTTGACAATCTTACTTTATTCTACTGTGGGTGATTTGAACTATTTATTCTCATTGACTGTACTACTTGAGCTGGATACCTATATAATCTTTCTCCCTCTGACTCTACTATTAACTTTTACTACATGACACCCATCTCTATAAAATATCTATCAAAACACTCTAAATTCAATTTACCTCTGGCACCGCTCATCTTTGTACTAGGATGTGTGTTCCCTACCTGGCTATAACCATACGAGCCAATGCCCCTCCAAAATATCGGCAAACACTCACGCGAACTCCTCTATTCTCGCCACAACGCCGCACGTTGCTCACACCTTACCACCTCACCCTTACTACAAAATATCATCAACAAATATGTTTAAATCTCATTCCCATTACTCATCTCTACATATACTCACTACTACTGTGTCAACATCAATACTTCTCAAAATACTATAACATGTATAAACCAAAACAACATTACCTTATATCATCTCTACTAATTCAACTTTAACTTTGACAGGTCTATATGTCACCTAAAATATTTATCACCCAAAAAACTATCTTTTATTAACTTGCATAAATTATTGTTATTTTATTTCTCATTGTAGCAAATTATTTGTAATATCTGTAATACATCAAAAACATTACATTGAACTGTAATTACTTGTAACATTTACAAACCAATATACCAGTGACATATTATTGCTGATCAGCTGATCCTCCTAACACAATGAAAATACATCTTAAAATTGAACAAATTACATGGAATATACATATTTATTTTTATTTATTCTCACTTCTCACCTCATTGTTTCCCATTTCTCTGATTCTGGTTATTTATGTTAGCCTGCCAGACGATTTACTTATTGGCTTAAAAAATACACACATAATAAAAATACATATTCTTATCAATGCTTATCTAACAGACAACAATAAAATAATACACTTAAAATTATAGCATGAACACCTTATTTTTAAATATCTAAGCAGCTAGTTACCTGAACAGAGCACAAGCAGTTTTATTTGATCAAACTTTGAATAAAAAAAATGTTATGTTATAAAATTTACATTCGTGACTCCTTTGCGTCACCCCCTAGCCACACACACTATTTCAGATTATGGTGGACTGTGGCGCCCATTCGCTTCCACAGAGACTGTATATTTTGGAGCAGGGTTTACCTCTCCGTGTCTCTGCTTCCGCTATTAAGTTTTAAAGTAGTGAACATCAACATGTTCTTGTTCTATAATCATACACCCTTAAAACGGATCTGCCACCGGTCTTGCTACCCCCAAGCGGGCAGAGTGGCAGCCGCTGTTCCATAGTTCCGGAGAGATTTCCTCTAATATCACCCCCCAATGAATTTCAAATATATACCAATTTCAAGTCAGCTATGGTCAAGGGACTTGGTATGACCATAGCTGGTCGCTAGCCAAAACCACGGTTAGTGCTGGTAAGACAGTAACCGCCCGAAAAGTCGAGGAAATCTAAACTTCCATTTGACTGCCTGTTTCACATCAATCTCATTATGTGCGACACGTTATTTAGTATTGTGTGTAAAATTTTTTATTTACACGGATAAGGTGTGCCGCACATTTATCGCCAGTTTGGCCTCCGATGGAGGTAACACTCACTGCTACCCCCAACCCATTTCGCTATTTGCGAGAGCACAGGCAACCCCCTCAATAGCCACTTAATAGCTAATTAATAGAATTTTTATATACAACATTCTAATGTGACATCTTCATCAATCATTAATCATCCTTCATAACTTTCTACAATTAGATTACTTAAAATTTTCAAATTCATTATTAATATTTGTTTTCCGTCATATCTCAGTTATTATTACCCTTTAAATCATTATCTCAAGTTATTTTCATTGTTGAAGTTAAAATTCGTTCCATTAAGTTAAACATCTGTGTACATTTTATTATATTTGACTTGTATCATAAAAATTTTATACTTACAGTCCATAATTCCTATACTGACATACACAACTATATACACCATACACCACTACTCCAAGTAACCTCTGAAACATTTAACAAAAAGTTATTTCAAATCAACAATTTATCATTTAATTACCAACTTCACTTCTCGTTAAACCATTTAAATTCATCAGAAAATTCAATTATATAATCTTTGAATTAATCAAAATATTTAAAACATTTCAAATTATTTTAATTAAATTAATTAAACATTTACAATTAACCAATTAGTTTTCAAAATTAATTCGGTTATTTGTTTAAATTGCAAAAATTAATATTAGTATTACAACAATCATCTACACACATATTGTTTACTTAACATTCTACAATACACACAACTAAACTTATTAAACATTTATTTACAAATCTGCATCCTTATTTATTTAGTCATATCACACTTCAATGTTCAAAGGTTGCGAGGTCACAAAACCATAAAACAATATATATAAAATTGTCCATTGATTGTTTATAGTTTAGCCTCCATCGTTCCAAATTAACCTTGGTTCTACATAACACTTTTCGATTTCGTTAACACACATACTGATACTTTGTGTGTCATAAACCCAAAAATCAAAGTCATCCGTCTTACCAAAATAATCTTGCAACCAGTCAACACTAAGTATATCTGTTAAGTCTCCGTTAGTAAATTTCTTCAATATCGGGTCAGTTACTTTTGTATTAAAAATCAAATCATTCTTATTTAAATACTCTTCTAATATTTCTTTCAACTCACCATAATCTCTCTTTAATTCATATAATTCTATCTCTCTCTCAACACACAATTCTCTATTTAAATCTCTCTCATCATAACACCATCTCATACTTATAAAATCATTCCACACAGAGGGTATAATATCATACAAATAAAATAAACAACTCCAATCTTCTACTAATACGGGACCCTTGCCCTTCACTACCACTTGTGGCCACATTAAATCATCATAAATAATAAAGGGAAAATTTGCCCTCTGTCCCCACTCTACTACCACATTACTTCTCCTCTCTCTCTCTAACTCATAAACATACATTAACATTTCATTATCAACTTCTACTCTTTCTACAATTACGTTATCACTCTCAACATCTACACCATCATTTTCTAACACCACATTTTTATTTGTATTATCATTGTTATTACTTGTCAACTCATTATTTAAATTATCATTTCCACTACTACTTACTCTGTCATCTTTGTTCGATTTTAATTTGTTTATTACTTTCTCATTTTCTAATTCTATTTCGCCTAACCGCGTCTATTTCACTCAATTTCTTATCATAAATACAGCTTTGTTCCTGAATTTCGTTTTTCATTTCATTGAATTTTACGTTAAGATTATTCTGGATTTTTCTAATTTCATTTTTCTGTTCGCTAAATTTTTCATCTAAGTTACTAAATTTCTCATCGAACTTATTATTCTGTGCATTAAAAAGCGCTTGCATCATTCTTATTATTTCGTTATTATCTGCCATTTTAATTTTTTTTTTTTTTTTTAATATTTCTATTTCTTTCAAAAATGTTTTCGTATAATAAATATTACATATTCATATTATATCTAAAATTATTGTAAAAATTTTCTACCACGTGTAGTTACAACATAACCTTATTTTATGTATTTTGTATTCTTTCGCTACCCACTCTGTTTCTGGGTTCTGGCTTATTTATATAATTATTTTATATAATGTCCCTGTTCGGGCGCCATTTGTATAAAAACACCCTTATTTTTACATTTAATTCACTTCTACTTACCTTTGTTCCTAAGGGTCCCCCCAGAGTTCTCCTATAAGCGAGATCAGAAACAGTGTGAGGTTACGAAATAATTCTGAATACCCATTTTGAATGAAGAGAATTTAACTTTTACTTTTATTTTTAAAATCATTTGACAGAATTGAAATTTTTACTTTTCCTCCAACTATAGATTTTACATACTTTAAAAATATTATGGTTTTACAGGTTGTGTAATCATTACGTCTTACGTACTATTCTTATTTTCTACTACTTACATACATTAAACAAGAGAGCCCAGCCTGCCATTTTTACTTAAATTAATTTTAATTTATTTGATACCCCATACCTTTATAAAACCCCAACCCTTACACTTTCAATAGACGAAATAACCCCCGGCCACGTGGTCTTCGCGCACATCCATTTCTTTTCTAATTTCGTGTGAAATGTCCAAAAGGTGTTTAATTTTATTTTACATTTTCCCCGACCACGGTCACATAAACTTTTTCAGCTATTTCACTGTTATATCAGTTTTAACAAAAATTTGTTTCTGAGCCCGGTTGACGGGCGGCCTACACAGGCGAGAGTCGACCAAAAGACTGACTGCGTCTCTCAGTTCCCCACTCCAGGAGCATTTTAGTCAAGACGACGGACATCAATGCCTTGTATGTAGTCGTCACAGTTTCGACTCATGTTAGTCATGTAGTTGTTGGAGTGACGATAGCAGACGATTTCAACTAGGCACTGGCTAATGTCATAAAAGTGGGTGGGACTTAAAACAGCACTTCCGCAAAGTTTTGGAGAAGGCGATGAATATTATCCTCTCTAGCCATCTTGGTTTTTCACCATCGCTTGGGTAGGCGCTCATGCGCGAATAGTGGCGTGTGTGCACTGCCACACCAGTACATATTTCTGCGAATTTTTAGGGTGGCGCGAATTCTCTGCCGCATTCCTCGACAACAACTGCGCCTTACTGCTTTGTTTCACTGTTCTGTTATACTGACAAATACGTTGCACAATAATACAGTTTTACAAATTTATTATACAAGTCCGCCCGAAAACGAAATAAGTAAAAATATATATATATTCCCCAAACGGTTAAAATAAAAACACCCAAAATTTGACCCGCTACATAATTTTATAACCTCAAACAATGGATAACGTTTACCTTGAACCAACGTAAACACTAAACCTGACACTACTTATAAATCAAGAAGGCTGCGCAGTTTTCATGACAGAAAGTTGTGCTACAACGCTACTAGTGGAGCATTGCAGAAACCAGCAAGCTGACATTTGGAATATAGGGCAATTGTGAAGAGTAGCGCACTTCCTCCCATATGTTTGTGTAATAAGCTCTATTTACTACCATAGTAGCTATTCAGCTACCATTTACTATTGAAGTTGCAAGCGGCCTACAACCACCAGCCTGCGCGCCACATTTGAATTGTATGCGAACATTGCCGCGTAAATCTAATATGCTCTCCATTGAAATTTATGAGATACTTTTAGCTGCTCAATGTTTTCGTATATTATTTTATAGTTTAGTTATTGTTATTGTGCAATGCTGCAACAATAACACCAGCCACCACTGCATTTTGTTACTGTTATACTATTTGCAGAACAGTTTATTGTGTAAGAGAACTGAAAAGAATATTACAATATGAATATTTCAAAATGACGAATCATTGCCTGCTGATATACTCTTAATTAAATACTTGAGTGACATAGCTGGAAGAAAACAGGGGAAAAAAGAATGTCAGAAGAATATTTCAGATTTCTTCTAAAAATATTATTAGAATTTTATCATTGATATTTTTAATCATATTATGTCACTTAAATAAACATTTTCCTGGATTAAATAAATGTAGTCTTAATAAATGAACCTTTTATTTGTTTATGGCTTAGCACCGCTAGGGTATCGGAATATCCTGTTTTACAAAGTCATTTCACCCTCATTATTCCCCCTCCACATTATTTAGGATAGTTGGGATTTTACTGTATTGCATTTTTCTTAGAATTCTGCATCATCAAATAAGCTGTGTGTCCCAACTTGTAAGGAAAAAAGTTAAAACAAAAAACTCATTTTCAAGCGTTCAAACGTTTTAAAGAACACAGTTTCACTAAACAGAAACCAAATTATGTAATAAACTATAATCAGATTTTCAAGGGCATACTATGTACAGTTCCCACAACTTGCAACACAAGAATGAACCAATATTAATGCTCATGGGCCTTTTTTATTTTAATTATATTGCTGCACGTTTGTGTTAATATGGAAAGTTTATGCTGTGGTTATATTATACAACATATAATACATACACGATACAAATTTCATTACATAAAACTTATAATTAGTATAAGAAGAACAGGGTGTAACATACCTTCAGTATTTTTGTCCATCGCAGTTGTGCCCTTTAGAGTGAGATTAACATTAAAGCAGAGGTGATCTAAACTGAACCCACATCGTTATGACAATTTTGATGGAGATTGCCCAAGCACACCAAATTTATATATGCTTCATATTTTGTCTTCAAAAACCATACAAGTGTTTTTGTGAAAATATGATTTTGCACTAGTACATTTGATAAACGTGTTTCACAAATGAGTAATCGGCAGTTTTTGTAATAGAAATTGTGTTGCATACAGTATTTTGTTCTGTGTAGTTACATGTATTGGAGCGACTGGGGAGGCCAGGGTTGTATAGAACGTGCTGCAATGGACGGCTCTCGACGAAGCGTCCTTCTGGCAAAAATAGGAAGGGCCAGTGGATTGACTATTGATTACACAGAGAGGAGAATATACTGGGCCCAGCTGCAGGGCATTGCGTCAATCGAAGTGGCCGATCTGGACGGAAAACACAGATCTGTCATAATTAACAAAGACATTGGTAGACCTTATTCTCTCACACAGTATCAGGTATGTGTCAGTTGTTTTACTGTACATAATCATTGCCACGATAAACATTATTTCTTAAAACTAGAACTCAACGACAGGCTGTTTTTTTATGATTACATATTATAATATTGCGGATATTAGCCATCACTCCAGAAACAATTCTAAACACAATGCTTTGACTTCTAAAAATCTGAGGTCATCCACGTGATGGATATTTTACATCATATATCCATCAATACTAAATAGATTTCGCTTAGTATAACAACAAAATTATTGTGTAATAAAAACGAAAAATGTTTACTTACCAAGGTCACCTTACTGTGTAGGGCGTTTTCTTTTTTCTTCTTTTGTGATGAAAGGTGAAACCCATCCCCCCTTCATGGTAAGTAAAAATTTTTTGTTTCTGTTACTTAATAATTTTGTTTTTATACTGTGACAGTATCTGTTTAGTATTGATAGATATGATGCTATAAAATTTATTCCCACCAGAGAACAAACTCAGGTTTTAAAACTTTTTTTTTAACCTAAAATTCTAAAATCTCAGAAATGTTTCTGAAACGATGGCTTATGTCCACAGTGTAGTAGTATGAAATAATCGTTATGTCATTATATGCCACTGATTTGTTTTTTCTGGAGTGTAGTGCATATATATTTCCCAATGGATTTTTGTTTCTAGTTTTTGCATAACAATTTTCAGTGTTGTGTATTTTGGTATATACTTGCATTCGTATGCTGTATAGGATTCAGATGACATAAATGAATGAAGTACAATCAGCAATGTGTTTGTAGCAGAAGTAGATTTCACCATATGTCCAGTTTGGAATATTTTTTGTTGTACCATTCCTCGCTCCACGACTTTTAGAATGTAACAGTTTTTTACCTTTTTATTATTAAGTGTCCACATTTTTGTTTGTTTTCAAACAAATTTCATCCATTCTTTCATTTAATTTGTTCATAAATTAAATTTAATTATTTTCTACAGACCATTAAGGTTTTAACTCACCAGCATGAGTTTTTGTGATTTTTTTGTAAATAGTAGTGTTGCTTTATAAATTAGATCATTTCTTAGTTTCAGATTCTTCATTTGTAATTTAAGCCTCCATTCTTGTAAGAAACGAATATTAAGTGATCTTTTTTTTTATTACTTCATAAGGAGTTATTCCCTTCATTACGTATTAATCTTGTATGTATTTCTCTTTTTTCTCTAATCTTCTGTTGTACATATTTGAGGTTACACTTCTTTGCTTCATATTAATGGAATACTCCCTTGTAAATAACAATAATTGTGTATTTTCGCTTTATATGAATTTTAGAAAACCTTTTTAAAAGTATGAAATTGTAATTTTATATTTTGAAAACCCAAGCAAGGGATGTATTACACGGCTACATTAACATTGGATTTGAAGACGGGAGGCATAGCAGCACTGGCGCTCCAAGTTGCGTGGGGATGCAGTACGTTCCCCTATGCTGCTTGACGTTTGTACAGTCAAAGTAAAACTCATACGCAACTTGAAAATTTACCCATCCAAAAATTACAGTAAGAGCATTAGAATACCGTACTTAAAACTTTGAGCTTTGTTATTCTACATAATTTCAAATATCATACTTTGTAACAAGAACACACAAATATTACCCTATACTTGTAATACAAATCGACGCTCACGATATTCTCAGCTGGGAAACATACATTCAAATGACAAACTCTTGAGTATGACTGTAGACTGCTCGGTTGTGTGAGACGCGTTTGTGCGTTTGTTACTAAACTCCCGTAGTTCACATTTTTTCTGCATCCTGTGTTAAATTTGTTTAGTAGTACCCTCTTTTATCTTAAAGAGGCATAATTTATAATACTTTCAGATAAATATTTATTTTGTGTATATGCTAAGGTGTGATTGATAATTCTGTAAACATGTGCACTTATGAGAATGTGCCTGCATACACGTGTTAGATGTATAAACATTTTGTAAGAGGAGGATCAAATATCTGTTTTCATAGGACCACATATACTGGGCAGACTGGAATGGAGGTTGGATAGAACGTATCGACAAGCATACAGGGGGCAATCGAACAAGAGTTCACAGCCGTTTAGATCACGTCACAGATCTGCAGGTGTTTCATCTGTCAAGACAGCGCGGCTGGAACCAGTGTGCTGTGAGCAACGGAGGGTGCAGCCATCTGTGTCTGGCGATGCCCGGTAGTCGGCAGTCGGAAACTCATCGCTGTGCCTGTCCTACTCACTACACACTCAACAATACTACGTGTTCAGGTATTGCAGAATTTTGTTGACTACAAAAGCTTTGGGAGTTATAAATAGAATAAAATTTACCTCTTTTATCCATGTAGTGGCTTTTTCTTTTTTTATATTTCACTACGCGTTTCTGGACATATGTCCCATATTCAGGTGTAATCCCTCTGTAAAGTTCGTCAGATAATTAAAACAAAATATGTATAATTTACACACATGTTGTAAATAAATATAAAATATATGAACACGGTAACACTATGATACTGTGATTATCCTGAAGATGGGACATACGTCCAGAAACATGTAATGAAATATAAAAAAAGGAAAAGCCACTAGACGGATAAAAGAGGTAAATTTTATTCTATTCATATACGTATAAGTGGCTTGGATACTGAAAACATGAATTTAAAAATTTTGGAGTTATTGTGTGTATAATTAAGTGACGAGTTTATTGAATTAACTGGTATAAATTGTTGAGTGCAGCATAGCAGCAATATCTGTGAGTGAGTTAACATGAGTTCAGTTTTACAGAGTGATTGTCAGCGTGTGCGCATTTAAACAAACGTGGAAGAGAACATCTATAATCCAAATGCAAAAATGTCGGTATGGAGAACCGTACATGACTTCCATGTTCTCAGATTTATATTTAAATCATTTACTTGAATTCGGTTCAATAATTTCCAAAAAAATATCGCCCACCCTGAAACTATTTTCAAGAAATTTTTGTAATTTTGGGATATTCGTTTAATATAATGTTATTTTCGAGTCACTTTATTTATAAAAATTAGGTACTTTATTCTTATAAAGAAACTGAACTATGCAGATATCATCCCTCCTCCTCAACCGATCCCCACCATTAAGGATATTTACACTTTCATAGAGTAATAGTTTTATGTAATTTCTAAGGTATCTCATCCTTCAAAATTAAATATTCGTACTTTACTTGATTTCAGCACAGCAATTTGTAAGTAATCACCCCCTCCCCCTTCAACTACCCACACCATTTATAATTAACTCATTTACCATTTTACAGTGGATTAATATGACTTTATTTTCGGGGCAATTATTTATTAAAATTAAGTATTTTACTCTTGTTAATACACAAAACAATGCAGGTAAACTACACCTCCCTCCTAACTGAACAACCTGGTTGCCTGGCAACAAAATTATTTTATTTTTAACAATTACCATTGTTTGATAAAATTTAAATGAATTTTTAAGTACTTTACTCTTGTTAAAATGTAAAACGTTGCAGGTAAACTATCACTCCCCCTTAACCGATCTTCACCAAAACCAAAAGGCCTTGCATCCTCTACAACTTGTGCACATTGTAAAGAAAGAGAGAGACTTTTAGGTGTTAAGATGCGACGATGATGCCTCACGTTGCGAGCGTCAATTTGTAAAGAGAGAGACTAATGTGTGCTGGTGCTAGCGAAAATGTCCGTCTTATTCAAACCCCACTGTTGTAATCAATTTAGTAACGAACTGCTTGTTAATTGTGTGAGGACGTATGTAATAATGTATGATACCAGCTGGAGACGTCAAATTATAAAGAGATCTTGTCTATGAGTGTAATTAGTTATAAGATACTCCGGTGTAACAAACGCCAAGTAGTACGTTGTAGGTGGCGATTCGTAACAATTGAAATGCTGTTACCTGGTTTAATTAATATGTTATTAACTAATATACCTTGCGGTTGTGACCAGTGAAACCCTCAGAACACAGATTATTAAGTCCACAAACTTAGAATTATATTCCTGAATTTATAATGATAGTATTCTGTAGACTTAATTTAATTCTCAGTGGTTGTTTAATATGAGCAATATATATGGAGTATTTACTGAATGTAAGTGGTTTTTGTCTCAACCCTAGTCCCTCAACGATAAAAATTTCATTCAAATTTAGTATGGCAAAACCCGTTAGTTCAGCACTCTCCCGTCTCACCAGCTGCAAACTTGGAGCGCTGTTATTATAAATAATTGTGCGTATAGGTTAGTTATTCTGAGTGTTTGTATCAATCTGTTAATAAATTATTACGCCAATTACATATAGTATTTTCTCTGCAATGATTAAAACGTTATCTCATACAACAAATGTACTTTATTTATTTTTCTCTGGTATTTAACCAGTTACGTTGTCTCAGACAAACAATAAGACAATACAATCGACTATCCCAACATGTATCGATTCTTAATTATTCGAATTCTAAAAAGAAAAACATATATACTTTGAAAATAATGACAAATAATTCTTATACCAGGGTTCGTGTAGTTCTTTGAACCATTAGTAAGGCCAGGTAAAACGCATAATTAAGGTTGTTCAATTTACAAAAAGAATAAAATTATTTACTTAAAATACAATGATATGAAAATAATTTGTTTTTTTACCCAAGCGGCGAAAGCTTCATTAGGCGGTGAATGTTTGTCAACTACGATCAAAATGCAGGTTATATCGTCTTCACCCAGTAAAACGGCTCTGGTCTTCAATGAATGGATGATGATAATCCCACGGGAACTCTGGTGTTTCGAGTCTTCTTTTGCGTCTTCACAATTCTTGGTCCCAACGAACTGGAATTAGGATCTCAGCTTCCGCTGTCAATGAAGGTTATTTCGTCAACCGAATCTTCTGTATTTCCAAATATTTCCGTTAATTCAGGCTTCAACTCTTTATTGGTCTTCAATTTATAGCATGAATTGGTTTGATACCAAATTCAGCGGAATTGTTTAGTGAATGAGGTGATACGCTTTCAGTTCTTTTTTTATTGTATTCATTGATAATTTATAGGGTGATTTAATTTGTATGATTCATTAACATTCCAGTATAATTGTTTTGCAAAATGCTTTTTTTTCAATTTGGATATATATTTTCTTTATATTTATTCATATATTTTAAATATATCGGTTCATTTCAACCTAATAGCTTGTAACAATCAGTACCATCTATTCAAAATCAACAAGTTGCTAAAAATCAGTTGCCCTTAACAACCAGGTTTTCTATATATCCTTGAGCCGGCATTATAGAATATTACTACTCCTTTCCAATAAAATACTCCATGCTTGGATTAATATTGAATCACATAAAATTCTCCCCTAACCTTCCTTATTAAACAGTAAATGTTTTACTAGAGTTTCGTTGGACTGGGTTTACTAAAAAGGTATTAATTTCCTTTCACTAATATGGAATTTAGGCCTCTAGATTCATTTACAACCATTATAACATTATTTGGTTTTTAACTTAATTTTCTTTTTACCTGACCTACTGTACAATTAATTATTGATTACATAGTTAATTACATGAATTTTAATTTACTGGTGGTTATTTGTTTTTACATTAATCAATTGGTTCTGGAACCCTTTATTAATTTATGACATAATTGTCAGAACTACTTGTTAGACTTGAAACACTGGTCACACTCCTGATCCAGTTTATAAACATTAATTAGAATAACAGTATCTTTCAATTTTATACAATACTGACAACTTAGTACCGTGCCTAACATTGGTAACTATATTGTGCTGTATAAAAACAAATCTAATATAAAATATAAACATAATTATTGAGTAAGTATTATTATCAAACAACATCATTTCATTTTTAA
This sequence comes from Magicicada septendecula, assembly GCA_034769895.1. Classification (NCBI taxonomy): domain Eukaryota; kingdom Metazoa; phylum Arthropoda; class Insecta; order Hemiptera; family Cicadidae; genus Magicicada; species Magicicada septendecula. Next base: position 500,212,132 of record CM068370.1, read on the forward strand.
CACATTCAACATACAATATAAATATTCTGTAGACCTTAACATGTCACAGTACAAAACAAACATTTCATTACATCCAATCATTCATTGGTCTGGCTCTTTTACATTTAATATTAGTCATTGCCTCCTTTTTACTTGAGGTCCTTCTCAAACATATGAACTATCGAACAACCTTAAGTCAGGGCATGGTCTTTGACCATATTTCATTCAGTCTTTTATGTAACGTTGGGGAACCTCAACTATGTTGCGTTACAACATATGCAAAACATTATTTGATTCTGTTTGAATTTGCGGCAGTTATTGTTCACCATAGAAAAAATTGTGCACACAGACACTTTCTGGAAAATGACATTTCTTCATCTTCATTTCTTCGTTCCTTCTTAAAGTCAATTATTTCCCAAGTTTAAATCTTATTTCTATAATCATTCTTGTGACATTCTTCATTAATTATACATTTTGGATCTGGTTTTATTTAATTCTCTATATTTATTTGTGAGTTTTCCCTCTAATATTTAATTTTCCTAAACCTCCCTAACATTATAACTGGAATCGAATCGGTGGTGCTCTATCGGCTAACCAATTACCATCGTCCGTTACATACTTTCTGGGATCAGAGGAACATCATCTCTGCCCAGTCAAATGATTGCTGGAATATTCTACAGTCAATCTTCATTAATAAACCTCGTAAGGTAGTCATCATGTGACCTTCAATAAAATAATAAATAATAATCATATTCTAGGGATTATTCACTGTACTTTAACTCAGATCATATTATTTCTTCATATTAATTCTTCCTTCTATTATACACTTTTTCTCTCCAATACTTGGCTATTTTATTGACATTTATTAATTGGGTTTTGTTTACGGATAATTCTTAACCATTAGTTTTTTTTTTTCTTTTCTTGTGATCCTTTTGATGGTTCCATTTTGGCTTCTTCATTCTCTTGTCTTCATTGGCTCATATTCCTTTGTGATCAATACAGCTGGTTATGAGATTTTGGTCAGTACTATACATTACATTATGTAGCTATATTCTTCTGGCACAATCATTATTATTTCTTTTACATTCAAAATTATATTTCTCGCTATTATATTATATCAGATAAACTCATTTCGTCTTCTGGTTTTGATGATTTTTATTAGGTTGAATTAGTGTAAAATATTTTTCTTCTTTCATATCAGTTTAAATCAATTTCTTCTAAATTGTATAGTAAGCTGTTCTTACTTATTTTTCGACTTTGGTTGTTCTTTTTATCTTCAAAATTCTCTTTCTTATATAATTCATAAATTGTTTTCTTAGATACTTGTTTGTAAGTTGAGCTTACTTCATTTTTTGAATTTTGGGGTATTTATTCTCTTTATTTTAAATCATACTGTTTCTGAATAATTATGAGTAAGTTGTTCTTACATCCTTTGGAATTTTGGGTTTTTTAGTTTCTTCATTTTAAATTGTATTGTTCGAAATAACATGAGTAAGTTGTCCTTACATACTTTTAGAATTTTGTGGTTTTTTCATTAAATCACCTTGTCTGTATTAAGTTTATGTACTTTTTTTTTCATATTTTTTCTGTCCTAGTTATCATTGTTGTATTTATTTTGTCATCAACCAATTCATAGTATCGCTTAATTGAGGATTGGTTGTATGTACCCTTCTTCTTTAGTGTATGGGGATCCAATATTTCATAGGTATTATTTCCGTTATCTTTAATTACAGTATACGGTCCCGTGTACAATAGTAACAACTTTTTAGCAATGCCTTCCATTGTACTGGGCAATTCTCGATTCTTCAATAGTATCTTATCTCCCACTAAGTATCGCTCCGGTTTTGGTTGAAATTGCTGGTATTTTCTTCTCGTTCTCTCGGTTCGTTCTAGTATATTCTCGTAAAATTTTACACTGTTAAATTTATATTCATCTCCGCTAGGGAATTGTATTAATTCCGCTATCTCTCTGGGTGGTGGTCTCTGGAACATTGCTGTATAGGGGGTCATTTCGATAAATTGGTGGTATGATAAGTTTATGAAATCTTCTGCAGCTGTTAAATACTCGGACCGTCTTCTCTGTTGGTTAAAGCAATACGTGCGTAGGATCCTCCCTACTTCCCTTAATACTCGTTCGGCCGGGTTGCTGCTCGGGTGGTATACAGATGTTTTATACGTCTTGATTCCCTTTTCCCGTAGAGTGTCTTTCCACTTGCTCCCCTTAAATTGTGTTCCGTGGTCAGTAATAATGGATTTCGGAGCTCCTACCTCACTAATGTAATTTTGACATATAATGTTTAATATCTTTTGCGTCGTCGCCCGGTTGATCGGGTATAGTTTCGTGAATCTGGTATAATGGTCGAATAGAATTATAAAATATTTATGCTGGTGCCTTCCCCCACTTCGCGGGAATGGGCCGCAAATATCGACAAATACTTTTTCTAATCTATTTGATGATGTGATTGGCATCATTGTGCCTTCCTTCCTGTGATTGTTAACTTTTACGAGCTGGCATATGTGGCAACGTTTAATCTGGTTTCGCACCTTTCTGTTAACATCCCTGATGTATACGTGTTCTTGGAGTGCTTTGACTACCTTCAATGCTCCCATGTGGCCATATCTGATATGGTAATCCATTATGATATCCTTTTCTATATTTTGTGGTATAACAATTTTCCAGGTTTTAAGTTTGTAATGCGTCTTAATGAATAGTATTTGTTGATGTTCGCAGTAAAATTGTGTTATGCGGTCGTCTTGTTCTCCAAGCCTGTCAAAAATTTTTCTCAATCTGGGGTCTTGTTTCTGCTGTTGTTCGAGTCCTGTTATTATATTACTCAGATCATATCTATTACTGATGATATGGTATAGTTTAATTATGGTTTCTTTTTCCCCCTCAAACGTCTGGTCCCTGATATTGATTTGTGATAATGTATCTGCAATGACGTTTCCTTTTCCAGGAATGTACTCCCAATTTAGGTTATACTCTTGCAGTGTCAGGCTCCACCTGGTCAATCTTCCATGATTCAACTTACAACTTTTTAGAAATGAAATTGACTTGTGATCAGTTCTGACGGTCGTCTTGTATCCTAAAATGTAGGTCCTGAACTTGTTACAGGAAAATACAACACTCAAAAGCTCTTTCTCAGTTACATTATAGTTTTTTTCACAACTATTCAGGACTCGACTAGCGAAACTGATCACTTGATGGTTCCCTTCATTATCCTCCTGATAAAGAACAGATCCCAAACTGACATCACTGGCATCACAATTCATAAAAAATTGTTTATTGAAATTGGGGTGGTGTAACATTATTGACTCCAAAAATTTAGTTTTAATTAGTTCAAGCGTGGCATCTTGCTCTTCTCCCCACGTCCACTTGTCCTTGGATGATAATTGGCGTACAAATCTTGATGTTAATTCCGAATAATGTTCTTGAAATTTACGGTAATAATTACATATGCCGAGGAATGATTGGAGCTGTTTCCTGTTCCTTGGTTTTGGGAATTTTTGAATTGACTCAATTTTTTCTTGGGATGGGGTGATCCCCTGCTCCGACAAGTTAAATCCTAAAAATTTCACTTCGTTCGCTATCAATTTTGATTTCTCCAGCTTTAATGTAATATGGTTCTCCGACAGCCTTTTTAGCACTTGCTCTACTCGTTGGCAATGGTCATTCCAATTGGTCGAAGTTATCAAAATATCATCCACATAGATTGTTGTATATTGGAGTGTTTCCTGTCCGAGGATTTGGTCCATGATTTTTACAAACACGGCTACTGAATTAACTAGTCCGAATGGCAACCGTTTAAATTGGTAATTTCGGCCTTCGAAAATGAATGCCATGTATTTGCGGCTCTCTGGATGGAGTTCGACTTGCCAGTATCCACAGACGGTATCCCACGTGCTGATGTATTTGATTCCATGGAACTTTTTAAGTATTTCCTCGATTTCCCCTGGGGATGTTCGGTCATTCACTATTACTTTATTGATTTCCCTTGCATCTAAGCAAATTCTTACTTGGCCACCTTTCTTCGGGACAGCGAGGATAGGGCTGGTATACGGTGAATAACTGGGTTCGATGATGTCCTCGTCTATTAATCTATCAATTTCTGCCCTCACAGCTTCCTTCAGTGAGTAAGCGACTGGGTATGATTTTTTGTTGAAATTTACAGGTTCTCGAAATTCTATTTTGCATTGGTAATCTCTTACCTTGCCAGGTATATTTGAAAATACATGGCGATATCTATTGTACACTTCAACTAATCGTTCCTTTTGCATGTTAGTTATTCCACATTCAAATTTACGGATCTCATTAATTTTGTCATGCCACATTTGCTCATCGTCCAACTCGTAAAAGATATTATTACTTGGTGATTGTTCCTGTTGATCTAACTTTCTTTGTACATGATATGTTACTCGGGTTGGTGTCGTACTGTCGCTGTTAATTAAGTCAGCCGTCCATTCTGTTTGATTGCTTTTTAACGATAATTTTGACCTGTTCATGTCAATGATAGCTGAATATTGTTTCAGCATGTCACAACCGATTAACATGTTAAATGGTAAGCCACTGGCTACTAGAAAAGTCATTGGGATTGTTTTATTGTTACTCGTTAACTCCAACCTTGCTTGTTTCCGGACCGTTCTATTTTGACGTCCCGTTGCCCCTATCAGTACAATGTTGCTTATTGGTAACGTAAGTATATGCTTCTTCCCTTCTTCAATTATTTTGTTTAGTTCTATTGCGTCGATTAGCGACACGTTAGCCCCAGTGTCTATCATAATTTTGGTTTGTACACTGTTGATCTCTGCCGTTATGTAAATTATTTCGTTACTATTCTTTCTTGGATTTCCGTCTTCTTCTTCCAACAACTCGTCCCTTAAATTTTTCAAGTAGTTACTACAAATAATCGTGATACATTTATTATTTTTACTGTGGTTCCTTATGTCGATAAACCCGATAGAGTGGTTCAGTGAGGGTCCTGCTAGTGTTTTCACTGCCGTGTGATGTTTAAAATCGGCTCGGATTCTTCGTCTCCTCTGCCGGTTTGGTTTGTTTGACTTATTTCATTTTCTGTTGACCTGGGTTCCGGCCGTTGGCGGTCTTCTTCGTAATTAATCCGGCGGTAGTCCTCCTGACTCCGACTTCTGCCCCTATTAGTTCTAGTCTCCCTTCTATCGTTATTACTGTACTGGTTCCAATCGGTGTCCCTATCAAAACTTCGACGTCCTTGGTAGTATGTCCTCCTGTTATAATTGTCGTACGCCCCCACATAATTAACTCTTCTGTAGTTTTGGTTTTGGTTATTCGGGTTACGGTTGCTGTTATCATAATTTCGGTTGTTCGTGTTCCGATTCTGGTAATTTGGGTTATACGACCGGTTATATTGGTTGTTCGGAATACTCTGTCTATTCCCGTAATTGTTTCCGTTGTTCCTTGGGCTGTTGTTGTTATTTTGCCGTTGGTACGCCTCATTACCATAATTACCAGGCCTGCCATTATAGTTCGTCCGGTTATTCGCCTCATGACTGTTATGGTTATTGTTTCTATTGTTACAGTCTGGGAAATCCCTGTTCCCGTACTGGTCGTTTCTCTGACGACCCCTTCGATAGTGTACTTCACGCTCGTGCTCTTCTAATAGCGTTGACATGGCCTTATAGTTTTTATTTGTCCACCCGATCGTGCTATTGATATACCGTTATCATAGTGATATGCTAACCTGGTGACGAGAATTTCCTCTGGGATTTTTGGTTCAAGATGTCTTGCTAAACATACTTTTCCCAGGAAGTAGGCGGTAAGTGTTGTTCCCCTGCTGGCGTCATATCTTCCATAACTGATGCTCTCCCTCACTACGTTCTGGGTGGCGTCTGACCAGTATCTGGCTTTAAAAGCAATTTATTTAAATTCTTCGTAGCTTCGTATCTCGTGCCTGGTGGCTGTCCACCAGTTATCATAAGTTTCTTTAAAGTGATCGTCTAAATAACGACGAATTATTGGCCACCTGTTTTCACCGGTTCTCATAATTTGTTCGCCGACCCGTTCCAAGAATTCCATTGGATTTCTCCTGTATGTCTTAAAGTTGATGGTCTCCCGGTCGTCTATATGTTGTGTATATGGGACAGTGATCGATCGGTTGTCAACTGACCGTTGTAGGTTCTCGATTCTATCCTGGTTACGTTGTCCTTGCTCCTGTACTTCGTTCATGATCGTATCTAAATTTCGATGTTGGTTTCCGCAATCAGTTCGTATTGATTCCACTTGAATTCGGTTTTCTTCTTCTATATGGCCTAGCTTGACCTCTAGTTCAGCTCTATTTCGTATAATAACTTCATCGGTCGCTTTCAGTTTTCTATTTGTTTCCGCGATCTCCTGTTTTCTTTCGCCGTCGTTCTTAACTACCTTCTGGCTGATTGCCTCACTAGCATCCTCAATTTTTTTATTGATAACTTGTCTTAATACTTCATTCTGTTTTTCAACATTTTCCCTTATTTCCTGGTTAGAATGTTCAATTCTCTCATCGATTCGTATAAGATTATCCTCATTGATTTTCTCAAGATCTGCTTTCATTCGTTTATTGTTTTCCTCAAGTTTTTCGTTCATTAGTTTGTTATCGTCTTGAATCTGTCTCAAATTCTCGTCATTCCTGTCAAACTTTTCATTCATTTGTTTGATTAAATTTTCGCTCAAAATTTCGTTTTGTTTTCTTGAGTTCTCATTAATACTGTCTATTTTATTTTCCAGCTTTTCTGAATTTTCATTTATACTGTCTATCTTTTCATTGATTTGTCTAAAATCGGCCTTCAATCGTTCATTATTTTCATTTATGGTTTGCCTTAAAAGTTCACTAGTACTTTCCTTAATGGTGTCTATTTTTTCATTAGTTTCCTTAAATTTTTCGTTAGTTAGTCTATTATCTTCTTGGATCTTGTTATTCCCTTCCATTATAATTCTTAACATCTCCTGTATACTTATATCTTCTTTTTGGTTGTGTTTATCCGGTTGATCCCCTTGGGCATCTTCTTCCACTATTTCCGTCTCCGTATCCATAACTATTTCGATTTCTTCTGTACCACCTGTCTGTTGATCCATTTCAGTATCTGTACCTACCTCTGTTTCTTTTTCCCTCCTATCTTCTTCTGTCTCTTGTTCCTTCTCCATTCTTTTCGTAAGAGCTCTCGTATGCATTCCTGTGCCTCTAATGGTTGCCTGCTCAAGTTAAGTAACAAATAATATGAGTTTTTACTTAACTAAAGCCCACTCGTTGAGCGCCAATTTGTAAAGAAAGAGAGAGACTTTTAGGTGTTAAGATGCGACGATGATGCCTCACGTTGCGAGCGTCAATTTGTAAAGAGAGAGACTAATGTGTGCCGGTGCTAGCGAAAATGTCCGTCTTATTCAAACCCCACTGTTGTAATCAATTTAGTAACGAACTGCTTGTTAATTATGTGAGGACGTATGTAATAATGTATGATACCAGCTGGAGACGTCAAATTATAAAGAGATCTTGTCTATGAGTGTAATTAGTTATAAGAGACTCCGGTGTAACAAATGCCAAGTAGTACGTTGTAGGTGGCGATTCGTAACAATTGAAATGCTGTTACCTGGTTTAATTAATATGTTATTAACTAATATACCTTGCGGTTGTGACCAGTGAAACCCTCAGAACACAGATTATTAAGTCCACAAACTTAGAATTATATTCCTGAATTTATAATGATAGTATTCTGTAGACTTAATTTAATTCTCAGTGGTTGTTTAATATGAGCAATATATATGGAGTATTTACTGAATGTAAGTGGTTTTTGTCTCAACCCTAGTCCCTCAACGATAAAAATTTCATTCAAATTTAGTATGGCAAAACCCGTTAGTTCAGCAATCTCCCGTCTCACCAGCTGCAAACTTGGAGCGCTGTTATTATAAATAATTGTGCGTATAGGTTAGTTATTCTGAGTGTTTGTATCAATCTGTTAATAAATTATTACGCCAATTACATATAGTATTTTCTCTGCAATGATTAAAACGTTATCTCATACAACAAATGTACTTTATTTATTTTTCTCTGGTATTTAACCAGTTACGTTGTCTCAGACAAACAATAAGACAATACAATCGACTATCCCAACATGTATCGATTCTTAATTATTCGAATTCTAAAAAGAAAAACATATATACTTTGAAAATAATGACAAATAATTCTTATACCAGGGTTCGTGTAGTTCTTTGAACCATTAGTAAGGTCAGGTAAAACGCATAATTAAGGTTGTTCAATTTACAAAAAGAATAAAATTATTTACTTAAAATACAATGATATGAAAATAATTTGTTTTTTTACCCAAGCGGCGAAAGCTTCATTAGGCGGTGAATGTTTGTCAACTACGATCAAAATGCAGGTTATATCGTCTTCACCCAGTAAAACGGCTCTGGTCTTCAATGAATGGATGATGATAATCCCACGGGAACTCTGGTGTTTCGAGTCTTCTTTTGCGTCTTCACAATTCTTGGTCCCAACGAACTGGAATTAGGATCTCAGCTTCCGCTGTCAATGAAGGTTATTTCGTCAACCGAATCTTCTGTATTTCCAAATATTTCCGTTAATTCAGGCTTCAACTCTTTATTGGTCTTCAATTTATAGCATGAATTGGTTTGATACCAAATTCAGCGGAATTGTTTAGTGAATGAGGTGATACGCTTTCAGTTCTTTTTTTATTGTATTCATTGATAATTTATAGGGTGATTTAATTTGTATGATTCATTAACATTCCAGTATAATTGTTTTGCAAAATGCTTTTTTTTCAATTTGGATATATATTTTCTTTATATTTATTCATATATTTTAAATATATCGGTTCATTTCAACCTAATAGCTTGTAACAATCAGTACCATCTATTCAAAATCAACAAGTTACTAAAAATCAGTTTCCCTTAACAACCAGGTTTTCTATATATCCTTGAGCCGGCATTATAGAATATTACTACTCCTTTCCAATAAAATACTCCATGCTTGGATTAATATTGAATCACATAAAATTCTCCCCTAACCTTCCTTATTAAACAGTAAATGTTTTACTAGAGTTTCGTTGGACTGGGTTTACTAAAAAGGTATTAATTTCCTTTCACTAATATGGAATTTAGGCCTATAGATTCATTTACAACCATTATAACATTATTTGGTTTTTAACTTAATTTTCTTTTTACCTGACCTACTGTACAATTAATTATTGATTACATAGTTAATTACATGAATTTTAATTTACTGGTGGTTATTTGTTTTTACATTAATCAATTGGTTCTGGAACCCTTTATTAATTTATGACATAATTGTCAGAACTACTTGTTAGACTTGAAACACTGGTCACACTCCTGATCCAGTTTATAAACATTAATTAGAATAACAGTATCTTTCAATTTTATACAATACTGACAACTTAGTACCGTGCCTAACATTGGTAACTATATTGTGCTGTATAAAAACAAATCTAATATAAAATATAAACATAATTATTGAGTAAGTATTATTATCAAACAACATCATTTCATTTTTAACACATTCAACATACAATATAAATATTCTGTAGACCTTAACATGTCACAGTACAAAACAAACATTTCATTACATCCAATCATTCATTGGTCTGGCTCTTTTACATTTAATATTAGTCATTGCCTCCTTTTTACTTGAGGTCCTTCTCAAACATATGAACTATCGAACAACCTTAAGTCAGGGCATGGTCTTTGACCATATTTCATTCAGTCTTTTATGTAACGTTGGGGAACCTCAACTATGTTGCGTTACAACATATGCAAAACATTATTTGATTCTGTTTGAATTTGCGGCAGTTATTGTTCACCATAGAAAAAATTGTGCACACAGACACTTTCTGGAAAATGACATTTCTTCATGTTTTGAGGGTAGTAGAATCAGAATCAGCCCTTATCTTGAACACGATTTTTTCGCGATCAACATGCTTCCATTTCCTTATGGAACATAGAAGTAAAAATCTAAACTGTCAATAATCATGAATGTTTTTACTAAGGGCATATGCTGACAGAATATTATTGCTTATTTTAAAGTTTGTAGTACTTGGATTTTGTAGTTCTTGTTATCCAATAGTGCCTTTAGTTCTTGTTATCCAATTGTGCCTGTAGATACTATTGTGCCAGCTGTTGACAACTGTATTAACCTTCTAACTTAATTTCAAATTTTAAATAATTCCATGCTTACTGTTTTGTCATTGCAAATTGTACTGTTGTCTTTTGCAACAGAATACCAATGAAAATACAATTCTTATGTTACGCCCAACCAGCTTCAAAGTAAATTACTTCGAAGGCTTTCACGGTCGGAGTCAATGTTGTTAAATTGTGATACCAGGGTGTTTGGCCGTGGTCCAGTTCTAAAATCTCTAGCAAACGTTTTGGCCATGCCATTGATGGTCATCATCAGTGCAAATTATGAGCTTGTTCTAACCATTACCACAGTGCTGTGGTCACTAACATGTGTCACCTTACAAAAGGTGATTGAGAATATAAAAGTTCATTGCACTGAGTACATTACAGTCGAGTTTGGTATTAGATAGATCATGTTTTTATGGATATCATCCTTTATACAGCCAGCTGCATATACATTGTCGTGGTAACTAACTACTAAACATAAACTGTTAAGCTAAAGTGTAATTGACTTGTCTCCGGGCTATTAGGCCGTGGTCCACTCCTGTTGCTATTAACAGAGATTTCCATCTCTTTGCTGGAGGCCGTCTTCAGTGTACGAATTATTTGGGAACTGGCACGGGTCTTTACCAGTTCCCAAATCGTTGTTACAATCTTTGCCAGATATTTAGCACTGGTCACTCCAGCGCTTCATTGGGCACCTCACACCTCTCTGTCCTTTCTGCTTATAAATGTTCCTGTCCTTTCTGTCCACAGTTGTTTGGGGATGTGGCAGTCTCTGTTCAGCTCAGATGTTCCAGTCACTTTAGCTGATATTGGGCAGTTCTATCAAGTACACTCGTAATATTATATACTAAACTGTCGCAAGGAATAACCAGGATAGAATATTTTGAAATTAGCACTTTTCCATATTTTGTACCTTTACACTTCACTTTGGTTTACTCAAAAACTTTGAGACACAAAGAGGTTATAAATTGAATTTATAAAATTGTGTGAGAAGAATTCTGATTTCTTCATTTGTTCTGAGTAAAATGAGAGGGGGGGGCAATCTTCATGGTAGTCTCATCCCCCCCAGAAGCAGCTCCTAGTTATGCCACTGTACGGTAACATCATATTATATTGTGGGTGAATTTGATGTAGGCATGATAATTTTTGTTATTCAAAAAAGAAGTGGCATCAGAATTATATTTGAAATGGTAGGCTGTTATGTAAACTGGTTTAATACAATATGGCTCTTTACTTTCTGCATTAGTTTTTAACTCGCATACTTTTTTATTTTACTTTTAGCGCCATCATCATTTATACTGTATTCACAACGGAACAGTTTGAACAGACTGCTGTGGGACACTGACGATTGCCCTGATTCACCATTACCAATCCAAGGTTTAAAAAATGTCAGAGCTGTTGAGTTTGATCCCTCATCACAGTTTCTGTATTGGGTAAGTTTTGTTGTAGTCTATAGTTAAAAAAAATGCACATGAAAGAAAAAATACATTTATTTAACATTAAAAATATGTGTAAATGTAATAAATGAAGTAATGATCATGTTTTTTTGTCAGATTGATGGTAAAACACAGTCAATTCGCCGATCTTTGGACACCGGGCATTCGCCAGGAATACTGGTGAGCGGCAGCGGTTCTTTACACCATCACCCGTACGATCTTGCAATTGATCCATACACACGTCTTTTGTATTGGAGTTGTGCCGCTGGTGATACTATCAACGTCACAAGGCTAGACAATGGATCGGCTTTAGGAGTTATTGTTCGAGGAGTTGATGGCGAAAAGCCAAGGAATATCGCCTTACACCCAGAGAGAGGGTAACGTTAACTTAATTGTGGAGTAGATTGTTTGTGTTATTTCATTGTATACAATTCTTGTTCATAATACATTTTACATAATATACTTTATTCCAGGTCATAGTTTCATGTATTTGTTATAACATAGCCAGTGGATTGATATTATGCCATCATCATCATCATCATCATCCTCAAGGTTTAAACCAAGAATGGTTTGTTCGGTCTCAAATAAGCAAATATTAGATTGTTTCCTCGGACGTCCCACACCTCTCCGTCCCCTTGGCTTATAGTTCCATAGTTGTTTGGGGATGCGGCAGTCATCCATTCGGCAAAGATGTTCCCACCAATTCAGCCGATACTGGGCGATCCTGTTGAGTATACTTATAATTAAAACTGCTATTATGTATTTCCGGAAATTTTCAACCTGAAACACATAAGCACTGTAATTGCAAAAGTGTAATCCTGTGTCATCCCAATTACAGAATTGGTCTGCAGACAAAGCAGCTTATTAATATGACCACTTAGTTTTTTCGATATTCTTTGTCATCTTCTATGGCGTCACAGTTCGCAGTCAGTTTGTATACTTAGCTTCCATTTTTTCCTGTCCTTGGCGATTGATGTCCATCATTTTATTTTGAGCAAAGTATCAGCATGCCTTGCCACTGTTTGCCCAAGCGATGCTTGGGTCTTCCAACAGGCCTTCTACCGTCGAATTGACTAAACAGTATCTTCCTAGGTGTTCAGTTGTTTTCCATCCTAATTATGTGTCCTGCCCATTGCAATCTATGCAGTCGGATGGTGGTGGTCAGATCATTGTCTTTGTATAGCTTGTATAATTCCTCATTGTGACGCATTCTCCATATGCCATTGACTTGGATTAGTCCATGTATTCTCCTCAAAATCCTCAATACCTTTCAAAGGTATTGACTATGTTAGTGGGTTGTTTGTTCAGAGTCCAAGTGTCGCTGCCATATGTTATCACCGGTCTAATCATAACTTTATATAATGTGGCCTTGGACTGACGGTGGATATTCCTTATTTCTTTTTTTCGATATCACGGCGTTATTTCACTGTTTGCACTAAGCTTTTACCCTTTGATTTGTAGCCATCAAATAACATGCCTCTCCTTAAACCTATGAAGCCAACCCAGACTTCCTGTAAACTTTGGGTCATCATTGTGGTAATTGGCCCACTTAATGGAATTCCTTAAGAGAGCTGCTGAGTAAACCGTATGACCATGGTTTCACCCAATTTTTATAGAGCAGAGTTCATTAATCTTTTTCTTTTCAACACATTCCCTTCAGTAGCTTCGGTTTTGCACATAAAATTTTCAGTTCAATCCCCTTTCTTTTTGACATCATTTATTGTGGTACATGGAACACCATAAATTTCTTACAGTTTAGTTGCAACTTCACCTTTTCGAAAACGCTGGAGAACTTTATTTTTTGGTTAGATCAAGACTTTTATAATGAGTACGTTTAGTAGACTCGATATGACAGTCATCTTCAGCAGCTTATGAAAACTGCTCAGAAACATACACAATAAATAATGTTATTAGATATCAGTGCAAGGCTTCGGGTGAGATTGAATTTTCGGAAACTCATTGTGCTCTGTACACAAGTGCGAAATACCCATCTCAGAATCAGTTGTCATTATTAGAACTCTGGCCACAATTACAGCCTATATGATTTATAACTGCGGACAAAACATTCATGTTCATAAGACTTTGATGTAATAATGAGCCTTCAGAAGTATAGTGCTGGCTTAATTCTTCAGTTAGATTGCTTAGAAAAGTAATAAAAACATATTAAGTCTGTGTGGACTCTTTTATGTTGCCACAGCACTTTTATGTGTCTCCTCTACTCCTGTGTATATTTAAGTGGCACAGAGAAACAGCAAAATTGCATTTCCAGTTTTGTTAGTTTTATTAGCAGCCACCTTGACACCAACTTTGTCACTGCTTATTGCCACACTGCTAAATACTTTGTTCTTGATGAGGCCTTTCGGTGTCTCCACCATCTTCAGGTCTTAAACGACCTTGTTTAAGACCTGAAGATGGTGGAGACACTGAAAGGCCTCGTCAAGAACGATGTATTTAGCAGTGTGGCAATAAGTAGTGACAAAGTTGGAGAAAAATTGCAACTTTAAGGGGGCAGTGCGTATTACTCATTTGAGACAGATTCAGCCAATGCTGAAGTTGGCACTGTTTTCCCGAGGCCACAATACTCACTTGTTAATGAAGAAATATACAAGAAAAAATAGCTTGATTGGGTCATGAATTAGTGAGGTTCTACTGTATAGTATAACACTATTTTCTTTCTGAACATGCAACTGCATAAGCTTTTATAAGCAAGGTACATGTGCAGTATTTGGGAATACAATTTTTAGGGTGTTATCTGTTGATACCTTTAATGAAGTTACTAGTAGGCCTATATTCCAATTATCAGCAAGTATATGTTGCATGCTTGGAAAAAAATGATCTTTGTATGAATTTGATAGTAATTTTTGTGTTGTTACTTTTAATTGAAATAATTATAAGGTTGAATATGATTCTAAAGTCATTTGTGAAGAAATTATAACAGGGTAATTGGTAACAGTTGTTCTTTGCTTAGTTGGTAACCTAATTGGTTAGTTGTTTTGTTCAGGTACTTGTACTGGACTGATGTGGGACAGAAGCTGCGTGTAATGGGATCGCGTTTGGATGGTCAGAAACAGTTTGTGGTTGCTGTCGAATCTGAGGGTGTGACAGGACTGACCGTTGACAGGGTAGACGACATGCTATACTGGTCAACCAGTCAGAAAATACAGGCTTCCGATCTAATGGGGAAGGATAGGTATGTTGTGTTGTAACAACAGATTAATTTGGCTTTTCATTGAATATTTGAAGTACCTATCATATTGAGGCCTAGCCACCTGGGAGGGCTTCTTCATATTCTTTGTGACCTGAGCATTTTTATGTAAATTTCAACCCAATAAAAAAAAAAAATTTATCGCCATTATACATATACTGCCTGAAAGCTTAAACCGTCATCTTTCATGTGATATAATGTGTGTCAAAAAAACAGGTTTAATGCTTTGAGTGCGTGCGTTGTAATATTACGATGGCAGTGGATTTGGGATTTCTCCGGACGTAATAATATTACGATGGCCTGTTAGTCTTTGTTTAAACACGATTGACAGTAATATTACTACGATCTGCCAAAACTGTTATCAGCTGCTAGTATTGTAGAACAAATTTTTGTCAGTAGATGTCAGCATGGTACAGGTACAAGTCACTGAAACATCGTAATCAAGGTTGCTGTACACAGCCACTGGTACTTGTTTGTTTAAAACTCATGTGGTGTTTGGTTAGCTTCGTTGTGTCATTTACTTCAATTAGGCTACAGAGTTTTGTAGATTATGTAATGTAACGAATGAAGAGGCCAATAAATAAATAAAAATAATATAAAAAACGGCCCTTGAGTAAACATTCCATAACTTTGGTGAAGGGATGAAGTAGAAAGTACCTAAGTTAAAAAAGAAGTACCATGCAATAAATAATGATGAATGTATTTAATTATACAGTGAAACCTGCCTAAGCCGGACGCCCTATATACCGGAAACCTGGACAAACGGAAAATAAATTTCGGAACGGAGTTATTTCCTATGTAAAATAATACTCTAAACCAGAAAACTGCCTAACGCGGAAACGGAATAATTTTCGGGAACCATTTGCATAAATAACCTGACTAAGACGGATTATTTTATGCTAAATACATAGCTCTACGTACTAAATTTTTTTGATCATTTTAAATTTTGAAAAAGTGATAGGCATTAATTTTGAGTGTGACTGTACTTGCACCGAAGTTCTAGGAACCATTAACTCTAATCTTTCTTCAAGGATGCAGCAGGTACACTACATGGGGCAACATCTGTAAGTGAAAGCAATGTACCGTTACTTCTTCCAACCCTCTTGTAATACACACCGTAGGTTACAAGTGTTTGGTACTGTATAGTGTATTCATTCTCAGTTTCGTTCTGACAATGGATTAAGTACGAGTGGAAGAAAACTGCGAACTTGAGTGATTTTTAAATTTACTTTTTACTGTATTTGTGTACGCAATTCAATAACAATGACTTCTAAACATAAGACACTTACACTGGAGGAGAAAATTAAAGTTATTGAAGAACACGAAAAAAACAGACGTCCAGCTAAAGAATTAACTGTGTTGTTTAAAGTGGGAAAAACTCAAATTTATGACATTTTGAAAAACAAAATAAAAATTAAGGGCGAGTGGGTAAAGGGAACAGCAGGACATGTGAAACGCATCACAAAATCTACGGACTATGATGAAATAAATGGTGCTATGTTCGAGTGGTTCGTTAGTGTGCGCGCGCTAAAGGAATTCCTATTTCTGGACCATTGATACAGACTGAAGCTTTAGAGACACCAAAAAAATTAGGCAAGCACAATTTCAAAGCGTCCAATGGGTGGCTCAAGAGTTTCAAAACATCGCCGTAACATTGGTTTTAATGCTGTGTGTGGTGAAGCAAATAATGTTGATATGCAGACAGTAGTGGACTGGAAAGGGAAAATTGGAGATCTAGTTGCGGGATATGAACCTAGAAATGTGTATAATGGTGATGAAACAGGTTTGTTTTTTAGAGAGTTGCCTTCAAAGACACTGATTGTACATGGTGATAAATGCACAGGTGGCAAGCTGTCTACAGAAAGACTTAGGTTATTATTTTGTGCTAACATGACTGGTGAAATTGAAAAACCTATAGTGATTGGAAAATCAGCATGTCCCAGGCCCTTCCGACACCTGGATCGTAATTCCCTCCCAATCAGTTGGCGATCTAATAAAAAAGCCGGGATAACCAGGCTATAATGGAAGAGTGGCTTCTTTCTTTTAATGAAAGGTCGTAAGGTCATTTTGTTCTTGGACAATGCAGCCTGTCATCCAAGGATTGATTTGTCTAATGTGAAGCTAGCCTATTTCCCCCCCAACACAAGTTTAGTTACACAACCTATGGATCAGGGTGTAATTTATACACTTAAATCCTTTTATAGGAAGTTTGTACTGGAGTCACTTGTTGCTAAAATCAACACCTGTACCAGTGGTTCTCAGCTTGTTAAACAGATTAATGTCCTTGATGTGTTAACTGGATCCATCAGGCCAAGAAGAAAATTCTCCCCGAAACAGTGAAGAAGTGTTTCCTTAAAGCTGGTTTTCCTGCACAAGCATCGGCGGATACACAAGATATTACAGTGGAAAATTTACAGGAAATTTCTGTTCTCTGTAAGCAAGGAAATCTGCCATATGAAGCTGAAGATGTAGAAAATTTTGATAATAAACTTGCCACGACTAAAGACATTCAAAGTGCAGCTGATATTGCTGCCGAAAACAGCAGGTGTGAAGTCATGGAAGAAATGGGCGACGACGACGATGAAGGCAACGAAAGGGAGCTAAAAATACGCACTTTTGGAGAAGCACTATCTGTTGTGAGTGACCTTCAGGAATTTGCAGCTTCCAAGAATGTTCCAGAACTCCTGGAGTTGATGCAGGATGCAAAGGAGATCATACAACGTTCTCTTGTGAAGAAGTCGCGACAATGCACTTTGAAAGACATGTGGGGACAGAGAAACTAGGAGAGAAACTGCAATTATTGTACGTAAGTTGAAAATACAGTAATACAATACATATGAACCTATTTTTTATTTACAGACTTTTATTTTAAATTATTCCTTCATTGTAATCCTATGCGATCATATTTTTTGTACTGTGTTTTATTAAAACACAACCATTTGTAAGACGGAAACCTGTGAAAACAGAAAAAATACCGAACGATCCCTTTCCATTTTAGGCAGGTTTTACTGTATAAGTAAAGAACTATGTATATTAAAAAATAAGAGTGAGCAGAACAACCAGTGAGTGAAAAAAAAGCGAGAGCTGATAATTGGCTAATCACAGAAAGGACTGTTGCAATTAACAGCAATTATCAGTGAACACAAGTGTAAATAACAAACTGAACCAAAATACAATAAACTAGTTAATAAATAGGGTTTAGGTAGTAGTAGTAGTATCTACTACTTATATATTAATTTGTGAGTCGTTATTATTATAATTTGTTAATTAATATTATTATCAGTGTAATTAAGTTGTCACCGGACAAAAGGCTTGCCGCATGACAAATGGCGCCAATCGTACACTCTAGTTATTTTGGTGGCCCTAAAAAGGACCGAGTGGCGAGAACGGTGATGTTGGTCGTGCCGCGCTGAGATGTTCGGCAGCTGCGCCCGCTGTTCGTGGCGTACTACAGTCCTCCTCTTCTTTCGGCACCGGTTGTAGAGTCGGCTGCCGGCCCAGCGAAATCCATCGCTGGTGCGGAACGGGAGTGCGAAGACGCAAGAACGGCGGCGGTTCTATTCTTCGGCTGTTCCTTCCGGCTGACTCCGCCTCGATGTCGTCCGAGAGAGGAGAGGAGATGAAGTTCGTCCGATGGCGTGGCGATGAAGAGTGCACAAAATTTTCTGCCGGCCCGGGTTTTATTGACTAACCGGGATCGCTGATTGGCTCGCTGTGTCCACCGCTGGTACTGGAGAGCAGATGTTCGCATACCGCTGCCGTCACAACTCCACCGGGTCTTGAATGCTCTCCGGTAGCCAGCCTACTGCTCTTCTCCAGATGTTATGGAGGTGTCTGTTGGGCGCCATGTTGATTGGTGTGCCGGCTGGTAGCTCGCTGGATCTTGCATCCGCAAGATGATCGTCGCCCCACGTTGGGCGCCACTTGTCACAGGACAAAAGGCTTGCCGCATGACAAATGGCGCCAATCGTACACACTAGTTATTTTGGTGGCCCTAAAAAGGACCGAGTGGCGAGAACGGTGATGTTGGTCGTGCCGCGCTGAGATGTTCGGGCGGCTGCGCCCGCTGTTCGTGGCGTACTACAGTCCTCCTCTTCTTTCGGCACCGGTTGTAGAGTCGGCTGCCGGCCCAGCGAAATCCATCGCTGGCGCGGAACGGGAGTGCGAAGACGCAAGAACGGCGGCGGTTCTATTCTTCGGCTGTTCCTTCCGGCTGACTCCGCCTCGATGTCGTCCGAGAGAGGAGAGGAGATGAAGTTCGTCCGATGGCGTGGCGATGAAGAGTGCGCAAAATTTTCTGCCGGCCCGGGTTTTATTGACTAACCGGGATCGCTGATTGGCTCGCTGTGTCCACCGCTGGTACTGGAGAGCAGATGTTCGCATACCGCTGCCGTCACAAAGTATAAAGGACTATCTATGTGCCAATACACAAAATAGATGATTGTGGATTCACAGAAAGAAGAATCCAATATTATTAACTCAAAAGATGTGAAAGGACATTTAATGACAAACTAATAATTAAAAAGATTTTAGTGTTATAAGTAAACTGTTGTTGAAGTTCCATCCTAATGGCCTAATGTCAACTGGAATTAGTTATAATGAAGTATCATTTTATTAATATGTTTAATTCATGTTTATGTTCCTATTTTTATGTTATGTAACAATTATAATTATTCAGAAGAGATTAGTCAACAGACTACACTATATTTGTAAACCAAAAGATTATACTAAAGAAATGGCCAGAACATAGGCCAAAACAACATAATTTCATTGTGAAATAACTATTAAATAATAATGTCACTGTAAACCAGTAAGAAATAGCAAAACCATTAATTTAGGCATTATTAGAAATCGAGAACAGCATTGTAATAGTGTAATGAATTTGTAAAATAACTTTATAAATACTAAAGTATGTAATGGCCTAGGAAATAGAATTTTTGCAAAATTGTTAAAACAATTATTATAACACTCACACTGACACCCCCCCCTTTTTAGGGCTGAGGTAACTTAATTTTTTAAAACTAGACAGTTGGTCTAGATGGAAGAAAATTGTGACAGGACTTGAAAATGAAACTCTTGTGTAACAATAACGAATTTGCATATTTATTGGTGTTGTTGTTTATAACATTTTCTCTGTATAATTTCCATCTTTATTTTACAGTATCTCTCTGTAACAACAATGGTGTTCTTTCATAATATTTCTCTTCAATGATTTTAATATTTCTTATAACATTTCTTTTTAATAAGATTAATGTTCCTCATTAATCTTTGTGTTTAATAGCATTAACATTTCCTTTATAATATTTCTCTCTAATAATATCAAAAATTTATTTAGAATACTTATAGTTAAGAACACCAGCATAGGATATTATATTACAGTTTGGAGTGTCATATACACATATAATTTTTAGGATATTATATTACATTATTCTTTGTGTCAAATCTCATATCTTCAATGCAATTACTGTATTATCCGACATATCTTATACCTTGCTACAGCAACTCTTATTTCTAACCATGTCGGGACAATACACATATACATACATATATTCACACTTCTACATACATACACAGACACACAATTATTTACATCAAGTGAACAATCTCCAGTAACAGCACCCACCCAAATTAATAGTTCCCCAAGTAACACCTTGATTCACCCCATGATTCATCAATGTGCAAAATTGCAAAGTATTTTTGTCTTTCTAAAGTCACCCAATATCATTTTGAAACATAACTCCAGTGTATGCCTCACTGGTTGGCATAACCGATTCACTCAGGTGTAATTTACAAACTGTTTGGTTGTAGGAAGCTATCCTCTCATTAACAATAGGGAACAGCATGCATGAATATTTGAAAGACCTGTTGCAACCCATCATAGCCGGTTTTGAACAAAGTACCCTCATTTAAATTTGGTTTAAATGCTCTCTTCTCTCTCTCTCTCTCTCTCTCTCTCTCTCTCTTCTCTCTCTCTCTCTCTCTCTCTCTCTCTCTCTCCCCCTCTCTCTCCCCCCTCTCCCCTCCCCCTCTCTCTCTCCCTCCCTCCCTCCCTCCCTCTCTCTCTCTCTCTCTCTCTCTCTCTCTCTCTCTCTCTCTCTCTCTCTCTCTCTCTCTCTCTCTCTCTCTCTCTCTCTCTCTCTCTCTCTCTCTCTCTCTCATATATATATACTATAATACTTATAACTATAATATAGTATATACTATAATAAGAAACGGACTGTAGCAGAAAGTGTTTGAAATATATATATATATATATATATATATATATATATATATATATATATATATATATATATACAGTAAAACCCCGGTTAACCGAACTAAAGGGGGGGAAGCCGTTTCGGATAACAATTTTTTCGGTTAAGCCATGAACATCTAATACTACAGTATTTTGTATTGTAATTACAGTACGTATTTTTTAAAGGTTTTGAAGGTTAGACGAATTCAAAAATCTCTTTGTAGGCTACACTTATGTTCTTTATTAAAGTTAAAATTACATTTTTAGGATTACAGTACATCAATATACAGTATACAGTCATCCCCCGAGATACGTAATTAATGCGGACCATAGACTTTTGCGTAACTCTAACTTTACGTAAGTCGAATTTGAACATTGCTTAAGTGTACCTACGTACTTATTATTATACAGACATATGTATGGGTATGTACGTACATACATGAGTACGAACAAATCACTCACGGCAAGCTACACTAATGACGTGAAACAATACATCTAGAAAAACGAGCGATAAACGTGTGCTCGGTTCCACTGCTCAGCCTTCACTGAGTAGAAGTTTCCGAGAAAGAGTGCCCGGTACGCTTGCGTTCGTGCTTAGACCAAAAAGTAAAGGATTAGCAGAGCAATAAAGTAAGAGAGAATGTGTGTGTGTTTGTTTATAAAGAGAGAGTGAGAGTGAATAGTGTATTGACGCAGTCGCTACAAGGTACAGTATTGCATGCTTGAAATAGAATACAGTACAGTAATTCTTTGTAAAATTGTATGTTACTCTACTCAAAAATTTTTCCATTTTTTGAAATTTTCATTTTACGTAACTGCGAATTTACGTAAGTCGCGTGTTACGTATCTCGGGGGATGACTGTACTGTACTTAATAGTTTGGAGCATATGAATTACTACTCATTTAAAAAACTCAGTAATTTTTGTTTGTTTCTTGCGTCCCTCCCAACGTTTTCGAGCAGCGATGTCCCGCCATCTTTTCATTAGAAGGACGTCAGCCGGCGTTGACTCACTGCATTGTTCAACAAATCATAGTGCAACCTAACAACAACACATGTACTGTACTGTAATTTTTGTGTTATACTATACCCAGTAGGTTTTTGAAAGATAACAAATTCTTAATTTAGGCTTACCTCTAGTGCTCGAAAACCATCGTCAGCTGTCACTCCGTCATCCACGTCATCTACTTCGGTCTCTTCGATCGCGTCAGCATTTGACTGCAACACTGTTTCTACAATTTCTTGGTCCGTGATTTCTTGCGAATCGTCCGCGACAACCCATTCATCCACCTCGCACGTATCCATGTCTTCGAATCCGGGAATTCTTTTTACCATTTCTGTCAAGTTTTCAAAATTTTCTGAGTCGTCTCCTTCAAGCCCATCATACAGTTTGCTCCAGCACCTTTGAAGAGTTTCTGCTTTCACATTATCCCAGGCTTGCGCACACTAATAAATTACGTGTTTCATATTTACTGCCTTCAGTGCTTCATTCATGTTTTTGTTTTGCATGTCACTATCTTGCAGGATGGTTCTCAAAAATAGCCCATGGTAGTGCCATTTAAATGTCGCTATTACGCCCTGATCCAGTGGCTGAATTAGACTGGTAACATTTGGGGGAAGGAAACGCACAACAATATCGCCACTTTTTAACTCGCAAGGATGCGTAGGCGCATTGTCAATTAATAAGATCGCTTTTTTAGGCAGACCTTTTTCAGTTAAAAACTTTTCAACTTTTGGTACAAACTAATCACTAAACCATTCAGCAAAGAGTTCACAAGACATCCAAGAACTTTTTTGGGCTCTATAAAAAACTGGTAGCGCATTTCGGGCAACATCCTTCAAGGCCCGAGGTTTTTTCGACTTCCCGATACACATTGGGGGCAGTCTATGTGTGCCAGAAGCGTTTGATGCCAAAAGAACAGTTATCCATTCTTTTTGCATTTTGTGTCCTGGGGCAGACGTTTCTTTTGAGGAAGCTAAGGATTTTGTAGGCAACATCTTGAAATTAACACCCGTTTCATCGGCATTGTAAATTTGGTCCTTAGTGTAGCCTTGGGTGTAATCTTCAAACTCTGTTTTGAAAACAGCAACCGCGTCTGGGTCTGCAGATAACTTTTCTCCACATACATTCAATTGCCGAATGCCGTATCTGTTTTTAAACCTGTCTAACCACCCAGAGCTTGCACAAAAATCTTTTCCTTCCTCACCTAACAGCTCAGCTAACATTTTAGCTTTTTCTTGCAGTATCGGGCCAGTCAAAGGCATGCCTTTTTCTCGTTGTTGGGTGAACCAAAGATAAAGAGCTTCGCCTACTTTTTCAAAGTCGGATGTTTTCAGTGTTTTTCTATGAGGATTTTTCACAGCTTGCTCTAGAAATTTAGATTTAGACTTCACCCATTCCGAAACGGTAGAAACACCAACTCCGTAATTAGCCGCAACAGTTTTCAATAAACTTCCTTTTTCAACTTCTTTGATAGCAGCTAATTTATCAGCGAAAGTAATCACAACACGCTTCCGCTTAGTCGACATAGCACAAAAATACACACGCAACGGAAATAAACAACCACTTGAAGGCACTACTGTATCGCAGATCCGCACTTGTGTGTTGACAGCTAGTGACTGATGCGGGCGTCATGGTCTTGGGAGGGGTTGGAGAGTTGGCAGTGTAGCTATATTTAGACTGGTGAACCGGTGGCTGGGGAAGCAACTCAAGGTCGGGCGTTCATCTCTCCCCGCTAACCATAGCCCAGCACACTCTCGCCCTCGAATTATTTCCGTGCAGTACAGTACTGTATTATTTTTTGGATCTGCGATTTTCGGAGGCATTTCGGATAACCCGGGTTTCGGTTAACCCGAGTTCGGTTAACCGGGGCTTTACTGTATATATATATATAATTTGTGATGTTTTCAATTTGTTTCTTCTGCAAGTAGATAATATTGTATATTCTTTTTAACACCTGATGCACGTTTCACTGAAAAATATCAGTATCATCAGAGGTTTCTAAGTGAATTAATAACAATCGCAATAATTCTATTAATATAAAAGTAACGAATAATCGAATTTGTATCGATTTTAACGTAAAATAAAATAACTGATAATCGATTTAGGTCGATTAGTTAACGATTGTTTTAATGTTTATTTCTTCAGCAGCTGTTTTCTCGGTTATATTTGAAATTTTGTTTATATAGTATTTTATTCACATTTATTTTTATTTTTTAGTAAATTTATAATTTTAAATAGATCGTCTTGTTTTGTTTTTATTTGGGTTTATTCTTTAATTAATAAATTATTGTTATTGTGTTTGTAAATGTTAAGATTTTCCCAAATATTCATTTTTTGACCTTTTTGTATGTTTTTAATTAATTTTATATTTTCAATGTTTGGAAACTGGTGGTTATTATTTAGACAATGTGTGGCTAAATTAGATTTATAAATATTTGGTTTTAAATATGCATTGCGGTGTTGAACGAATCTATCTCGTAGTTTTTTCTTCGTCTGGCCCACGTAAAATTTATTGCAATCTGGACATTCTATTTTATATATTCCATTTTTATTGTGAGTATTGGATTTAGTTTTAGGTTTTATTTTATTAAAAATTATATTATCTGTGTTATAAGATATTTTTAAATTAGTATCTTTAAATATTTTATTTAGTTTTTGAGTTATATTTCCGTAATAAGTGAAGGTTGTATATTTTATATTATTATTAATAGATGAATTTTTAAATGTAGTGTTCTTAGGAATTTTATTAGTGATTTTATGTTTAATTTTATTTTCTAATTTATTAATAGTTTTTATTTTGTATCCATTTTTAACTGCTATTTGTTGGATAATTTTTCTTTCTTTGTTTCTTTCTGTGTTATTTAATGGGATCCTAAGCATTCGGTAAATCATGGAATTAAATACTGCCATTTTGTGTTGGGGAGGATGATTAGAAGTATTTGGTATTACTAAGTCAGTTTGAGAAGGTTTCCTGTATATTGCGTATTCAAAATTTGTTTCATTTTTCTTTATTGTTAAGTCTAAATAATTTAATTTATTATTAGATTCTTCTTCTAACGTGAATTTTATTTTAGAATGTAAATTATTTATGGAGTTGAATATTTTATTTATAGTTATACCATTGTTTTGGGAAATGTACAGAGTGTCATCAACGTATCTAAAATAATATCCTAATGGGTCGTTTAATTTTATTATATTTATTATTTGTTCGTCGAGTTTTTGTAGGAAGATTTCTGATATGATAGCGGAGGTTGGGGCTCCCATAGCAAGGCCATCTTGCTATATATATAGGAATGTTAATTATCGACCGTATTATTATACTGTTAATGATTTCGAGGTTCGGTCATTAATTATGAAAATGGACTTTTTAAAATGGACAATAGTTTACAGGTATAGGAATACTGAACAACTTTCTAGTTAGGTACTATTAAAATTTTATATCGCTGGCAGTCTGTCAGATAACTACATAACGCTAACACTATACAATTGTAATGTGTTATATGTGTATAAGTATGGAACAGTGATAAGTGTTTAGTGTAATGTGGTTGCTGTAGCTCATCTCACAGTTAATATAAGTAAATAGTTATAGTAATGTATGACTTTACACACACCTATACACACTTACAAATAATATAATTGTAGTAAGACTATATTTTAATGTTGTAGGCATGATTATGAGAAGAATAAATCTCGAAACGTCGCAAAACTGAGTTTTCATAATTAATGACCGAACCTCGAAATCATTAACAATATATATATATATATATATATATATATATATGTATCTCCCTTTATTCATAAGAACTGTAATATTAGAAAATTTTCATAAATTAAATTAATAGGGCATATCAGAATAAGATCTCCTATTACATAGTCAAAAACAGTTTTACACCTGCATGGTGCATGTTCTTACCAAAACTTACAAGTTCACAGATTCAAGTCTACATTTTGCTGTTTATAACTGAACAACTGTGGAAGGTGTCTGAAGTTAGTAATAATGGAGGATCCCACCTAAGTTTCCAGACTGTAGGATGAGTTTCGGTCCTGAGTGATGCTGGTAATGTCGAGTGGATGGTCCTTTCTAGACGGGATTAATCATTATGCTGGATGCGGTACGTGGGCTGGCGGCATGGAGGAGACTAGACGGCTTGCTCTCTGCTGATGATGACAGATGGGTGGTCATCATCGTCGTCACCCCAATCTCCCGACGGGTCGAGAACCCTGAGAACACATTTTATATGTATAGGTTGTCTGGAAAAGCACTTCCTCACGCTCATTCTCGCCTCGACACATATTCACCACTCTATGACATTTGTATAGAAAACGTTAACTCGTTAACTATGAGAATTAAGAATTAGCCCCTTTACTTTCTTTACAGTTCCCAAAATTAAATATTCACCATGATCCTTTAACCACTGTTTCGCACATTCAATTTAAATTTCAGCTTTCCAAAAAATATTACTTTTCTTTTACATTTAAGCCCCAGTAGTCAAGTGCAAGATTTTAGTACTCGCAAACACGAATTGACGTGTGAAGCACACACACAAACTCGGCAAACAACACACATACACATATTAGTTAATTAGACTAACCCCAGTATTAAATAAATTAACGGCAGAATAAATTCAGCTGCTCACCTGAGACGCTTTTAAATTAAACTTGCATAATAGAAGCAGATGCTAAATGCATGTCCCAGCCGCCAGTCCCCGAAGTGTTCACTTCGACAGTTAAGAAAGGAAAAAATGAAAATTTGTCTCGGCTAAAACACGAGGCTTCAGAAGGAGACGGAAAAAGTACGTAATCAGCTGATCCGGAACCTGCCACACAAATATTGTCGGACAAGGTCACCGCCAACTAGTTTACTCTATACAACAACACTGCTTGCTACGGCGCCTACTTTGCTCAGTAGACGACAATTCCAAAGGTCGTGGCCCTCGCGCATGATTTTTCAAATATGCCGAACATACTTCGGCACGACATATGGCAAGTGAGATATCAGAATATTTGTAATTTTATGAAGAAGATAGTATAATATAGATAGTACAAGTAAAAGTATTTGAAAGGCGTGAGAGTATTTCAACATAATTAAACCATAAAAATACGAAAAAGTACATACAACATTAGACGAAAAGAAGCGATAGTTTTATCTGTTGTTACAGATTGATTGGCGTTCAACGCGGGGCGTAAACCTAATTTAAATTTAATTCATTTCAACTACTAAAACTCAACATACCTGGTATAATTTATAATTAATAAATGTTAATTTATTTACAACCAGAGGAGACAAGGAGTATTTTCTTATTACATTGGCGCTTCCAACACGAAGCATTAGACTGAAAGTAAAGCCATTTCAAAGGATTAACTAGTCATAATTAAATATTATTAATATTAAAACTCAAGAATATAAACGATTAATAACAAATTATTATTAATCAAACAACACAAGATCAAGGAACAGAACTTTCATATTACAATATTTTTTATTAGAAATAATACTTCTTAAATATTAATTATTTTTTTATTCTGAATCTTAGTTATAGAATATTTATCAAAAAAAGAAAATCGCAGAATAAGCAGAGCAATGTGACAGCAGTTAGGAATACACATGGATTCTGATCCTGACTTTGCAGTAAAGTGTATATTACATTTTACATTTTTAATTATAGAATGTATAAGGAAAATAACTATGTAATTTATTTTAGGAAAACATTAAAATTAAAATTTTATACACTTTTAAAAACAAGCAGTTTCACAAAAAAAGTAGCCTGTTTCACAGTATGGAACTGTTCCTAAGGTGACCGCACTCAAAGTGTTAAATTGTTCAACTGTAGGCATCCAGATTGTACCATTTTTTAAAAAAAGGTTACTTTTTTTTCACAGCACTATTTCCGCACATCAATATCTGAGATTAATATTGTGCATCCACAGTACTCAAAAGCTTATAAATTTTATTTTCGGTGATTTATTTACATAAATGCATTATAATAAACAATGAAACTAACACAACAAAAAAGTACTCAGTGCAAGTCACAAGACAGCATAAACAACACAAAATGGCTTTCCTCAAAATGCATGTGTTTACAAACAAAGAAAGTAATGTTGTTTTCAAGCTGGTGTTGGCCTGTGCGTTTTGCAGAACTAAAATATTACTGTTCGTATCAAACAAACCTACAGACATTATAAGACCCTTCTAATTCAATATAAATGCTGCTAAGTTATGCTCGTCTCTATGATCTGAGAATGGAATGCTTTGGTTGACTCGCAGTTGTTCATAGGGTTCAATGTGTTGTTTTTAATTTAAAACTGTTGTATTTACGTAAGTATAAACATGTATAAATTTATTAGACTTGGAATTCTTGTCTGTTACAGGCGAAGCGTCATAGTCTATCCACAGCAGATCTCAAGCATAGCTGTGTTAGGTTCCTATTTGTACTGGAGTGACAAGGATCAGCAGGTGATAGAGAGAGTTGACAAAAATACAGGCCTTCTCAGTGAGACAGTCATAGCAAAAGTACCGTTGCTGACAGATTTGGTAGCTATCATACAACCGGTACGTCTCTTGTTTATGTTGTGAACTTCACTTCCAATTAACTCTGTATTTGCATTTATTTTCTTGCCTAAAAGTTTACATATTAACAAGGAGAGTTACTATCATTCATATTCAGTGAACCAAAAACAATAGTTTTGTTGAGAAGCGTTAAGCCAGCCTTTCATGTGTCGGAATTATAGCAGTACTACATTAGATCAGCACGTGTCAGTGGCGGCCCTATAAAAATAATTATACGATATAAATTATATATCTTTATTGATGCAGTACTAAAATGGCTTATCTTCAGTAAGTTTAAAAGAGCGGACAATGAAAAACAGCGTAGAGCGCGCCAAGTGACGTTAAGTGTAATGACGCGCCAGTGGTTAGGAGCGGACTGAATGCGCCGCTCTCGATGCTGTACACACGGGATATGTGACAGACGGGTGAGTAGGTAGGGGGGGAAACATGTTTACAAGCGGCTTAACGGAGAATAGCGATGAGCTGCCTCTGACACAGCTCAGCTCAGTAGTTGCACGGCTGTAGTTGACGGTGGATGCTCATTACCTTGGCGTGCGCGCGTGTTACATTTGTGTTTTGCAGTTTCGATTATTTTTTAGTGATAAAGTTTTAGTTGAAATTACAGTTTATCTATTATAGTGTAGCTAGTGAAGTGTTGTTTTTATTTACTGTACAATAATGGAAAGTACCTGTAAGTACTCAGTTAGTAATTTAAACGAAGTAGCGTTTGCCAATTTACCCATAGAAGTTAAAATAGCAATAAAAGAGAGTGGTAGGCCAACTTAATATAAGTCAAACATCGACATCAAAATCTAGAACTTTTAAAAGAGAATTTAAAGAAGAGCTATACGAAAAAATTCCTTGGCTTTGTGGTTGTGAACAAACAAACAAAATATTTTGTTTTCCTTGTTTGTTATTTTCCCGTGAAAAGGGCGATCATGCTTGGGTGAAAAACGGCGTTTGTAACTTAGCTCATTTGAAACAAAAAATTAAAAAACACGAAAGTTCTCATGGACACGTAAGTGCTACATTGGATTTTAATTTGCTGGGAAAGGTTGACGTTCGTCAGCAGCTTGACAGTGCTTATCGACAAAATATTAAAAAGCACAATTAACTAAAAATAGGTATGTCCTTTCTAAGCTTATAAACTGTATTAAATTTTGCGGTGCATTTGAGTTGGCCCTTCGAGGTCATCATCAGGATGACGATTCCTTAAATCCTGGCATATTTAAAGGGCTTGTAAACTTTTCTCCAGAACTTGACTCATCTTTGAAAGAACACTTGAGTACCGCTACTGTCTTTAAAGGTACCTCGAAAGAAATTCAAAATGAATTGTCAGATTGTATGCTTTTTGTATGTCTAGAAAACATAATAGAAGAAATAAAAACTGCACAGTATGTTTCTTTGATTGCGGACGAAACATCAAACATCTCGTCTGTATTTCAGTTAGTTATAGATTTCCGCTATGTTTTAGCTAATGGCCAACCAGTTGAAAGATTTTGGAAATTTGATAACCCTGAAGGGCACGACGCAGAATCTATAGCCAAATGTATTTATACCAGTTTAGATTATGTTGTGCAAAATCCAGAAAAACTCGTATCTCAAAGCTATGACGGTGCGAATGTAGGGCACCATGTTGGCGTGCAGACCATAGTGCAACAAACCTATAAACATGCTTTTTTCGTTCACTGTTACGCTCATCAGTTGAACTTTATTGTAGCTCAAGCAACAAGCGAAAACCAAGATGTCAGAATTTTTTTTACGGACTTAAGTGATACAACAAATTTTTTTTCGAATTCCCCTCAGAGAGTGGCTGTTTTGGACAAGATAGTTGGCAAACAAATACCTCGGGCGTCAGCTACAAGGTGGAATTTTAAGAGCAGAACTGTTAATACTGTTTTTGAGTACAGAGAGGAATTAATTGAATTTATGGAGGAAATCCAATCAACCTCTAAGCAACCAACCACCATAATTAAAGCTGGTGCTCTAGCTCGTCTCCTTAGAGATAATAAATTTATATTTTGGCTTTCTATTTTTCACAGATTAATGCCACATGTGGATATTTTGTACAACCAATTACAGCTAACTTACACTGATGCTGTGAGAACTAAAGCCAATGTTGACCACTTCATCAAAGCCATTGATAAGGAAAGAGCTAACATGGACAAAGTGACAGAGCTGGTTAATCAGTACCCAGAAAATGCACCTAAACGATTGAGGCGTGAAGAAGATTTTTACTTAAGTAGAACAGTGGCTGCCAAGGAAACCTGTGACATTATTACAACGCAAATAAAAACAAGATTTTTATTCACAATATCTTGCTCAGCTGTATCTCTTTTTGAATCACAAAAGTTTGAACAGAAATTCCCCGAGAAATTGCTTGAAGATACAGTAAATGTGTATTCATTTCTTGAAAAAAATCGCCTCAAGACAGAGCTTGAAATCATTTACAAAAGAACTGATTTCAGAAACATGCGTGGTGCTGTTAGTCTTTTACATTTTTTTATTGAAAACAACTTATTGTCATCATTTTCTGAAAGTTATAAACTGTTATTAATTATTGCAACAATACCAATGACGACTGCTGAAGCTGAAAGGTGTTTTTCAACCCTAAAACGGATAAAGACATTTTTGCGGTCTACGATGTGTCAAGAGAGGCTTACAGCTTTAGCCGTGCTTGCAATCGAGAAGAAAATGATTTCTAACATCCATAATTTCAATGAAAGAGTTATTGATGTTTTTGTGTCAAGAAAAGATAGAAGGATGGACTTTGTTTACAAAAACTGTACTTAAAGAAAATATTTGTGTAAGCTACCATCCAAGTAAATTTGTGTAAGTAAATACTAGACCTTACCATCATATGCAGCAGCTTTGATTATTTTCCTATTTCTGTGTGTTTAATAATCTAATCTAATAATTGAGAGCATGAGGCCTTATGACTAACTATCTAAATATTTAACACTTAAAACAAGCTTTCTGTTTTGCGTTTATTTTACTACTTTAAAATTAAATGAAAATAATTGTTTTAGTAAAAAGGAACAATTACCATATTATAACAAGTATGATCAATAAAGTAATCCTTTATTATTAAGTTGTGAAATAGCTAAAGTACAGTAATATCTATAATAACATTTCGTTTCAAAATTAATAAATTACATCAAGGTATAGCAGCGCCTAAATTATATGAATATTGCAAGCAACATACAAGTGTTTGACACAGTGTATCTCAGAAACTGCAAATTATTAATTGTGAACCCCCTGTAGATGTACTCACGAGCCGCCACTGGCATGTGTAGCATCATTTTACATTTGAATTGTTTTTTTATGGGAGAGGCCAGCAAACCTTATCAGAGGCTGTTATTATTCAAAATGCATATGCTTATTAGAAATAACTACACTCGTTAGAAGTTTTTTTTTTTTTTTTTTTAGGCTTGCACGGCCAGCTTCAGTGTTATGAGAACTTCGACTTACCGGGGTGTAAGGCTGTGGTCCAAGGTAGTTTGGCGCAAACCTTTTTGGCCGTGTCCACAACGGCCATCTTCAGTGCAGAAAGCTGCAAAACACTGAACGAGGTTTCGTAGTCACTGACCACTGAACTGTGGTTAAGGCTAGTGGCTGTGAGTAGGACACCCATGTTTATAAACTTTTGGTATCCGCACGAAGGTGTTGTCGGACACCACCAGCCAATCAGAAGAAAGGCAAATTCTTATTGGTTTGCCACAACTCGTATCCAAAGAGCACTCAATGAGAGGGGCTCACCTTGCCGATTCATTGGAATAGATGCATGTTTCTGAATCTGGACAGATTCCATTGGCAGGCGAGGCACATACGCACTCACCGACGACAGAAGCCTCATCTCTTCAAAGAGTATGCGATGGTCGGCATTGGCGAGTGCGTGCTCCGCTGTAGCAGACTTTTCCGGATGCCTAAAATTACAGTAGCGGCTGTGTTCATCAACGCAGGCATGGACATTGCGTTCTGTAGTTCCGATGTACAACTGGCCGCACAAGCAAGGAACTCCATACACTCCGCATAACGAGAGCGGGTCCTTCACTGGTCTTAGAAATTGCTGGATTGTCTTGGTTGGCTTGTCTTTAGCGGCGTGAGACCAATCGTAAAGTGGACTGATTGGCTGCTGGTCAGTGCCAGATTGACCACTAGGCCACTGCGGGCTCAGAGGAGGGCCGCAAGCTACAGATATTTTTTTGAACAGAAGTATTTTTATAAAAGTAGGAGGCTCTTTGATTTATTTAAGTATGATTTTTTGAAATTAAATGATCAGTTTTTGTTACTAATACAAATGGAAGATAGTTCTCATTTAAATATTGTGTGCTTATTTTTAAGACGTTGGCATCATTGAAAACTAATCTGCACATTCGAACTTTGAACGTCTAGTATATTGCCCCCGAATTTACACGACCACCCTTGTTTGTTATCATTGTTTATCTGCATTGTGACTGAACGGTTTGCGATTTGAGATTATGTTTTTACTTTGTTTTGAATGTAAAGAAGGTTTTTAGCTTTGCGTGGTGGGCAACGTGTTGTTTCGTTGATATTTATTAGTGTGAAAACTTTATGAACATAGAATTGAATCCGTACACTAAACGTATTCATCATGAACATGAACCGGCTAGTGGAGCCTACAAACGTAAGATGAAAAAAAATTAAAGAGGAAGCTCATTTGGAAACAATAAAAAAAAAAACACTCAAAAACTAGATCAATTTTTTAAAACTATGCCAGTTTCTAATGATAGTCCTGCAGTTAAATGTGTATCAGAAACTGACTTCAATGTTCTAAGTATTTCTGCAGCAGAGGTTGCAGACGATCAGACCATTAATAAGCCCGTGGATAATTTAAACATTGAAGGGAATCAAAATAGCCTGGGGGGGGGTCATTCAGAAAACTTGGCCTAGGGCCTCAAAAATCTTAAATTCGGCACTGCTGGTGGTGCCAGACAACACCTTCATGCGGACACCAAAAGTTTATAAATATGGGTGTCCTACTCACAGCCACTAGCCCTTAACCACAGACCACAGTTCAGTGGTCACTGGCCACGAAACCTGTGTCATTGTTTTCCAGCCTTCTGCACTGAAGATGACCGTTGAAGGCATGGCCAACAAAACATTTGCACTAAACAACTGTGGACCGCGGACGTACAGCCTGGCAAGCTGAAGTTCTTGTAGCAGTGCTGATTATGTTTGCTGACTTTATAATAATTTTGAGTACTACATTACAAGAAAATATGATAATAATATTGTATGAATGATAATACGTACAATGTACAGTGATAAGTTATTGATACAGGCATGTATAGTGAAACCCGTAAGTTACGAAGTTTTACTTGATGGAAATTTGTTTTGATGCATCATTGTGTAAAAACCTTGTTTACACAGTTCCATAGGTAAGCTATGTGTGATAGTAAAATTATGCTTTTGTCTACCACAAACCATATTTTGAATTATTTACATACCAAAGTAAAGCCGGCTACGTACTATCCATCGCCGCTGTCCAGCATCCCCGACTTCGGTGATGGATGTGCGCAACCCACTGTCGTGCAACTCATTCAGCGTGCCAGACATTCTTTAGTTTTTTTAGTTATTTTTATTCATGTAATCTACCGAAGATACATCCCATTGACATCTATTTAATTTATATTTTTCAATAAATTCTCATGTTATTTTACGGTCCATTATGAATTGTAATTAAAACGAATTAATAGTAACAATATTTAAAATAATAACGGCTAATGATATGTGAATGTATTATGTAAACGAAGAATAAACTAACCTAAAAATTAAACTGAAATTTTTTTCTGAATCGTTACTTATTAAATATAAACTAAAGAATGAATGTAACGCAAAATTAAACAGTAAACATTTATTAAACAAATGTGCTCTAAAACCTTGTATTGTACTTGCTCGAAAATGACGATTTGATAAAGAGCAACTGTACGCATAATCAAACATGCACGATGCACGATTCCTTGACATCCATCAATACTACACACGATCCATCCACACGTCGTGCGGCTTGAGCTGATAGTCTTGCTGGACTCATTTTTCGTTGTGCACATACTTCAAAAAATACATGACGTGCAGATGGATGTCAAAGCTACGCACTGTCGTTTTGACTTGCTGTCCGTCATGACGTCCAGTGGGGATGGTTAGTGCTGCGTGGCTGGCTTAACTCTCTGCGCTGGTAGAGTACTTGTTTGCTGTATTTTATCAGCGTTTTGGACTGTTTCAATATCATTAATTTATTTCTTGGCTCTTCTAATGCTCCCCTAATGACTAGTAGATGCTCAGAAGTCAGTGTAGAAACAGATTCATACAGCTGGGTTTCCTCTCCAACTTATAAAAATACATTTTTCATGACCTCTGAAATCTAATTAGGCCACCATTTGTTTTGTAAAAGTCCAGGTATATTTGTACCATGCTATCATTGTTTTTCTAAACTCTGTTGAACTACTTGAGCAAATAGCCTTTTGTTTCTACAAAGTTTTGTCTCATTGTTATTACTTTTTTAACTAGGATCTTCCAAAGTTTAGATTTTTCACACAAAGTGGCTGCTCATGTCGGGAGAAATTGCCTGTGTAACTATAGTCTGATTTTTTCAAAAATTTTCCCTACAGTATGAAATTGTGCTCTGTGAAAATGTAAATCCATTTTGCTCATTTCTTCTTCTTCTGATAGTTCCTATCCATTTCAGATGTTGGATATCATACTATTTTACCTTTCTGTACTGCTGCATGAATAAGTCAGTTGTATTCATGTTGTAAACTCACCCACTTTTTACCAACCATACTCACCTTTATAATACTTACTCTGCGATCTTTTCTCTGCACCTACCTTACACTTCATCAGCATATTACAGGGTCGCCAACATATTTTGAGGTTAACATATGTAAACCATTTCACTCTTTGCATTAAATAACACTTGAATAATTTAAATACTTTAGTTCCCTTGACTCAGAAGATCCTACAGGCTCGTCTAGGCGAGATTTTGACGCAGCAAACAGGCTAGGTTGTGATAATCTAATTAAATACAAATACAAATAAATAAATGAAATTATTTATCTTCCACTTACCTTAAAAAATCTTCTCAGGGTTACGTCACACGAACGTCTAGATGCAAACACGATTTAAGGTTGTTTCAATAATTGACGCAACTCGCATTTTGTGAATTGAAATAAACTAAGATTTTTCTCCAAAATAAAAAATAAAAAAAAATATATGCATAACACTTTTTTTTGAGATTTACAACACGATTAAGTTACCGTTACAATTACAACATTATACTGAAACATCTTACCTTACTTATAACAGACAGCCCAGTCTGCTCGCACTCAACATTCACACTATTAAATTTACCCCTGTTATTTATACAAACCCCATTTAATTAAAATTGCTCATCTACCCTGCCGGCGATTTGGCTTCTCCCCGACTTCATGGCCCATCACTCCCAAATTCCGTTATTCTATCCGAAACAATTCATTACTTCATTTTTCTGTGAAAACTGCTCTCACTACCGAATTTTTATAAAAACTGCAATTACTTTTACTGTATGTTGAACTTCACCGATGAGCCCCGTTAGGCGTCTACCTGGCTAGGTATGCGTCGGTGAGAGAACTGGGAAGAGCGTTCACCAAAACTCTTACACTTTTAATTATTCGACAAGGCGGAAAGCAATACCTGTTATTTTGTAGTCATAGCGGTGACACATTCAACACATGGGTTTTTCGTGTTTTAGACGTGGACGATATTCAGTGTGCACTGGTCGACGTCACAGATGTAGGCAGGACTTAAACTTATATCCGCCAGCTCATACCACGTGGCGAACAAGCTTTCGCCTCCAAGCCATCTTGTTCCAAACAACTCGGCGTCAGTCTGCGCTCCGCCGATGTTAGTGTGTTTGGGCGCAGGTGTCACACAGCCGCAAAGTTCTAAGAATTGTCAACCCGCACATTCCATTACCATTGTTTCATCACCGTTTCTTTGTTCGAACTACGCTTCATATTGCCATGGGACGGACCACACAGATGGAAATGAATTGTGAAATTTAATAAAATGAAACCCAAAGTTAATAAAATAAAAAGGCCCTCCTTTTTGCCCCGTTACAATACCCCCCCCCCCAATGAGAGGTCTTCTGTCGAAACAGAAGAAATCTCATTGCTAAACCCCTAAGAGGATCGGTGAGGATATGTTGCCAACAACCCCCCATTTGTTCTTATACATCATGGGTAAACAACTCCCCTGGCTCGGCGACTATGGCCGCATCTGAACGAGATCACTGGACTTCTCTATACGAGATCCCAACACCATAAAATCGAACAGACACGCACCACAGCGCACCTAACCTTTTAACAGGCCACCCCAAAATCCAAACCCCTGGTCTTATACCATGCCAGATCCTCAGCCGATATGTTCCCCCTTTTCATGCACACTGGGCTGCCTTTAGCAGTTACTGGGCTCGTACATACTCTCATAATATCTTAGAAACAAACTCATCATTTAAAAGTCACAAAATATTTGTCTTTAAATTCACAATTCTTTTAAGTTCAAAATCAGATTGTTATATTATTATTATTTTCATCAAAACCAAAAAACTCTTTTATCTACATTCATCAATTTTCTTCATTACTATTAATACTCAGAAAAACAAACAAATTGAACATCCACTTAAAACATGAATTCATTTATCCTAACATGTGATTATACATACCTACTACACAATATAATTCAATAACATCATTGATACACATAAACAAGAATATGATCCAAACTCAATTTATTAAAATATACTTTTCTCAATATTCAGAAAATTTTAAAATTATTTAAATCAATTCAACAACCAAATTGGCATTACTTCATTGCCAAAACTGGTCTAGTTTATAACATCACCCATCAGCTGATCAAACTGGGTCAAGTCCACAACCTTGACCTACATCGGTTGTACATAGACTACATCATGAAATGCATTAAACATCTTTAAAATTTTACTATTTCTTTTATGAATTTGCTAACTGCTATAATTTTTATTGTTCGACTAAGCTTTTCGTCATCACTGACATCTTCATAGAAAAGATGCTAAAAATTATAGCAGTTAGCAAATTCATAAAAGAAATAGTAAGGATGGCTGCTAATTTAAACAATACGAAGTTTAAAATTTTATCTTCAAACACAATAAAATATAATAAAATAAGACATTTAAAATTAAAATAGTATTATTATAATTAACAATAAAATTGACATTTAAATTACTCAAAATTACACATTTTGCAACTTTACTTTATTCTCAAATCCTATTAAAGTTGTCACTTGTTTCAATTAAAATTCTATATTTTACTATGACTCTCTTTCTTTACTATTCTCATCCTCCATTAGTTTGGGTGATTTAATTATTCATAATAACTGCATTGTATCAACTTGGCATTTATATCTCTATAATCCTTACCCCCCTGACTAACATTACTAACAGCTTATATTTAGCATAAATGGGGTTTATTTATTATGCTAATCGTGATTGAATTAATTAATGTGTAATTGCCGAGCCCCACGTTCTTTGGGAGCCATTTTATATTTAGCGATATAAATGATTTACATTTAGTAAATGGGATTAGTGGTATTTTATGTGAGTTTATTACTTTCTCATATGTATCTCGCCCTAAAGCTGGACGCCATTTACATTTAATGCCACGCGTTGTGCAGCCATTTACATTTAATGGTGTAAATGTAATTTACATCTGTGGTAATTAATTGTGTAAACCATTTACATCTAGTGAATATTAATCTGTGCTAATTATCTGCGCGGATTAATTACTCAACAATTATGAATCATATTAATTAAAGATTTATGTAATACGTTAAAATTGATATATCTAAAATTATTTCTATTTGTCAGATTTGACTCAACACAGTGTCTGATTAAATACGATTTTATGAGTCAATTAATCAGACGTTTCAATGGTCGAGTTTATTGTATCCATTGATGTTTAGCATAAGTTATGAGATGTTTAGTGTAATACTTAGAATGAAAATACATCAATAACAAAGGTGAAATTTCAATAATGAACGCATGAATACTGTCAATTAACTACTTATTTATTACACATGTTACTGAAGTAAGTAGCTATATCCTGCAAATTACATACATATTAAAACACATGATATAAATATAATTATTCAATTTATACGATGTTTCCTGAAACATAAACACATGGTACATTCAAATGCAGTAAATAATGCACATATATAAAACATACACGAATAATAAACAATCAACAATTATACTTATTCCTACCTAAAATGCGTTCATTATTTCTCAGATAACGAATTACGTTAGTGTTATTTTATAGATTTTATGATTCATATGATTCATATATATTTATTCTCTTGGGGTTAGTTCTTTGAAAAGAGGCAACAGAACAGTAGTATATACTACTAAGATTATAAGATTAAGTAGACATAAAGCTTATCTTTGAGAGTGTTTATCCAATTCCGTCGTCGTGAGAAGACACTTTCTAGATGATTCGTCGAAGATCATAATCACTGTTACGCAGAGCACTGATAATTTCACTTCACTTCACTAAATCTCCACTCCCGTCATGTGTATGGTATTGTGGTAACCCGCTGATGTCGAGTGTCCGGAGTTCAAATAGTGAGGTGTTAATGTTGTCATTACACTGAATTGTTCTGAAAGTTTGCCATATTTGTGTACATGGTTAACTGTGCCGTCTATCTGGGTGTATCGCGTACTGCGTGCTTAATTGTTTGGTATAGTTTATTCAACTAATTGTTCAACATGGTGATACGTTATGATGTGAGAATGTTTGAAGTGTCACTCACTGTTCTACTTTAAGTGTTAATTAGTATGTTATTATGTGCGCGTCAGTTGAGGTTTCAAGTCCCGTGCGCACTTATAGTTTATGTTTCCGCACAGAATTGTGTATAAGTGTGATTATATCGAAGTCTCTGTTCACTTATGAATTTACAAATTTGTGAATCCGGTCGGTCGCACAAACTGTTTCTATCACGAACCGTATTACTGTTTCGACATAATCAATCGTCTGTCTATCGTACGCACTAACTTCTGACTATTAATTGCGACTATCAACTGCTACTATTAACTACATACTCTTGACTACCGACTGACTGTTAACTGCGACTAACTACTCGATTGAATACTTGACTATCCGATTGAAAATGACTGACTGCCCGATTGAAAATTACTGACTGCCCGCTCCGCGTCTTCGCCAAACAGTTTTATTGGAACATCTTACCCATAAGTCTAAGTTTTGGATTTCTACGCCTCCTCGTACTCCTGATTGGTCGTACAAATTCCTACCCTTCTGTAGA
The DNA here is from genome assembly GCA_034769895.1 of Magicicada septendecula. NCBI lineage: Eukaryota > Metazoa > Arthropoda > Insecta > Hemiptera > Cicadidae > Magicicada > Magicicada septendecula. The sequence goes on from CM068370.1 coordinate 500,252,061, forward strand.
TCTCATCCTCTGTTTCACGATTCGTCGGCCGAACCCTTCCTACACTCTCCACGAGCTCTCTTAGAAGATGCTTGACGCTGGTTGGTCGTCGTCATCCCCGGAGTGTTTCATGTGACGAGCGTAGCACAGATTCTAAGAAATTAGGGCAATTTCATGGCCTTCTGTTATCCTTTGTTTAGACTTTCCCTAAGGTTCTGACTGAGCTTTTGTTAACAGACTCCAAAGTCTTGGTTAATTGTCTAAGTTCCACGACGTTCGTTCCGCCGATTATCAACCCTTCGTTGGCGTCATTTCGGTGAAACTCTACTTTCCAGTCGTAAATCTCAGAAAACTGTCAAGGGTTTGTTTTCACGCTGTGCAGGATGCATTGGCAGTATTCACTGAGTTACGTCTATTGTCTATCTCTCCATTAAAATTGCTCTGTACTCCTTTTGTAACATAGTAAAGCCTTTCATAATTGAGCAGTTACGCTTTGCCTCCACAGCAGGCGTTCCATCTCGATTCCGTGTAACTCGGCAGCTGTACGAAGTCTTTGTTTCAGATTGTTGGGTGCTGTAAATTTTGACAAACGGCTAGCTGTCAGTGACGCCTTGAAATACTCATTGTGTGCAGTGCTCAGACATTTTTCCTTTGTCTTCGCACTGTCGTCGGGTTTGACGTGCCCTCGATTCGTCATTATTTACGACCTGGGCTTGTGTCCGTCGACTTGAGTGTGGGAACGTGTCACTTGATCGAGGAATTACAAATTTTTTAAATTTCGATCATTACATTGTCCCCAAATTGGATTGGATGTTGGACTTCGGGAGACATCTGATCCAATTTCTGCGCTCTGTCCCAGTCGTGGATGTCTGCTTCGGAATGGACATGGTTGACTGACATCTATCTCTCATAGGAAGCAATTAATTGTTATTCCCCATCTTAATGTTTTATATGGTCATATGAATTTATTGCCGCACATCTGAGTGAATGAACGCATTTTTTTACACTTTGTCTGTCCATATGTGGACTGTACAATACGATTTCGAATAAATAATTGAATTTAAGACATGGACGTTTGTCCATTTGACAGTTTGTTTCGTTACTGTTTATATACAATGTACTAGATAAGCTGTAGATTAGCTACCCATTATATTAATCGATCTTATGTCGATGACCTATGTAGCAATAAAATACTTTTAAACTTGTTATTACTGTCTCAAGAATACAGTTGATTCTAACAAATATATACATATGATCAATTCGTAACATATTATAAATGATTACATTGATAAAAGAAACATACATAGTAATTAAACAGTTAAGGAATCAGCATACTTCGTGATGCATCCTCTTAAAGTTATAAAACAATCGTCCATTTTGAATTATTATTTACATAAACAAATTATCCGAGTCTCTACATTTAAACAAGTTATTATTCATAATTATTAACGTCTTTGGTGTCCTGTGTCATAGTATTACACTGTCCTTCTGACACATGGCACACTTCACAAATTACTTTCTGTATATTTTGATATTTATATGTCTAATTAACATAACGAATGACAATTATGTGCTGATCACAAACACAGTTAGCATTGAAATACAGACTAAACACAACAAGTAAAATGCATATCATTATTTGGTTAGCTGGACTGGCCGCGCGAGCAAATTACCTAAACTATGTCTTCTGCTGGTCGCCGGGAGTCGTCGCTACCACTCGTGTTATCTATACTTCCGTTCGCTGGCTCATGATACGCCTTAATTTGCCGTATGTTCTACAAGCTCATACGTGGTTTTGTTTTAATTTCATTCATTAATCTTCTACTCTTCATTCATCAATATTCATCTTTAATTACTTTCTTTGGTTTATGTATTCCCATACAACCAATGTATTTAATGTATTTTATTCAGTACTATCTAATTTCATCATTACATTTTCAAACATTCTTAAAATCGTCTTCTTAATACGTTTTCATTATTCATTCTTAATTTACATTTGTGATGACATTTTTATGTCCCGTCACTATCGTGCTGTTACTAACGCACGCGTTTTTGTTGGTAAACAGTAAGGTGTTTGACCTTGGGTTTTGTGTAACATATTTTTTTTCCAATGGCTGGTTGGCCGTCCCCGTTATTCCGCTACAATGTGCTGCACTTGCGCGCCTAAGATTTATGACCATTCTCCGTCTCGTTCTATGTGAGTGAGTGAGAGGTGTGTCCCACTTTCCTTTTTGTCGGTCTTCCTCAGGCCAGCACGCTTTAAACTGCCTTCCTTGGCTTAGACAACCCTTCGCAACCGTACTTTCATTGCTCACATATACAGTGAGTAGTTTTTGCCGCCGTTTCCAAGCCTGTATACAATTCCGTTGTTCGACAGTCAGTTTACTACTCATGTGCTTACATAACAAAATTTTGTTTCTTAGGTTCCTAAGAGATCTTACCCCGAGTGCTTGGTCTCTTCCTCCAGTACTATCACGATCTTTTACAACATTTTTAAGTCGTCTAGTGGAGATTCTTCTTCTCCTCTTCCTCATGACGTTTCTTGTCCATGATGAACATGCATACGGATCTTGTAGGTCCTTCCGTTTCATGTCATCCATGGCTTGTGTAAATTTGCTTTTAGCCTTATACCATGCGGTATTTGTTTCAGCTTTAAACTTTCCCTTCATGCTTCTTATTGATGCAGCTCGACTACTTCGCCGATCTACGCTTATTTCACAAGCTGGATACTTCATCGTAGAATTCACTGATGCCGTATCTATTCTCGCGTTTCTTAATTTGTACCTTTTATGCGTTCTACCTGGTAGTAGTAAAATTTTACTATCTTTATCCACGTCTGGATACTCCTCTTCCCACTTCCTCATATACAAAGGAACAAAGTCATTTTTCTTCTTAATCCATTTGTTTCTTGAACTTACGTTAGATCGAATAGTTGATAATTTCTTAGTAGCTGATACATCCGTAAAATCAACAGTGTTATCAGTGTCTTGTACTTTCCGTACGTCTTCGTAATTCTCATTCATCACTTCTTCTTGCTTCTTCTGGACTTCGTTTCCATCCACTTTCCAGGTATCCTTGTATTCACGTATTTCTGTGCAAAACAGCTTGAACTGCTCATTCATATGTTGCATAATTTCTTCTTTATAATTATAAAAATTTTCGTTAATTTTATCGAATTTCCGATTGATTTCTTCTTTAATTTCTTCCTTCTGTTGCTCGAATTTCAGGTTGATTTCTTCTTTGAGACTTTCATTTTGCGTCCGCATGAAGTCCATTAGCGTGCGCAATGTCACTTCTTCCTGTTGTTGTGACTCCTGTGGTTGCTCTGACTCCTGTCCCCGCGCTCTGACCTCTGACGTCTCCTCCGTCCTATTTGGTTCGACGACTGATGAGTTTTCTTCGTTGGTGTCGGGTGCGCCCAACTGGTTGTTAACGTCAAAGTCCATGCTATCAGAACTTCCGCTAGCCATTTTTGCCTTGCTTTGCGTTATCATTTACCAGTCAAGCTAACCTTACACTTATTTAATAATATCTTACGTACTATATTATTGTAATTAGTCTAAATACTACTGTCTGCTCTCTCGTGCCATGCGATGGGCGCCATTTTATATTTAGCATAAATGGGGTTTATTTATTATGCTAATCGTGATTGAATTAATTAATGTGTAATTGCCGAGCCCCACGTTCTTTGGGAGCCATTTTATATTTAGCGATATAAATGATTTACATTTAGTAAATGGGATTAGTGGTATTTTATGTGAGTTTATTACTTTCTCATATGTATCTCGCCCTAAAGCTGGACGCCATTTACATTTAATGCCACGCGTTGTGTAGCCATTTACATTTAATGGTGTAAATGTAATTTACATCTGCGGTAATTAATTGTGTAAACCATTTACATCTAGTGAATATTAATCTGTGCTAATTATCTGCGCGGATTAATTACTCAACAATTATGAATCATATTAATTAAAGATTTATGTAATACGTTAAAATTGATATATCTAAAATTATTTCTATTCGTCAGATTTGACTCAACACAGTGTCTGATTAAATACGATTTTATGAGTCAATTAATCAGACGTTTCAATGGTCGAGTTTATTGTATCCATTGATGTTTAGCATAAGTTATGAGATTTTTAGTGTAATACTTAGAATGAAAATACATCAATAACAAAGGTGAAATTTCAATAATGAACGCATGAATACTGTCAATTAACTACTTATTTATTACACATGTTACTGAAGTAAGTAGCTATATCCTGCAAATTACATACATATTAAAACACATGATATAAATACAATTATTCAATTTATACGATGTTTCCTGAAACATAAACACATGGTACATTCAAATGCAGTAAATAATGCACATATATAAAACATACACGAATAATAAACAATCAACAATTATACTTATTCCTACCTAAAATGCGTTCATTATTTCTCAGATAACGAATTACGTTAGTGTTATTTTATAGATTTTATGATTCATATGATTCATATATATTTATTCTCTTGGGGTTAGTTCTTTGAAAAGAGGCAACAGAACAGTAGTATATACTACTAAGATTATAAGATTAAGTAGACATAAAGCTTATCTTTGAGAGTGTTTATCCAATTCCGTCGTCGTGAGAAGACACTTTCTAGATGATTCGTCGAAGATCATAATCACTGTTACGCAGAGCACAGATAATTTCACTTCACTCCACTAAATCTCCACTCCCGTCATGTGTATGGTATTGTGGTAACCCGCTGATGTCGAGTGTCCGGAGTTCAAATAGTGAGGTGTTAATGTTGTCATTACACTGAATTGTTCTGAAAGTTTGCCATATTTGTGTACATGGTTAACTGTGCCGTCTATCTGGGTGTATCGCGTACTGCGTGCTTAATTGTTTGGTATAGTTTATTCAACTAATTGTTCAACATGGTGATACGTTATGATGTGAGAATGTTTGAAGTGTCACTCACTGTTCTACTTTAAGTGTTAATTAGTATGTTATTATGTGCGCGTCAGTTGAGGTTTCAAGTCCCGTGCGCACTTATAGTTTATGTTTCCGCACAGAATTGTGTATAAGTGTGATTATATCGAAGTCTCTGTTCACTTATGAATTTACAAATTTGTGAATCCGGTCGGTCGCACAAACTGTTTCTATCACGAACCGTATTACTGTTTCGACATAATCAATCGTCTGTCTATCGTACGCACTAACTTCTGACTATTAATTGCGACTATCAACTGCTACTATTAACTACATACTCTTGACTACCGACTGACTGTTAACTGCGACTAACTACTCGATTGAATACTTGACTATCCGATTGAAAATGACTGACTGCCCGATTGAAAATTACTGACTGCCCGCTCCGCGTCTTCGCCAAACAGTTTTATTGGAACATCTTACCCATAAGTCTAAGTTTTGGATTTCTACGCCTCCTCGTACTCCTGATTGGTCGTACAAATTCCTACCCTTCTGTAGATCTCATCCTCTGTTTCACGATTCGTCGGCCGAACCCTTCCTACACTCTCCACGAGCTCTCTTAGAAGATGCTTGACGCTGGTTGTTCGTCGTCATCCCCGGAGTGTTTCATGTGACGAGCGTAGCACAGATTCTAAGAAATTAGGGCAATTTCATGGCCTTCTGTTATCCTTTGTTTAGACTTTCCCTAAGGTTCTGACTGAGATTTTGTTAACAGACTCCAAAGTCTTGGTTAATTGTCTAAGTTCCACGACGTTCGTTCCGCCGATTATCAACCCTTCGTTGCCGTCATTTCGGTGAAACTCTACTTTCCAGTCGTAAATCTCAGAAAACTGTCAAGGGTTTGTTTTCACGCTGTGCAGGATGCATTGGCAGTATTCACTGAGTTACGTCTATTGTCTATCTCTCCGTTAAAATTGCTCTGTACTCCTTTTGTAACATAGTAAAGCCTTTCATAATTGAGCAGTTACGCTTTGCCTCCACAGCAGGCGTTCCATCTCGATTCCGTGTAACTCGGCAGCTGTACGAAGTCTTTGTTTCAGATTGTTGGGTGCTGTAAATTTTGACAAACGGCTAGCTGTCAGTGACGCCTTGAAATACTCATTGTGTGCAGTGCTCAGACATTTTTCCTTTGTCTTCGCACTGTCGTCGGGTTTGACGTGCCCTCGATTCGTCATTATTTACGACCTGGGCTTGTGTCCGTCGACTTGAGTGTGGGAACGTGTCACTTGATCGAGGAATTAAAAATTTTTTAAATTTCGATCATTACAAGCTTTAACTAATATGACACTCATCTCTATCAAAAACATCTATCAAACAATCTCTAAATCCAACTTACTACTCAACTCAATTCGCATCATTCTACCCTTATATAAAAAAATACTCTCTACCCCTTTGTACTCAGGATGTGTGTTCCCTCCCAAAAGCTCATTCCCTTATTTGGTCCCTGGATTCTACATAGGCGACCCTTTCCGGCGCTAAACGGTCCCTTCCCGTCCCAACCCTTTTGTTGCGGACTCCTACCACACCACCCCCTCTTACAAAATTCCCATCAACTAATTACCATTCTCATTACATCACTTCAACTACAACAAAATATCTCCACTTATTTATTACATCAATATATCAATCAATACTCTACATATATTCCCCATGTCTACTGTGTCACTGTCAATACTTCTCAAACTCTACATTACATTATTCGTAACAATATTATTCTCTCTATTACCACTTTAACCTCAACAAGGACTGATCTACATGTCGTAACAAAATATTAATCACCCAAAAGCTACCTTTTACTATCTTTTACACATCATTTAAAATTCTTAACTATATCAAATTACTTCCAACATTTAAATCAAAATCTTTTACCACATTAAAATCATTATATTCAAACATTAGTTACCTTGGAAATTTACAAACAATTTATACGTGACATTCTACAGCGGATCAGCTGATTTTCTTAGCAAGGTGAATGACCTTACTACAAACACATTTCAAAATTATACAAATTACACACTTTATCAACACTTACCTCTAACACAATAAACTAATACATTTATAAGATAGAATAAACACAGCATAATAAACATCTAATGCAACTATTTCTTAAATCATGATACAGTTGTTTAATTACTTCAGGAGCATCATCTTTAGGTTACAAAGTTTTAATTCGTTGCTCCCCTGAGCAACCACCCAGCCACACACACTATTTGTTTGTTCTGTTGGACTGTTGCACCCATGTGCCTCCACAAGGACGGCATAGGTGGAGGAATTTTACATCTCCGTGTCCTTGCTTCAGCGTTACATTGGAAATTATTTGGATATCATCATACCACTTGTTACAAATTTATACACCCTTAAAACGGGTCTACCACCTGGCCTTGCTGTTCCTACTCGAACAGAGTGGCAGCCGCTGTTCCATAGTTTCCGGGATTTCCCCTAATGTCACCCCCCATCAGTTTCTAATATAAACCAATTTCAAGCCAGCTATGGTCAAGGTTCTTAATTTATAGCCATAGCTGACCGCTAGCCAAAACCAAGATTAGTGCTGGTAAGGCAGTAATCGCCCGAAAAGTCGGGGAAATCAACTCTACTTTCAGGCATGTTATCATCATCATTTATCTGCACGGCACGGCAATTTATCAAGATACAATATAAAATTGTAAAAAAGGGTGTGCCGTGCATTTTACACCATTTTTGGCCTCCGATGGAGGTAACACTCTCTATTACCCCCAACACTTATCGCTATCTACTGTGGCACATGCCACCACAGCAATAGCCCGCTAATAACTAAACTAATCCGTCTACATAACATTTCATTATTTCTCACTCACTACAATTAGATTCCTCAAAAATTCCATATTTATTATTAACATTTATTTTACATCACCTTTCAGTTATTATTACTTTTTAATTATAGTTTCTATTTAGTGCAATTATCTCAAATTATTTTCATTATTGAACCAAAATCTTTTCACACCTGTAAACATTTTACTCTATCTAATTGGTATTATAAATTTTATACTTACAGTACATCACTCATACACTGTCCTAAATACACAAATAAAAACACCAAACACCCTGTACCTTCTGAAACATTTTAACAATAATGTTATTCCATACTAAACAATTTAACATTTATTTATGAATTAATCATTATCAAATTCAAATCTCATACAATAATTTAAATTTATCATTATATAACATCTTAAATCAGTCAAAAAATTTTTAAACATCTTCAATTATTTTAATTGAATCAATTATTAAAAACACAACATTTTAATTACTTTCACCAATTACCATAATTACAATTCATTTGTTATCCTCTTCCAAATTATTTTGGTTATTTACTTAGACTGCAAAAATATTATTATTATTATCACAACAGTTTCTACTACATATACACATTGTTTACCTAACATTTTACAATACACACAATTACTTTCACTATCAATTATTTACAAATTCTTCGTCATTAATTCTTCAGTTTTATCACACTTCATTTCCAAAATCAGCCAGGTCAGAACCATAAATCAAAATATTTAAAATGTCCATTTATTAAGTTTATGTTCAGCCTCCATCATCAAAAATTAGTCGGGGTTTCACATAACATTTTCAATTTGATCTACGTACCTCATATGGCTATCCTGTGTGTAATAACCATAAAATTTTAGTTCATTCGTTTTACCACAATAATCATACATAGGGTTACCTCCCATTATAATTATTTTATCATAAACCAAGTCAACATTATTTATTTCTGTCCAGTCTCCATCAGTAGTTACACTCAATATAAGGTCAGTTATTTTCTCATTCATACAACATAAGGTAAATTATTATTATTTAAATAGGTATCATCAAAACAATTCTCAATCTCTACTCTACAAAGTAAGTATTTCATATCATTTATCTCTATAACTTCTAACATCTCTTTCAACTCATTATAATCTCTCTTTAATTTATATAATTCTATCTCTCTATCAACACACAACTCTCCATCTAAATCTCTCTCATCATAACACCATCTCTCACTTTCAACACCATTCCACACAGAGGGTATTTACTCATAAAAACTTGGGGAACATCTTAAAGACCTCATGTTTTCTAATAACAAGGGACTCTTGCCCTTCAACAACAACATTTGTGAACACCTTGGTTCATCATACATATGGGGAAAATTTACCCTCTGCCCTACATACTCATCTAATCTCTCTTGCCACTCTTTCTCTAATTCATCAACGCTAATTACTACTCCGTTACAGTCTATTTCTCTCTCTCTCTCTCTCTCTCTCTCTCTCTCTCTCTCTCTCTCTCTCTCTCTCTCTCTCTCTCTCTCTCTCTCTCTCTCTCTCACTATCTATTTTCAACGTCTCACTCTCTGATATTACATTCTTAATTATATTATCATTTTCAACATCATTTTTATCACTAGTTACTTTTTTATTATCATTATTATTTTTACTTTTAATCTGTTCTACTGACTCTACTATTTTCTCAATATCTCGTTTCAATTCGTTACAACTACTTTCACATTTAATTTTGACCTCATTAATGTCTCATTTAAGTACCTCAAATTTAGCGTCAAATTTACAGTTAAATTCACTTTTAATTTCATTCAATTTTATATCGTTATTGTCAAAACGACTATTTATACCATCAAATTTGGTGTCAAAATTACTATTTTGCTCTAAAATTAATTGCAACATATTCATTACATTGTTATTAAATTGTCTGTTACATTTTGTTGAGGTTGGGGTTAATTGCACGCCCGAATCTTCAGTTACATTGCTTTGATCTGTTGCATTTATTTCTATTTTATCTTGACTCGCACTTGGAGTCGAATGTACCTCAAAATTACTCATAATGTTTGATTCATCAAAATTTTCGACACTAGTTATTTCATTTATATTGCTTTCATTATTTCCTGCCATATCTATAAGTTTATTAATCTAGATTTTCTTACATAAAAACATCTACCACTTAACTCTTAACCTCTGAACATTGATGTACTATTTTATATGTGCTGCGTAATTTTTATGTAGTTACTTAACCCTCAAATCAAACTTGCATCTATTGTAGGTGTGGAATTTTAATTATTGAATTAATCAAATTCGTCCCTGTCGTAGCGCCATTGTGATAATCTAATTAAATACAAATACAAATAAATAAATGAAATTATTTATATCCCACTTACCTTAAAAAATCTTCTCTCAGGGTTACGTCACACGAACGTCTAGATGCAAACATGATTTAAGGTTGTTTCAATAATTGACGCAACTCGCATTTTGTGAATTGAAATAAACTAAGATTTTTCTCCAAAATTAAAAATAAAAAAAAATATATGCATAACACTTTTTTTTGAGATTTACAACATGATTAAGTTACCGTTACAATTACAACATTATACTGAAACATCTTACATTACTTATAACAGACAGCCCAGTCTGCTCGCACTCAACATTCACACTATTAAATTTACCCCTGTTATTTATACAAACCCCATTTAATTAAAATTGCTCATCTACCCTGCCGGCGATTTGGCTTCTCCCCGACTTCATGGCCCATCACTCCCAAATTCCGTTATTCTGTCCAAAACAATTCATTACTTCATTTTTCCGTGAAAACTGCTCTCACTACCGAATTTTTATAAAAACTGCAATTACTTTTACTGTATGTTGAACTTCACTGATGAGCCCCGTTAGGCGTCTACCTGGCTAGGTATGCGTCGGTGAGAGAACTGGGACAAGCGTTCACCAAAACTCTTACACTTTTAATTATTCGACAAGGCGGAAAGCAATGCCTGTTATTTTGTAGTCATAGCGGTGACACATTCAACACATGGGTTTTTCGTGTTTTAGACGTGGACGATATTCAGTGTGCACTGGTCGACGTCACAGATGTAGGCAGGACTTAAACTTATATCCGCCAGCTCGTACCACGTGGCGAACAAGCTTTCGCTTCCAAGCCATCTTGTTTCAAACAACTCGGCGTCAGTCTGCGCTCCGCCGATGTTAGTGCATTTGGGCGCAGGTGTCACACAGCCGCAAAGTTCTAAGAATTGTCAACCCGCACATTCCATTACCATTGTTTCATCACCGTTTCTTTGTTCGAACTACGCTTCATATTGCCATGGGACGGACCACACAGATGGAAATGAATTGTGAAATTTAATAAAATGAAACCCAAAGTTAATAAAATAAAAAGGCCCACCTTTTTGCCCCGTTACAAGGTTTCGGCGTAATGATTACACTAAACATTGATGTTTTAGTCATGGTGACATTGAAATTTGTATTTATTTTTATTTAGAAATTCAAAGGGTGTTAATCCTACTCAGCTTGTGATTAACATATCACCCAACAGTGAACACACATAATTATCATTTGAACAAACTAAGCTTACTTAATTCTATTAAGGCGAACCAGTACCTCGCATTCACTCCCTCACTCTCACTCTCTTAAAACCCCCTTAAATTTGAGATCTCATTTTTTTCTGAATGGAGTAATTTTATGATAGCCCACTGGTTATTAAAATTTGTTTAGTTGACCTAGTTTTGATAGTACTTAGCTATGGATGCTATTCCAGTGTTGCGTTATTATTCAAGGTTCATACTGGCCTGGAAAGTCAGGGAAGGTCAGGGAAACATTTTAAGATATGCCGAAATTCAGGGAAATTAAGTATATTTTTCAGAAAGTCAGGGAAACTTTTTACTACGACCAGTCACACAAAACGTATGAAGATGATCTATTTTTCCTTTAAAACACTGTACAACCAGATGGCTTGAAAATGTGCCTTCTATTGACAGAGTTTTAAGTATTTTTGATGATATAAAGAAATTTGTTGACAGCCGAAAATATCTCAACACAAAACCATTAAAAAATGTTTCTGTTCAAACCAAAGAAATATTTCTGAAATGCAAATTGGCTTTTTTTAAAATGCTTTCCTTGGAATGTGAACCATTTTTACGAAAGTTCCAAACCTCAGACCCACTTGGTCAATTCCTGTTCACAGATTTGCAAAGTCTCGTACAAAATTTGATGGAGAGATTTCTTAAATCCAGTAAAATGCCTACTACAACAACTAAGCTTTTTTCATTAGATTTACATGACAAAGAAAATTTGCGTGATGTAAAAAGTATTGATCTCGGATTTCATACAAAAAAACTTCTCAAAGAAGCCACTTCAAAAGAAAGTGATATCCTAAAATTCAAACTTGAACACCAGACTGTGCTAGTCAAAATGACAGAAAAGATATTAGAAAGATCTCCTCTGAAGTACAAGGCTGTCCAAGGGCTCTCGTCATTGGATCCTAGTATAATTTTTCATCAGCCAGAACTAGGGAAACAAAGATTTGGTTTATTGCTAGAGGCATTGTACACCAATAACTGAATCACAGATTCTGTTGCTGAGAAAGCAAAAGCACAATACACTCGACTTTGCAGTGAAGCTCATTCTACCCTTCAATTACAATTCAAAATATTTTTGGATGGTGATTGTCCTTCCAAGAGGCTTGATGATTTTTTTCTTCTTTATTACTTGGGAATCAATGTTATTCAGAATTGTGGCAAATTGTTAAATTAGGACTGATATTTTTGCATGGAAATGCAACAGTAAAAGGAGGGTTTTCTGTAAATAAAACATTATTAGTGGAGAATTTGCAAGAACATAGTCTTTTTGCTTAAAGAACAGTGGAAAATGCTATAAGATATCATGAAATTATTCTTAAAGTTCCTATCACTCAAACAATGTTGACAAATGTAAGAGCTGCCCATAGGAGATATGAAGAATATCTCAAAGAGTCAAAACAGAACCAAAAAGAAGAAGAGAAGAAAAAGGTTGAAAAAAGAAAATTATCCATAGAGATTAAGAAACGTGAAGAGCAGAGAAAGATGTTAAAACTGCAAGCTTTGAAAGAAGATGACAATATAAAATCAAAAATTCAGATTCTTGAGAAGAAAAAGTTAGGCTAAATCTCCCCATTTAGAACTTTTATGATCACGGTCGACTTTATTTACCTAGGCTATGATAATTAAATTTGTATTCATGTATCTATTAAAATTAGGTATGGAATTTTAGGTTACCTGTATCAAAGAGTGTTTTAGTTTTAAAGAATAATACAATCTCTATGTGGCTTTGTATGTTTCCTTTAGATTTTTTATGCAGTGTTTTGTGATATTTTAACCTAATAATGTACATTTATTGTAATTTTTTAATATAAGCTAATTAATTTTGTTATTGTTTTTTGTATAAATACAACTGTTTACTTTTTGGAAAAAATAAAAAGGAGTGCGTTGGACGGCTATGGGGAAGGTGGAGGCTGATTACTAAAAAATAAATATTTATTTAAATTCATCCATGATGATGGACGATTATAATGTTAAGCATACTAAAGTAAATTTTCAATAAGATAATGTATGAATGTTTCATGCTTACAAATAAAAATAAATTTCACTAAAAACGAATATTTTAAGCAGAGTAAATAGGGTACAATAATGTTTAATAGGTAATTTATATATTGAAAAATTGGTATTGTACGCAAAAAATAACACGCTGGTCAGGGAAAATTTGCGGATTTGGTCATTGAAAGTCAGGGAAATCAAATTCAAAATTTCAGTATGAACCCTGTTATTTGTTCTGTTCACTTTTACTCCATCATTCACAAAAACTTCCACACGGTTGATTAATTTTGCCAATTGCATTTACACTTGAAGAGATTTATTTACCGTTGATTTATATTCATTTTCACACTTTTTTGTAGGCCTACACTGAATTTGTCCGCGTAGGCCTCCCAACACTATTACACGGCTTTGAGTTGTTCGTAGACTGGGCGATCGGTGATCGTATACTATACGGGCTGGTCACGTGGTTCCCCTCGCTCTCCGCTTCCCCTCTCATCGGGATCCATCGAAGAATGTAGACGTTTTTAAAAGTCAGAACTGTGTTTTGTTATTGTAAAACACGTGTTCCATTCATGATAATATCGTGACGTCAGATGGGCCATAACATTCTTTACCTTATAAGGTCCGGTTTATCCAGTTTGAGATGGCAATGCCTACGTCATATTGGCTGATTCATACCATTCAGATTTCTAAATTTGTATTTTAGTAAGGGTTACATTGATCATGAATTATTGCACAATATTAAAATGATTCTACCCATTTTGTCCCGTTACAATACCCCCTCAATGAGAGGTTTTATGTGGAAACATAAAAACTCTCATTGACAAAACCTAAGAGGATCAGCTCGGATATGGCGCCATGACCCCCCTTATTATCTTATTAAAATCATGGGTTACTCACCCCCCTGATCCAGTGACTGTGGCCGCACCTGCATGACTTTACTGGACTTCCTGCCTTAGGATCCCAACACCATAAAGCCAGACAGGCACTAGACGCCCCTGCCCTGACGCGGTGGCCAGCACAGGGTCGCCACCACAGTACCACCAGACTCTGAAACAATCAATAAAACATTACTAAATGGCCTTTCACTATTCCATATCCTTAACTGATTTGGTTTCGTCTTAGCCGTACTGGTGTGTTTTTCGAAGTACTGGCTTTTATCTTGCCTATCTACATATACAAATAATATTATTTTAACATATTATAACATAACAAATTCGATGTAATTTAATTTGGGTAGCCCCACGCTTCTGGAGCGCCAAATTTATATAACACACAAATTCAATGATGTTAGGTGCAATCATAATAAGAAGAATGCGTAATACGTTATCTAAATCTTTACATTATTTATTCAGCAACCTCATTACTTACTTCGGCAATACAAAAATTCATTATTCATCGCTTGTGCGATCTTATGTATGTGTCTTCTGGTGAATAATTTATATCTAAACAGGTTATATAAAAATCTTATTATTTAATCTTACTTATAATTATTTCTGCTCTCGGCTTACTCATTTAGTGTGGCCATCTTTGCAATTGCTTATTGATTTATTTCAATAAAGAATTTACTTTTATTTCAATTTCTTTAATCTTACTTGACTTTAATTCTTTTCTACTGCATATGCATTTTTCTTTTATCAATTAAAGACTTTACTAATTATTTTAATTTACTTCAATTTAAAAATCAAACATTGCTCTCTCATAGCATTTACGTTATTCCAATATTAATTTCTATACATGAGACGTTATTCTAAATGAACAATTTAGACTTTACATTACTATGTACAAATTAAATTCAGTTAGCAACAATTTTGCATGTCTTTCATTCTAGTTTAAATATTGTCTTTCAATTGTCTGTAATTATTATAGGTTTTTATCACCTCGTTTGATGTGGCAATTTATCAGCGTGTCCTCGGGTCCTCTTCCAGGATTCCACTGCTTGTCTTTCTTAGATGTTGTTGTCTCTGCTCACATCATGGGTTGTAGGTGTGTCCATCCCTCTGTTTTGCCTCCCAGTTCGTCAGGTGACGCTTACTGTAGATTTACGATCGCGTAGTTGACTGACATAGCCTCCTACGTCAACGGTTGAATATAGAAGAAGAAACTTTATTAGTGCAACCTGGTATTTATAGCCACATCGTGCAGAAGCTCTTGTCTGAACAATATCTGTCTTGTCAAAGTTTGTCGACGCGTCCTTTCCCCCACTCTCCTCCGATTCACTAATTTCGCTTGTCTTCGCGAATTGCAAAGTCTGTTTTACACTACACGATACTCAATCAATCGCTAATTTTCATATGTCTATTATATGTAACTTAACACTTCTTTATTATAATTATTTAGGGAGTTATTCACTTTTTATTCATTGTACTTTCACTTTACGTCACTTTTAAACGGTTTTTTAACCCTTTGTGCATCTTTATAAAATACACACTTTGGTGTCTTTTGTTTTACATTATCATACATATTTTTCTTATAATTAAAATTATACTTAAAATCTAGCATCATTTGAATAGGGGTGGTTACTGTCCAGGAACGGACAGGCTTCACACACACAAACAAAATACACATGTTCACACAGCTAGCGACAGGTGGCCAGATATGCGTGTACATGCCTGAACCTATGTTTTAAACAATCCAGCTTGCAATCTGAATCATGTCTATTAACCATAGATTTATTTATTTTTATTAATTATTATGATTATTTTTGCAATGCACAGTACTGTATATGGTTGTACTGTCGCAATATATATCCTTAACATAACATAATACATTTTCTGTAAACACTTAACATCAACATACTCTTGAAATTTATAATTCCAACTTCAAAAATGATTTACTAATTCAAGTCTGAATTCAAGTAAACTACAATTTCATCTTACTTTTTTCATTTAAACATCTCATTTTATATGTCAATTTCCTCACCATTAATGCAGATTACTACTGCTATCTTTATACAATACAAAACCTGGTTATATGAAACAGAAAATTATGCAATACAACAAGTACAGTCAACAAAATGTGTATTTCACCACCTCATTATTAATCGTGGTATCGTGATTTAATCATCAATCTTCTCTACTTTATTATTCATTTTAAACTCCTCCACTCACATCATTTCATAATATCCCCTATCTCTACACAATTACATCATACTCAAATAAACACTTTGTTTCACAAATGCTTCAGCTCAAAATAAACGTTACCAGTATTACCTTACAACAAACATTTCACCTTTGAATTTGAATAAAAATTACAAACATTACAACTTCAATATTCATTCTCTATTGACTATTTCAATGATCACTTTGTAACTTCAACTCTGAATTTCTATTCAACACTTTAATCATCACATTTTAATTATTTACCATTAATACAATTCAAATCTACACAAATTTCTCAAATTTACTACCAAGATTTCTATCTTGTAAATTAATTAAACCATCTCAAATTAGTTTAATTCCATTATAAAAATTCATATTTACATAAATGTCAATTATTACTAACAATCAATCCTCATTATTACTAACAATCAATACACTCAATCAGAATTATTAATGTTGAGTATACATCATACAACTCTCTGTATCCTCTGATACCTTATCATAACAACAACATAACCTAACACATAAGTACATTTAACATCAATACAAATTTATATACACTCTACGTCATATCATATGCCATTGTTTACCAAAACTCATTACATAATCTAGCCAAGTATTTAAACCATTAACTAAAATAAATAAATGTCCATCAACACCATATATATCTAACCTCCATCATCAAAAATTAATCTGATATTCCTACACATTTCCTTTTTGTTTACGTTTATTATATTATCCTTTTTAATATAATGTCCATCTAAATTTGTTTTATCCATTATACCATAGTAATACTCCACAGGATTACTCCACATTACTATATCATGAAACTTGTCAATATTAGGTATGGTCAATTCTCCCTTAATATTTTTAGTCATAATTAAGTACGTTATCATTTCATCACCATAGTCATCATCTGCTACTAGTACCCCAATTTATCTCCAGGTAAGTGCTTATTATCATCATCTACTGCTGCTGTACTAATTACTCCACAAGGTAAGTCTTAAGTATTAACAATTCTCTCAATTTTTAATCTCTCTACTAACTCTCCATACCCTCTATTAACCTTAAACAACTCTATCTCTCTTCTTCTCTCTTTATAATCACTTTCCCAACCCCATTTAACTTTCTCATTCCACGCAGAGGGCAATACAACATTACTAAAACCCATTCTGGCTTTACCAGGTACATTACCACAACTTAAGGGACCATTTGAAGACCATATGCTCTCAAATATATTCTAGAGTAACTTACATCCTCATTAAACACTTGTGAAGCCTTTACTTCGCATACAACACAGGGAAAATTTGCCCTCTGCCCCACATTCACTTAAACTCTCTTCGTACTCTCTCTCAAGCTCATTAACACTTATTATTACCTCATCACTAACCTCAACTCCCATTATATTCTCGTTATCTCTACTGTTACTTAATGTATCATTCTTAGATACCCCATTTTCAACTATATCGTTATTATTCTTATTCAACATTATCTCACCATTGTAATTATTACTTGTATTAACACCATCGTCACTTACCTTGTCGTCTATTCCTTCATTACTTATATTCTCATTTGCACTTATCATCATTATTATTATTTTCACTATTAAAATGCTTGCCTGGTTTAGTTCACTTTCTCTACGCTTTCTTTTTCTAATGTCATTTACATCATCTTGTAGTTGTTTTACAATGGTACTACAATGTTTGTCTATCTCATTCAGACGTTTATTCATATTAATTTCAAATTTAACATCATTTTGTTTCATATCATTAAAATTACTTTCACTTTTAATATTTTGTTGTTTTACTTCATTGATATCACCCTTTACTTCATCGAAATTACTCCTTACTTCATTAAATTTTACATCTAACATCGATTGTAACATTTTCATTATCTTATAATCAGATTCACTATTCTGTTTTATTGAGACTGGGGTTGAGTGAACTTCAACGTTCCCCCCCCATTATCATTGATTCAGTCAAACTGTTTTCTTTTATGACTACAGGATTTGACTGAATTTCTGATTCACTCATGACAGTTGAGTCAGACAAACTGACTTTGTCTTCATTATTCTCCATGTTTTTTAATTATTTTTCATTAAATACTTATTACAATTCAATATTGAGATAAATGAGAGTTTATATATACTGTATATACTAAACAAAAACTTTTTTGCAACACGTGCTATTTTGAACGTCTTATAACCTATAAATTTTTCAAAATTGCCGCCGCTTCTAAGCCTATTCCCTAGCGTCAAATTTCAGGCCTATTTTACATAAACATTACATAAAAATCCTGGCAGGGATTCGCCAATTGTAAACTCACCCACTTTTTACAAACCATACCCACCTTTATAATACTTACTCCACGATCTTTTCTCCGCACCTACCTTAACTTCATCAGCATATTACAGGGTCGCCAACATATTTTGAGGTTAACGTATGTAAACCATTTCACTCTTTGCATTAAATAACACTTGAATAATTTAAATACTTTAGTTCCCTTGACTCAGAAGATCCTGCAGGCTCGTCTAGGCGAGATTTTGACGCAGCAAACAGGCTAGGTTTCGGCGCAATGATTACACTAAACATTGATGTTTTAGTCATGGTGACATTGAAATTTGTATTTATTTTTATTTAGAAATTCAAAGGGTGTTAATCCTACTCAGCTTGTGATTAACATATCACCCAACAGTGAACACACATAATTATCATTTGAACAAACTAAGCTTACTTAATTCTATTAAGGCGAACCAGTACCTCGCATTCACTCCCTCACTCTCACTCTCTTAAAACCCCCTTAAATTTGAGATCTCATTATTTTCTGAATGGAGTAATTTTATGATAGCCCACTGGTTATTAAAATTTGTTTAGTTGACCTAGTTTTGATAGTACTTAGCTATGGATGCTATTCCAATGTTGCGTCATTACTTGTTCAGTTCACTTTTACTCCAACACTCACAAAAATTGTTCCACACAGTTGATTAATTTTGCCAATTGCATTTACACTGGAAGAGATTTATTTACCATTGATTTATATTCATTTTCACACTTTTTTGTAGGCCTACAGTGAATTTGTCTGCGTAGGCCTCCCAACACTATTACACGGCTTTGAGTTGTTCGTAGACTGGGCGATCGGTGTTCGTATACTATACGGGCTGGTCACGTGGTTGCCCTCGCTCTCCGCTTCCCCTCTCATTGGGATCCATCGAAGAATCTAGACTTTTTAAAAGTCAGAACTGCGTTTCGTTATTGTAAAACACGTGTTCCATTCGTGATAATATCATGACGTCAGACGGGCCATAACATTCTTTACCTTATAAGGTCCGGTTTATCCAGTTTGAGACGGCAATGTGCCTTCGTCATATTGGCTGATTCATACCATTCAGATTTCTAAATTGATATTTTAGTAAGGGTTACATTGATCATCAATTATTGCACAATATTAAAATGATTCTACCCATTTTGTCCCGTTACAATGTCAAACAAGGTCTTTAAATTCCTTCTCATTTCTTGGATGACATTATGCATTTTCCTGGCTTGGGCCATTGTTTTCACATTCCAAGTGCATATTTTCACGTCTTTGTTTATATTTAATTTTCTCTTTACTTAATAACTGTTCAAAACTGTCCCCCCCCCCCGGACATCCGATTTGGGAAGTTAAACTTCCGGATGATTTTGCCTTGAACATAGCCATGATGATATTACTAGAGATATCTAAGTGATCTTTAATGTAGTGGTTTCTTGTTGCCTTCTACATCCCAATGTCGTTGACTAGTAACTAGTTACTAGTTCATCCACCTTCGGAGCTGATTTCTCAACCCCAGGACAATGAGGTGCCCTACCATATGCCAGTTCATCCACCCGAAGCTGTTGACTAGCAAGTGGGAGACTACTTATTCCGGTAGTCACTCAGTTGCCATTTCCTTGTTAGTTAAAACTGAGTGCACCATACAACATAAGCTGTACTTTGCTCATTTAATAAGTCAAAGTTTAAATGTAAAAAGAAATCATAGACTTCACATGTTGTATGTTGTGAACTTATATTTTATGTATATAAAATTAAATACAATTATATTTACAAATTAATAATAAATTGTAGCCTACCTATTCTGTTTGATAGGATTTTGAACTTTCTGTAGCACAAGAATAGTTAAACCCTTTATTAGTGTAGAATTGTTGTGTATTTATTCCAGTTAAATCCAAACCATCCATGTGGGCCGCTAACACGCCATGGAAGTTGCACTCACCTGTGTTTGCCCACACCGCACGGTGGTTCAGAATGCAGCTGTCCAGCTGGACTTATACTCCATGAGGACAGGACAACGTGCTCTGCGTTGCCAGCATGTGGGCCAGACCACTTTGCTTGTGGTACTCCTTCAGCAGACTGTGTGCCGACGTCGTGGCGATGTGATGGGCAGGCCGATTGCCCTAATTCTAGCGATGAAATGGGCTGTCCTGATGATTGCCGACCGGAACAGTTCAAATGCACTTCGGGACAGTGTATTGGTAAGTTCAGCTAACGTTAAATTCTTCATAGAATCATATTGATACTTTTCATTTTGAACCTGTGTATAGTTTGAGAACCCGAGTATTGTTTTACCTAGCAGTTCCTGGAGCTCAATGTAACTCGGACAACATGTTGTTTTTTTATTGTGAAACAAGTGCAGCTTGGTTTCCATTGGGATGGAATGTTCCTTTA
This sequence comes from Magicicada septendecula, assembly GCA_034769895.1. NCBI lineage: Eukaryota > Metazoa > Arthropoda > Insecta > Hemiptera > Cicadidae > Magicicada > Magicicada septendecula. Next base: position 500,273,219 of record CM068370.1, read on the forward strand.
TCAATATACAGTGGCATACTCTTTAATTTCAGTTTTCAAAAACATTGTAAACAGTAATGCAGCCATTTTGTTTACAGCATGATTCTGGTGTGTTTCATATTACTTATTATTTATGTCCTTTTTATAATATTCTTAAGCAACGGCACATTCTCGAACAATGGAGTGTGTCATTCTATGTGTTTCTCAGCTATCCCAGCAGAGCTCAGCTGTAATGTTTGTGTGCGTACAAATTGCTAATTTGTGAGGAAAGACAATTACTTGACATTTATCATGGCCAACAATCGAGGCTGTTCTAGTCCACGCACAGTTGAGAGTCTGGTCCACGCACACTGTGTTCAAGGCCAGACACAATACTTTTTCTAGTGGATTTGAGAGTGCTCATAAGAAGCTTTTGTTTATCACGTCAACCAAAAAGAGACAGATTATTCTGGCATCTCAGTGCAGTAAAAATATAATTTCATTTGTATAAGAAGAGTTTTCCGGGCTGTTTGGCCGTGGTCTACGGCTTAATGGCAAACCAAAAGTTTCAACAGCACCACTGGCTGCCGTCATCAGTGGAATTCAAAGAAATCTTAGACCTCCTGAACCGTAGACCACGGCCAAACAGCCCGGAAAACTCTTCTTATACAACTGACACCGGCCGTGAAAGCCTTAGGACAATTTTATTGATGGTCATTTCAGTTTATGTCGGGCGATTATTCAGTGGGTTCAAGTGGTTATTAGTAAAAAGTGAATATTGTGTGGGACTCTGTTAGTTGACATTATTATTGAGTGTGGACAAATTTAACTGAATTATTGCAAGAGTATAATCTTGTTGAATAATTTGTTGATTTCAAACTGTTAATTGAGATTAATTAAAACTGGTGATCAGTGACTTAATTGGAGTCTTTATTTTGTTTTCCACTGTACCATAGTGAGACCGTCATAACAATATATTGAATGAAAGTGACATTCAGTTACATTGTATGAATTATCAGAAGAGTCTGCATCAGAACCAGACTATTACCAGTCATCTGTGTAAAACTTTGCATTACACTTTTTAGTTTTTAAAACTAGCTTCTTTAAAAATACACTATAACTTTATTTATAAAGTGATATAAATATTAGTGGCACAACTGAATAAACAATTTTTTTTTAATTTTTATGAAGTATGCAACGTATTTATTCATATTGCTACGACAGCACAGAACAATCTACGCGTTTATCGAATGCACCAGAAAGATCTCGATGTAAGCGTGTGGCGTACGTGCTACTAGACGCATTTTGCGAGAATTTTCTCGACTGTGCCAGGCTTCGCTCGGGCGCTCGGACTGTGTCAAGGCCGTAGCAATTACGTAGTTCACGAGAGATAAGACGCAGTTTGGAAGCTTCTGGTGTGTGAGCGTAACTATAAGTACATCGCGTCGCGGCCTTAGTTTTCAGTTCAATGCGAGATTTTTGACTGTGCAGTTCGAGAGTATTAGTGCGATATATTTACAGAGCGGTTCGAGTTATTACGGTGTACGTTCAAGTAGTTATTAGTGAAGTGTTGCGTTTTATATTCGGACGGTATAATTGTAATACAGTTGAGTTTTAATATTAGTGGACATTTTATTGCGTATGAACAATTTTCATTTGATTTGTTGTAGACACTGTGTTGTTAATTACGAACTGTTTTACTATAATCATTAAAGGTGTGATTAGTGACTTGATTGGTGTCTTGTAATTATTTTGTTTCCACTGTACCTACGACGATCGAGTAGACCATCGTAACAGTGGTATCAGAACTGGGATAGAACGGTTAACAGTGGAAACAGTGGACGCTTTGTACAAGACGAGTGTGATTCGTAATTAATCAGTAAACATGGATCCCAGTCAGATGATGGAAACTTTACAAACACTGCTGCGGCAGACACAGGAAGAAGCAGAGAAACGACAGGATGAGAAACGCAGACAGGAGGCGGAAGAAGCAGAAAAACAACAGGATGAAAAACGTAAGCAGGAGGCAGAGGAACGTAAACGTGAAGCAGGTGACATCAAAGCATTAATTCATGAACAAAAGCAGATGCAAGAACATACTACCGCAGAATTGGGTCTCCTACGTGGTGACGTAGGTGAATTACGAGGTGAGCTCAACAATCAGATTACCAGAATATCTGACGTAGAAGAATCCATGTCAAATAAAATAGCTAAAGTAGAAAAATCTGTCTTGACTGTGGAAGAAGTTATGTCAACAAAAATATCTGCAGTAGAAAACTCAATGGCAAACATAAGAGAACAAATTAAAATTGAAGTTGAACAGTGCATGAAGATTCAACCAAAACAAATTTCTGAACAGACTGTACCAGTGATCAAGACAGAAAAATACACAGAAAATAAGTTAACAGAGAAAGTCACTTTGCCTGCAGTAGGGACAGTTCGTGTCAAAGCTCCAACCTTTGATGGAAGCACTCACTGGGCAACGTACCTCCGCCAATTTGAAGCTGCTGCATGCGCAAATAATTGGACAGAAAAAGACAAGGCTGTTTCACTTGTTCTTGCATTAAAAGGACCCGCGGCAGAACTACTACAGAAAGTGCCACCTGACAGTCAGAACACCTATGCCGAGTTGATAAAAGCTCTGGAATTACGGTATGGTGATAAACATTTGCGAGATGTGTACTGCACCCAGTTGAGAGCAAGGCGACAGCATTCCGGGGAAAGTCTTCAAGAGTTTGAAACAAGTATCGACAGACTAATTAGACTGGCCTATCCTGAAGCGCCAGAAGATTTTCGAACGCGTTTTGCGATGCAGACATTTACTGCCGGTGTCCGAGATAACGAACTACAGCAAGTGTTACGAATGGCAAGACACCAGAACAGTGCGGACGCCCTGGTACATGCTTTGCAATTTGAGGCCGCCAAATCAGCGTCTGGTTGGACAAGTCATAAAGTGCGCGAGCTAAAAGATCGCGACGGCACAGACGATGAGGAAGAAGAACAAGGAACAGAGACTCGACGGTCGGCGCCACAGAATAAAATAAGAAAGGATGGAAGACCGAAGTGTTATCGATGTGGGAAACCTGGACATCTACAACGAGATTGTCGGGTTAGAATTCAGCAGCAGGGAAACGAGCAATAGTCGGTGCAATGGGGCGTGTGCTGACTAACTGGAGGAACGAAGCCCCGAGAGAATACGCAATTTCTACGCTTCAGAAAAACACCGGGAGCTTGGTAGTTACCGGATTTGTTCAAGAAAGGCCAACCTCGATTACAGTTGACACAGGCGCAACAGTTTCTATTGTGCGCCCCGACGTGGTGAAAGATCTCAAGCCAATCTGGTGCTCTTGCAGCTTGCGAACAGCTACTGGACGGCCTGTAAAAGTGTATGGAAAAGTGGAGATATACCTACGCCTCGGTAGACTTGAGTTTAATCATCAAGTACTTGTTGCAGACATTGTGGATGAAGCAATTCTTGGTGTGGACGTTATGAACGCATACGGATTTATAGTCAACTTCAAAAACAATGTCTTGAGAATCGGAGGCGAAGAGGTAATGCTATCAACAATGACGACAGCAGAAAAATCGATGGACGTCATAAACCAAGTGGCCGTAACTGTTCCGCCAAACTCCGAAAAGATCATCATGGTTAGAACTGCGGTAGATACTAGGGGCAATCAGTGCTCTATATTCGAACCCCACGTAGTCAGCACACCGGGCATACTAATTGCCAGAAGTTTAGTAAAACCTGACGAAACCGGAAATGTACCTATTAGAGTGGCGAATATTTTGGATCAAGCTATCACTTTACAAAGCAATACGCTCCTAGGCAAATTGACTCCTGTGGCCTGGGTAGCCGGAATAACGCAACGAAGACCCAGTTCTTCGGATACTTCTAAATTACCAGAGGAACTGCAAGAATTATTGAACAGATCTTCTAATGACCTCTCAAGTGGTGAGGTAAAAGAACTCGGGCAGTTTTTACACGAATTCAAAGATTCTTTTGCAGTTCGGGGACAGTCACTGGGAAGAACCTCTCTTGTGCAACATCGCATCAATACCGGGGACACAACACCGATACGCCAACCTCCTCGAAGGCCTCCATTATCTAAACAAGAGGAGATGTCTCGGTTAGTACAGGACATGTCGACAGAAGGAGTAATTGAACCTTCGTCAAGTGCTTGGTCTTCCCCTGTAGTGCTGGTAGCGAAGAAGGATGGTGGATTGCGTTTCTGCGTAGACTACCGGAGGTTAAATGACGTTACAAAGAAAGACTGCTATCCATTACCTCGCGTTGACGATACACTCGACACGTTGTCCGGAGCACAGTGGTTTTCCACATTGGACCTGAAGAGTGGATATTGGCAAGTGGGTCTTCATCAAGAAGACAAGGAAAAGACCGCTTTCTCAACCCCAAGTGGCTTATTCCAATTTAACGTCATGCCATTTGGACTCTGTAATGCACCGGCAACTTTTGAGAGATTGATGGACCTGATACTCCGAGGCCTGACGTGGAAAACTTGCCTTGTTTACTTAGACGATGTCATAGTGATCGGGAAGACTTTCGAAGATCATTTGGAAAACCTTAAGGAAGTTCTAACTAGAATTCACGGTGCACAACTGAAGCTGAGCCCGAAGAAGTGTTCTCTATTCCAGAAGGAAGTACAGTATTTAGGCCATCTGGTTTCGGCAGCGGGCGTTAGCATGGATCCTAATAAAGTAGACACCGTAAGAGACTGGCTAGTTCCGAAGAATAAACACGAAGTTCGGAGTTTCCTGGGGTTATGCTCATATTACCGACGTTTTGTGAAAGGCTTCGCTACTATTGCTAAACCACTACATGAGTTAACGGAAAATAAACGAAACTTCCAATGGTCGAGAGAGTGTGAACAAGCATTTAGAACGTTGAAGATTGCATTATGTTCGCAGCCAATTCTCGCTTTTCCAGCTTCCGAAGGGAAGTACGTTGTGGACACAGACGCAAGCAATATTGGTCTAGGAGCAGTTTTGTCTCAAGTGCAGAACGGTGAAAAAAGAGTAATAGCGTATTACAGCAAGACGCTTTCTAAACCAGAGAGAAATTATTGTGTTACAAGAAGAGAGTTGTTGGCAATTGTCAGAGCTTTGGAGCACTTCCATAAATACCTCTATGGGAGAGAGTTTTCACTACGTACCGACCATGCTGCACTTGCATGGCTCTTGAGATTTAAAAATCCGGAAGGACAGTTGGCAAGGTGGCTCGAACGTCTGCAAGAGTACAACTTCAAGGTACAACATCGGCGGGGGCGCCTGCACGGTAATGTAGATGGCTTATCACGAAGACCATGCCCGGAAGACTGCCGACATTGCCACAGAAAGGAAGAACAAAACCCAAGCGAACATGTTCAAGCCATCACTGTAGATTTCCTGGCTGATGGCTGGACAACACAAGACTGTCGACAAGAACAGATGACTGATGAAGACATTGGACCGATCTTGACAGCAAAAGAGGAAGGTCGCCGCCCGGATTGGCAAGATATCTGCCATGGTTCCGAAGTGCTGAAGGGCTACTGGGCACAATGGGAATCTCTCACCTTAGAAAACGGATTGCTGAAAAGGGCTTGGGAAAGTGCAGATGGACGAGACGTGGTCATGCAGTTGATAGTTCCCCGAAGTAAAGTGCAGTCTGTTTTGAAGGAGATGCATGATGGAACATCTGGAGGCCATCTTGGCGTTAACAAAACCCTTGACAAAATACGGAAGCGATTCTATTGGCTTCATCTTCGCCACGACGTAGAGGAATGGGTTCGGACGTGTGAAATATGTGCTGCAAGCAAGGGCCCACAAACCAGAAGCAGGGGAAAAATGAGACAGTATAACGTTGGACAACCTTTCGAGAGAATTGCCATAGACATTGCTGGACCATTCCCAGTTACTGACGATGGAAACCGGTACATCATGGTTGTAGGTGACTACTTTACTAAGTGGGTGGAAGCTTACGCAATTCCAAATCAGGAGGTTACCACTGTGGCAAAGCAGTTAGTTCACAACTTCTGTTGCCGTTATGGAGCCCCTATGGAAATCCATACGGATCAAGGGAGAAATTTCGAATCAGGAGTGTTTAAAGAATTATGCCGTCTACTTGGAATTCGAAAGACCAGGACAACGCCTCTGCATCCTCAGTCGGACGGGATGGTTGAGAGATTCAACAGGACACTTGAGCAGCATCTTTCGAAAGTTGTTGACGAGAACCAAACAGACTGGGACCAACGTATACCACTATTCCTTATGGCGTATAGGTCATCAGTACATGACACAACCGGCATGACTCCAGCAAAATTGGTGTTTGGGCGGGAGATTCGTCTTCCTGGGGACTTGATGTTTGGATCACCTGAGACTCAGTCCCAAGAGCCAAAGAACTATTCCTCGCAATTAGAAAACCAACTGCGAGAAATGAATCGCTTGGTAAGAGGACAGCTCAAGATTGCCAGTGATAAAATGAAAACTCGGTATGACATTCGCAGCAATAGTGTGGGTTTCCAAGAAGGAGATCAGGTCTGGTTGTTCAATCCAAAGCGCCGTCGTGGTCGCTCACCTAAGCTTCAGTCTAACTGGGAAGGACCCTACACTGTAAAAAAAAGGATTAACGATGTTGTTTATCGGATTCAACAGGAAGGACAGCGAAAGTTCAAGGTCGTCCACCTAGATCGCCTGGCTAAATACAAATTTAGAGACGCTTTGGCAGTTCGGGACGAACAGGCTTAAGGAGGGGGCAGTGCTACGACAGCACAGAACAATCTACGCGTTTATCGAATGCGCCAGAAAGATCTCGATGTAAGCGTGTGGTGTACGTGCTACTAGACGCATTTTGCGAGAATTTTCTCGACTGTGCCAGGCTTCGCTCGGGCGCTCGGACTGTGTCAAGGCCGTAGCAATTACGTAGTTCGTGAGAGATAAGACGCAGTTTGGAAGCTTCTGGTGTGTGAGCGTAACTATAAATACATCGCGTCGCGGCCTTAGTTTTCAGTTCAATGCGAGATTTTTGACTGTGCGGTTCGAGAGTATTAGTGCGATATATTTACAGAGCGGTTCGAGTTATTACGGTGTACGTTCAAGTAGTTATTAGTGAAGTGTTGCGTTTTATATTCGGACGGTATAATTGTAATACAGTTGAGTTTTAATATTAGTGGACATTTTATTGCGTATGAACAATTTTCATTTGATTTGTTGTAGACACTGTGTTGTTAATTACGAACTGTTTTACTATAATCATTAAAGGTGTGATTAGTGACTTGATTGGTGTCTTGTAATTATTTTGTTTCCACTGTACCTACGACGATCGAGTAGACCGTCGTAACAATATGAACACTAATAGAAAATAGTACAGTGTAAATAAACCATGATTTGCCAGATGAATAAATCCAAGCAGATGTGTGTTACAATCAAGAGCATTGTGCACGTGAAACAACTTGAATGTCATACAGAATTATGCACATCTATAGAATTGTGTTGAAATATGAGTTGCAGAAAGCTTGAATTTGAATTCTAAAAAGGAAGGACTGATGTTCTCAAGGAACAAAGGATAAATAGACTGTTGCTGATGCTTGATAACATTCTCCAAAAAACTGAAAGAAGCAGTCACTCAGACTGACAACAAGAGAATTAATATAAAATGTTTCCTGAAGTATCTAAAACTATAATGAAACTGTGAAGACCACATTGGTTATAAAAAATAATTGTACACTCTTTGGGAGTCTTAAGATGTTAACAAAATGAACACAAGTAAAAATGGATCAGTTCCACACTTACCTCACATATCTCACACATTATGTGGAGGAAGGGTATAAGTTCTTGGACTCTATTGTAACTGAATATGAAACCTGGATTTATCAACATAACTCGTGAATCAAAGTAACAAGCTTTATAATGGCAGCATATATATTCCCCTAAAATAAAAAAAATAATTCCAGCCCAAAAATTATGGCTTTAGTTTTTTGGTTTTGGGGAGGTGTTATTCTGGCATACTTGATGTCTCAAGGTGATAAGTTACTGCCAATATATATTTTGAGACACTGAGACCTATTTGATGGGCTGTTTCAACAAAAGTAGGGGAATGCTGATATACAGCATTTGCCTACACCATGACATGCTTGGCCACATCACCTCTGCACTGCTTGATACTTGGAAATGGGATGTTTTTGAAACATCCACTCCATAACCCATATGTTTTACCCAGAAATTTTCGTGTAATTCCTTTATGTGAAGAAACTCTGGCTGGGAAAAAAATTGTGACAATGACAAGGCGAAAAATGAGGTCATGACATGGCTTAAAGGTCAAGAAGATATGGTCTGCCATGACGTGGTGACAGATTTGTGACACAGGGCTACAAAAGCTGGTTTTTCCAAGCTTAATAAGTGCTTGGACAGTGGTGGTGATTATGCTCAAATTAAGCACACACGTGTGTGTGTGTGGGGGGGGAGTACAAATAATTTTGAGGTCAAGAATTGTTAACAAATATTTTAGGAAATTTTAAGGTCTTATTGTCTTTACACTGTGAACATGCCTCATACTTTTACTTAAAAACTGTTTCATGTTTTTGTTCAAGTCTTTAACACAGTCTAATAAGTAAATAAATTATATACAAATCAAGTATAATAACACTAAACTGTGTCCGTTAGTTGTAGTTTTTATGTAAATAAAATTACATTTTGTTTACATATTCGTGTGTTATAACACATTTGTCTTTCTCAGATCTAAATTGGCAGTGCGATGGTAACCCTCAGTGTCCTGATGGATCAGATGAAACGTCCTGCTGCCACGGACTGCCGGATTCTGTATTTCAGTGTGCGATCGGTGCAATCTGTGTTCCAACAGCGGCAGTGTGTGATGGTCTACAGCACTGCCCAGACGGGTCGGACGAAACCGCTCTTGCGTGCTCTGCAAGACGTAGTGTTGAAACTGTACAAAATTCACCTCCTCAGGGACATCTTACACTGTACATATTGATAATTGTTTCCTGTCTCGCTTCCATGGCAGCTGCTGTATATAGATGCCGGAAAAGGTAAACATACACTACAACTCAGTATGTATTCATGGATTAAATTGTGTGTATTTTTGGTGAAAAATTTAAATGTATAAAACTTGGAATTTTTGATCCCTGTGTATGTCATTTCATTGTTTTATATTTACAGTCAAATCTTATAAGGGGGTATAATGTGGTCAGCAGGAATATTGCAACTTGTTTTAATGTGACTGTAGATCAGTGGTTCCCAACCTTTCCAGACCCCCGCATACCACTTTGGTTTTCCGCATTCATTTTGAGTACCACCGGAGCTTAAGGAAAGGTTATTGGGGGTTTCTCAATAAAACACTTTATACAACATGAATAGTGTATCTTTATATCTTATTATTCCCAGTTATGTATAATTATTTAAATCTAATACATAAAATTTACAAAACAGGAACTGATTTTAAAAATTATTTTCAGGTTGGCTCTATGCTAAAATAAAGTATTTAGCACTTCAAAGTGTTTGGGTTGTGCTTTTATAAGGGTAATCATTTGAAATCTTTGGATTTCATTGGATGATGAAAATTTATTGTTGTTCTGAACATAAATTTTTAGTTATTTATTTATTTTAAGTAAATACTTTTTTCCTAGCTATATCTTCTTGCATACCACCTTGAATCCCTCCACGTACCACTAGTGGTACGCATACCACCGGTTGGGAACCACTGCTATGCTGATGATGTGAAAATGTTAGTTAACATTTTTACTGCTGTATACACTGATTGTCATCAATCTATCGTATTGAAGACACTGATACAAACAAAAAGTTCAAAAAATTCAAATGACTATCGTAAGGTGTAATCGTACAAATAATAATAATAAGAAGAAAAGGCCCTGATACTACTTTTACTTTCTTTACTTATCAGAAGATTCCAAATAATCAAAAGCCCTTGGATCACCACCACATTTTTACAGACGGAATGTGGAAACCGTACACAAAATTTCACACTCTGATGTTTCTCGCACATGAAAATCTGTTTTAGCATTATATTGAAAATCTGTTTTTGCTATGCTTAATGAAATGTACCATTACAAAGGCAAAAAAAAAGGTTTACTGTTAATAAATACAATAATAGTTACACATGAAATGATAATATTCACGACTTTCAATTATTACGCTATTCACGCTATTGAAGCTATTCGAGTGATCTCGAATGTAAAAATGACATTAATGCTTGTTGTTGTGCTTCTTCATCTTTATTATCTTGGGATTGTATTACAGAAAGCTTTTATAGAGAAAAGATCTCTATACAACATAAACAGGAGGTCCCCCAACTTTTGGACATTTGTTTTTCGCACCTTTTGGTCTTTCGTACATTCAAAATTGATACCCTTTATTCAAGATTTGAACTACAGCTATGGACTTTCAAGTACTAACAAGGTGTGAGGAAGTGAATAAGCGTTAAGACATACATTCATTATTATTCCCGCTACTATATTTTTATAATTAATGTTAGTCTATTAATATAAAGAATCCAAACTGTTAAAGTTAATACAGTAGACTCCCGACTATCCGGCCTAATGTGGCGGAAGGGAAGGCCAGATAACAAAAAAGCGGGATAGGCCGGAGTTCTATAATTACTCACTTCCTGCCCCACCCATACCATTAAAATCACACTTTTTATACCAAAACCCGCTCTTATTCGTATTTTCTGACCTCTTAGTACAGTCCAGTACTTTATAAATGTTTGTTATGTACTGTACTGTAAGTTTTAAAAATTTATTACAGAAAAGGGAAGGCCAAGAATAAAAATATTGTCTACACATTTTAAGATAAATTTTATAATGTCTAACTAAATTGCAGGAAACATACAATGATGTACACTGTACAGTATGAATACATACAATTTTGAAATAAACAAAACATTAACGTAAAAAATAGTCCTAATTCTTAAAGAAATGATAGAAACTTATTTTACTGTTCACTGATTAATGATTACACAAATGTGAAAAGGTAGGCCTAAGATAAAAGAATCAAGACTTACAGTTTTTAGTTTTTGAAAAAGTCCTTGATAGACTTTTGAGTTAGGCTTCTCCCTTTTAGCCCTCTTCGGCGACGCAATGTCCCTCCACGTATGCAACCAGGCAACCAGATGATATCAGCTGGCGTCGCTTCCTCCTGCTGACTGATTTACTGCAGCGCTGCCTCAATCGTCTTGAACCCTTCCTAATATGGTATGAGGCTTTTTCTGTCATCTAAAGATGCCTCCTCCTCCTCCTCTTCTTCTATTTCTTCTCCCTGTGTCAACATTTCCACAATATCTTTGTCAGTTATTTCATCAACTTCGTCGTTTGATGTCCATTCTCTAATGTCCTCTGCATTGACATCGTGACACCCTGGTTACTTTTTCCAGCAACGAAACAAGTTTATCGTTTTCATCTTCCACTTCGGTTTCATACACGGGTTCAAGGTTGAAATGTCCACCTTCATGGTTCAAAAGAATTTTCTAAGACCTTACAAGTGACATGTTTGGAATCTCTTCCCATGCTTCAGCCAACCACCTTATGACATCAAGGTAGCGGGGGGGATCCGCCCTTTTCATGTCGCAACTTGTGTTTTGTACACGGCACGTAGGTTCAAAAATAGGCCGGATAATCGCAAGCCGGATAGTCGAGAGTCTACTATATTTTTTTTCTGTGTGTATACTGAGACTGTGCTGTAGGCTGTTCCACGAACACTGCTTATAAACTTTACTAATCTACAAAAACAATTAATTTAGCATATTACCACGTATGTATTTTTTCTAGTAAGCATTGTTATGTGATATAAATTTAAGCAAGAATAATATCTTATTTCATTACAGTACAATATATTACAGTTCAAAGAACCAATCTACTAAGTTACGAGCACAGTATGCCTACGTAAATACAGCCTACTGTACTTACTGTACAGTACTCGACTTTCAGACAAGTTTTCAAGAACACGTTACCTTCAAAAATCAAGGACCTCATGTACTGTTATTTCATTACACAGAGCTTAAAATTTAAGACAAACAGGTCATTATGTGCCTTGTCTTGCCATTTTCTGTATTGCTTTCATTATTCAATATCATTGAATGACATTGTGTCTTGATACAGGGTAATGATGTAAATTAAACCCAAGCTTGTGTAGCATCTATTGCACTTGAGGTGGGAGAGTCAAATGCAGTGCAGTAAGGCAACTAATTTTGATGTTAATGGAGTGTATCCCGGTGGTGTAACTAGGAGCTGCTCCTGGGGGAGGGGGTGAGACTAACTTGAAGTTGGACCCCCTCATGTTTTCCTCAGGACAGTGAGAAACTCAGTACTCCTCCCATATAATTTTATAAATTCCTTGTGTCTCAAAGTAAGGGTTTAAAAAAGTAGGGAAAGGCAAGATAAGTCCCGATAGGGATTTCAAGATATTCTATCATGATTAATTTAAATTCAGATTAAAGGTAATAAATCTTGTGTTATTAGGTGGTCTTGGGGGATGGGAAACTAGCTTGAAGGTTGGACCTCCTCTCGTGTTTTCTTCATTATAATGAGAAATTCAGTCTTATCATTTTATAAATTCCCATCCAATGTGATGTATAAGGGTTTAAAAAAGTAGGGAAAGGCAAGATAAGTCCCTATAGGGATAGTGATAGTGTAACGGTACAAGAGGTCCGTGTAGGAATTTTTGGGTACATAACAAATATAATTTTATTGTAAATCCAATGTTAAAATGTGTGAGGGTAAAATTTTCCAACTATGAAACAGCGCAGTAAGCCAGGAGGAGTTGGCGTCAAGGTCAAGTGGCGTACGTGACCTACGACAGCGAGTTTGCGAACAACAACCGACCACTCCTAAAATACGTCATCAAAAGTATGTCAGACGTAATCGCTGCACCGTAAAACAAAGACGTCATCGCCAGAAAACAATAGAATCGATGACGTTAAAACCCTTCCACTTGGGGATTATGCGCCATATTGTCTTTCTCAGTCGCAAAACACCGTCCGTGCAAACTGCACGCTACTTAACTTGCTGGCCAGCAATTGCCAGCAAATATTTAAAAGTGTTCAAAAGTTAACAAAATGTGAAATTAAACCTTATAAAAACAAAACCAACAAGTAAAAATGTAGAGGCAGTGAGTGCAATAACAAAAGAACATTATAATAACTCGGCAGAACACCAAGCGAGAACATGAGGGATGCCTAACTGCATCTTCAACCAGCGAGGCAGGGAAGTAAACCTATCACCCATTCTAAAGTACCGATCTTTGTAAAATATTTTGAGCTCAAATAATCTACAAATGTACCATTTTCAGTAGTGTGGGTGTGTGAGCATGTGTGTGTATACCGGTATAGATCTAGATAATCACTAGCATTGGTTAGCGTTACTTGATTAATATAACTAATAACGTAAAGTTAAAACTGCAGTAATGGTAGAGATTTGTTTAAATATGTAATCAGAATCAATTGGAACTAAAGTATATAAGTTGTAAAAGTATAACACCAAAAGGCCGGTGTAGCGGAAATATATCACTGCCATTTTGTATTTGTATTTAACCAAAGGAGTACAACTCCATCTTGTTTTTTTTTGCTTTTGTTTCAAATATTTGAAAAATTCAGATAAATAAAACACAGGTTTTAAATAATGACCTCAGAGTATGTTATTTGTAAAAACCATTCAGTCTCTGTGCTCGCTTAAGAACCTGGACCTGAATGAAATATATGTTATGTTGGCAACAACGCCACATGGTGAATCAACATGTAAACAAAGCATAAGTGTTAACAAGAGTTTAAAAGGTAAGTCAAAGTAAAAAATAAAGTCAGAGTGAGTTAACAATAGGGATTTTCAAGATATTCTATCCTGATTAATTGTTATTCAGATTGAAGGTAATAAATCTCATGTCATTGGAAATCACTTTAATTCTAAATTTTTCTGGAGAAGGGTTTGTGAGGATTGGTCAAAAAGTATAACACAAATTTTAAATTATTTGTGTCGACGTTTCGACAATATTTATTATCATCATCAGGGCAATTGTTGGTGAGCTGTTACGATGCCAAACACACAGAAAAGTCAACATTTGCGACAGTTGTGTGTTTGGCATTGTAACAGCTCAGCAACAATTGTCCTGATGATAACAAATATTGTCGAAATGTCAACACAAATAATTTAAAATTTGTGTTATACTTTTTGACCAATTCTCACAAACCCTTCATCAGAAAAATTCATTTTGGTCACTACGAATTTAAGAATTTATTTAATTCTAAAGTTTTGTTTTGAACAAATCTTATGAAAAAAGAAGTCTTTCTGAAGATATTTTCAAAATCCTGTTTTTTCCTCCCATTCACACTTTAATTTAAGGGTGTTGTTTCGAGAATGTTTTAAACAACATTTGTTCATGTTAAAGTACATTATTTTTTATGTAAAGTCTAGCAATAAAATTGTTTTATTTTTCTGACCCGAGTATCTTGTTAGTTTACCTATGCAAAAATGATGTGATGGTTCAAACCACAGAGACATTAGATTAAAGGAGTCGTGACATAGACATATGTGTGTGGACGAAAAGGTAAGGGTAGGCTCTTCCTTGTTTTGTGCCACACGTGTAAGTATATTTTTAAGGCTGCAAATACATACATTATTTGCCATTATGTTGGGTGATTGTCATTATCAAGAAAACTCTTTAAATGCTTTAAAGGCTTTGTCCTTATCAAGAAAATTTTAAGGCTTATTTTAACAATGGCAACTGGCTTAGAAATACAAGCCTACGTTAAGTGATGATGAAATTTAGCTGCAATTTTTAATAGTTCTGGGGGGGGGGATAGAACCCCCTGACCTTCCTATAGTTATGCCATTGACATATCCCAGTTGTTGGATTTTTTCTAGAAAAGGTAGACAAGGTATTCACAAAAGTACAATATTTATTTAGCCAGTTATATGTAGAAGCATTGTCCATCGCTTACTCATTTTTTTTTTTACTAATAAACCACAGAATTTAAGTTTGTAAACTTAAATTTTTAAGACTATGTAATGTTTTACTCAGAAAATGTAATCTGTGTAAAGATGTTGATGTCTATAGTGCGCATTTAATTTTATTAGATGATGAATATAGTAGCGTGATGAATATATGATGTGAAACTGTATACCCCCCCCCATACACAGACACACACCCTATATGTATAAATTTAATTTATTTTAATTTTTCCATCGTTTAGAAATAAATTTGCGTATGTGTTATTTGCAGGTTTGCTTCACCAAGCCCTGGGTTGCCGTGTGAAGGTGACTCAGCTGCAGATCCTCTGTCGCCAAAACCGACTGCGCGTGTTACTCCGAAAACAGTCACCAACAACCAAATAAACAAACCGGTCGCGATAATGAGAATGTCAAACTTAAACGGTGGCAGCAGTTCAAGCTATGAACGGAGCCATACTACTGGCGCATCGAGTTCAGCGTCGTTGCTCTGTTACCCTTTGAATCCACCGCCGAGTCCTGCAACAACTGCACAGCGGGAAGATTACTGTTGTCCGAAGTACTTGGGAGACTATTGCCGACCCCCACCTCCTACACCATGTAGTACCGACGTTTGTGATGAATCGGACTCCAACTACAGATGTGATAGTGATCCGTACCCTCCTCCGCCGACCCCTCGTTCACATTCATCCGGTCCTCCGTCGCCCTCATCATCTACATATTTTCATCCTTTACCGCCTCCACCTTCACCCAGCGGACGATGTAATTGCTGACATCGAGTCTCAGTGCCAATAAACAGATTGTACCTCATAGTTAGTAGAAATACCTTTTATTCACATTGTTTAACCATAATGGTATAATATGCCGCAACTATAATTTGATGATAACATGTAAAAGTATGTATAACAGAGGAATTTGACTTACCAGGCATAGTGGTTAGGTTTTTTTTTTAATTCCATTTGTTTCAAGGTAAACTCAGTATACATGTGTCATTAATCTATCCTGTATTTTAAAGTTAATGTGTAAACATTATTCTAACAGGGTTAATACAGGGTGTTCATGAAACACTGTCTATATTTTTTTATTAAAACATTTGTACATTAGACAAAGTTCTGTGATTAACCATTTGTTTTAATTATATGTGAATTTCTGTAAGCTTTAGTATAACAAGAACCATGGTTCCAAGTTTCTCAAATGTAAATAGGTTGATATGATACTGCACACATGCATTTTAAGTGTAGTTCAAACTTGGTGTTTTTTTTTTTTTTTGTAGTTTCATTGACTTAGTCATTTTGTAGTCCAACCAATAATAATATGGAAGTCGTTTGGTTTTTAAAAATTATCTGTTAGGTAGGAGTTGTATACTTTAAAACTTCCTTCCTTTGATAACAAATTACCTCGTGTATGCAATTCATGTGTCAAAACATGTTGTGTATAAGAAGTTTATGTAATTATTACAGTTTTGTGCAACAGTTTCATGTCTCCCTCCTTAGTTATTTGTGCCGTCCAGCGAAACTAAGTATACTAAGTGTGGCATTCTCTTCAACCTCACAACTGCAGAGATTTCAATTTACAGTAAGCCATGGCAGTTGAATGAGTACGCTTAATTTTGAGAATGCGTCAAGTTTCTGAGCATTTTGGCAGTGTAGATACCCAGTTGCCACTGAATGCCTGTAATATATTTATTTAACATTGATAGTTACACACAATTGAATGGCTTGCAATTTTCAATATGTCGTAGTAGTGTTAGGTCAAAAGTGTGGGAATATTAATAGTGACAAATTACAAAGTTGAACAAGGATTAAATTATTTAATTAATAAATTGCATGCAATAATAATTTATAAATAATTATTAAATTCATAATACAATTTGTAACAAACGACTGAAATAATATTTGCTTTGACAATGTTAAATTCTATTTTAAAATGCGCTGTTTTTTTTAGTTTTTCTTTTTTTTTTCTTTTATAAATTTGCTAACTGCTATAATTTTTATTGTTCGACTAAGCTTTTCGTCATCACTGACATCATCAGGTCTTAAACAATGATGGTCTTTTTAGTTTTTACTTGCTATCTTATTTTTAATATAGGAATTGAATATGAGAGTGTGCATTTAGAAAACACAACATTTTGTCTTTAAAAGAAGAAACCTCTTTGAACCAGGTATCATGGTATAACAACTTTGTAGGAGACCTTATTTTTTATAGCAGTAAATTACCATTGAATAACAGTAAGTTAACCTGTTTTATAAAAGGGGATTATTTTAATAATATATAAGAAATTATAACTCTGCTGTCTGTTTATCTGGATCAGATGGTTGTCAGGATAATTTAATAGCATTCGCCCACTCATTTAGCAAATTTTTCATTGAAGTAACTTGTATAGTTGGTGGACGATAGCCCTTGATAATGGTGTTTTAATGTGAAAGGTGCATAACCAAAAATTGCAGAAACTAAACAACAGGCAATATAATTGCAATGTTTTTGGATATATAAAACAGCAGAGACAATTGTAACCATTCAGTTTTCAATTAAAAGCCGTTTCTTTTTAGTTTCTAAATTATTATTTTCATATTATTCCGTAGAAGTATGTGCTATTATGTATTTTATTTAGTAAAATAATTTTAAGATTATGAAAAATTATTTTAGAAGTTGCATGAGATTTTGTGTAAATATATTTTTTAAGGTGTAAAAGAAAGATTTTCCCGTTAAATGAGATAAGAAATTACAAGCTCCTTAGGTTTGTTCTTCTAAATGAAATAACATTTTTAATACAGTCTACTTAGATATAAAATAAAATGTTTTAAGCTTGAGGCAGACCAAACGTCCACATCAGATCTGGTGCACAGACCGTAATATTTTGATCCTTATGTATTTTTATTACCATATAATTTACAGAAGTAATATTGAAAAGAAGGATTGCATTTATTATATATACACATGTTCCATAATCATTGTACCATGTTTTGATATAATATTAGTTTATATTTCGATGCTGATGAAATAATCAACATAAAGTTATACTTATTTCATTTCGTTAAATAGTACGTTGTTCCTAAATGTTATCATCATATTTGTTAGTTGAATCACTTGTTAATTGCACATATTTGTTGAAGCAATTCAGTGAATAATATTACCATTTTCGAAATTGTATATATATTAAGACTGTTTTATTGATACATTCATGTTCCTAGCTGTATATTGTAATGTTGTTTGTAGTTTTTTGTTTTTTGTTTTTGTTTTTAATTTTGAACTGGTTCAAACTTGATAGTGATTATAGTGAATTGATAATTTGTATTACCAATAATAACAAATATAAATAATAATTTTTTAATTCTGTTTTATGGTTTAATACTCTTTCTGTATCTCCACAATGCTTCATCGAAGTTGTGGCTTCTCCCATGAGTTAGTTCTGTTCTTTGATGTAGTCTTCCCAGATCCTCCTCCACTGGTTGTTCACCCTGCTACACCCTCTGGTAAAATATTTTTTCCAGCTGTGTTTTTTAATTCTTCCTTGTGTTCAGCCCACCTGAGTCTATTTATTTTAGTGAATAAATATATAGACCAATACAACCCTTACAGAGTAATCTATAGGCCTACATAGAACACCACCCTCAGTCATCCCTTTACAGATGTGTCCTAACATCTTTCTCTGAAATCCGCCTCTAATTATCTTCATTACTTTATGTTAATCCATGCGTTTAACCTAATATGTTAACATTGACATAATAAGGTTTTAAAGATTGTACATTTAGTATCTCTTGAATGATGTCTGACCTTAGATATTTTATCAGTCGACAGTATATTCTGATTGGCCGATACAAAACTCTGCAAATTTCTGGCATGATGTCATTAATACTATTTACTTGAGATGCCAGTTGTAAATTCATTTATGTACTCTATGTCCTGTGATTAGTATATTCCCGTGACTGCCCTCTTCACTGTTTTTTACAGTCGCTTTATAGCTCCTGGGAATTATTTGACATCTGATTCTGTTCATGTGTTCTTTAAGATTGCATTGAACAAGATCACTTCTTTAACACTTTTGAGACTGATCCCTCCTGGGTGTAGCTAACAACCAGAAACTGCACATTTTTGGCATATTTCTAATTTTTACTGTTAAAAAAACTGTTCAACTTTCGTTTTATGTAAGATAAACCTTTTGTAAAGGAGAATTTCTTCTTTAATGTGGTATGTTGCATAACTTATCCAACGTTTTTATACTTTTCACATTTTTAGTTTTGTGCCAATATTATGAATTAACAAAAGAAAATTCAGTTAACTAACACAGACATCAGTGTTCACATTGTACCGGTCAAATTATGTCCCTAAATCTATTTATTTATGTGTCTAAAACCACTAACAAATACTGCAGTTATTTAGAAAAAAAAAGATATTTATACAACTGTTCACTTCAGAGAAGACTGGCAAAGGAGGCCGGTCGTTTGGTACATTCCACACAGAAGGAGGTTCCTGAGTGTTATTGATGAAACGCACTCTTGGTTCTTCTTGCACATTTGGCATAACATCACTAACATCTACATCAGAATCATCATCATCAATTTCATGTGCAAATTCGTCATCAAGTCACTATCATCCATTTCAGAATCAGGTTTGTTTGCTATCCGTTCAAGTTCCTGAAGAGGCATTGGTCCTGTTAAGCCATGATAATAATAAAAAACTTTCACTAATAAAATTAAAATATAACAAAACACAAAAAACCCACCACGAAACTGTATATAGGTTAGTCAGAAGTGTGACCTAGTTATGGGTGAGAACACTGTTTTTCTGTTGAGCACATGTCTTTTTATTTCTTCTAAAACTAAATGTTTTGGCTGTACTACTATTAATAAATTATTTTACCTTCAATTACTACTATGCAGCATCCTCAGTGTCTGAACTGAGACACATTCGAAAACATTATTATTAACAGTGATTTGAGTTTTGTAAATGCGTTAAAAAAAAAAATTTAGCCAATAATTATACCTAGAACATATTATCACTTCTAGAATTTGGACCAGTTTTTAATTGTATAATAGATTAGCATTTTTACTTCAACATCATAACATCATACACATATACGCACAGCCACACATACGTACATAACATACTGTGCAAACTTGCGCACAATATTAATTATAAAAATATATTTATATTGTTATTTGTATAAAATTTGTTTGACTACATGTTCTGAATATAGAGACTTTGTTGTTAACTATAAATTTGGACCTGTTTAGGGAAAAAGTATACTTACAGCTTCTAAGCCCCTCTAATTATCAGAGGTAATATGATTGTGACTAATTTGATGCTTTGGTATAGTTATTTCAGCATGTGTTTTTTGAAAGTTTAATAAAGATGTTAGCGGGAATTGTGATAACATGTACATTAGTTGTTTATTATCTCTTGTTTCATGACATCATTAACAGTTAATTGTAGTAACTCGTAAATCGTACAACGTTTTGTTGGTTTAGATGTCTGTAGGCAGAGTAATAACTAACTTCTCACTATTCGTGTATCGTTGCACATACTTATTATTTCCAGTCATAATTGTAATGCACTTCTAATGTGTTTGGTTTGTTACAAACATGTTGTAATTTACATCAATTCTGTCCACTGTCGTTTCATTTGTAATGCTTATTTTATCCAGTAGTTACAATGAGAAACTGCTCTGCAAAATATCTGTTCTCATTACCACCTGTTCTGTTCAGACTTTTTGAATTTTAACAGCATTTTGCATATGATACACAGATGTCTTGTCGTTTTTATTATAGTCTCATATTTTAAATTAGATTGACAAAATAAAAGTTAACAATATATAGTTTAAAAGTACCATAACCAGATACGTGCTCTTTGTGGTAATAGTTGTTATTGGTAAAGTCACAAAAGTAATTCTCCTCAATGTACACAGTAAACCAGATTTAAAATTTTCTCATAATTGATACGTTTTGTCATCGTCAAATCATTCTCAAGCTGGTAAACCAATTTGTGCAGATTCATGCAATAGATGCAAATAAAATTACCAGATAATAGAATAAAAGTAAAATATTCATAAATGCTCATTTTTCGTATATATATATATATATATGTATTTTATATTATTATTAATAATAACAAACTTTTTACAAGAATTTATTTTTTTATTTTGTGAATTACAATGTTTCGATAGTATTCAACTATCATCAGATGTTTGATGACGATTATAGTTGAATACTATCAAAAAAGTTTTTTATTATCAATAATAATATAAAAGTAAAATAATAAGTTGTACATAATAAAATATATTGAGTTGGCACATATAAAAATAATAATAACTATTATTATAATAGAAAATATAAAAGTAGCTTATACAATAAATACCCTGTTTATTTAGTGGTAGTCATCATTAAATAATTTTTTTTTGTATCTTCAACCAATCCTATGACTTTAAACGTATTGGTTAATTATCTTAAATATGTACTGTGAATGAACTAGAGAGTTTCAACAACTCTTGAGAAAACTGTAGTACATTTGTAAATAATGTTGACAAATGAAAATACATCTCAACAATACACAAACATTGGGAAGTTAGTTATTTTCGCTTCATTCTCCTGTGTGATTTTTGTATATAAACGGTAGCCCACAGTTCAAATTATAATAAACATGTTTTGTTTGTTTTACTTGTTAAGAAATTTATCGTATGTAGTTCATGTTCACAATCGTGCCTTACTTGTTGACATTTTGTAAACACTAGGGTGTATTATTATTTTTTTATTAATAAAAAAAAATAATCGAGCTTATTCTTATTGTGTAATGTTCATAGTGTATTAAATATTATTTGTGTTAATAGTCTAGATATTATGTACACTGTTAAACTTGAAAAAATTCTGAAATGTGTGTTATTTTGTTATGTTTTCGTTTATATAAAACTGTTAACACAAACACAACAGAGTGTAATTCAAGAAACCTGCTATAAATATAATCGACTAGAACAGTGTTTTCCAACACCTTTTTAAGTGGCCTGCCACCTTATCTTGGAAAACCAGTTACTTTAACAATACCTTATCTCAGTCTACTTTAACTAGTAAATGAATAATAAAATATTATTTTAACTGCGAATGTTTTTGAAGGAGTAACCTGTGAAAAACATGTTTCACAGATTCCGTAATAAACGTACGATGGATTTCACTTGATTTGTTTAACAAAATGTGTATTTGCTCTACTTCACTTTTATTATCAAGACTCGGTCTATTTCCTTTCATTCTTCGGCTAGACAAAAGGGATGCATTTGTCCAGTGTTTCATCCTTGATTCATAATCAGTTGCATCTGTTAATCAAAGTTACATTTAAGTGTTTTCAATCTACAGCTCGACACACAGATAAGACATGTACATAATAAACATTGCATATTAAAAGATATGTAGTAACATAAGTATACATATCAGGAGCTTGGAGGAGAAAGGGCGAATAAAAAAAATCGATTTTTTTTTTTTTACAGAATCCTATTTTCTGACATGTTAAGAACACGGTAATACCACTATCACGTATATATTCACCCTTAGTATTTTGTAAATAGCATTGAAATGTATGGACTGCATAAAACCAGCTGAGAGCTTAGTGCTGTAATACTGGAGGAGAAAGGGCGAATATACTGACTGCATGGTGCCACATGTTGGCATGATTTTTGCTTAGGTTCGCCCTTTCTCCACCACGCTTGGTCATAGTTATACCTGACATGTCTATGAAAAGTTTGGTCAGTGTGATTGTTATGTTGATGTGATTAGTTTGTTCTTTCTTATACTGCATACCTTATTTCTTTGTTATTCTAATAGTCTCTTATTATAACAGTGTCATTACAACAGTGAGTGTGAGTGTGGTTTTTTTTTATAAAATGGAAAGAAAAAATTTAGATCTTCAGCAAGTTATCAATACCTAAACTGACGTGCAATGCTCAATACCACATTTTTTTTACACAGTAGTATGTAATGTGATAAGAATTTGATATTAATATCTAGTGTTAAGTATACCAGTCATCAAGATTTCGAATTTTCGTTCGATTAATTTAAATTTTAGAATACTCTTAAAGTTTTTGTTTTTTATTATTTTTTTATTTTACTTATCATTAGTTATTTAAAAATAAAAGTGTAAAGTAATTAGAATCTATGTTTTTTGATACTGAAATACATATTCGCCCTTTCTATCCTGAGAGTATTCACAAACTTTAAACGCGATTTCCCAACACCATGATTTTGATATTCGCCCTTTCTACTCCCAGCTCCTGATATGTAGTATATGTGTGTAGATTTCCTAAGATTGTGTGGGTGGCCCTCCAGTGCTTTTAAGTTGGAAACCACTGGACTCGAATATTTACTATAATTGTATAATGGGAAAGTTCTTCTCTTTATTAGTGTGAAAGGTAAACAGTTGTGCTATGTACTTTGCGTGTGTGCATGTGCGTGTACGCGCGCGCGCGAGGTGCATGCAACATTTTTTGTTTCACATACAAATGAACAAAACGCTCTTTAACAACGTAATGTAAACGGCCTATTTTTTTTTTTTTAGATTAATGCTTATTGACATTTAAAATATTTTTTAAACTATACCCTAGTATATAATGTTTTTTCTGAATTTTATGCATTTGCAACTAATCTGCAAAAATTTAATAAAAAATTTGTATAAAATTGTGTAAATAATTTTTACTATAAATTGAATTTTATACATTGTATAGTACATATATTTTTTTGTTCTATCTTTATATAATAATTATTTTTTGTAATATTGACATGCATCTCAGCACTTTTAAAAGGCTGATTTTATATGTATAACATTAAGTATGTTTTTATAAAAAAAGTTGAATATAAAACTGTAAAAAATGTTATATAAATAAAATTTGTGTTACAAAAAATAAAAATGTGTTATGCCGAGACTGTATTGTTATTATATTTACCACATTCAGAAAAAGCATCCATTGGATGAAAGGTGGCAGCAGGACTGCATCCCCCTCTCCCAAGAAAATTTTATTTTGTTACAGAACTAATCCAATAGTGTGGATGTGCATGAATCATTTCCCCCTTTTTGGATTGCCAGAATACCTCAGTGCTAATTCTAATGGACAGATTGCTTTCGAATTCCCATTTTGTTTATTTTGAAACTGTTCAGTGTTTAGATGTTAATTTCGTCCCTAGTTCGGACTCCAACTGAAACTGTATTGTATTTAAAATTACAATACAATTGACTTTACGTGTTAAGGTTAACCCAGGATGTCGTTTAGTCGTTTAGTGTACTTGGCAGAGAATAATAGGCAAATACATATTTATAGAGTTAAAATTGAATCTTATTTTATTTTTCTTCATATTGACATTCCCTTAAAATGAACACATCTATTCTGCCCTGAGGCGCAAAACAAGTTACCAGTAATTATTACATCAAAAATAGATTGTACTGAATCATCAGTTTAACCATGTATATTGTAGAAATTCTTTTTATATCGAGTCAAAAGGTCACTCATTGGATGCGTCCTTATAACATGAACGAAAGCCACACTGTTGGGATCGCCACTTTGTAGAATTCGTTTGTGTATTTGCAATATTATTAGTTTTAGAATTGGAAGTTTTAGTAATGTGTTTTGCGAAAGTAAATGGTGTCGTTCGGAAGCGTCTGGTAGCCTGTGTGCCTTACCTGTCCCTTCTCACTCTTTCGTTATTCCGGATAGGCGCCAAATTGTTTTTCGTGAAAAACAATTAAAAGTTTTTATTTGTATAGTTTGATATTGCACTATTGTAAATTCGAATCGCTCGCCGTCTGGCTTGTTACTGATTCTCATCTGAGTGGGGGAAACGTGTTGCCAACTTGAGATAACGTTGGTTATGTTGACCCACTGCTAGTAAACAAAACATGCATAATATTCTTTACAAGTAAATAATGGACAGTTGTTATCGGTACACACTCTTTTATTAGGCTTTTGACTGGTTATTTCTTGTTAACGCTTCATAAAATTAATAATTTATACAATGATTTTAGCCTCGGCAATATTCGCTCAATCAGCGGATCGCTGGGTTGGCAGTACAATGTTTATATTAGCTGCAAGACTGTGTAGCGGGGCATTTTTGGGCATACCTGGGGTAATAACAGAATTTGTATTTTTTCATAAATAATAATTAACTTGTTGAGTGATAGAAAAATTTTATGACCGAGAGGTAAATTTGTTATGGGGAAGCGATCCCAACAACGGCAACACTGCTTGAGGCGTTGAAGACAAAGTTATTAGACAATATTCATATAAACAGTTTTAATAACCGGCAAACTGTGCCAAGGGCAATTCAAGGACAATGACGAACACGGAAAACGTAAACACGTTATGTAACAAAATCTGTCAACAAATTACATAACCGTGTCAGGCGATGTGTTGCGTCATCAACTTATATAACGATGTGTGTCACCTCAACAAGCCAAAAACAGTCCACTGGCGAACGAATACAAACTGTAAACCAATAAGAGTTGGGCGAACAACCGCCGCTTCACAAATTAGCGCAAGTAGTTCGTTCTCAGTCTAAATTCAATGCTCGCGCGAGCAACACCTGTTAAGTTCCGGAACGTATTTGTGCGGGCCCGCAAAGCAAGTAAAATGTGAAAATTTTAATACATATATTTTGATCTAACAGTATTATTACCAAACAAGTAGAGACAGTGAGAAAAATTGCGATAAAATAACCGTTCAGCCATGAAGTGTAAAAGTGAGAAATACGAGAAACAGCAAACAATGAACCACGATTTGACGCCCCAGTTCTACACAACAGCAGGGAAGTAGACATTCAAAATTATTTAAATACTGACACTTTTAAAATTGAGCTCAATAAAATAAAAATGTACTGTATGAAATAGCGTGAGTGTGTGTGTGTGAAAGCGCTGGTTTTCGTTATGTCGTAGTTGTAGAGAATGGTCTATATTTATGTTATATTCTAGTTTGAACCTGCTTAAGCAAAATGATCATTTTTACGAATACTTAAACATACTAAAATTGCGAAAGTCAAAATGTATGAGGGAGAGAGGAAATTTGGTGTTTTGTATCAACAATATAACTTGATGATGTTTTCTTTTCTTTTTGGAAATTAATAAAGTAATAGTGATTATAACATTCAATGTGAAGTAATAGTTATTTCAGACAACCATGTGGTTTCCAACACGTCTAACGAGATCCTGGACATGATGAGTTTAAGTTGGTACTCAACAATATGGCTGCTACTCCAGCCTAAAGTATAAAAAGTTTTACAAAGTGTAATAATAAATTTAAATAAAAAAGATAATTAATTATTAATATAACAATGGCGCCCGAACAGGGACCGTTTGCATAAATTTAATTATGCAAATGTGGACCTGTTGCAGAAATAATATGGTTGTTGAGGTAAAATAAATTTTTTTTTTGCATACGTAAAATAGCCGTATAGAATAAGGTTATATCATGTTTTGTAGTATGAGTGAGCAGAACATTTTTTTTTTCTCCTTTTCTCAATAATAATTAGGTATGACAATATAATATTTTGCTAAGAAATATATATAAAGAGTTTTAAGAAAAATGGCAGATAATAGTGCTGTCAGCTTATCTGACAGTCAGTTTAGTAGCGATT
This sequence comes from Magicicada septendecula, assembly GCA_034769895.1. Lineage (NCBI taxonomy): Eukaryota > Metazoa > Arthropoda > Insecta > Hemiptera > Cicadidae > Magicicada > Magicicada septendecula. The sequence goes on from CM068370.1 coordinate 500,299,737, forward strand.
CGGGAGTTCAAACGAGTGATAGTAATGTAGAGGGTCAGTTGACCGAATCAAAAATAATGAAAGATGTCGAATATCAATCGACACCTATCCAAAATAAAAAAAATGACGATACGTATGAAATGTTGAAAGCAATACAAGCAATGATAGAAAACCAGAGTGTAAAGTTAGACGAACACAAAAACGAAATGCAAGATTTTAAAAGTAGTATAAATAAAAAATTCGATGTTCAAAAGAATAGTTTTGACAATAAATTCGATGAGTTAACCTACCAAATACAAGAAATTAATAAACATTTAGAAAGCACTAACGAAACAATAAGAAACAGTTTAAATAAATTAGAACGGAATGTTGAGAAATTAGGTGACAATGTTTTAAATATAACAAAATGTAAAAATGATGAAATAGTAGACAATTCTGAGAGTATAGTGGGGGTGAAGAATAATGTGGAAGCCAATGATGAAAATATAATAACAAATAGTACTGATGAAGTTTTAGAATGCGATAATGAAATGTTAATGAGTGTTTATGAGGTAGTGAGAGAGTGGAAAAATAATGTTGTAGTTGAATGGGGACAGAGGGCAAATTTTCCCCTTATTGTTTATAATGATGATGATGATTTAATGTTGTTTTTTCAGGGCAAGAGACCCTTATTGTTAAATGAAGTAATGTTGTATAATGTTGTACCCTCTGTCCGTAATAATTGTGAGAATATGATGTGGTGCTATGAAGAAAGAGAGTTATATATTGAGAGTGAAATAGAACTATATAAGTTAGAAAGAAAGTATAATGAATTGAGAAAAATACTAGAAGGGGTGATGATGAATCATGTGAAATATGTATCTGTTGAAAGAGAGATAGAGAATAATTTTGATAATATCTTACCTAACTATAATGACTTACCTGACGTAGTAGTTGAGGAATACAAAAATGAGAAAACAATTTACCTGACGTTAACAAATAACACTGATACAGACTGGACAATTCTAACTGATGTTGACATGATGTATAATGGTATAATGGATGAAATAGAATTGATGGATTATTATGATAGTGATGATAACAAATTGTATGTTGATAAAAATGATGAATGTTACAAATACACTAGATATATATATGACGATGGTGGGTGAGCTAAAAGATCAGTGTTGGGACATTTTTAAATATTGTAAATTATTGGTAATGACCTTGCTGATTTGGACATCTGAAGTGAGATACACTTGAACAATTTTGACGCATATTTTGTAAATAATATTGAATTCATGTGTGTGTATTATGAAATGTTAAGTAAGTAATGTGTATATGTTTTGGAAAATGTTGTGGTAATAATAATAATATTATTAATATTTTGCATTCTAATTAAAGATTACAATAATTATGAAGACAATAATCAGTGATTGGTAGAATGTTGATAATAATTGAAATATGTTATTTTAATAGTCAAATAAATATTTAATGTGAGATGTTTAGATATTGTGATTGAATGTTATATGGTTGAATTTTATAAGGTAATTAAACTGTGTGATGAGATTCTGATTTAATAATAATTAATAAATAAATAAATATTAAATGGTTTATTTTGTGGAATAACATAATGATTAAAAATATATGTTAATAATAAATTTTAAGCAATTTTGAAAATCTGATTGCAACACAGGATAAATAAATAATGATGATAAATAAAAAGAGTTAATGAAAAAATTTTAAATAATAATGTTTATAAATTTTTAGATAAATTATTTAAAAGAGAATTGTTTGTTTGATGTATACTAATAATCCGAGTTAATGTATATTTGTGTATTGTGTTATGTGGTGTATTATAATAGTGTGTGTGGCTTGTAGCGGGTCAAATTTTGGGTGTTTTTATTTTCAACAGTAGGGGATAATTATATTTTTATTTCTTTCATTTTGGTGCGGGCTTGTAAAAAGAAGTTGTGAAAATTATTGGGTAACAACATTTATTCCGTTATAATAGAACGCATTGCAACGATATTTTCCATGCAACAGCACGATGTTGAGCAACAGTGAGACAAAAGCGATACGCAGGTGTTATTGTGTAAGCCGGCAAGCGAAGCATTTACATCCACCAAAATTCTAAGAACTCTGTACTTGTGTAAACAGCACATAGACGCAACTGTATCACTACACATCTGAGTGACGCAGCCAGCCACAAAACCGGATGTCCTAGGACGAATAAAATTCCACAATGTGCTGTTTGAGCGGCAGGAAGTCATGGCTAAATCCGGTCTTTCCAATGACATCAGCGGAACCAAGTCCAATATCGGCCTCTGGACACTCACATATACCAGCTATAATCTATGCATAAACTGGATATGCCGCAGCAAGTCAACTGTATACGGCGACTAAAACCCAGTGGCATTGAATTGCCGCTTCCGCCAGTTTAATTAAGCACATCCCAGTTCGTCTCTGACTGTGTCGCCGCCGACACGCGAGCTCAATACGCTCTTAGAATATCGTTAATTTTCAATAATGAAAGTAAAGCAGTTCTTTTAAAAGCAGTGGTAGGATGGGAGGAGTGTAGAACACTAATATGTAAATTTGGAATTCCTTTTCGTCATTTTCATAGACATCTTCAATCTACCGCGGGCTGGCCACGAGGTCACCGAAGTAAGCGTTATCGGTAGTGTTATAAAAATTATGTAGTCAATCTGGTAATTGGGGTTTGAAAACGGAATGTGAGTAGAGAGTGTGCAAAGCTGGGCTGTGTTTTTTGTTTATGTGTGAATAATTATGAAGTTGTAAAATTGTCCATTACAAGGTAAGCTATAGTCGATAAGATATAATAATTGCATAACATGTCGCACAAAGATTTGTAATGTCAATAATTCAGATGAATTAAAGAAAAATCTAATTTCTCTTCCACAAAATTGCGATTTAAAATTCTTTCAAAACCCTAGTTCGTTTTATGTGCTGTCATAGTTCGTCAAACGGAATGGGTGTACCTCCACTACGAGATCCGGCCAGATTATAGACTAAAGGTAAGTGGGAGATTGAAATGAAATAAAATATAAATATTAATTAAATTGTAAAAGTTACAATTGGTGACGAGTGACCAGGATGTAATATAACAAAAAAGTTATTACAACGGCCTACATGTGACAGTACATTGAACGGAATACGGTCGTGAAAGCAAATTGATATTGTAATATCAGTTTTGAAAAAAGACTAATCATTGGTAGTTGTTACGTAAGACAAAATAGATAAAGTAAAAATGTCCGAGAATACAGAAAAAAGTAGTATAGTAAATTTAATTATGTGTGAAAGTGGCCTTGAGTCGCAATCGCTTGATGAAAGTGGTATGTTGAGGGGGGAGACGGGTACTGTTGCAGAAACAGTTATCGGCAGTAATGTAATAGTTCATTCCACTCCGATTGCGTCTCAACCACAAGTAAGCGAAACAGATGCTGATTCGGGGATCCAGTTGACCCCCGTTTCAATTAATAAAAGTAAACAATCAGAGGAAACAAATATGATGAGTATTATGCTCAGTCAATTCGAAAGAATGAATAATAATTTTGAGACCAAATTTAATGTAATGAATAGTCGTTTTGATGATAATGATATAATTTTAAATAAGATGAAAAGTGATTTTAACTATAAATTAGACAAATTAACGAACGATTTTAATGAACAGAAAATAAAATGCGAACAGCAGAATATTAAAAACGATATTATTTTTAATGAAATTAAAGAACAGAATATGCAATTGCAACAAAATATAAATATTAAATTTGACGAGTTGATAAACAACATACAAGACAAGAATGTATGTCTTGAAAATGCCAATGAAATGACAAGAAATAGTCTGAATAAAGTAGAACAGAGTAAGAATAATACAAACGAAAGTTGTAATGACAATGTTGTGTTAGGTAATGAATTAATAAATAATAACGATAATAATGTCATTGAAAATGTAATATCGGAGAGTACTAATGAAGTTGTAGAATGTGATTATGAGATGTTAATGTGTGTTAGTGAGTTGGAGAGAGAGTGGGAAGAGAGCTATATTACAGGTATGAAACTTGGGGTAAATTGTTTACGAGGTAGAATGGGGGGTGAAGGAAGACCTTCACGTATATATTGTGTAGACAAGTGGGCTACAAATAATTGTTTTTTGAAGTTTTTTGCTTTTCCTGTAGAAGTCAGGAAAGATTTAATTGAATTTATACCCCCTGTCTGTAATACTTTTGAGAGTGTGATTTGGGGTTATGATGAGAGAGATATAGGGGGAGAATTGTATGTTTGTAAAGAAACAGAAATATATAATTTAAATAGAAAGTATGATGAATGGAAGGAAAGTTTAGAAATATATGTGAATGATAATGATTACAATGATTTAATCAAAATGATTAACCAAATAGTTAATGAATTTAATGATGAAGACTTGACAAAAATACCTAACGTAGACTGGTTGAACGAGTATGTGAATAAGTTGATTGAAGTTAGTTTTTCTGGTTACGACACACAAAACGGTCATTTGTGTGCTGATAAGATTGAACGATGTTATGAAGAACCAAGGTTGATTTGGAACGATGGAGGGTAGACTGTAAAACAATAAAAGACAATTAATCATTATGTTTTATGGTTTTTTGACATGGCAGATTTGGACAGAAGTGTGGAAAAAATGGAATAATAATTAACAAGAGTTGTAAATAAAATCTAGTGAATTTATATGTGTGTATGCAAGATGATTGTTGTGATAATAATGTGGAAATATTAGCAATTTAAATAAATAAACCAAATTAATTTTGAAAACAAGTAATCAGAGAATCATAATTGTTTGGATGGTAATGAATTCTATATTGTTAATAATTAATTTAATTGAAACAATTGATATATTTTAAATATTTTAATTGATTATGTAAAGGTTGTATAATTAATTTTTTTTTGTAAATTCAGTTTGTTTTACGAGATGGAAATTTGGTAATGAATGATAAATTATTTAATTTAAATTAATAAATTTTGTGAAATGTTTCAGAGATGGTGGTGATTATGTTTTGTGTGCATATCATGTTAAATGGATTGTAAGTATGAAAATTTGATAATCATGTATAATAAAAATGTTTACAGGTGTGATTGAGGTGTTAATGCAATAATGAAATTTTAATGCAATCAGTGTGTTGAATAAATATGATAATTAAAAAATTTTAATAATAAATGAAAAATGATATTTAATGATTGTTAATAGTGAATTTTGAAAATTTCAAGAAAGTTAAACGGTAAAAGGTTATGAATGGGTTTGACGATTATTGATGCAGATATTATATGATAATGTATATACAAGTTTTAATTAGTTGTCAATTGTAATTAGTTATTATGTGGCTATTGTGGGGGTGGCCTGTGCTCTCACAAGTAGCGAAAAGGGTTGGGGGTAACCGTGAGTGTTACCTCCATCGGAGGCCGAGCTGGCGATAAATGTGCGGCACACCTTATACGTGTAAATAAAAAATTTTTTTTTCACCATATTAAATGACCGTGTCGCACACAAAAATATTGATATGAAACAGGCAGTGAAATAAAAGTTAGATTTCCTCGACTTTTCGGGCGGTTACTGTCTTACCAGCACTAACCGTGGTTTTGGCTAGCGGCCAGCTATGGTCATACCAAGTCCCTTGACCATAGCTGACTTGAAATTGGTATATATTTGAAATTTAATGGGGGGACATTAGAGGAAATCTCCGGAACTAGGGAACAGCGGCTGCCACTCTGTTCGAGGAGGAACAGCAAGACCGGTGGCAGATCCGTTTAAGGGTGCATGATTATTAACAAGAACATAATGATGTTCATAACTTTAAAACAACAGCGGAAGCAGAGACACGGAGAGGTAAACCTGCTCCAAAATATACCGTCTCTGTGGAAGCGAAAAGGCGAGACAGTCTTACATAATCTGAAATAGTGTGTGTGGCTGGGAGGTGACGTAAAGGAGTCACGAATTTAAAATTTTATGACGTAAAAGTTCCGCTTATTCAAAGTTTAATTCAATCAAAAAATGCTTGTGCTCTGTCCACATAATTATATGCTCAGACTCGTAAATTAAGGTGTTCATGCTATAATTTTAAGTGTATTATTTTATTGTTGTCTATTAGATAAGCATTGATAAGTATATGTAATTTTATTATGTGTGTATTTGTTTAAGCCAATAAGTAAATCGTCTGGCAGGTTAACATAACCATCAGAATCAGAGAAAGGGGAAACAATGAGGTGAGAAGGGAGGATAAATGAAAATAAATATGTATATTCCATGTAATTTGTTCAATTTTGAGATGTGTGTTATTATGTCAGGAGATCAGCTGATCAGCAATGATGTCACTGGTATATTGGTTTATAAATGTTACAAGTAATTAATGTTTAATGTACTACAGATATTTTGAAGTAAAGACAAAAAGAATATGAGAAATAAAACAACAATAATTTATGCAAATTAATAAGAGCTAATTTATGGGTGATAAATGTTTTATGGGACAGGTAGACCTGTCCGAATTGAATTAAAAGTTGAATAGAGATGAAGATGATGTAATGTTGTTTTGAAGTAATGTAACAGAATCTTGAGAAATATTGATGTTGACACGGTAGTTGTGGAGAATTTATGTAGATTTTGAGTGATATATTGTTGTGTTTATAATTAATGAGGTTATTTTGTGTATTTGTAGTAATGTAATGAGATTGAGATTTTTTGGGGATGGCAATTTTGTATTAGGGGGTAGTGTCATGTAGGAGTCCGCAACAAGGGTTGGGACGGGATAGGGATAGATTTTAGTGGGGAAGGGGCCGCCTTAGGTAAAATCCGGGCCGCCAAATAAGGGAATTGAGTTTTTTTTGGGTAGGGGAAACACGTATCCTATATACAAAGGGTTAGAGAGTATTTTATAATGGGAGAAGGCGGCGAATTGTGTTAAATGATGAGTTGGGGTTTAGAGTGTCCTGATTAGTAGAGATTTTGATAGAGATGGGTGTCATGATAATTGCAGTTGATGAATATTAGAGTAGGAGGGAGAAAGTTTATATATGTATAGAGATCTAATACAGTAAATGAGAATAAATGAGTTACAACACCCACAGTAATGTAGAATTAAACTGTTAGCTAAAGAGAGGAATTTATAATAAAGAATATACAATTGTTTATTTTTTTTCACCAGTGACAGAATTTTGATAAAATTTGAAAATAATGTAAAATTAAGAATTGTTTGTTTTAAATAATTTAAATGTCAATCTGTTTATTATCTATATTAATATTTTGTTTGTTTTAAATATTTTGTGTTATTACGTTTTGTATTTCAAGTTAGGATATTACAGATGTTCAGTGTTTTCAGAAATCATACATAACATATGTAGGTCAAGGGTTTTGGACTTGACCTAGTTTCGATCAGCTGATGAGGTCATACACCTACTAAGCTTGTATAGTAGGAGTCCAATTTTAATCTGTTTGTTTGATTAGTTCAAACCAATATTTGGATAATTTTAATAAATGTTATTTAATAAATAAATGTAATAAAATTTTTTTAATGAATAAAGTTAAATTTTTTTTTGGATTTTAAAATTTTTGAAAATTTTAAAATTTTTTGGAAAAAAAAAGGGATTTTTCGCCTGCCAGCGAATGAATATGTTAGATAATTATTCTTTTATTAGGTGTGCATTAACCATGTTTATTTTATTGTATTACATTTTATTGGTAGACTATAAGTGATTCTCATGTTAGAGTAAGAAAGTGTTTATATTAGTAGAAATGTTTAGGTTAAGTCATTTGAAACAAAAAATTAGAAAAAAGAGGAAGAGAATTTTTTGGTAAAAGATTTTTTTGAATTTTAAATTTTTTAAATTTATAATAAATTTTAAAAGAAAATTTTTATTTTAATGTGTTAGGGTATCATGTAACGTGAGTGTGTGTGAGCCCAGTATCTGCTAAAGGCAGCCCAGCTTGCAAAAAAGGGGATACATATCGGCGGAGGAGCTGGGATAATTTTAGCCAGGGATTGAGGATTTTTGGGGGTAGCGTGTTAGAAGGCGAGGCGCGCTGTGGTGCGAGTCTGATCGATTTCTCGGTGTTGGGATCTCTTATAGAGAAGTCCAGTGATCTCGTTCAGATGAGTCCATAGTCGCTGAGCCAAGGGGGTCGTGTACCCATGAGATTAAGAACCAGGGGGTTGTTGGCACCAGTTCCTCACCGGTCCTCTTCGGGGTTTGTCGATGAGATTTCTTCTGTTGTGGACAGCAGAATTCTCATCGAGGGGGTATTGTAGCGGGTCAAATTTTGGGTGTTTTTATTTTCAACAGTAGGGGATAATTATATTTTTATTTCTTTCATTTTGGTGCGGGCTTGTAAAAAGAAGTTGTGAAAATTATTGGGTAACAACATTTATTCCGTTATAATAGAACGCATTGCAACGATATTTTCCATGCAACAGCACGATGTTGAGCAACAGTGAGACAAAAGCGATACGCAGGTGTTATTGTGTAAGCCGGCAAGCGAAGCATTTACCTCCACCAAAATTCTAAGAACTCTGTACTTGTGTAAACAGCACATAGACGCAACTGTATCACTACACATCTGAGTGACGCAGCCAGCCACAAAACCGGATGTCCTAGGACGAATAAAATTCCACAATGTGCTGTTTGAGCGGCAGGAAGTCATGGCTAAATCCGGTCTTTCCAATGACATCAGCGGAACCAAGTCCAATATCGGCCTCTGGACACACACATATACCAGCTATAATCTATGCATAAACTGGATATGCCGCAGCAAGTCAACTGTATACGGCGACTAAAACCCAGTGGCATTGAATTGCCGCTTCCGCCAGTTTAATTAAGCACATCCCAGTTCGTCTCTGACTGTGTCGCCGCCGACACGCGAGCTCAATACGCTCTTAGAATATCGTTAATTTTCAATAATGAAAGTAAAGCAGTTCTTTTAAAAGCAGTGGTAGGATGGGAGGAGTGTAGAACACTAATATGTAAATTTGGAATTCCTTTTCGTCATTTTCATAGACATCTTCAATCTACCGCGGGCTGGCCACGAGGTCACCGAAGTAAGCGTTATCGGTAGTGTTATAAAAATTATGTAGTCAATCTGGTAATTGGGGTTTGAAAACGGAATGTGAGTAGAGAGTGTGCAAAGCTGGGCTGTGTTTTTTGTTTATGTGTGAATAATTATGAAGTTGTAAAATTGTCCATTACAAGGTAAGCTATAGTCGATAAGATATAATAATTGCGTAACATGTCGCACAAAGATTTGTAATGTCAATAATTCAGATGAATTAAAGAAAAATCTAATTTCTCTTCCACAAAATTGCGATTTAAAATTCTTTCAAAACCCTAGTTCGTTTTATGTGCTGTCATAGTTCGTCAAACGGAATGGGTGTACCTCCACTACGAGATCCGGCCAGATTATAGACTAAAGGTAAGTGGGAGATTGAAATGAAATAAAATATAAATATTAATTAAATTGTAAAAGTTACAGGCTGGGAGGTTATCCAAGGGGATAACGTATTAAAAATTTTGCTATATTTTAATTAATAATGATGATTTGCTACTCAATAATTTTGTTTGAATTTAAAAAATAGATGCACTAAATACTTCTTATATTGTGTTTATTATGTCTTAGTGTGTTAATTGCATTTAGTATGTTAGGAATAAGAATTATAAAAATATGATGATATGTTTTCAATGTGTTTATAGATTTTAAAATAAAATGAAAAATAGTTGTGATAGGTAACATTTTCAATGGGTTGTAAAAGATAGAAATGGGTGATAGTAAGTGTTTGAATAAAATGTTTGAGTCAATTCAAGTTGAATTTTGTGGGACATATAGATCTGTCCAAATTGAAGTCAGAGTTAAAGAAATAGTAGAGATGAAAATAATGCAATGTTGTTTTGAATTAATGTATGTTATAGAATTTTGAGAAGTATAAGTGGAGACACAGTAGTAATGGAGAATTTATGTAGAGTCTTGAGTGATATATTGTTGTTTATTTTGTTGATGTTAATTTGTTGTAATTGTAGTGAGGTTATGAGATTGAGATTTTTTGGGGATGGCAATTTTGTAGTAGGGGGTAGTGTAGCGTGGGAGTCCGCAACATAAGGGTTGGGACGGGATTTGGTATAGTTTTAGTGGGAAGGGGCCGCCTTAGGTAAAAATCCAGGGGCCAGAGAACGGGAATTGAGTTTTTGGGGGGGGGAAACACGTATCCTATGTACAAAGGGTTAGAGAGTATTTTTTTATATATAAGAGTAGAAGGTGGAGCTTGGAGTTAAAATAGTAAGTAGTTAGAGGTAGAGAAGGGTTAGTAAAATTTTGATAGTGGGGTGTCATACTAGTTAAAGATTTTGTAAGGGAGCGTTAGAGAAATAAAAGGGGTAAGATTAGGAGTAAATGCCAAGTTGATAAAGTAAATTATAATGAGTAACGTAGAATCACCCAGATTAATGAAAGAGAATGATAAATGAAAATGATGGGTAAAACAAAGATTGAAAAAAAAAAAAATTTTGTAATTTTGAGAAACGAATTAATAAGAGTAAATCAAGTTTAAAAGTAACTTTCTGATTTTATATGCCAACTTAATGATGTGAAGTGTGTAAATTTTAGATATAAATTGTTTATTTTAAGATGATAATAACAGTGTGAATTATTAATGTATTATGTTTTCTGAAGTTGTATTGTGTTTGTTAGTATTTAAGAGAATTTTATGAATTTCAATATTTTAAATGCATTTTTAAATTGGGGATGAGAGAAATTTAATATGGTAATGGGAAATGTTTGTGAGTCAGTCGTCTGTTTATTTAAATTCTGATGGGAATCAGGGCAATGATTTTGAATTTTGGGGTAAAGTTAATAAGGGTAAGTAGATGGAATTTTAAGAGGGGTATTATATTGTTGCTAGATATTTTGCTATATATGTCAGTAATAAGTGAGTAAAAACAAAACCAGTGCTTCTTAGCGCAAACCAGCACCGCTAGGGGGGAACAGATCAGTTGGGGATATGGTGTTGTATAAGGCCACTATTTAATATTTTGATTTGTTGTTTCAGTGTTTAGTGATGCTGTGGCGGCGGACCTGAACTGGCCTGCGCGTCAGAGCAGGGGCGTTGAGTATCTGTCTGACTCTACGGTGTTGGGATCTCGAGAGAGAAGTCCAGTATTGTCATGCAGATGCGGTCACAGTCACCGGACCAAGGGTGAGTTGATTATTCTTTTTTGTAAACCATACAGGGGGTTGTGGCGACATATCCTGGCTGATCCCTTTAGCAAGTATGAATGTGTCAATGAGATTTTTTATGCTTCGGCATAAAATATCTCATTGAGGGGGTATTGTAGCGGGGCATTTTTGGGCATACCTGGGGTAATAACAGAATTTGTATTTTTTCATAAATAATAATTAACTTGTTGAGTGATAGAAAAATTTTATGACCGAGAGGTAAATTTGTTATGGGGAAGCGATCCCAACAACTTGCTTGAGGCGTTGAAGACAAAGTTATTAGACAATATTCATATAAACAGTTTTAATAACCGGCAAACTGTGCCAAGGGCAATTCAAGGACAATGACGAACACGGAAAACGTAAACACGTTATGTAACAAAATCTGTCAACAAATTACATAACCGTGTCAGGCGATGTGTTGCGTCATCAACTTATATAACGATGTGTGTCACCTCAACAAGCCAAAAACAGTCCACTGGCGAACGAATACAAACTGTAAACCAATAAGAGTTGGGCGAACAACCGCCGCTTCACAAATTAGCGCAAGTAGTTCGTTCTCAGTCTAAATTCAATGCTCGCGCGAGCAACACCTGTTAAGTTCCGGAACGTATTTGTGCGGGCCCGCAAAGCAAGTAAAATGTGAAAATTTTAATACATATATTTTGATCTAACAGTATTATTACCAAACAAGTAGAGACAGTGAGAAAAATTGCGATAAAATAACCGTTCAGCCATGAAGTGTAAAAGTGAGAAATACGAGAAACAGCAAACAATGAACCACGATTTGACGCCCCAGTTCTACACAACAGCAGGGAAGTAGACATTCAAAATTATTTAAATACTGACACTTTTAAAATTGAGCTCAATAAAATAAAAATGTACTGTATGAAATAGCGTGAGTGTGTGTGTGTGAAAGCGCTGGTTTTCGTTATGTTGTAGTTGTAGAGAATGGTCTATATTTATGTTATATTCTAGTTTGAACCTGCTTAAGCAAAATGATCATTTTTACGAATACTTAAACATACTAAAATTGCGAAAGTCAAAATGTATGAGGGAGAGAGGAAATTTGGTGTTTTGTATCAACAATATAACTTGATGATGTTTTCTTTTCTTTTTGGAAATTAATAAAGTAATAGTGATTATAACATTCAATGTGAAGTAATAGTTATTTCAGACAACCATGTGGTTTCCAACACGTCTAACGAGATCCTGGACATGATGAGTTTAAGTTGGTACTCAACAATATGGCTGCTACTCCAGCCTAAAGTATAAAAAGTTTTACAAAGTGTAATAATAAATTTAAATAAAAAAGATAATTAATTATTAATATAACAACTGTGTGGTTATTATTTTACAAAATAAATCTGCCTATAGGGTTCTTTTAAGTACGAAACGGAGGTTTATCTAACAAGATAACAAAATTAGAACATATCATTTAAAGTACGTGATCATTAAAATTAAACAAGGTTTACTATAAATTAAATATTGTGGTGTTGAATTGTGACAGTGTCATTGGTGTATACATAGGTTATCATTTGGTCATTCAGTGTTTACAAAGTTACTTTTTTATTTTATCAATCCTTGAAAATACCTTCAGTGATAGTGAGAGTTTTATCATTTAGTTATAATTTTGTGAAAGAGAATTTGTCTTTTTTATAAATCAATAAATTCAGCAATACTCAACGTTAGTAGATAAAAGATGTATTGTCAGTCGTCCAAGTGGTGTAATGGGTTGATGTCGGTTCTTCCTTCTTCAGTCTTGGGCTTTGGGAATGGTTGGCATCTTCTTCTGGTTGGATTCCATATATTTCTTGGTCATCTAGATTAATTCCGCGCTGGTCCTTGGTATAATTTGGTTGGAATGTCCTCTCGTCAGTTATTCTGGTCCTTCTTCATCGACTTATGGGCACTTATACTGTTTTAGAGTTAAAAATTTGTGCCCTTTTCGGCGTGGCTTCTCTCCAGTTTAGCGTCACTACAGTTATTATTGTTCCTAACTGAAAATTAGTCAATACACGGTTGTTGTCATGGTAACTCACAATTTTTGATTGGCTGAAATTGTCTTGAGATCATTGTTAAGATATTTGAATTTTTATTTAAAATGGTCACAGATCTTCTAAATGTAATTAATCTTCAGTACTCCCTTTTAGTAGTAAATATTATTACCACTGTTCATATTTTGGCTCAAGAATTAATTTGACATCCAATACTACAGTTTTTACTTAGGTATCAACATTTTGACAGTTTTGTGGATTTTATTTAATTATACTGTTTTCTTAATTTACATTATTATCATAATATTTCTGCCTTAACATGATAGTCTAATTGTATTTCATAGTTTATGTGGCTTAGTCTTACTAATGTCAGTGTTTAATTCTAAAATTTGAAGTCCTTTGTAGTTTGACTGTTGGGAATCTGCCTAGGCGTAGATAGCAATTGACTATTTTTTCTTTAATTACTGAGATTACATTTGATTCTCCCCTTGTATGGGTCCTGATTGTTTTAATACATGATTCTGTTTATTTGCTCAATGATTATGTCTGTTCTAGTAATTGTGTGTGATTTTATTGGTTTCATATGTTAATTTGTATACTGTCATAAGTGCCTTTTAGTGTTATTGTATCTGATTGTATTTATTTTGTTTCTTGTTTTTTGCATCATATAACATAGCATCTTATGGTTTTAACAATTCCCATAGATATAATTTTTATTAATTAAAACATAATTCTTTTGAAACATAAATCTTACTCATTAAAACATAATTATTTACTTTTTATTATCCACTCATACTCTTCAGTGAGTAATAATTATTTTATAGTATCATTAAAAGAAAACAAACATATAAACCTTAATTAATTATTTTGATTATTATAGAAAATCCTTATTACTAAGCTTATCTGACACTGTTTTATTAACTAATGGTACCTAATACCATTTCACTATGTCTTATTAACTCTTATCATGATTATTCATTGTTTTTATCCCTTAATATTACTGACATTTTCTATATGGTGAATTGACACACTGATAGTCTATCTTTCTTACTTTCCTAATAATCTTAATAGTCGCTTGTTACATTAATTGACACACATTTAAAACCATGATAATCAGTTATCACTAAAGCTAACTTAATTTTAACACTATTAGTTTATTTAGTTACATTTTGGGTGTCCACTCACATTGGCCTCTCGACTATCACAGTCCTTCCTGCGTTTGACCATTATCAGATCTCTCATTTATAACTTATAACCTAGTTTATGCATTTATAAACTTTGATTACGGTTTTATCCGTGTTTATCACTTTTTAATGGGGTTTATTCTCACTTCAGGGTATTAACACTAACACTTTGCACTCAATCTTGTTTTAGGGTTACTGGTGGGTAAAGATTAGTGTATTGCTTATTCAAAACTCTCTTTCTTACATTTATTTTAGAATGTTCATCCTCCTTACAATTTATAATCTCTTACTCTGTGTGGTTTGACTATACATGATATGTTTGTGTCGTGCTAATGTGATTTGTCCTAGTTTACTCTATTTGTTTGGGTTAGTGTACCCTTCTATGTCTCAAGTCCTTAACAATTAATATTTTTAACTTGTCTGTCTTTACATTTATTATTATCATATACAATTTTCATTAGTTAGCCTTTTTCATTGGTTTAACATTAGTTTTGTATTCTTTCTGGGCTCACTTTATTTTGCCATCGTTTACATGTCACTTCCTTGGTGTTGTGGCTGATTATACCTTCATACTTCCATGCTAATTCTTTGTTCATTATTATTCTTATTATTACTACACTCTTGTGGTAGTGTGGTGGCTAGTTGTAGTTCACTTACAGTTGTCATTATTTATATTATTCTCGGCTTATGGGGCTGGTTCTACTCTCTCACTTACCATCTATTGGGCTATTCAGGTTAAATCGCCATGTATTACTGTATTTAACATTTTGGTGTGTTTGTTTGTTACTTCTTTATTATTAGAGGTTACTGTTCTGACTACCTGGATATGTCTGATCGTGTTATTATTTTGAGTTATCCATTCCTTTAATCTCTGATTCATCCCTTTTTTTATTTAGTGTTAATGATTAAACAATTTAATCTTGTTATGTTTTCTTCATTTTTGTTAGATGAAGATATGTACCATTACATATTGCCCTGCCACTAAAATTGATTATTTCAACAAATATCGTTCAGTTTTTTGATTGGAATTATCAATCGTTATTTCATTTTATTTTCTTAATCACTGGTTATTTTCGAGCAATAGACTTATCATTTTTGAGTGTCACTTCTTCTTGATCTTTGTATCGTATTTTAGTTTAATGTTCTTATCCCTTTGATATCTAATTCCCTAACATTTTCCCTATCATTATATTGAATCGGATCGGAGGGGTACTTTTGACTCCATTGCTCCGCCGTAAAATGCACATTTGATTGCTGGACTTATCTACAGTCAATCATTATAAAATTATACAAGTAGTCTTAGTGTGACTATAAAATAAATATCATTTGTAGGATTCTCCACATTATTATTATTTAGTTTATACAATACATTACTTCAAATTATATTCTTTTTCTTTTATTCACACTCTCTAGCTCTTAGTGATTCGATATTATTAGTGGGTATGGTATACATGATCTTTTTATTATTTGTTTTGTTTATTTTTCTTACTGTTTAACACTAGTTATTTATTAATTGGTTTCGGGATGTTTTTTTCTCGTTTTTAATAATATTTTTTCATAGAGGTTTGGTTAAATGTTTCCTTTATTCTTTGTGTCTTTGGGTCTACGATCTCATATGTATTATTTCGGTTGTCTTTGCTTACTATGTAGGGTCCTGTGTACAGTAACAATAGCTTCTTAGCTATCCCTTCCATGGTGCTTGGTAATCCTCTGTTTTTAAGTAATATTTGCTCTCCAATCTGATATTGTATGGGTTTCGGTTGCATTTGCTTATATTTTTCCCTGATTTTGTCAGTCTTTTCTAGTATTTTATTATGAAATTGCACGTCATCGAACTGATATTCTTCGCCATTTGGAAATTGAATTAGAGAAGTAATTTCTTATCACCACCTCCTTCATGGAAAATTGTGATCGGGTAAGATGTTTTTATCAAGTTGACAGGCTCTCGGAATTGAATCTCGCACTGATAATCTCTGACCCTTCCAGATGTATCTGAAAATACGTGCTTGTAGCGGTTATACACTTCTATCAGTTGTTCAGCTTGTTGAACTGTTAATTGTGCGCTCGTTTTCTCTCTCTGGAAAGTTCGGATTTCTTCGATTTTTTTCTTGCCATAGTTCTTCATTGTCGGTCTTGTCATAAATTCCATTACTCAGTATATGCTCTCCAGTATTTCTGTATTTTTGGATATGGTACATGGTTTTATTTGGCTGTATTTCATCACTATTGGTCAGTTCGGTTATCCACTGTATGTCACCTTTCTTCAAAATAAGTTTGTATTTGCTCAGGTCAATTATTGCTGAGTACTGGCGCAGCATGTCGCAACCAATTAGCATCGTGAATGGCAATCCACTGGCTACTAAAAACGTCATTGTTACGGTTTGTCCGTTGCTTGTCAGTTCGAGTTGCACTTGTTTTCGGACGGTTCTATTTTGCCGTCCTGTCGCTCCTACAAGGACAATCTTGTTGATGGGTAGCGTAAGTATAATTGTCTTACTCGCTTCTTGGATTTTGTGAAGCTCGATACTGTCGATTAACGAAATATTGGATCCAGTGTCTATCATAATTTGTGCTGGTACTCCGTTGACTTGCGTTGAAATATAAGCAATTTCGTTATGTTTATTATCAGATTGGTTGTTACCTTCTTCAAGCAATTCCTCTACAATATTTTTCAGATAATTATTTCGCACTATTGTAATTGTGCGTTCGCCGTTAGTTTGTATAACGTTGCGATTTAACCCAATAGAATGGTTCAGTGAGGGTATAAGTAGCTTTTTCACTGCCGCTCCTAGTTTGTCATCTCGGACTGATTGTTACTATCATCTTGTTGATTTGTTGGCGGACTTCCGCTCGTTGACGGTCGGGGTTCAGGCTGGTTGTGATCCTCTTCGTACCGGTCACGCCTGTACACTTCTTGGCTTCGACTTCGGCCCGTGTTGGTTCTGGTGTCACGTCCGTGATTATGATCACTGTACCGGTGTCCATATGCATTCCGGTCGGCACTTCGTCGTCCCTGATAGTACGACCTATTTCTTCCGTCATTTTCGGCCCTCACGTAATGCACTTGACGATAGTTACGATCGTTATTATTGCGATTTCTATTGTCACTCGGGTTGTTATTGTAATTTGGCCGGTTGTAATTGGTGTTATTTGGCCTATATGGTTGATGCGTATTATTTGGCCGGTTGTATTGATTGTTTGTGTTGTTTGGCCTATTATTATTGTTATAACTGTTATTTTGTTGGCTAGCCGGATTATTGTTACTGTCTATTCTGCGGCTCGTTAGGTGTGTTATTCACCTGGTTACGGTTATTATAATTGTACCGGTAATTGTTATTATTCTGGTAACCGTTGTTAAAATTTTTGTTTTCACCCCTGTCGTCCCACTGTCGGCTCCTACGATAATAACGTTCTCTCTCGTAATCTTCCAGCAGGGCTGCCATGGATTGTATAGTTTTGATTTGCCTACCTAGCCGCGCTCTAGAGACACCTTCCTCGTAATGAAAAGCAAGTTTCGTCACCAAACTTTCTTCTGGGATCTTCGGTTCCAGGTTCCTTGCTAGGCAGACTTTACCGAAGAAATATGCAGTAAAAGTTGTCCCTCTGGTGGCGTCGTATTTGCCGAAACGTATACTGTCCCGCACGATGTTCTGTGTTGCATCCGACCAGTATTTCCTTTTGAATACATCTTTGAATTGTTCATAATTCGTGAGGTCGTGTCTTGTGGCCGTCCACCAATTATCGTTGATATCTCGAAAATACTCGTCTAAGTAGCCTCGGATAATGGTCCACCTGTTCTCCCGAGTTTTCGCCAGCTGCTCGTCTACTCTTTCTAAAAACTCCATTGCGTTTCGCTGGTATTGTTTAAAATTGATGACTTCCCGGTTGTCCATGTGGTGGTACTGCGTCATTATTGGCGGTCTGTTATTAATTATTTCTAATTCCTCCCTGATTTTAGCAATCTCCCGTTGCTGGATTTCCTCAATTTTATTTTTGTTTTGCTGGCCTTGTCCACGAACCTCGCTTACGGCCGTGTCGATCTCCCGGCACTTCTCTCTAACATCTGTCCGTACCTGTTTTATGTTTTGGTCGGTTGCCGTTTTTATCGACTCTATTCGGATCTGGTTGTCTTCTTCCAGGTTGGTCATCCGTTCTCTGAAGTCTTCCTTCGTTTGTTGTATCTCACAGCTCGTATCTTCCCATTTCCCGTGTATCTCGGACATTTCCTCCTCGATCTTCTTATTAATCCGCTCATTTTTCTCAGCTATCTTTTCGTTTAAGACCTCCATATTTTTCTGGCTGTCTTGCTTCAGTTCGTCCATTTTTTCTTCCATGGTCTTACTGTTCTTGTCTATTTTTTCTTCCATGGTCTTATTATTTTCGGCCATTTGCTGGCTAAGTTTTTGGTTATCACCTTTTAACGACTCTATATTTTTATTGGTTTCTTCCCTGTTCTGGTCCAATTTTTCATTAATTTCCTCTTTGAATTCCTCCTTATTTTTGTCCAATTTTTTATTTAATGATGCTATATTTTCGTTCGTTTTATTTAATTCTCCTTTAAAATCTTCCCTTTCATCATCAATTTTCTTACTCAATGACGTTATCGCCCTCATTATTTCCAGTAAACTCCTGTCCTCTGGTCATGCGAGTTTCTTCGGTTGGTTTTCTGGCTGTACGGGTTTGACTGGTTGAGGTAACATTTGTTCGGCGTCTTCGACCGAAGTCACTTCTTTCTCTTCTGCTCTAATTTCTTTTTCGGCCTCCTTCGTCCGCCTTAATGATGATGCCCTCTTCATCTTGTTTACCTTCTGTCGTACCTGCCGCTAGATATTCTGTCATAACTCTAGACCCACTAGTTGGTGCGCCACTTTTTAGAAATTCTTTTTATATCGAGTCAAAAGGTCACTCGTTGGATGCATCCTTATAATATGAACGAAAGCCCCACTGTTGGGATCGCCACTTTGTAGAATTCGTTTGTGTATTTGCAATATTATTAGTTTTAGAATTGGAAGTTTTAGTAATGTGTTTTGCGAACGTAAATGGTGTCGTTCGGAAGCGTCTGGTAGCCTGTGTGCCTTACCTGTCCCTTCTCACTCTTTCGTTATTCCGGATAGGCGCCAAATTTTTTTTTGTGAAAAACAAAAGTTTTTATTTGTATAGTTTGATATTGCACTATTGTAAATTCGAATCGCTCGCCGTCTGGCTAGTTACTGATTCTCATCTGAGTGGGGGAAACGTGTTGCCAACTTGAGATAACGTTGGTTATGTTGACCCACTGCTAGTAAACAAAACATGCATAATATTCTTTACAAGTAAATAATGGACAGTTGTTATCGGTACACACTCTTTTATTAGGCTTTTGACTGGTTATTTCTTGTTAACACTTCATAAAATTAATAATTTATACAATGATTTTAGCCTCGGCAATATTTGCTCAATCAGCGGATCGCTGGGTTGGCAGTACAATGTTTATATTAGCTGCAAGACAGTGTAGTTATTATTTTACAAAATAAATCTGCCTATAGGGTTCTTTTAAGTACGAAACAGAGGTTTATCTAGCAAGATAACAAAATTAGAATATATCATTTAAAGTACGTGATCATTAAAATTAAACAAGGTTTACTATAAATTAAATATTGTGGTGTTGAATTGTGACAGTGTCGTTGGTGTATACATAGGTTATCATTTGGTCATTCAGTGTTTACAAAGTTACTTTTTTATTTTATCAGTCCTTGAAAATCCCTTCAGTGATAGTGAGAGTTTTATCATTTAGTTATAATTTTGTGAAAGAGAATTTGTCTTTTTTATAAATCAATAAATTCAGCAATACTCAACGTTAGTAGATAAAAGATGTATTGTCAGTCGTCCAAGTGGTGTAATGGGTTGATGTCGGTTCTTCCTTCTTCAGTCTTGGGCTTTGGGAATGGTTGGCATCTTCTTCTGGTTGGATTCCATATATTTCTTGGTCATCTAGATTAATTCCGCGCTGGTCCTTGGTATAATTTGGTTGGAATGTCCTCTCTTCAGTTATTCTGGTCCTTCTTCATCGACTTATGGGCACTTATACTGTTTTAGAGTTAAAAATTTGTGCCCTTTTCGGCGTGGCTTCTCTCCAGTTTAGCGTCACTACAGTTATTATTGTTCCTAACTGAAAATTAGTCAATACACGGTTGTTGTCATGGTAACTCACAATTTTTGATTGGCTGAAATTGTCTTGAGATCATTGTTAAGATATTTGAATTTTTATTTAAAATGGTCACAGATCTTCTAAATGTAATTAATCTTCAGTACTCCCTTTTTAGTAGTAAATATTATTACCACTGTTCATATTTTGGCTCAAGAATTAATTTGACATCCAATACTACAGTATTTACTTAGGTATCAACATTTTGACAGTTTTGTGGATTTTATTTAATTATACTGTTTTCTTAATTTACATTATTATCATAATATTTCTGCCTTAACATGATAGTCTAATTGCATTTCATAGTTTATGTGACTTAGTCTTACTAATGTCATTGTTTAATTCTAAAATTTGAAGTCTTTTGTAGTTTGACTGTTGGGAATCTGCCTAGGCTTAGATAGCAATTGACTATTTTTTCTTTAATTACTGAGATTACATTTGATTCTCCCCTTGTATGGGTCCTGATTGTTTTAATACATGATTCTGTTTATTTGCTCAATGATTATGTCTGTTCTAGTAATTGTGTGTGATTTTATTGGTTTCATATGTTAATTTGTATACTGTCATAAGTGCCTTTTAGTGTTATTGTATCTGATTGTATTTATTTTGTTTCTTGTTTTTGACATGATAATGTCTTATGGCTGGGGGTCATTTGAAAATTTCTGTAACGCATCACGCTGCATGACGTCATCATTTACCAGCCGGGAATCGTTAACTAAAACCGCGACCGCTAACGTGCTAACGTCCGTCGCAGATTAAAGACCTAACAAGCAAACAACACTGCATAGCTGTAGATAGGTATGTAACCAATCAGTCAGTCAGTAACCATAATAATGTTGCGTTTAGCTGGCGGCTGAAAGACATTATCATGCTCTTAAGCTTTTACCATTTGGTAAACGGTACTTTACTTTTTTGCATCATATAACATAGCATCTTATGGTTTTAACAATTCCCATAGATATAATTTTTATTCATTAAAACATAATTCTTTTGAAACATAAATCTTACTCATTAAAACATAATTATTTACTTTTTATTATCCACTCATACTCTTCAGTGGGTAATAATTATTTTGTAGTATCATTAAAAGAAAACAAACATATAAACCTTAATTAATTATTTTGATTATTATAGAAAATCCTTATTACTAAGCTTATCTGACACTGTTTTATTAACTAATGGTACCTAATACCATTTCACTATGTCTTATTAACTCTTATCATGATTATTCATTGTTTTTATCCCTTAATATTACTGACATTTTCTATATGGTGAATTGACACACTGATAGTCTATCTTTCTTACTTTCCTAATAATCTTAATAGTCACTTGTTACATTAATTGACACACATTTAAAACCATGATAATCAGTTATCACTAAAGCTAACTTAATTTTAACACTATTAGTTTATTTAGTTACATTTTGGGTGTCCACTCACATTGGCCTCTCGACTATCACAGTCCTTCCTGTGTTTGACCATTATCAGATCTCTCATTTATAACTTATAACCTAGTTTATGCATTTATAAACTTTGATTACTGTTTTATCCGTGTTTATCACTTTTTAATGGGGTTTATTCTCACTTCGGGGTATTAACACTAACACTTTGCACTCAATCTTGTTTTAGGGTTACTGGTGGGTAAAGATTAGTGTATTGCTTATTCAAAACTCTCTTTCTTACATTTATTTTAGAATGTTCATCCTCCTTACAATTTATAATCTCTCACTCTGTGTGGTTTGACTATACATGATATGTTTGTGTCGTGCTAATGTGATTTGTCCTAGTTTACTCTATTTGTTTGGGTTAGTGTACCCTTCTATGTCTCAAGTCCTTAACAATTAATATTTTTAACTTGTCTGTCTTTACATTTATTATTATCATATACAATTTTCATTAGTTAGCCTTTTTCATTGGTTTAACATTAGTATTGTATTCTTTTTGGGCTCACTTTATTTTGCCATCGTTTACATGTCACTTCCTTGGTGTTGTGGCTGATTGTACCTTCATACTTCCATGCTAATTCTTTGTTCATTATTATTCTTATTATTACTACACTCTTGTGGTAGTGTGGTGGCTAGTTCTAGTTCACTTACAGTTGTCATTATTTATATTATTCTCGGTTTATGGGGCTGGTTCTACTCTCTCACTTACCATCTATTGGGCTATTCAGGTTAAATCGCTATGTATTACTGTATTTAACATTTTGGTTTGTTTGTTTGTTACTTCTTTATTATTAGAGGTTACTGTTCTGACTACCTGGATATGTCTGATCATGTTATTAATTTGAGTTACCCATTCCTTTAATCTCTGATTCATCCCTTTTTTTATTTTAGTGTTAATGATTAAACAATTTATCTTGTCATGTTTTCTTCATTTTTGTTAGGTGAAGATATGTACCATTACAATATATATATATATATATATATTTATATATATATATATATTCGCAAACCCAGCACTTCTTACTTATTTGTTCACACAACCACACATACTTTCACACTTTTACATATCGATATATCTTTTATTTATTGAGATCTCGTGTTTTAAATTGTTTAATACATTTTTACTGAAATTGAATTGTGACCAGTTTGTCCTTCTGTTGCTTATCCTTTTCATAAGTAGTCTCCGAATCGTAGTTGCACCATATTATCATTTTCCCGACGAAAAAGTAAAATACACTAGTAAATATTCTGATCACTCAAATCTATATCCACTTTTAAATTTTGATTGAAAGTACTCTTTTGCAAAGACTTCTAAAAGTTCTTTTGTTCGAGCTGTGTGTGCACTGTTTGTTTGACGTCGGGCTGGAGACTGACTGTAATGTTGGCGTTGCAACTGCGTCTCAGCATTAAAATTTCCATTTTGTGACGTCTTTAAAACCAGTTCATTCCGTTCCCCGCCATACGTCTCGTCCTTGGCATCTTATAATGTTAAGTTATTTATAAAATTATAATATAATTTTTGCCCCATTGCAATACCCCCCCCCCCAATGAGAGGTTTTATGCCAAAGCATAAAAACTCATTGCCACTCTCATACTTCCTAAAGGGATCAGCATGGATATGTCACCACAACCCCCTTTACGTTTTATTAAAATCGTGGTTAACTTACCCTTGTTCCAGTGACTGACCGCACCTTACTTCTCTCTCGAGATCCCAACACCGCAAGGCCAGACAGGCACGTAACGCTTCTGCTCTGACGCGCCGGCCAGCACAGGACGCCGCCACAGCATCACCAGACACTGAAAAATGAAATTAAAATATCAAATGGTGGCCTTGTATAATACCATATCCCTAACTGATTTGGTCCCCCTTAGCTGTGCTGGCTTGCGTTAAGAAGCACTGGGTTTTTTTTTTTTTTTTTAAATCATCTCTAACATACACATGGATGAATACTTAATCTAACATGATACATTGTAAAAATTGCATATCAACATTCTGTATACCCTTCTCTCGTTAACTGTTATCCCCAAAATTCAAAATATTTCCCTAATTCCCATCAGACTTTAAATAAACATTCCCTATTACAACATTACAAATACCTTCCATTATATAATTCACATTTCCAAATTAATAAACTTCTTATATAGATAAAACACATTAAATCAACTACTCAGAACAACAATCGTTAAGCATCCTTGATTATCATAATACTCCTTAATACATCAAAATAAAATACTCCTCATCAATACAAAATCATTCATTTACATCAGAAAATCAATTACACTACATTATTGATGTAACTCATTTTAATATTTAATAACTCGTTACTAACAACTTAGTAACCACCTTCTCCATCATCACATAATATTTTAAATTCCTCCTTCCACACACACTATTACCCCCCCCTACCCCCGGACTGTAGTGCCCAGTTGCCTCCACAAGGACTGAAGCGGAAGGGGTGAACACTTTTTTCTTTTCTTTTTCGCCCATCCTTGCTTTGGCGTCATACAAAATTCGGCATTACTGATATCCCGGATGCCAGTAATCCTACTAAGTTAATATTCACACTCCCTTAATCGGTCTATCACCCATACATGGGTATATAGCCGTGTTCCAAAGTTATCATCTTAGATTCTCCTGATCTTGCCCCCAGTTGTATTTCTAAGTTCACCAATTTAGAATATTAAGCGAAATCCACGGTCAGGGTTCGGTGAAACCGTGACCGCCCGAAATTGGGGAATCGCATTTACCATACATCTTATATTGTTTATATCTATACGCTATAAAAGTCATATACTTTTATTTATAGACCTAATAAAAGTTACACATATTATCTTACAACATACCGGTCAGTTCTGACTTTAAATAAAATTTACAAACGTTACAGTTTAAGTGTCCATCTTCTATGACACATGCCCATAGTTACATTATAGCTTCACCATGTCTTTACTACCTCTCACAAATAACTGGTACTAATTAACCATTTGGTTGAATTACCACTATTTAATTTATCTACACAAAACACTTATCTGTTAACGTTCCTAGATTAATTAATTATGATGACCAACTACAGACATGGCCACAAAAATATTAAATTTTATTACATTTTTTTCCCCCAAACTAAAGTAGTGCCAAGCAATGAACTCGTTAATGTTTACTCGAGTTTAACTAAAGGTTATACTTTTGTGTACCCCCCAATTCATTATAAAATAATCTGTATTTATTTATCAATGATCTTAATGAATTAAAAGAATAATTAACATTGCTCAGATAAATAATACATTTTTAATTGTGTTACAAGTTCCTTTTATTTCTCGGGTTTGTAGGTCTATTAATACAAAAGCATTTTCCATTTTTACTTCACTAACCTCATATGGACCTGCGTATAACAAGAAGAATTTTTTAATCTCTATCCAAAGCTGACGATTGATCATGGTTTTTTATTAATACCAGTTGCCCTACCTCATATTTGATGGGTGTTAAATTTCTATCATGTCTTCTTTTCCGTTGTTCTGCTTTACTTAAAAGCCGCTCCTTGCCAAGCACCAGTTTTCTCCCATGTGGTACCTCAGTTCGAGTCGGAAATTTTATTAATTCCTCTATTATGCGTGATTGCCTCCTCTGAAACATTAACTCATGGGGACTATAACTTGTGGACTCATGTAAGCTACAGTTATTTTGTGTTTATTTATTTTTAGTTGTAACATTATTTGCTTAGTTACTCTGTTGCACCTATAACACTAATTCCCAATACTGGTAGTTGTGGAATGGTTTCAGTGGTTTGATTCTTTATTTTTTCAAAAATTTTAATCTACTAGAAAGGTGTATTCGAAATTGAAAACTTGGGCTTCAAACTCAGCCATGCTGAAGTTATTACTGCTCTCCTCTACTTCTTCCTCTGATAATTCGTTATGTATATTGGTAATAAGCGACCCTATTGTTATGTCATTTCTAGATGGCTGGGGACTTTCCTTTTCAACCGCCCTTATTAGTTTAACTGTGCTGGTGGTGGTGGTTCGTTGTACGCCCCCCTATTATCCACTCTACTATTATGATTATTAGAAAGTGCTTCAGTACCTCTAGTCTCATTTACATTACCAACATATCCCCCTCTCCCTCTGTGGTTCAAACCTCCCGGCATTCCCCTACTACTGGTAAAACTTCTCCCTCTAGTATTACCTCTAAACTCATTGCCATAATTTTCCCTTCTACTATACTCATTATTGTCAAATCCTCTATTATAATTAACTTCCCTCCCTTGGGAACCACCCCTAGGACCCCGACATCTATAACACTGATCTCGAGAACTATTATAGTTGCTGGCTCTACAATTAGGGTGTGGACATAACCACGTACCCCACTCCGATCTACTCATACTATTATCATGTCTATTAAAACGGTCTGGTTGTCTTAATTCGGTATTTATGGGGCTCGACTCATTATTTCTAAATTGATACTTATTGTCTTCTTCTTCTTTCATACTCTGGTGAGCTTCTAATATTTTCTCTAATTCAGCTATATCAGTAAACTCCCGGGTTCTAATTGTGGACCGTATGTCTTTAGGTAAATATTTACTAACATACCTTGTAAAGGATGGAAGTGGCATTGGTGGTTCCAAATACTTAACTTTGCTATATAGTCGCGTTACATATGCAGTAATGCTCATATTTTTTATATAAAAACTACCCCATCCCATTATTGTGCTACGTAAACCCTCTTGTTTTTCCTCTGACCAATATTTATTTTTAAACGCTCGTTCAAATTCATCAATATCTGCCCAATTATCATTATGAGCGTCCACCCAAATTTTAGCATCCCCTTTAAAGTATTTCAAAATTCGTACCAATTTTATTTCCCAACTTTCTTTGTTATTAAAACTTTTTATGGAATTTAAAAATTGTATGGGGTTCACTCCCTTACTCTCATTACTGAAATAACCTAACTCAACATCAACGTTCACTCTCTCACTCACATTGGTTAGTTTTTGATTAATTGCTAAGCTTAGATCTTCTCTAACTTTAATTATTTCATGTTCATGTTTTGTTTGGTTACTTTTCAAATTAGTTACACTAGTTTTAATTGTATCAATTTGTTCAGTGTTACTTTTGAATTCATTATTAACACCCTCTTGTAGCTTATTTGCTTTTTTAATTCATTCACACTCATCAATTACACCTTGAACATTACCGTCAATTTTTTCATTTTGTTTTTTAAGTTTATCGTCAAATTTATAGTTAACGCCTCAAATTTTTTTTCTGTCTAGCAGTTTCTCATCCTGCTTTTCACTAATTATTTTTATATCATTTTTTATCTCGGTTTGTATTTTATTTATATTTATAGTCATTTCACCATTCACTCCCGCAATAGTCTTACTCTGTTTCTCTAGTTTATTATTTATTTCCACGAACTTCTCACTCACTCCATCAAAGCAACCATATTGTTTTCAACACGTCTAATTCGAAACCCGGGACACGGTAAGTGAAAAATTTAAGTTGGCAACTAACAACATGGCGGCACTAGCCGTAAGTGTAAAAAATGTAAACAGTCAACTAATAAATTTATAAGTATAATAAAACATAACATTGGCGCCCGAAGCAGATGGACCATTTGCATAAATAAAATTATGCAAATGTGGACCTGTTTGAGGAACAGTATGGTTGTGTGAGATAAATAAATTGGTATGTACGTAAGAACAAACTTAGATGATGAGAGTGTCAGATATGGTTATGTTACAATGTTATTGAAATAGATGTATTATAGATAAGTAAAAAAATTAAATAATATAAAAAATGAATACTAATGAAAATATTAACAATGACATCAGCTTCACTGACAGCCAGACGGAATGGCAAATTAATAGCGATTTAAGCGAGACTGAATTGAGAATAATGGAAGGCGTAACGAGTCAATCGACGCCGACCTCAGTTAAGAAAGAGAATAATAGTGATATGATGAGTATGATGCAGTTACTGTTAAATAAATTTGATAGCAAATTCGATGAACAAAAAAGTAGTTTTTTGCTAAATTTGATGAAATGAATATACAAAATGTTAAATTTGAAATTAATATGAATAAACGTCTGAATGAGATTGATGAACGTGGTAATACAATTAAAGAACAGATATTAGAATCAATAAATAATCATTGCGAGAAGAAGATTAACGAAATGAATAAAAATTTAGACAGGAAATTAAATCAGATCATGAATAAGAAGTTAGGTAACAGTGTTAGAGATATGACCAGTAATAATAATAATGATAAAATAGTGGAAGTGGTAGCATTAGAGAATAAAATGTTAAATAGTGATGATAATTCTGAGAGTATAGTGGGGGTAGAGAATAGTGGAGAAACCGATAAATTAAACGAAAACAAAGATGATCAGATGACATATAATGAGGTAAGTAGGGGTGAGAATTATGATGATATAATTGAAAATAGTGGTGACAAAATTTTAGAGTAGGTAGAATGTAATAATGGAATGTTAGTGTGTGTTGATGAGTTAGAGAGAATGTGTAGAGAGAATTTACAGGTAGAGGGGTTGCAGGGGGTAATTTTTTCCCGTGGTGTTGTTGGGGGTGAAGAAGGGTCTTCACGAGTATATTTGGTAGATGAAAGATCTACAAATAATTGTCCTTTGCATTTTGGTGTTGTTCCTGGTAGGATCAGGAGGGGTTTTTATGATTTAGTGCCCCCTGCGTATAGTGAGAGAGAGAGAGAGAGTGTGACTTGGTGTTATGATGAGGGATATTTTGAGAGAGAGAGATATGGTGATAGGAAGATAGAGTTGTTTGAGGTTGGGAGGAATTATACAGAATTAAGAGAGAGAGTTGATAATTATAGCGAGTACTTACCTTATGTTGAAACGGATGTAGCAACAGTAGTTGATGATAATGTAACTTACCTTACTTTAACAGAAAATACTAAAGGAGAAATTACCATACCCGATGTCGACAGGAATTTTGAATTGATGGTATGCAATAATATTTGTGTTATCAATAGTATTGATACAATGGAACAAAGTAATAATGATGACTATTATAATTATAATGGCAATATGTATTTGATTGTAAATGAATGGTGTAGTCATAAGATCAGGTTATTATATGATGATGGGGGTTAAATAAAAAATCAGTGAATGGACATTTTAAATATTTTAGTTTATGGTAATGACCTTGCTAGATTATGTAATGAGGTGTGGTAAACAAGAAAAAATAATGACAAGGAATTGTAAATAAATTTATAGTGAAATTAATTGTGTTTGTGTTGCTATGTATTCTATGTAAACAATGTGTGTATGTAGTAGAAATTGATTTAATAATAATAATAATAATCATCTTTTAGCAGACTAAATAAATAATGAGAGTTTGTAATAAATGCATTGTAATTGTTTTGGAATTGTAACTAAAGTAGTGTTGTGTTTTAAATAATTGATTGAATTAAAGAAATTACAGATGAATTAATTGATTTAAATGTGGTAGAAATGAGTGTTGCTAATGAATTTAAATGATTTCATATGATTTGAATTTTAAAATAAATAGTAAATGAACAAATGTAAAATGTGTTTAGTTGTGTATACTTGTGGTAATGAATGTTTATATTTTGTGTCTACGACTGTAATCATAGATTTATTCAATTGAGTGATGTAATGTAAGTATGAATTTTATTATATATAATTAATTTACCTTAATTTCCGTCCAGTGACGTCAAGCGTAATTTATATTTGGTTACGCGTTTCAGGCCATGTGGCCCATCCTTAGACCATCACTCCAAGAGGAGCTCGTTAAAAAATAAAAACTCCACATAAAACAAACACATAATAAATAAATACAAAAATATATTAAAACATATAAAGGCGTTCTATTACACGAACACGGTGCACCGCGTGTAGCATGCCTGAACTGCGTCAATGGAACCTATTATCTATTATTATCTGTAATCGATCGCAGCGCAGTATCATACAGTGGGTTGGACCTGAAGTTAAGTTTATCATTAAGTATGTCGTCACACACATCTGGGTTATTATGACCTTTATATATCTCGAATTCTTCAAGCGCATCCATATAACGGCCTTTGGCACAATAATGTAGGGGTATGAAGTTATTGTTGAAATTTGTATAAGAATGATTACATGAAATCAGATGCCTTGTAAAGTTAGATTTAATATTATCTATGGAAAAATTACCCCTGTTAAAATGGCTTTGTGGTGTGTGTTCGCGGAATCTTTTGATGAACGGTCTACCCGTTTGGCCGATATAAAATCGGTCACAATCGTCACATATAAGCTTGTAAATACCAGTTTTGGATTCAATTGTTGTCTGAATGACTGGGCGAACTAAGTTCCGTAGACGGTTATTTGTTTTAAAAATGACAGTATAGCCTAATTTATTTAAAGTGGATGTAAGGATCTTGGGCATCAACTCAGTGTATGTTGTTGTGACGTATTTGTTGTTAGGTGTAATATCATGTGTCTGTTTGGAACGACGGGATTTGTGTTTTCTAAGAATATTGTCAATCATTTGGGATTCATATCCGTTGGCCAGAGCTATGTGTTTAATTATGTTGAGTTCACACTTGAAATCATCATTATTTAGGGGGATCATCAAAAGTCTGTGAATAAAACTGTTGTAGGCCGCTAATTTTTGAGAGAAGGGGTGGTGTGAGTCTGCATGTATGGTCACGTTTGTGGTGGTAGGTTTTCTGTAAATTTTAAAGTTTAAACTGTTAAGTTGCCTGGTGACAGTAAGATCAAGAAAGTTGAGTTCATTATTGGTTTCAGTTTCCATAGTAAATTGAATATTGTGGGTAACGGTATTCATATGATTTTTAAGATTACTGATTTGGCGTAAAGTACCGTTAAAAATTAGAAAAGTATCATCAACATATCGGCCATAAAAGATAATATTATTGGCGTAGATATTATTGTTAAGGATATAATTGTTCTCATAAAAGTCAAGATATATATCAGCCAACAGGCCGGATAATGGTGAACCCATGGCCAGGCCGTCTGTTTGAATATAATAATTACCGTTGAAAGTAAAATAGTTTTGCTGAAGGATGAGTCTTAGTATGATAATTAGTTCTTTAATGAGTTGTGTGTCCAATTTGTTAGTATCATGAAGAATGTCATTCAAAATATCTAAAGTTTGGTTCACGGGTATATTTGTGTATAAATTGATGATGTCAAAGGAGGCTAGTTTGTAACTGGCTTGTAATTTTATGTCATTGACTTTGTTTATGAAATCAATATTGTTGACGATAATATGGTTGTTTTTGAGAAAGATGTTATCTTTAATTAGTGTGATGAGTTTTTTGGCCGTTTTGAAACCCGGGGCCATAGTAAAGTTGACTAATGGCCTGATAGGAATATCATCCTTGTGGATTTTGGATCCTCGTTCAGACAACAATTGAATCCAAAACTGGTATTTACAAGCTTATATGTGACGATTGTGACCGATTTTATATCGGCCAAACGGGTAGACCGTTCTACAAAAGATTCCGCGAACACACACCACAAAGCCATTTTAACAGGGGTAATTTTTCCATAGATAATATTAAATCTAACTTTACAAGGCATCTGATTTCATGTAATCATTCTTATACAAATTTCAACAATAACTTCATACCCCTACATTATTGTGCCAAAGGCCGTTATATGGATGCGCTTGAAGAATTCGAGATATATAAAGGTCATAATAACCCAGATGTGTGTGACGACATACTTAATGATAAACTTAACTTCAGGTCCAACCCACTGTATGATACCGCGCTGCGATCGATTACAGATAATAATAGATAACAGGTTCCATTGACGCAGTTCAGGCATGCTACACGCGGTGCACCGTGTTACCGTGTTCGTGTAATAGAACGCCTTTATATGTTTTAATATATTTTTGTATTTATTTATTATGTGTTTGTTTTATGTGGATTTTTTATTTTTTAACGAGCTCCTCTTGGAGTGATGGTCTGAGGATGGGCCACATGGCCTGAAATGCGTAACCAAATATAAATTACACTTGACGTCACTGGATGGAAATTAAGGTAAATTAATTATATATAATTATCATACAGTGACTTGGATCGCTTTAAATATGTTTAAAATGAATTTTATAATGCAATTTAAATAAAGTAAAATGTTTAATGTTTGAATAATAAATTTTAAATGTGTTTAAAGGGTTTTAAATGGAATGATGAAATTAATTTGAGGTAGTAATTAATGTAAAAGGTTGTAAAAGGTAGAGTTTGGGTGATGATTATTTCAATAAGGCATTTAAGTCAGTCAGAGTTAACTTTAATGGGTGTTAGATAAAATAAGAATGTTGGAATACAAGTAATACAGAAAAGGGGTAATAGCAGGGACACAGTAGCGATAGTGTATATACTGTATGTAAAGTAATGATAGTGATGTAATTGGGGAATAAACAGATGGTGGTGAAATTTTGTAAAGAGGTAAGGAGTCCTCAACAAAAGGCGTTGTGGCGGGAGGTGAACCGTATGTGCGTTGGCGGACTTACCTGCGAGAAGCCAGGAACTAATAAGGGAATGAGTATAAGGGAGAGAACACACATCCTAGGTACAAAGAGAGTATTAGATATTTTATTATAAGAAGAAAATGATTTAAGTGGAATTAGTGTTGAAGGGGGTTATTATTGAGAGATTGCTGTCACCCTATGCAAATCTGTTAGTGGTTGTTAGTAGGAAGAAAGAAGGTGAGTAAGGTTATATATGTATAAATGCCCATTCAATAAATCAAATCATTGTGAATAACGGAGAATCACCCAAACCAAGTAATGATGAAAATGTTAAATAGAAAATCATAGTTGAAGTGTAATAATAAATGAAACAAGTGAAAGATTTAATAGAATTTGAAATTAAAGTAAAGCTGTAAGGTGTGTAATTTTGGTCAAACTTAGATGTGAATTGTTTATTTTTAAGGTAATAACAACAATGTTAATTATGAGTGTATTATGTATTGTGTTAGTGTGTAGGAATCTTAAACATGAATTGTTTTTTTTATAGATTCCCCACTTTCGGGCGGTCCCGGCCTTACCAGCCCAGACCGTGGTTTTGGATGACAATCAGCTGTGGGCAGAATTATTGTAAAACTGACCATAGCTGGTTGCCGCTGAAATTGGTATAACTTAGAAATTAACAGGGGGTTTTTATATCTGGGGAATCTACACAACTATGGAACAGCGGCTATCATCGAAGGTGGTGATAGTGCCATGTTAAGGGCATATGAATCATTATAGTAGGATTACTAGTGTCCTCGGACATCAGTAATGCCGAATTTTTATATAACGCTGAAGCAAGAATGGGATAGGCAGCATCTACATCCTAATTAAAATGCAGTTCTTGTGGATACAAATGGGCGCTACAGTCTACCATCAGTAAACAATAGAGTGTGTGGAAAAGGAGCTGGCCGTTACAAGCCAGGGGCATAAACAATAGAGTGTTTATGCAACCAGGTAAATGCTTTGCACGGTTTACCCGTGAGCCTATTTACCTAATTGTAACTGGGATATGGGGGGATATTAGATATTGATGGAGAAGGAGGTTACTAAACTGTTAGTAATGAGTTATTGAATATTAGATTGAATTATGTTAATGAGGTAGAGTGTGTAGTTGATTTTATGATGTATCTAGATGATTTTGTGTTGATTTGAGATGTTTTTATGGAGATGGTTAACAAAGTTTGAGAAAGATATAAGCAAATAATTTGTTATTAGGTAGTTGATTTAAATGTGTTTAAGAGAATTTTAATAAGGAATTTAAATATTTTTAGATGGAATTTGGATGATGAGAGATATTATTTTTTAATGATGTAATGGGAAATGTTTATTTAAATTCTGATTGGAATCAGAGAAATATTTTGAATTTGGAAGAAGAGTTAACAAGAGAGGGGCATACAGAATGTTGATAGAAGAGTTTGAAATGTTTCATATATATATATATATATGTGTGTGTGTGTGTATTAAGAGTTAAGAAGAAACCAGTGCTTCTTAACGCAAACCAGCGCACAGCTAACGGGAAACAGATCAGTTAGGGATATGGTATTATGCAAGGCCACTATTTGATATTTTGATTTGATGTTTCAGAGTCTGGTGATGCTGTGGCGGCAGTCTTGAACTGGCCAGCGCGTCAGAACAGGAGCGTAAAGTGCCTGACTGGCCTTGTGGTGTTGGGATCTCGAAAGAGAAGTCCAGTAAGGTCATTCAGGTGCTGTCACAATCACTAGACCAAGGGGTAAGTTAAATATTTTTTATAAAACGTAGAGGGGGTTGTGGCAACATATCCTGGCTGATCCTTTTAGGAAGTATGAGCGTGTCAATGAGAGTTGTTATGCTTCGGTATAAAACCTCTCATTGAGGGGGTATTGTAACGGGACATTTAGGCCTACCTGGGATAATATAAAAAAAAAATTATTTTTGATAAAAATAATAGTTTATTATGTAATATTAATTTTGGGGAAACATGAAAAATAATATAATATTTATGGGAAAAGTAAACAAATTTAGAGTTCATGAATTATACAACGTAAGAAACAAGCACGTGGATTTGTGTCAAGGACGGCTCCGTACGTGAGCAGAACAGTTATTTTTAGATACGTGACAAGCAAATTATGTAACTCAACAGTCATACGATGTTACGTCAGTCCAATACGTCACGCTGGAATGTGAGGTGTGTTCAGCCTGACCACACATATTGGCGTAGTGATACTAATAAAACAATAAGATTTGGTCATGTGGACCCCAACCACTTCAGAAAATAGTGCAGTTCATCTCGCCCAGTTCAAACCTACTCATTGTACCGGCTGGACGCAAATAAAAGTTCTAGAACGTAAATCACAGGCGCCCGCACTTAAAATGTGAATACCGCACGTATAAAAATTTTTAAATGTAAAATAACAAATGTCAGCTTAATCAGAGTGAACTAACAGTTAAATGGTTTTTTCAAAAAACATGTAAATACAGTGAAGTTTAAATAAGGATCTACGTAGTGCGCGTAGAACAATGCGACGTCTTATGGACTCAAATATCAGCTAAGTAACCTTCGATTGTCATTTAACATCAAAAATCAGATATAAATTTTATGATGAAACCAATTTTTTTTTAAACACTAAACAAATGAGATCTCATATGGGCATGGGGGAATGTAAGACGGAGTGAATGAGAGTACGTAATAAATAAGGAACGCTGGTTTGCTCAATATAGGTAGTAAATTAATTGAATAAATACCATGGTTTCATTTTAATTGTTTCTTCTTTTAAATGTTAAACTTATATATATATATATATATTGCAACGAATCACAGGATCATGATAGGCGGGGCAAGTTCATATATTACACAGACAATGGACATTCATATTATATTGGTAGATGGTTAAGTTTGGTTGTTATCAATTGTATTTAGTAAGGTTAAGGGTTTAGTTTAGAAAAACTGTGCATTATTATTTATGGTTATTCATGTACTGTGTTAGTGGAAATGTGCGCGCGTGCGCGAGTGGGAAACGTTTCCCGGGCGGTGCGTGATGTATTATCGTTGTTTTGACATTAGCTGAACTGAGACATGTGTATCGCTACAATCCCTATACCTGTCGGACTATTGTTTACGTTCATGTGTATTATTAGTATGTAGGCAGTCATGCATGAGATACGAGTAGTCTGATTACCGCTATGCATGCTGTTACAAAGTAAATGCACTCTACTGCATGAAAAGTGCATGGTCACTTTACTAACCATGTGACTTCCATCCACCAATAGAATGCTGACTGGTGGTTGGAAATTTTCTTAAGCCTGTCGTTACACAGGCAGTTCTTCTACGCCATCTACCGCGAACGGAACGTGCACTCCTTGTACAAGATTCTACCGCTTGCAAGGTGTTGTAAAAACTATTCGTCGTTAGTGAAACGGGAAGACTCAGAACTGTGTGTGTAGTACATTTGCACACATCAGTGTTTTAACGCATTGTGCGAAAATTTACAAGCAGTTCTTCACTGCTGCTTCCGCGAACGGTACATACAATCCTTGTTCAAGACTCTACCGCTTGCAAGGATCTGTTAAGACTTTTCGGGGATAGTAACGCGTGTGACGCATAACAATTGATTTTATATCTTTACACACGATATTAATATTGTAGTATTACGTGTGTAAGAAGTGAGTGTAACTGTATCACTGTGCGAGATTTTCCGCAGTGACATTATCATTAATTGTTACGCAATAGTTCCATCATGACGTTTCCGTGCTAGTGCAAGATTTCCTCATAGGGTGGTCTGCTGATCGCGGTAGACCTTGGTATTCGCGAGAACACTTGAAGAAGCCGGAGAGGTATAAGCTCAATATACCGTTATTAGATTAAACTCACTGTCACCTGAGATATTACTTGGTCTTAAACTCTATATAAGTTTTGCGAGTAATAAAATCCGTAGTACCGTTGTGTGTGCGAAGTGTCGGATTCATCGTGGGAATTTCAGGACATCAACCCAGCTGTTGCAGGACATCAGCCCAGCTGTTACAGGACATCAGCCCAGCTGTTATAGGACATCAGCCCAGCTGTTATAGGACCAGCCCAGCTGTTACAGGACGCCAGCCCAGCTGTAAACGTTTCTGGTGAAACGTCTGTCATTTGTAAGCCACACCTGACGATCCAACTATACCGCAAAGACCGGCCTTTCTCTTCAACAACATCATCGTGGGAGTCTTCTTATGTAACGTATCACGTCTTGCGTATGAACATTATTGAACATTTTAAAAGAAAGACTCTATATCAAACATTACATTCTGTACATTTAAAATATACCATATAAACTATAACTTGTGTTTGTACAATAAATAATCTTAAACCCTCCAATATAGACTTGTAATTTGAAATACACATACTATCATATCCTATGCGCCAATAGTTTAGTAATTTGTGTTGTCGCATAGAGATATTTTGGCGCTTAGCAACGTAGGGCTCGTAAAATAGCGGAAATTTTATGCTATTATATATTTGTCTACGAGTATAAAATTTTGTTGGAAAAATCCGACGTATAAGTATAATTAACGTAATAATTGTGTGTGTATTGTTCATATGAAAATCTGTGGATATAATTTTTCAAGTGTGCATATTCTCTTGTATATCATATATGAACAGATTTTATCAGTATATTGGAGGTAGATTATTAGTTGTTGTATGTTAGATAAGGTATTTACATGTTGATATTTTGAACTGCTTTTTCTGTGTGCATATAAACTGGTTACCATATGTTCTAATCTTGTTGTGATAATAATAACTTGCTTTGCGTATAAATCAATAAGTTTAAATTTACTAAATTTTAAATTAATTTGTGATCACTATGTCGAATAAAAAAGAGCTTATAGAATATTTAAGGGCCAGGTCACTTGATGATAAAACCATATCTGAGCGGAGTAGAGCCGTTAGGCGGAAATTCTGGGATAGAATTGAAAGTAATATTAACGAGGCAACTCGCTTAGGGCATAGTATTTCATTGTTCGATATGATCGGAGAATTAGATTATGCATGCAATTATAGTGAAGATGACGAAAATGAAATTAGTAATAGCAACACTATTAGTCCAGAACATACTTCAGATAATTGCTGCGAGGAGATGAAAGCCGTGGAAGAAGAGATGATAGCGGATATACAAGGAGTTTCAGAGGAAAGTAAAGCCAGGGATGAGGAGATGATAGCCATTAGGCAGGAATTTTGGGAAGAAATGGACGCCGACAGAGAGGAGAGGATGGCGAAACTACAGGAAATGTCAGCTGATATTGAAGTAGATTTATCTGTTGAGAATATTGCACCTTGTGATAAATTTGAAGTACCGAATGTCCTTGTGGAACATACTCTCAACGAAAGTAATATGGAAGTTAACCAAGATGTGACATCTGAAGGATTAACGGAGAACAATAGCGTAGCAGGTGAACTTGAAAGTGATTATACAGAAACCACCTTATTAGGGCCTAGTAGTTCATATCTCGGTAAAGTTGAGTATTTAGATTCTGCATCGGATGGTAGTGAAGATAACAGAAATGAAATTAGTAGTAACAACACTATTAATCTGGAACATACTTCAGGTAAGTGCTGTGATGAGGTGATATTTTATAGTGTAACAGATATAGCATGCGAGAACCGTGAACCTATGATAGGATCTGAAGCTATCATGGATGCGGACAGTGTATGCATAACACATAAAAATTCCGAACCAGTAGTAGAGCCTGGAACTAGTATGGGTACTAACGGTGCAGGTATTTATGACACATGGCCTGATGATGAGGTACTAGATGAATCTATATCAGGTACTGAGGTGTTTACGGAGGACGGAGAGGTGAATGATACTGGTGACAATAAGGGGACAACAATTATGGTAAATAATAATGAACCGCCGCGTAATCAGTTTCATGTTCAAACACCACAAAATCAGCCGCAATCACAACAACATAAAAATACAACTCAGCAATTTAATACCAACTTATTAGCAACAGTTACTGGAAATGATTTAGTTGAAAAGCAGTTCAATCAATCAAGTATGAAAAATGTTAGTTATAAGAATGAAACTGTTATGTATGGCCTATATCCTGCCGAAATTAGGGATAATTTAGTATGTAATAATGATAATAGTAATAAACATGAGGGAAATATTAGGATTGAAAATTGCACCGACCTTATTGTCGAAGCAAAAATCAATGGTTATGGCGACGAGAGGTTGTCCGACAGTGGCACAGAAATATCGCTGTTGGACAAGCAGTTACGAAAGAGGTGTAAAAACCACTTTGTACAAATGCCGATTCTGCAGGTAAGTCACACAAGGATAAAATCAGGAGCGTGTGAGTCGCAGGTAATTGAAAAACAGGCAATTAAAGCAACATACGAACAGGGTACGGAAATAGATGCGACCGTCCTTGGAGTTAGAAAACTCAGACATAATATTATTTGGGAAGTTGATAAATTGAATAAACGGCATGCCGCATTGGAAGTTCAGAAAGAATTATTGCCAGCTAAAGTTGATTGTCGACCTCAAGTTATCAGACTGGGACGCTCGAAAGATAAGATAACGAATAACTCACCGACCCCCAAGGTTCAGTTAATGAGTTGCGAGATAAGGCAATTACGGCGTATATTAAACAAATTCAAATCTGTATTTCCAAGTAAACGTGTGCGTTTCAAAACTGAGAAAAATTTATACAAAAAACTCAGAAATAAATGTCAGGATATAGGGGTAAGAATGTGTAGTGATTTAAATATGTCAATTCAGGTTTAAATGTTGTATGTAAGATGGCTCTGTGAATGAACAATAATCTAGTTTTGATTAGGAATGTTGTCTGTGTACCCTGTGACACTGCATAAGATTTCGTTATCTGTGTGTCAAGAACATGTGTGTTTGTTTTGGTTTGAAGGTTACCACGTGTCTTTTGATTTGATGCTTCTGTCAAAGTGACAGTTGGAAATGTTAGTATTAATTGAGGATGTTTATTTGATTTTAGTTCGAGGGTATTATTATTATTTCAGGATTAGGAAGTTGTTTTGGTTATATTGAAAAAAAAAAATTTTTTTTATTTTTTGTTAGTTAACTAAAGAAAAAAAAAAATTTTTTTTTTATGCGGGAAGGAGTTAATCCTGCAACGAATCACAGGATCATGATAGGCGGGGCAAGTTCGTATATTACACAGACAATGGACATTCATATTATATTGGTAGATGGTTAAGTTTGGTTGTTATCAATTGTATTTAGTAAGGTTAAGGGTTTAGTTTAGAAAAACTGTGCATTATTATTTATGGTTATTCATGTACTGTGTTAGTGGAAATGTGCGCGCGTGCGCGAGTGGGAAACGTTTCCCGGGCGGTGCGTGAAGTATTATCGTTGTTTTGACATTAGCTGAACTGAGACATGTGTATCGCTACAATCCCTATACCTGTCGGACTATTGTTTACGTTCATGTATATTATTAGTATGTAGGCAGTCATGCATGAGATACGAGTAGTCTGATTACCGCTATGCATGCTGTTACAAAGTAAATGCACTCTACTGCATGAAAAGTGCATGGTCACTTTACTAACCATGTGACTTCCATCCACCAATAGAATGCTGACTGGTGGTTGGAAATTTTCTTAAGCCTGTCGTTACACAGGCAGTTCTTCTACGCCATCTACCGCGAACGGAACGTGCACTCCTTGTACAAGATTCTACCGCTTGCAAGGTGTTGTAAAAACTATTCGTCGTTAGTGAAACGGGAAGACTCAGAACTGTGTGTGTAGTACATTTGCACACATCAGTGTTTTAACGCATTGTGCGAAAATTCACAAGCAGTTCTTCACTGCTGCTTCCGCGAACGGTACATACAATCCTTGTTCAAGACTCTACCGCTTGCAAGGATCTGTTAAGACTTTTCGGGG
Organism: Magicicada septendecula; assembly: GCA_034769895.1. NCBI lineage: Eukaryota > Metazoa > Arthropoda > Insecta > Hemiptera > Cicadidae > Magicicada > Magicicada septendecula. The sequence goes on from CM068370.1 coordinate 500,340,143, forward strand.
ATAGTAACGCGTGTGACGCATAACAATTGATTTTATATCTTTACACACGATATTAATATTGTAGTATTACGTGTGTAAGAAGTGAGTGTAACTGTATCACTGTGCGAGATTTTCCGCAGTGACATTATCATTAATTGTTACGCAATAGTTCCATCATGACGTTTCCGTGCTAGTGCAAGATTTCCTCATAGGGTGGTCTGCTGATCGCGGTAGACCTTGGTATTCGTGAGAACACTTGAAGAAGCCGGAGAGGTATAAGCTCAATATACCGTTATTAGATTAAACTCACTGTCACCTGAGATATTACTTGGTCTTAAACTCTATATAAGTTTTGCGTGTAATAAAATCCGTAGTTCCGTTGTGTGTGCGAAGTGTCGGATTCATCGTGGGAATTTCAGGACATCGACCCAGCTGTTGCAGGACATCAGCCCAGCTGTTACAGGACATCAGCCCAGCTGATATAGGACATCAGCCCAGCTGTTATAGGACACCAGCCCAGCTGTTATAGGACCAGCCCAGCTGTTACAGGACGCCAGCCCAGCTGTAAACGTTTCTGGTGAAACGTCTGTCATTTGTAAGCCACACCTGACGAACCAACTATACCGCAAAGACCGGCCTTTCTCTTCAACAACATCATCGTGGGAGTCTTCTTATGTAACGTATCACGTCTTGCGTATGAACATTATTGAACATTTTAAAAGAAAGACTCTATATCAAACATTACATTCTGTACATTTCAAATATACCATATAAACTATAACTTGTGTTTGTACAATAAATAATCTTAAACCCTCCAATATAGACTTGTAATTTGAAATACACATACTATCATATCCTATGCGCCAATAGTTTAGTAATTTGTGTTGTCGCAATATATATATATATATATATATTGCAACGAATCACAGGATCATGATAAGCGGGGCAAGTTCATATATTACACAGACAATGGACATTCATATTATATTGGTAGATGGTTAAGTTTGGTTGTTATCAATTGTATTTAGTAAGGTTAAGGGTTTAGTTTAGAAAAACTGTGCATTATTATTTATGGTTATTCATGTACTGTGTTAGTGGAAATGTGCGCGCGTGCGGGAGTGGGAAACGTCTCCCAGGCGGTGCGTGAAGTATTATCGTTGTTTTGACATTAGCTGAACTGAGACATGTGTGTCGCTACAATCCCTATACCTGTCGGACTATTGTTTACGTTCATGTATATTATTAGTATGTAGGCAGTCATGCATGAGATACGAGTAGTCTGATTACCGCTATGCATGGTGTTACAAAGTAAATGCACTCTACTGCATGAAAAGTCCATGGTCACTTTACTAACCATGTGACTTCCATCCACCAATAGAATGCTGACTGGTGGTTGGAAATTTTCTTAAGCCTGTCGTTACACAGGCAGTTCTTCTACGCCATCTACCGCGAACGGAACGTGCACTCCTTGTACAAGATTCTACCGCTTGCAAGGTGTTGTAAAAACTATTCGTCGTTAGTGAAACGGGAAGACTCAGAACTGTGTGTGTAGTACATTTGCACACACCAGTGTTTTAACGCATTGTGCGTAAAATTACAAGCAGTTCTTCACTGCTGCTACCGCGAACGGTACATACAATCCTTGTACAAGACTCTACCGCTTGCAAGGATCTGTTAAGACTTTTCGGGGATAGTAACGCGTGTGACGCATAACAATTGATTTTATATCTTTACACACAATATTAATATTGTAGTATTACGTGTGTAAGAAGTGAGTGTAACTGTATCACTGTGCGAGTTTTTCCGCAGTGACAGTATCATTAATTGTTACGCAATAGTTCCATCAAGACGTTTCCGTGCTAGTGCAAGATTTCCTCATAGGGTGGTCTGCTGATCGCGGTAGACCTTGGTATTCGCGAGAACACTTGAAGAAGCCGGAGAGGTATAAGCTCAATATACCGTTATTGATTAAACTCACCGTCACCTGAGATATTACTTGGTCTTAAACTCTATATAAGTTTTGCGTGTAATAAAATCCATAGTACTGTTGTGTGTGCGAAGTGTCGGATTCATCGTGGGAATTTCAGGACATCAACCCAGCTGTTACAGGACATCAGCCCAGCTGTTATAGGACATCAGCCCAGCTGTTATAGGACACCAGCCCAGCTGTTATAGGACACCAGCCCAGCTGTTATAGGACCAGCCCAGCTGTTACAGGATGCCAGCCCAGCTGTAAACGTTTCTGGTGAAACATCTGTCATTTGTAAGCCACACCTGACGAACCAACTATACCGCAAAGACCGGCCTTTCTCTTCAACAACATCATCGTGGGAGTCTTCTTATGTAACGTATCACGTCTTGCGTATGAACATTATTTAACATTTTGAAAGAAAGACTCTATATCAAACATTACATTCTGTACATTTCAAATATACCATATAAACTATAACTTGTGTTTGTACAATAAATAATCTTAAACCCTCCAATATAGACTTGTAATTTGAAATACACATACTATCATATCCTATGCGCCAATAGTTTAGTAATTTGTGTTGTCGCATAGAGATATTTTAGCGCTTAGCAACGTAGGGCTCGTAAAATAGCGGAAATTTGACGCTATTACATATTTGTCTATGAATATAAAATTTGTTGGAAAAATCCGACGTATAAATATAATTAAAGTAATAATTGTATGTGTATTGTTCATGTGAAAAGCTGAGGATATAATTTTTCAAGTGTGCATATTCTCTTGTATGTCATATATGAACAGATTTTATCAGTATATTGGAGGTAGATTATTAGTTGTTGTATGTTAGATAAGGTATTTACATGTTGATGTTTTGTACTGCTTTCCGCGTGCATATAAACTGGTTACCATATGTTCTAACCTTGTTGCGATAATAATAACTTGCTTTGAGTATAAATTACTAAATTTTAAAGTAATTTGTGATCACTATGTCGAATAAAAAAGAGCTTACAGAATATATAAAGACGTAGTGTATAAAATTATCAATGGCGGATGGAAGATTATGGTACCGGACGCCATGGTGGAAGACCTCACCTGGATGTGTCATGAGAGTCTGGCTCATGCGGGGCCTTATAAATGTTACCTGGCAATGCGGGAGGATTTTGTGTGTCTAAATATGACCAGGAAAATAAAGGCCATACTCCGCTCATGCCACATCTGCCAAACAGCGAAATATCCGAACCAACATACCCAGGTTGAAATGGGTAACATTGTTGTGCGTAATAAAAATGACCTTGTATGCATTGATTTTTTGGGTCCACTTCCTCGGGCGGCACGTGGAGTGAAGAACCTTGTGGTTGTTACGGATGCCTTTACCAAACATGTTAGCCTATATGCTATTGGTAGACCTACTACGTCGGCTGTCATAAACATTATGCTAAATAAATACATGCCGAAAAATGGTCCCGTAAGGAAGATACTCTCAGATCAAGGTAAGCAATTTACGAACACCAAGTGGCACTCTGAGCTTGAGAAACACGGGGTCCAGACGGTCTTGACTGCGATCCGGAGACCGCAAGGTAACTTGGCCGAGCGGGTCAACAAGGAGTTGGGACGGTTGTTCCGTACGTACTGTAATACTAACCAGAGTAAGTGGCCAGAATTCCTAGAATTTTTTGAGTATGCCATAAATGGAAATTATAATTCTACTACTGGGTATACTCCGAATGAACTCCAAACCGGAGAAATGCCAGGCCGGGTCTGGGGTAAACACATTGAAAGGATAGCGACGCATAATATGCCTATACCAGTTGAGATAAAGAAAATCGAGGCTAGAAGACGCATTAAAAAGTGCGCCGAGGAGCGCACGGAAAAATTTAATGCGGAACATAAACTAGTCAAGTTCAAGACTGGAGAGAGTGTGCTTTTACGAGCATTAAATGTTGGAAGAAGGGAGGACAACACAGCCGCGAAGTTTTTTAGGCTGTATAATGGTCCGTATACCCTGTCGGAGCAAGTTGGGAAAAATACCTTTATCTTAACCAACCCAAATACCAACCGTGCGATTGGTAAATTCCATGCGTCCTCATTGAGGAAGTATTATACAAAGGATCCGTAAACTCAGAAATAAATGTCAGGATATAGGGGTAAGAATGTGTAGTGATTTGAATATGTCAATTCAGGTTTAAATGTTGTATGTAAGATGGCTCTGTGAATGAACAATAATCTAGTTTTGATAAGGAATGTTGTCTGTGTACCCTGTGACCCTGCATAAGATTTCGTTATCTGTGTGTCAAGAACATGTGTGTTTGTTTTGGTTTGAAGGTTACCACGTGTCTTTTGATTTGATGCTTCTGTCAAAGTGACAGTTGGAAATGTTAGTATTAATTGAGGATGTTTATTTGATTTTAGTTCGAGGGTATTATTATTATTTCAGGATTAGGAAGTTGTTTTGGTTATATTTAAAAAAAAAAAAAAATTTTTTTTATTTTTTGTTAGTTAACTAAAAAAAAAAAAAATTTTTTTTTATGCGGGAAGGAGTTAATCCTGCAACGAATCACAGGATCATGATAAGCGGGGCAAGTTCATATATTACACAGACAATGGACATTCATATTATATTGGTAGATGGTTAAGTTTGGTTGTTATCAATTGTATTTAGTAAGGTTAAGGGTTTAGTTTAGAAAAACTGTGCATTATTATTTATGGTTATTCATGTACTGTGTTAGTGGAAATGTGCGCGCGTGCGCGAGTGGGAAACGTCTCCCGGGCGGTGCGTGAAGTATTATCGTTGTTTTGACATTAGCTGAACTGAGACATGTGTGTCGCTACAATCCCTATACCTGTCGGACTATTGTTTACGTTCATGTATATTATTAGTATGTAGGCAGTCATGCATGAGATACGAGTAGTCTGATTACCGCTATGCATGCTGTTACAAAGTAAATGCACTCTACTGCATGAAAAGTCCATGGTCACTTTACTAACCATGTGACTTCCATCCACCAATAGAATGCTGACTGGTGGTTGGAAATTTTCTTAAGCCTGTCGTTACACATGCAGTTCTTCTACGCCATCTACCGCGAACGGAACGTGCACTCCTTGTACAAGATTCTACCGCTTGCAAGGTGTTGTAAAACTATTCGTCGTTAGTGAAACGGGAAGACTCAGAACTGTGTGTGTAGTACATTTGCACACACCAGTGTTTTAACGCATTGTGCGTAAAATTACAAGCAGTTCTTCACTGCTGCTACCGCGAACGGTACATACAATCCTTGTACAAGACTCTACTGCTTGCAAGGATCTGTTAAGACTTTTCGGGGATAGTAACGCGTGTGACGCATAACAATTGATTTTATATCTTTACACACGATATTAATATTGTAGTATTACGTGTGTAAGAAGTGAGTGTAACTGTATCACTGTGCGAGTTTTTCCGCAGTGACAGTATCATTAATTGTTACGCAATAGTTCCATCAAGACGTTTCCGTGCTAGTGCAAGATTTCCTCATAGGGTGGTCTGCTGATCGCGGTAGACCTTGGTATTCGCGAGAACACTTGAAGAAGCCGGAGAGGTATAAGCTCAATATACCGTTATTGATTAAACTCACCGTCACCTGAGATATTACTTGGTCTTAAACTCTATATAAGTTTTGCATGTAATAAAATCCGTAGTACTGTTGTGTGTGCGAAGTGTCGGATTCATCGTGGGAATTTCAGGACATCAACCCAGCTGTTGCAGGACATCAGCCCAGCTGTTACAGGACATCAGCCCAGCTGTTATAGGACATCAGCCCAGCTGTTATAGGACACCAGCCCAGCTGTTATAGGACCAGCCCAGCTGTTACAGGACGCCAGCCCAGCTGTAAACGTTTCTGGTGAAACGTCTGTCATTTGTAAGCCACACCTGACGAACCAACTATACCGCAAAGACCGGCCTTTCTCTTCAACAACATCATCGTGGGAGTCTTCTTATGTAACGTATCACGTCTTGCGTATGAACATTATTTAACATTTTGAAAGAAAGACTCTATATCAAACATTACATTCTGTACATTTCAAATATACCATATAAACTATAACTTGTGTTTGTACAATAAATAATCTTAAACCCTCCAATATAGACTTGTAATTTGAAATACACATACTATCATATCCTATGCGCCAATAGTTTAGTAATTTGTGTTGTCGCAATATATATATATATATATATATATATATATATATATATATAGTAATGTAACAAAGTTGAGGTTCCCGACGTTACATAAAAACTTGGTCAACATGACTTAAAACAATGCCCAACAAAGTATGTCATAATTAAATACAAGAGTGCCAATCTCACCTAAAAAATGCATTGAAGGTACCTACTAAGGTTACTAAGTAATAAAACATGGAAGGTGTACCTAAATATAAATTATGTAATGAGTAGTATAAGATGTAAAATATAAACACTGTGTCTAGTGGGATGAGTTTAATGTATAGGAGTTGAGTATAATATACTGTTCAATTAATATTTAATGTTTTATAAAATGTACTTGTTGTTGTACTGTATCATGATATAATGTTTACATGATATTTATTTTATGTTTTGTGTGTAGTAAGTGGGGAGCCATTGCTTTAAGGAAGGACTAAGTAATGGGAACTCATTCAATTCATGTTAAACTTGTATTTAAATAATTAAATACAAATACATTTATTATGTATGGTATTATGTTAAATGTATTTACTTTAATTAATTAATGAAGATGTTTAAAATAATATTTGTAAACTTGGCTAGGAAGACAAAAAGTGTTAATAAGTTGGCAAGTAGTCATTATAATGATGTTAAAAACCAATGAAGGGTTCTATGATAAACTCCATAATAATAATAAAATGAAATCAGGAATTTAAAATTGTAATAATTGGCCATAAGCCAGTGACTCTTTGTACAGTAGGTCAAGTAAGGAAAATTAAATTAAAAACAAAAAATTATAACATGTGTAACAAAACCAGTAGGCCTAAATTTCGTATTTGTAAAAAGAAATTAATACCTTTTTTAATAAGTCCATTCAGATGAAAATGTATACTGTTTAATAAGGCAGATTAAGTGAAAGTTTTATGGGATTTAGTGTAATTCCAAGAATGGAGTATTTTATTAAATAAGAGTAGTAATATTTCCTAATTCTGGCTCTAGGATATCAAATATTATCCAATGACAGAAAGTAATGGTTATTAGGGTAACAGAAATGCAAGAAATTTTGTTGATTTCAACATTCAATTGTTATATGTGAATGGGTTAAGTTGAATTGATACGAATCCAGAAAAGAATTTATAAAAAACCTTTACATTCGATTGTTATATGATAATGGGTAAAGTTCAACAGATAAATTTAAAAAAGAGAACCGAATAAAAGAAATAAAATTTAAATAAATTAAATGTCTTGAAGAAATCCATTTAAAAAAAACTGAGTAATAACTCCTGAAACTGTATCTCAGAAATTAGAATTCTACACATCCCTAAAGTTCACGTAATTAATAAATACTCATTCAACTTATTTCCAGTAAAAGAATGATGATGAAAATCATTTAACCTTAAACAAAGATGATCCATAGCCAGAGAAGTCAAAATTAATTAAAATATAACTTAAAACAATACACGAAGAACTTTTGTATTGAAGTACTAAACCTCACTTTCAATAAACAAGCGAAGTCGTAATACTACACCAATTCCAGTGGGACCGGCAACTACTAGGATCGTGAAGAAGAACGAAGACCAGAACTGAACTTCTATTACACTCCGGGACATCACATCTAAACCTTTATTGAGAAGCTGGACGCTGTTTTTGGTCAAGAGTAGCCTAACCATTTTGTCTTCACTCTGCTGTAAACAGACACGGCCACCTTAAGTATCGTACCGCTTGGTAACAAACCTGCTTATATTTAATTTTATATATTAAGAGTTAATAACAATTGTAATACTTAGTAACCTTAATTTTGCATTACCTGGCCTTACTAATCGTTAAAAGAATTACACGTACCCTGGGATAAGAGATAAACCGAAAATTATATTTAAATTGTAATATACACCACTAGTTCACTAACAAATCGATTCAGTATTGTACGATCGATATTATGATCTAATAACCAACGAAGACAAATGTTGAAATTTTAAAATAATATAAATAAAGAATCCTTCTTGTATGTGACGATGTTCTGTGTTATCGTAAAATAGTTATTGTATTTTGATTAAGGAGTAATTTACAGAGAAAGAAAGTGATAAAACCGTCAAGTGAACGACTTAACCTGTAAGCACGGGTTAATTACTAACAACAGCGCTTGTTGCAGACAGCTGGTGAATACGGGAGAGTGAAGAACTAATTTATTCTCTTCGCCACTCTTTGGTCAATTTAAATAATACAGACTGACTAGGGTTGGAGAGAATTACTGAATTATTAACTATCATACCCGTAATATAGCGTTATTCTCTGGTAAAACACTTGGTAATTAATTAACACAGGTCTATGTTCAACATACGAATCATATCAACTATATAATAAATAATTGTTTTTATAAATTAATCTTGATTTGCAGGAGATCTCATCTGCAACAACATAATAAATATTTTTTCTTATAAATAGAGTGGATTAGTAACAAATTGGTTAATTCAATGTGGGCTGAATTAACGATAAACCCGCAACCGTATTACACTCGCTACACACGTAACATCGGCTTGTTGTTACAAATTGCCGCATCCAACGTGGGGCTCGACGTTGATACACGGGAGTCACATATAAGTAACTACACAAACGTAACATCGGTTTGTTGTTACAATATATATATATATATATATATATATATATATATATGGGAAAATTATAGCATTGAATAATTAGAAATATGGCTAACAACCAGTGTTCTAAAGATAATGAAGTAATGGAAAGAAATAATGTGCTATAAAATTAATAAATAATTTATGAAAACAAATAAGTTGTTGAGTAAATTATTTCAAAGCAACCATATTGTTTTCAACACGTCTAATTCGAAACCCTGGACACGGTAAGTGAAAAATTTAAGTTGGCAACTAACAACATGGCGGCACTAGCCGTAAGTATAAAAAATGTAAACAGTCAATTAATAAATTTATAAGTATAATAAAACATAACAACTTTATTTCAGTTTTAAATTCATCCAAATTCTTGTTTTATTGGTCAAATTTATTATTCATCATTTCCATAATCATTGATAATTGATTAAATATATTCACATCATTACTTTTACTACTTTCAGGTTCTACCGTCTCAATTACATTTGTTGCTATTTCGCCTACACTCTCATTGACATTTTCATTTTGCGTTAAGTTATTTGTGGTTACTACATCATCTTGTGTGGCATCCAACATGGGTCCCACAGACGCATTCTCATATAAGTTTGTATTTGTATTTTTCTCTGCCATTTTCGACTAAGTTGTAAATTTTTAAATTTAATTTACGTCACTGTTAACGGGCGCCAACTGAAACTGTTCAGTATTTAGATGTTAATTTCGTCCCTAGTTTGGACTCCAACTGAAACTGTATTGTATTTAAAATTACAATACAATTGACTTTACATGTTAAGGTTAACCCAGGATGTCGTTTAGTGTACTTGGCAGAGAATAATAGGCAAATACATATTTATAGAGTTAAAATTGAATCTTATTTTATTTTTCTTTATATTGACATTCCCTCAAAATGAACACATCTATTCTGCCCTGAGGCGCAAAACAAGTTACCAGTATTATTACATCAAAAATAGATTGTACTGAATCATCAGTTTAACCATGTATATATATTATAACAGCACCAAATATTAACTATTTGGGGTTATATGTTGCCCGCATACTGAAAGCATATTTAAATAAAATATAACAGTCAAAACTCCATTTGAATGTAGAGCATTGAAAATAATGCTTTGTAAAGCAACGCACACGTGGTCATTATGTAATCAGTTCGCTGTACAAGGAAGCGACCACACCCAAACTGTTAATTATTAATATCTCGGAAACTAATAAATAAAGGCGAAATCCAACATAGCCAAAATGTTTGCCGAAATATTAATAATGACGTGTGCAAATTTTACGCGATATAATTAACAAATGAAAGAGTTAATTAAATATAATTGAATAACTTCTGTAAAAATAGAGTTACAGTAATAAGATTTTAGTATGTTATAAAGATAATAAATTCTGACAGATTGTATATTTTAGATTTCACACAACTTGGTTTGCAACCAAGTTATTGCAAAATTTAATAAGCACAGGAAATCCGGAGCGACAAATTGGTTCCGCTGATAGTAATATTAGAAATAATATCAATTCTCCGTCTGTGGGAACCTAACTTCATTCTCACGGACCAAGGGAATTCAAATTTTATGGAGTAGGGAGAGTGTGTCGGCCAATCAAATCACTTGATGCGAGCCCCGGCCAGCGAGGTGTTTATGGGCTGAAACATCACTCTTTTGCCAGTACTCACGAAGTTAAGACGTAGTCCTTCGATCGTCTAGTAACCAAAGTGGTGAAGATCAACAAGAAGACTCTACGTGGTCAACACACACGCAATTACGAACACACCAAGTACAGATTATCTGTATAGCTCGTAATTGTTACGTAAAGGCGAGATACTCTTCAGTACATCAACCAAGCTTATTGTGTACTACCAGTTAGTCATAAGCACGCAAGAGATCCACCAGACTTCAAGACCAGACTTCAAGAATACAGCAGAGAGGCCGTCTAAATCATTGGTGAACAGCTGACGAGCAGAGCGACCACCCGAACGAAGCACACACACACACGCTGACGTGCAACGTGCGAATCGACGAGGGACAGGAAGCAGTTCCAGCGGACAGCAGCAGACGTTAAAATATTCACAAACAGCAAGGAAGCAGAGTGTTGCTGAATTTTGAACTCCACGACCGAATCCAGCAGTTCTAAGCAGATTACTTTCTCTAACCAAGGACTCAAATCGACGAGGGACAAATCGGGACGACATCCTCTTCAGTAACAGGAAAGCAAAATCCACTTATTTATTTTTCAGATCAAATTTTCTATTTTTCAATTAAAACATTGTAATTCAAATAATTTAGGTGCTAAACAAAAAAGCAAAGACTCTAGTAATTAAAAAGTAAATTCATTGTGATAATCTGTATAGCAGTTTAAGTCATTAGTAAGTTATAGTTAAGAAATAGAAGTATTATAAAAGCGCTATACAAATCTTAACTGACAATCTAATTATTAGATCATACTGGAGTATATCAGAAGTAGAATCACTAGAAATGAAATAACGTGAACTAGACTGTCACGTCAAATTCATTTTAATTAATTATTCTAATTAATTTCAGAGTTTTATATTTTGTTTCATGAACATTTAAATTCAATTTAATTAAAGAAATTTAATTAGATTAAATCCATTAATAAATTAATATTTAAATTGCAATTAACTCGCCAAAGAACGAGTTCAGTTTCTTTCAACTATTGACCAATCGAAAAACATTGATTCATTGTTTAGACTGTAAGAAATTCATAATATAATAACCATTCTATTCTTGTGTGTTGTTGGTGTAATAAACAACGTTTTATTACCCCATATAACAGTGTTTTATTGTTGTACGATAAAACCTACCAGTCTCACAAAACTCTCCCCCTTTAAAGTAACCTATTTTGTGTGTTGTTGTAATAAATTTGAGATTACTAGCTTGCGAACTTCAAATCCAAAATCCACACGCCCTAGTCGGAAGAATCTGCAAGATCAGACAGCAGGTAGGTACTCACACACAACACGACACTACAATAACGCATAGAAGTAGAGTCATAATATATATATATATATATATATATATATTCGCAAACCCAGCACTTCTTACTTATTTGTTCACACAACCACACATACTTTCACACTTTTACATATTGATATATCTTTTATTTATTGAGATCCCTTGTTTTAAATTGTTTAATACATTTTTACTGAAATTGAATTGTGACCAGTTTGTCCTTTTGTTGCTTATCCTTTTCATAAGTAGTCTCCGAATCGTAGTTGCACCATGAAAAAGTAAAATACACCAGTAAATGTTCCGATCACTCAAATCTATATCCACTTTTAAATTTTGATTGAATGTACTCTTTTGCAAACACGTCTAAAAGTTCTTTTGTTCGGTAGGCCTACCTTAGATGTGCGCGCACTGTTTGTTTGACGTCGGGCTGGAGACTGACTGTAATGTTGGTGTTGCGAAGCGTCTCGGCATTAAAATTTCCGTTTTGTGATGTCTTTAAAACCAGTTCATTCCGTTCCCCGCCGTACGTCTCGTCCTTGGCATTGGAAAATTCCATTGTACTTTGTATCATCTCTTCAACTCGCCACCAACAGATTTCCGTCAACAAAATTCTTCGGTGTTAGTCACTGGCCACAAATAAACTCTCGCTTTGCTTCAAAACTGTATATGGTCATGAAGCTCTCACTGGCTGTCGCATCACCTTATGTGGGCCTCATCTTATAATGTTAAGTTATTTATAAAATTATTATATAAATTTTGCCCCGTTACAATTTGCTCTGACTGGCAAACAGTGGGCTGAATTCTCTGCTATGTCTACAGCAATTGCAGTCATTTATTTGGTATATTATTGTAGCATTTTCTTTATTTTTGTTGAGGATCAAAGAATTCTTTATTTCATGCTTGTGGCTGTATTTTAATGTGTGTTGATATTTTAAATTCATGTTCACACAAGAAAGGCTGAATAATACATGGAGTCAGCGGCGTGCCAGGGGGGGGTCCGCCCCGGGCACCATGGGGGGGGGGCGTAAAAGTGGAGAATAAAAAAAAATTACATTACTGAAATTGGAAGTTTATATCAAACGTTATTTTTGTGATTTGTGTATAACATTTTATGATCCTGATATGATCTCATAATGATTGATTTGAAGAATACTGCATGCTAGGCCAGGCCGCCCAGGCTCCGTGAATGAAGCCCATGGCGCATGCGCGTATGGAATGATTCACCCTCAACAGCGCTGCCCTCCGGTTGCCCCTCAAAACACCTGCCACTGTCACTCCTACTCCACACCTGCACTTTTTTTCTTTGTTTGGTCAAGTGTCAAGTGCCTTGTTTACAGTCAATGTGACAATGTGAATGTTGGTTTTTTAATAAGTTGACACTGGTTTTCGGGACTTCCTTGCTCCTGATAATAACTTCTATTTAAGGTAAAAATTAAACTATACTTAACTAAATACTTGTTTTCAGTCAGTTTTATAATGATAAAAATACGTAATACGACGTAACTACGGTAGGAATGTAAAATTTTATACATTTAAACACATAATAAGAGTTGAGATTTTATGTTTAATTGTTTATTAATTTAAAAATATCGATAAATAATTAAATCATGAGTTGGATTTCAGTTAGCAGATTGTGTTCTAGTTAAAGACATTGTTTCCGGAAAATACGTACACCGCTCAGAGTCCTTTGTATTCATGAACTCTAACATTTGGAACTGTTTTTCTTTAGAATACTTTTGTGAAACCCGTTCTCCTTCCGTTTATACAAATCTAAATTTTCCTCAGTTGTTATTTTTCTTTGGACCTGTATGTTGTGTTTAAAATTTTTAAGACTGTTTATAAAATGTCGGGCAAAATAATACGAGTGGTTGAGTCATGGTCATGACAATAGAAAAAAAGATAAAAATAAACGAGGAAAAAGTTTACATAATGTGTCAAAATCGAGTGGTTCGAAGGGTATCAACCTAAAATTATTAAAAATTGTGCAAGAACGTGAGTGATATAGGCCTAATACTTAACCCTGGAATAACGGTTATATGTTTAATCATTTTTGTTTGCCAAAGAAATGAAACAGTAACCAGTAGTTGCTTTCACTGTGACAAGTTTTTTGTTTCAGAAACTAGAAATGAAGCGCCATCGTCCTAGTGGGGCTGAAGGAAGGAAAATTAAAAAGAAAAGAGAAGAAGATGCAAAATCTTTGTCCGGTGCGCTGTTAAAATTTATACAGCCTACAAAAAATCCTGGTTCAAGCAAATGTGACGAAGAAGAAGAAGTGTCGAATGATATAGAAACAACATCAGAACGTTCACAAGAAGATAAAAAAGGGAAAGGCAAAGAAGATTTGAATGCAGAAGTTTTTAACGATGTTGAGTTAGAAAATATTACTAAAGGAAGTTGTAAAATAAAAGATGATCTAGTAATAACAAAGGAAAGTGATAAAGAGAGAAAAATATAAGAAGTAAAAGAAAATATCTTAGAATCTTTAGAAGAAAAACACCAAGATGTTAAAAATTGTGATGAAGGTGATAAAATTAACTTTTACTTGGATATTGGTGATTGGCCCTTTCCTCTGCCCGATGATCTTAGAATGGAGTTTTTAAAACGAGGAAGCGAATCTTTTCAGAATAAAGATGGCCCTTTCAATGTGGTTCAAAGACAAGGAGAAAAAACCAAAGGAGAAAGCCGCCAGTTGACAACAAATTGGTTTTATAAATATCTTCCAAACGGTGAAAGGATCCTTAGAAAATGGATGATTTATTCTCCAACCAAAAAAATGCTTTTTTGTTTCTGTTGTAGGCTTTTCTCAACCAACTTCAAAGAATCTGGGACATCAAAGTTTGTTTCTGGGTTTGACAAGTGGTGGAAATTAAATCCTAAAGTTCCTCACCATGAATATTCAGAAGAGCATTTAACCTCTCTTGAAAAATGGAAAACACTGGCAGCCCAAATGAAGTCCAAAAGTACTGTTGATGCTTTATATCAGCAAGAGCTGGACCTACAGAGAAAAACATGGAGAGACGTTTTACACCGTCTCTTAGACATAACCTTATTTTTGTCAAAACAGAATCTCCCCTTTCGTGGACATAGAGAAAGTGAAGTTTCTGAAAACAGGGGCAACTTTCTTGAATTGGTTGATCTTCTGTACCACTATGACCCAGTTTTAAAGGAACATTTGGTTCGAATACAACAGTCTTCTGGTCCATCAAAAAAAAGTGTTGACCACTTACTTATCTGCTAAGACACAAAATGAGTTTATTAGTATTTTGGGGGCAACCGTCAAAAACAAAATTTTAGAAGACATAAAAAATGCTAAATATTTTGGAATTCTTTTTTATTCAACACCTGATGTATCGCACAGTGATCAAATGTCCGAAGTTATAAGATATGTGCACATTGAAATGGGTAAAGTTGAAATAAGAGAATCCTTTTTAGGATTTTTCTCTCTTAGTGGAAAAAAGGCACATGATATTACACAAGAAATTTTGGAAACTATAGAACAAGATGGACTAGACATACAAATGTGTCGTAGTCAAGGCTATGACAATGCATCTGCGATCGCGGGTGTGCATACTGGCGTTCAGGCAAGAATTTTAGGAATAAATCCAAAAGCTCTATTCATTCCTTGCGCCAGTCACTCTCTAAATTTGTGTGGTGTTCACGCATTTGCGACAATTCCTTCTAGCATTACATTTTTTGGAACCCTAGAAAGTATTTACAATTTTTTTTCAGTCTCTACCCATAGATGGGATGTGGTGCTTGAGGTCGTAGGAGCCTCAGTGAAAAGATTGTGTGAGACAAGGTGTAGCGCACACCATGATGCTGTAAAATCTGTAATGGTCAATTTTCCAAATATTGTACAAGCCGTGGAAAAGTTATGCGACCCATCAGAAAATATTGACATTGACACAAGAAGTAAAGGTGGAATTTTATTGAAGACCATTTGTGACTTTTTCCTTTTTATCATACCTTTTTTTGTGGGCACATGTACTAGAAGAGATCAATCATACACTAAAGTACCTGCAGATAGAAGGAATCACCCTTGACAAATCGTTAAAGAAAATGCAAACTTTAAAGCTCTTTTTTGATGAAAGCCGTGGTGAGCTCCCTGACAATGCTTTGCTTTTTGCAGAGCAGAGCTGTGAAGAACTTAACATTCCTGTGCAGAGAGCTGGGCGACGGAAATTTAAAATATTCATGCCAGGAGAAAAGGCCAAGGATGTGGGCTTAACACTTCATGAAGAGCTCAAAAGAAGCATGCTTGAGTGCATGGACAGGTTCACTCAGGAACTTAAAACAAGAATGAAGTCCATGGAAACCATTTGCAGCACGTTTTCCATGAACCCCATAACCTGATTACAGCAACAGACGATACTCTTAGAGAATTAGTCACAAATCTCTCTGAAAAATTTAAACCTGGTAGTCGTGGGACTACCGGTAGACATGGAATCATGGGCACCTCTTGATGTTAACGTTGATGGTGTAATCGTCTTTGAGAGTGCGAGGCAGCACGTTAACCATGTTGTCTACCTTCACTGGCACAATTATGACTTGGCCCACGATCCCATACATACCGTCTACATAGCGGAGCCGACGAATCTGCATGAATGGTAACCGCGGGCATATAAGTCTCTCTTCAACGGGATTCAGAGGCGGCAAGTTTGGCGGGATCGGTGGATATTGGAAGCCGTATGATTTGCACAGCGGCGGTACGTTGCCTTGTTTGAGACTTGCAACACACGTAGAGCACACGCCTTCCATATTACTCGCACTTGAGTACTCGTCCGCTCCGAACACTGTGGCCAAGAGACTATGATGGTACGCACGGTCTTAGATCACTCTTGTACCACAAGCGATCGCAGATCCCACACACCGAGCCGAACGGATTGTTAATAAAGTGCTTAGAGAATTCCTCGTCGACTCCTTTGAAGCGGCGACTTGGACCGGGCTGTTCTGCGCAGAGCATCGAGGGTCCAATGTTGTCGAAGCACAAGTTATTAATGTTCTCATCGTCTGTTTTCTTGCTAGCTAGCCGTACGCTCGATCTGAGTCGCTTTGGGGGCACGCCGGATGACCCAGGTATCGGAGATGCGGGCCGCTTGGGCGCTGACGGGGTTTCGTCAATCTTCAAATGGTTGCCATTTTCTAAGTTCTCGGCCGATTTCTTTGATTTTAGTCTCAAACGATAGGCCTGTTGACGCTCTGCATAGGATTTGCCGGTTTTCGGTTTGAAATTTTTGGTTCGAGTTTTATCGCGATTTTTAAGTCGAGGCATTTCAAATTTTTGAGTTCAAATGTTGTTATTATTTTCTGTGAGTGCTTCTGGTACTCGGAATTGGTGTTATTGGAGAGATTTAGTTCTGAGGATCACAACGCACTTTGTATTTTCGCGATCGGACTTGTAGTTCCCGAGATATTTAAGTTTTAGTGGAGCAATTTAGACATTTTCGGCGCAAAAACACCCTCACGCAGACAAAGCCTAGAGGCGACTGAAGTCAGTTGTCAAAATTCTCAGTACTATTGTTGGAAGGGGGCCGAGTGACTCGATCACCTGACACCTGGTTTGCTGGGATTGGTTGAGCGGTTCGTGAGATAGTGGTATGCCGAAAGTACATTTGAAACATAACGGTCGATTTTCGCAAAACGTGCGAGTAAGACATTACATACCTATGGATTCCATGTCAAAAATGGATGAACTTGAAGAAGAAGCTATTGTACCAGAGATAAAACAACAGAGAAGACATCTGCATGCTGCGAGCATAACTGAAGGCACGTCAAAAAAGTGGTATTCGCTACAAATGCTCCAGTTTGTTGTGGACCTAGATTTTCAAGAATCTGTACCAAATATTTTCTTAGCGCTAAAGTTTTTTTTTGACCGCATGTGTTTCAATTTCTTCTTGTGAAAGAAGTTTTTCAAAATTAAAATTAATAAAAAGCTATTTAAGATCAACAATGAGCCAAACAAGACTAAATAGTTTAGCAATTTTATCTATTGAAAAATCAGTGACAAAAACAATTGACTTCAATGATGTTATTAACAAGTTTGGCGAGGCTAAAGTACGCAAAGTAAGGATTTAAAACTGCTATTGCTAGGCACAACTTTTTTTTTGGTAATTCAAAATATGAATTTACATTCGAGTATTTTCATGGCTTGTTATAAAAGGTTGATTTCAAAATTTGTTTGAATAATTTTTATTTTTAAGCTTTGGTTGTGCTATCTACATTATTTTTCAAGTCATTTCAATTGTACTGTTATTTTTTACCATACTTTAGCAAGTCGAAATATGAATAATGAATTTATTTTTTAACTTCTAGGTAGCTTTTATGTAGAAAAGCTTAACTGTGTAATAATTATTATATTTGTATAATTTTACGATGTAGGCTACTCTTATTTGTAATGTATATTGTAATATAACCGTATTAGACGAGTTATTTGCCACACGTTGGATGCGTCAATTTGTAAAAGAACCGTTATGTGCTTTAATTTCTAAGTAATTATTTTGTCGTTATGGGTAACAAGTCGTTTATTACTTTTTCTAAATACTTACGAAGTCGACCATCGGCTCACTCAGTCCACCGTTCAATTTGAATTCTCCGCCTCGGCGTCTGATTGGTTAACACTGCTTGGCGAAATCGACTTCGTCAACTAACGTATTGTAATTATTATTTACCCCAAACTTTTATATTAATCTTTTAAATAAATAAAACATACAGCTGAGCATAGGTAAGAAGATTTATTAACAGTTTTAATATATATTGGTCAATTACAATTTCTGAAATAAAACATAACATTTATCATTGCACCGGCATGTTTACTTTTTTGTAGTTGGCTGTCTGCTCAGTCCTCGTGTATACGCTCAGTAATGGCGTTAGTTTTCTTGTTTATTTAATATCTTAGGGGAAAAGTTCTTTGGACTACAGAAAATATTGGTTTACAGACTAATAAATGCACAAAATCTTATAATATACCTTATAACTAATACACAGCATGTGATATATTTAAGTATTGAAAATAAGTTACTGCTATAGGAAGTAGTGCTCAATAGGTTAATTTCTTACTTAGCAAGTTCGCGTTTTTTAAAACAAATTAATTTAAATTCAAAATTCAGTGATATATTTGTTCTATCAGAGGTGATTATTAAATAGAAATCAGTTCTAAAAAGTTATTTGAGTGGTTTGTGAAGTGAAATAAAATTGTTCAGTTAGAGTTGATTTTTTCTAGTGTTGTTTTCGGTTAAGATATTTAAAATATACTCAACACTCCTTTAATTCGGCTTCTCTTGGGCGACCCTCTTCTTTTGGAACACTTCTGCCTGGTTCCTTCTTGTATGGTTCAGTGAAATCCAGGTTCAAATGATCCAATTCTGGCAATTCTGGTGTTCAACTTCCTTCAGTGCTGCTGGTTAATGTAGAGTCCAAAGTTTTTCTTCTATTCTTCCTTCTGTAGGTGGTTTTTTCTTAATTAGTTCTTCTTCGTCCAAATTTTTTATATAATTAAAAAAAAAAAAGTGAACGAAGAGGATGCAACAACAAGATAATAATATTTATTATATAATGTGTTGAATTATTGGACCTCTCATCATTAGTTAATTTAGGATTATTATTTGTGTCTTCTTAATCACAGATTGGTATAATTTATGAATTTTATTACTTATTCATCTTCATGGGCTACATACATCCACCCTCTATGATAGTCAATAATGGAATAATAAATTTTCAACGGTTAAACATGTAACAAGCTTTTGTTGTCATGGCAACTCTCTATGATACTCTGACTCCCATTGGCTAATAACTTATAACATTGTTATATTAACTAACGTTTTTCTGTTCAAAATTTATAAAAATGCTTTAAATTTTTATAACTTTCTTATGCTATTTGTAATATTAAATCCAATAACACCATGGCTTTGCTTTTTTCTTACAGATTATTTTGGTACCATTCATGTTTACATTTGATCACTTCATAACATATTTCTTATACTTCCTATTTGATATTTCTTTAGTTAAATACCTTTAAACTAAATATTCTGTATCCAGTTTTATACCTTATATTTTTACTTTAATACCTAAACATATTATACACTTTAATTGATTTTTGGCTATTGTTTTATCTTAAAACTTACAAAATTCTGTTCATCAATGCTAGGCTTAATGCCTAGATTCCATACTACTTATGTCCTATACTCTTTACAATATTTTATATTTATTAATTTTATTTATTTTGTTTCTTAAACATTACTAAAGAAATAAACTAACTTAATAAAAAAACATTTGTTGCTTTTAACCATCACACATATTATATAATTAATTTATTCTTCTTTACAGGTCTATGCCTGAAACTAAGCTTTTTAATTATTATTGGTTTTCTGACTTTAACATAACTGGTCATTTAATCTTACTAACACAACTTTGTTCATTTACTAACAAAACTCTTATAACAATTTTTTAACATTACACTAATTACTATTACACATATACAAACTCCTTTAATGATATATAGTGTCTCATTCTCCCTGTTTCCACTTTAATATGTCACTTTTATCTTATTTTCTACGTATTTATTATTTCCTATTACTTTAAAACGTTCCTTAAATTAATAACACAACAAGTCTTAGATTCTACTTACTAGCTAATATACTACTCTAACATGGTTTGCTATATTAATTATAGTTTGTTGTCAATAGTATCTCACAATATAGTAACTTACATTCACCTTTTTTGACATAGTGTTTATGTATTTAAAATAACTCTCACTTTGTTTGCTATATTATTCACATAGTTTGTGGTTATTAGTTTCTAATTATATAGTTCTACACTTCACCTTTTTTTTAATTAAAATAGTGTTTATGTGTTTAACTAGTTATCACTGGGTTGCTATCTGTCATTAACAGTTTCTTTATTACTATTTTTCACTTGTCACCTTTGTACTCATACTTATAGTTGCTAGGTTTGATTTTATTCTACTTTCCTTTAGCTAATTTATTACTTAACAATATATTTTTTATTTATATCTTCGTATCTGGGGTATTACATTTATCCTTCCTTTCATTTCTTTTAAATCACATAAATATATCTAGTTTACTTTTATATTTCATATAGTTTACGTATCATTTATGGCCCTGTCTGATTTTGTACATTTATTTTACATTATATTAGTTACATTTTGGGCTGTTTTGATTGTAGTCCTCTTTTGGGTTGTATCATTGGTTTTTTATAATTATCTTGTTGATTCATCCTCTTCGTTCACTTTATTAAATTTATTAATATATATAAACTTTCACGTATGAACTTACTATTCGTTGTCACTTCCCCAAACGTTTCGAGGTGATGTTCCTCTTCCTCAGTGGGAGTAATACTGAATGTCGATTACAGAATAACCGTTACGGACTATAGGTGGGGGGGGGTTGATGGGGAAGTGACAACGAATAGTAAGTTCATACGTGAAAGTTTATATACATATATTAATAAATTGGTTTTTTGTTTCTCTCACCTTATCCAATCTATTGGGTTTAGTCTTTGTCAGCGTCTTAGTCATTACTTAGTTATTAGTGTTGGGCTATCAATCTTCAGGTTATAATTTATTTATTTTTCTTTCAATTTTCATCTCTTCTTCTGTTAATTGGTAATGAGTTTTGGTGCTATCTATTGTCATGTTACAATATTGTGTTTTGTAATGTAAAATTTAAAACAATAAAAGAATAAATAATTTAAAAAAAAAAGTTAAAATGTAATGTGAAAATATTTCTTTACCATAAATTCACTGTTATCAGAGGTTTACAAAAAAAATATCTATTCCCATTTTTAGTTAGGGCTGGAGGAGTATTCTGTACCCCTAAAATGGGGGCGTAAGAGAAGTGGACCGCCCCGGGCGCACAAAGACCTTGGCACGCCACTGCATGGAGTATATTTGATTGAACTCGTTACTGTTTCAAGAAAACTGAAACATAAATGTACATGGACGACAACACTAGACTTTTTGGTCCAGAAATTTATAAAAAATTTGTGTTTTCAATGAATACAAAGAAATGTTTTTACATGTTGACAAACACAAATTACGAACAGAACTTTCAGTCATCTGTTCACGTGGTTAAGAGATTGGTGTGTGTGTGTGTGTGTGTGTGTGTGTGTGTGTGTGTGTGTGATGGATTTCTACAGCCTCAGCCGCTTCTCTGTGTCCCCAGTTTTCCAATTCCTTCTGTATATGTCACATATCCTCTTCAAGACCTTGTAACGGTAAAAATAAAACAGAAGAAGCTTAACCCCGATTATTACTCTTTATTACGACTTACCTTTAAACAGAAGATTCCAAAAGTCCTCAGGTTGCCACCACATTTTACGGAGTAAATGTGGAAACCATTCATACTCCCCAAGGAAACAAATTAGTAAATAAATTAAAAACACCTTAACCAAAATCCAGGGTCGTCTAGGCGAACTTATCGATACAGAGATAAGGTTATGGGTATTGTGGCGTATTAATTAAATTAACACATGATTATAGCAAACAAATCTTATTTTATTTTATTAAAACACCTTGTTTGTTATTGTTTAGGTCAAAAAATATAATTCACAACAAATTAAATTAAAAGAAAATCATCAATAACAAATCAGTACTTTCCTCTTTTTCTCTTTCTCTCACCCCCCTTTTCTCTCACAATCATATTTTATTCAGCTAAAAACAATTATTAATTTCGTTTTACTGTTGCAAAATAAAAGTTATAACACACGCACAAATTTTATAAAAAAAAAAGCCGCAAATCAGTACTTTATACTCCCTCCCCCTTTACTTACTTATACTTGCATTCTCTCTCTCTCCTTCTCCCTATTTACCCCCCTTATTGAGATCTCATCATTTTAATATTCTTTATTTTCAAAAGTCAATTATAAATTGAACTCAAATTTTGATTAATTTTGGCCAATTATTTTTGTTCTTTACAGTTACTTATCTGGCACGTGGTCTCCAAATTGTTGCACCACCTGTTGCACGACACTTTTTTGATAAAACAACTAAGTGTACATCCTGATGCTTTTATATTATGTTCACTTTCGCTGATTGATTATTTTAAAAGCTTGTCACTGTTCTCTCACATTTTTAAACACAATTATAGGTAGGCCTACCGTAATTGTAATGCATAGGCCTACCTACACTCTTACAAAACGACCGTACGGCTCAACTATTCCTTGGCGACTGGTTTCATTTCCTTAGCGTCTCTGTTACAATTCCGTTTTCAATACGCCTTTGAAACTGGTTCTAGGCGGATTTCCACTCTCCTCCCATCATAGTCTGTAAAATTCTGTTTTTCACCGTGACACCACTTCGGCGGTAGACTGCTGTATCGTCAACAACATGCCTTGTGCATGATTCACTAGATAGAAATAGAATCACTTGTTACCTTATTTGGGCATCGCCTAATGAACTTTCCTTCTACAGTTTCACTCAGATTTACTTTATTACCGGTACAATAAAATATTTTAACTTGTGATATAAATTTTTGTTACCCCAATTTTGTCCCGTTACACCTATAGGCGTCATTGCTTCCACCACATCATCCCTCCAAGTTCAGGTAGTACAGGCAAATTACACGAAAAATGGGCGATCAGTGGAAATAATTCGGAACAAGCTGAAATTTGGTACATGTGTTTGGTTTAGGCCTACAAATAAGCCAGCAAAACTCAATTAAAATCAATGGCCGGGAACAGCCGCCATCTTGAAAAATTTATTTCCGGTATGTGTTTTTTTAGTATTTTTTAATTTTTTGTGCAAAAACTATTCAAGTTAGGATAAAATTGTATTGAATCATTTTGTTGAGCATAAAATTTCCTCTTATTTGAAAAAAGTCTTTCCTGTGGAGCTTAGACTCTATGGCTGGGAATGGCCGCCATCTTGAGAAATCTATCTCCGACACGTTGCAGTAGTACTCTGCAATTAATACTTAAAATATTTAAAAGTGTGTCACTTTACCTTGTTCGGACATAGAAGTTAACCAAGATGTCATCTAGTGTACTCGGCAGAGAAAAATAGGTCAATGCAAATAAACAAGTACATAGTTATAAGTTCATATAAAGCGTTACTTTATTATCTTTTACTATGACATTCTTTCCCCTTTCTCTACATATTTTTATAATGACGTTTTCACATACTGTACTGATTTAATACAGGATATTATCTATTAACATTTTAAAAAGAAAAACATTGAAACTATAACTTAACGTATGCTACATCTACCTATCAAGGCAAACCAGTTTTGCTCATACATTCTCTCTCTCTCTCACTCACACTTTTTACCCCTTTTATTTTTTATTTAGGACTTTTGTATTTAAATTTTCATGAATATTGGTTTAAAATTCAGGTACTTCTCTGGTTATGTCTCTGCAGACCACGTGTTGCCATCAGCCTATTTTAGTTCATCCAATTACGTTTTTCACTGTTGAATTGTTCACTGCATTTTGTTTGACGTTACACTGTCCTAATATGGCTTGATATGACTCTGTTTTATACTTTAATCACATCTTAATACTTTGATTAAAATTTTAAGGCTCGCGAGCTTTTACACTTGAACTGGCCGGTTCCGAGGTTGTATGATCACAGACACCGACTTTGACGCTTTCAAGATGGCCAAAATGTTCTCCTGCTCGCCAGCTTGCTTTGGGATAGGCTGAATGGGCATCACGTGATATCTCATTTGGCCACGCTAATTACTGTAGATTCGCTCTGGCTGAGTAGCGAACCTCATACGTGACAATTCATCTGTTCGCGCGGGCATACGCGCGCTCTTTCACATTCCACAGCACCTGGAAGTGGCGTATAAAGTCTATCGGACCGAACAAACGTGCAACTGGGTGCTCCGAAAGTCACACACTGCTTTACAATTGAAAACTGGTCTGGGCGATTCCCCGTTATTACCATTAATAATTTATTAAAATAAACCCCTCAATTCTGTCCCGTTACAATACCCCCCCAATAAGAGATTTTCTGCCGAAACAGAAAAACTCTCATTGCTAAAACCTAAGAGGACCAGCGAGGATATGGTACCAACAACTCCCCTTAGTTCTTTAACAATCATGGGTAATCTACCCCCCTAGTCCGACGACTACGGCTGTACCTGAATGACTCTACTGGACTTCTCTGTTCGAGATCCCAACACCGTAAAATCAGACAGGCACTCACCACAGTAGCACTAACCTTGTAACATTTCATTAAAATTCAATGACTGGCCTTATACCAAACCAGATCCTCAACCGATATATCTCCCCTTATAAATACTGGATTGCCTTTAGTAAAGTACTGGGTGCGTACACATGTGCATTTATATCTTCAACATAACACTTTAAATCCAGTAAACATTTCTTATTCTACACAATCCTAAACTCCCAACAAGTATAATTATTTTTTAAATTAATATGAATAATTCATCTTTACATACAAATACAACTTCCTTACTTTACTCGACTTTTACTTGATTGTCTGGCAAATATCATTTCCAAACGAAAATAAATTATTTAAATTTCATTCATGTAGTGAAACAAACCTAAGTTCCTTATCAAAACTCATATTTTAATTTAATTTGCATCATCTATTTCAATTAATTATTAACTACATTATTCAAAACCAATCAGTTAATTCTAACTTCATTTTGCATTCATTTACATCGTCATTTCTCCCCTGACCTTCAAATCGAGCTTTCAAATTTACTTTCAAAATTCATATCTCTTAAATGGATTTAATTTTCATTATAACTCTTCATAATTATGTACTGACAATTATTTCAAATAAACAACCTATTTCTATCATCAACTCCATCACAACTACATTTGGTTACACAATATAATAAAAACCTGAAAACAAACTACAATCTTTACATCAAAGAAAATAAATTTTTTTTTCAATAATTAAATGAATTTAAATTTCAGAAATATATATTTCCTGACAATTAATAAAAAACAAAATTATTATTACTATAAATTCAACTGAAACTACAAATTGAATACACAAAACATATTATACATAGCACACCAGGCATCAGCTGATGTCTTATTACCAGGTGAACGACATTACTCTAGGCACACTGAATACAAGTAAATCAAATACACAAAATTATATAATATAAATGAGTCATACAACGTCCTTGTTAACCATAAACTTATTACAGTATTTAATACAACACTTCCAACCAATAATTCTCTTAATTAAATGTTCAATTATTTTCATTGAATTACAAAGGACATAGTAACCATTACAACAACAGTGAGTCACAACTATAAACCTCTTCAATCAGAGCCGAGCAAACTTCATTGCACAGTGATTATGGTGTAGTATTATTTTAACTGAATCTTCAGTTACCTCTCCTTCTACATCAACAGTTTTATTATCCCCCCCCTTTAACCCAGTTACAATTAGGTAAACCACCTGCCGGTCGGTCTAGGTATTTACCTTGTGCATAGATGCTATATCTACGCCCCTGGCTTGTAACGGCCAGCTCCTTTTCCACACACACTATTTTTTCCTGATGGTGGACTGTAGCGCCCATGTGCATCCACAAGAACTGAAGTTTATTTAAGGTATAGACGCTGCCTACACCGTTCTTGTTTCAGCGTTATAAAAAATTCGGCATTACTGATGTCCGAGGACACCAGTAATCCTACTAAAAATTACTTATAAGCCCTTAACATGGCACTACCACCCCCTACGATGATAGCCGCTGTTCCATAGTTCTGGTGATTCCCCTGATATACCCCCCGGTTAATTTCTAAAGTCACCAATTTTGAAAATAATAACAAAGATGGCTAGGATACAATCTGCCTAACCACACTTGGTACCAATAATCCAAATCCACAGTCAGGGTTCAGTGACGCCGTGACCGCCCGAAAGTGGGGAATCACAAAAATTATACTCTTTATATACCCCCCCTTTTCATTTAATTATATAATAATCTGTGTTTATGTATCAAAGATTTTAATGATATATATATATATATATATATATATATATATTACTTTAATGTAACTACCTTAATAACATCCAGAAGCCAACACACAAATACTTCACCAGAAACAAGATGGCGAAGGCTGAAGATGAGAGAACAGGAACTCTCGAAACATGTTCCTAATAGGGAAAAAATCTTGAGGTAAATTTAGTTATAAATATTAAAGTATTATATACATCAAGAAACGGACTGTAGCAGAAAGTGATTGAAATATATATATATATATATATATATATATATATATTATCAATGATTTTAAAAGAATAATTGACATTACTCAGAGATATAATACTTTTTTAATTGTGTCACATTATAAGTTCCTTTTATTTCCCGGGTTTGCGGGTCTATTAATACGTAAGCATTTTCCATTTTTATTTCACTAACTTCATATGGACCTGTGTATAACAAGAAGAATTTTTTTATTTCTTTATCCAGAGCTGATGATTGATCATGGTTTTTTACTAATACTAGCTGCCCTACCTCATATTTGACGGGTATTAAATTTCTATCATGCTTTCGTTTCCTTTGTTCCGCTTTACTTAAGAGCCGCTCCTTGGCAAGCACTAGCTTTCTCCCATGTGATACCTCAGTCCGCATCGGAAAGTTTATTAATTCTTCTATTATGCGTGATGGCCACTTCTGAAACATTAACTCATGAGGACTATAACTGGTGGACTCATGTAAGCTACATGCTGTGTAGGGGACTATGATGTGTTTTCCCCTTTTCAGCAATGAAAATTCATGGTAAGCAGCTAGTAATGACTGTGATAACTATAGAGGGGTCAGCCTGCTTAACATGTCTTACAAATTGTATGTCACTATGGTAGCAAAATAACTAAATGCAATAACAAAGACTCTACTCACGGAGGCTTATCGTCGTTTCAAGAAGGGCAGATCATGTTTAGAATGCATCTTCACAATTACCCAGATTATTGAAAAGAGATTATCAGTTGCCTATGTACGTAGCTTTCATTGACTTTTGAAAGGCATTTAATGGAATGAATTGGGGCAGGCTGTGGGCAATAATGGTGAAGAAAGGAATCCTGCAACACCTCATTAGACCCATACAAAGTCTTTATGTGGAAAACTAAATCTTATTTGAGACAGGAAAACTAAGTGTAACTTATAATGTAGGCCTGATCAATTCTGGAATATGACAAAGGTGCTGATTATCACCTTCCCTTTTAACTGAACGAGTGATGCCAGTTTTCAGCTTCAACTTGACTGTTTGGCATTTGTCTATTTGGGGTTTGTCTAATGATAACTTTTGAATGACTCAATCAATTTTCATAAAACTAGGTATGTGTGTCCATACTGTTATCCTACAGAACCCTGTTGTTTTTCTAGATTGATCCCCAAAAATAGGGGAGTGAGAGGCAAAAATGTGAGGAGATCAAAATTATGAAAAAATCGCAAATGCCCATGTGGGGTATCAAATTAAAGGGAAATGTAACCACGATCTGAAAAGTGTTCAATTTTCTAAATTTGAAAATTTTTAGAATTGGGCGAAACAGTGGATGAAAATTTTGATGAAAAATCACAAAAATTCATGTATCAAATTAAAGAGAAGTTTAACTAATATGTGAGTTTTCGAAACGTCAAATTTTTGGGACCCCAGGGCCCCAAAATATTTTTTATCATTAAAAAAATGAGGAAATTGTGAAAATCTAGCAGGGTGTCAGACTAAAATGAATTTTAATCCATATGTGAATGTTTCAAATTTGTAGTGTTTATTATACGATTGTTTGCTCTACAATTATTGTTATATTATTACTAAAGAAATAGTAGAAGAATCAGGAGTTCTATATTTATTCCTATACTTTGAAAAATTGCCTAATATTGAAATTTATGTAATAATAAATGTATTTGGTTCAAAATAGTGAGTTCTGTAGCTGAGGGAGCTTACTAGTTTATATATAGATGATGTCATACACAATTGGCATATGAACCTTCTGGAGCATGTTATGATTGTAACTCTGCATGTTTGATTGATACGTTGCGTGTTGTTTGCTGATGACAACTACCCTGTCGACTGCAGAAAGGGACTTGGAGGTGGCTTGCAGGATTCATTGGTCAAATCTGCAAGGATCTTGGATTACAGATCTCCACATTGAAGGCTACGGTGATGGTTTTTCATGAAGCTGGTCCCATATAAGTAAAAGTTGTTGTAGATGGTACTGTTCTGGAGCAGATTATAAAGTGTTTTCCATTACAAATAATGGCATAGTGAATAAACTACATAAGTTCAACCGTATATGCTGGACCATCAGGAGAACTCTAAAACCAACAAATAAATAAACGCCTGAAGTTCTACAAGACATTAACCCTCCCCACAAGGGTCTGAGAATTGGACTTAAACAAAATCCCAGGCCACTCACATTCAAGTGGCCGAAATGTGATTTCTGTAGGACGTGGCAGGGATATACTCTTCAAGTTCATAGAAGTAGTAGCAGATATATGGCAGGAACTTGCTATAGTATGAGTATACTCGATAGGATTGGCTAAAACAGCTGGAACATCTTAACCAAATGGATGACTGCTGCATCCCCAAACAACTATTGAATTATAAGCCAAAAGGACGAAGAAGTGTGGAAAAACCGAAGTGGCATTGGAGTGACCAACTCTAGTCTATCTGTTTGGGACTGGAACAAACCATTTTTGGTTTAATCCTTGAATGAGATGGTTGTGATGATTAAAATTCCTGCTTAAGTGAGAGACTGAAATTTCTCAACTCTGCTTGATATATCATATTTCAGTTTGTTGGCCTGGTCAAATGACCCCCCCCCCCGTTTGTCCCCCCCATGACTATTTTTATGTATTGTTGAGAGAGAAGTCATAACTACAGTTTTCGATAACATGTTCAGAAACAAGCGGGGTTATGTATTTTAGAGGTTTAGACCTACATAACCATACACAATTTCTTTAAAGGCTGTTCACGGAGCAATAAATGTATAATTTCGTTACAAAGTAGTGAAGCAAACTGTTGATTTCATGTGTTATGGTTACTGGAAACAGTATACGGGTACCTGACTTTTTGACAAGCTCCAGAAGCTAAAGGCCTAGAGACTTGCCACATCTTATTGATGATGACAGTGCCTGGTTTGGTTATGTATTGAGAATATTTTGAACTCGATATTCATAACTAAATGTACTTATTCTACTGATGTTTTCACTGTCTTGAAGGCTTTTTCATCAACTCAAGAAGTTTTCCGCATCCAGTGTACATAAAAATAAAGAAACAGCTGAGTTTTTAAAAACAAAAGTTCAGGGCATGCAATTTGTACATATTTTGTCACAACTATAAATTGGACATATAATCTCCATGTAGCTGTTTCAGTCTGCGTGTTTTAGTTGTTAGTACTAAAAAATTTATTTGATGTTCAATTTGATTATTGATGAAAGTTGCATTTTTTAAAATTAATTTTAAAATGAAGACAGAGGTGCTTATTAAATACTAAGAAATACTTGGGTGATAGATAAATACATTTATGTTGACTAAAATTAACTCCTGGGCTATTTGGCCGGGTCCAAAATTTCTTACAAAACCAGATGTTTTGGCAGTACCATTGACTCCCATCTTCAGTAAAATGAGTGAAAGCTAATGTGGTTTTGTGAGAAACTTTGGACCATGACCAAAAACCTCAGAGAGTTAATTTTAATCAAAATGAGACCGGCCGTGTAAGCCTTATTTCTGTCAAAAAAAGAGATTCTAATTCTAATCTGTCAAAAAAGTGATTTGTTTTTCAAGTTAGAAATTTTTTAATCTACATGAAGATGTACATTGATATACCCGAGGTCAGGGTACATGACATCTAACATCAATCATAGATTATATGTACACTTACAAAATAAAATGTGGATTAAAGGTATTAAATGTTTCAGTTGCATTTAGGGCTGTGTACACAAGCAACTGCTGTCTATTTAGATCCAAAGTATTTTTCCATATAACTGAAATAAAGTTAAACTGAATTATAAGCATCTTCCAAAAAGGGCCAGTAAAACTCTGAAAAACTGTAATGTCTTGAGCTCAAAATTAATGAACTTAAAAAGACGAAAGTATACAATTTTTTTAAAACTAGACTGAACTTAAACTCAAATTATAACATCTGCATAAACACAATGTTATTTGCTGGTGACCAAGTTATAATAGAAGAAACCAAGGAAAAATTACAGTTATCTGTCTGTAAATTTTATCAACTGAGTGCCCTTTACAGCATGAAAATATCATCGTTGAAAACTAATACCGGTACTGTGGCATTTTCTGGTAACTGTCCAATAAGAACAAAAATTGTCATCAATGATACTATTTTAGAACATGTATCATGTTTTCAGTATTTAGGCTGTGACATACGAAGAAGGTAAAGACATCACTAACAAAAACTAATATTATAATTTAATAAATTAAAATTTGTTGTAATTCTACGAATTACGAAAATATTATAATTTTATTTCCCTGACAATTGTTTCTATGGCAGCTTCAGAGGTTAGAATTTGAACTAATCTAAACAAGTGTTGATCTGTTTAACCAACAAAAATAACAAAAATTTAACCAATGAACAGACTGAATTTTGTGTATCCCCTTTATTAAAATCTGTTATTTAGTTTAGTTTATTTTATATTATTTTGAATGTTCATTATTTTAAATTTTGCATTCAGTTTATATTTAGTTCAGTTAATTTTATATTTTACATTCAGATTATATTTAGTTTAGTTAATTTTATATTTTGCATTCATGATTGTATTTAGTTTTCAAAGACACCTGACCTTCCCTTGTCTCGTGCACCCCCCTCGCCATCTCAACATAGATGTTCCAGATACGCCCTAAACAGATGTTCACCACCACCTACACTCCACTCACATCCTGTTGTTTAGTAATTTTCATTCATTCGTCTCTTTGACAATGGCTTAGTTAGTCGAAACAGCTGTCAGAGTTAATTAAAAAATTTGTGAAACTTACCAAGTGTTTTTATATATTTTACAAAACCTTTCAAGTGTTGATCTATTAAATTTAAATATTATTAAAATGTTGTACCTAGTTCTGAACCTTATTTGATCAGTTTAAAAATAAATAAATTTCAATAGAAGTAATAAAAAAAACTTTAAAAGATATGCATCTAAATTTTTATAAAGTAATGGAAATTACCTGGATTGAAAAAAGCACCTGGCATCTAGCTTCATCTCAAGAAGAATGAAATGAAAAATTTACAAAACAGTTATCAGGCCAGTGCTGACATATGCTTCAGAAACCTGGACAATGACAAAAAATAGTGACAGACTTCTAGGTTGCTGTGAAAGATGGATTCTAAGAATAATATTTAGTGGAGTACAAGAAAATGGAATGTGGCGCAGGTGCTATAATTATGAACTGTACCATCTTTACAAAGAGCTGGAGATTGTCAGGATAATAAAAATATACAAGTTAAGGTGGGTTAGACACATAGAGCGAATGGAGGAAGGACAGCCTACAAAACAAGGCTACCCAATGGGTAGTAGAACAAGGGGAAGACCCTGAAGTATATTCAAAGACCAGATAGAGGAGGGCCTCAGAAAGCAGAACATAAAAAACTGGAAAGCCAGGGCACACAATAGGGAAGAATGGAGTTGACTCTTGGAGCAGGCCAAGACCCAGCAAGGGTTGTAGAACCATGGCTGATGATGATGAATGGCAATTCCTATCTATTGCATGGCTGAGAGTGTTCAACACCAAAGAAATATAGTTGAAAACAGTTTGCATTCAAGACAGTTGGAATCGTCAGAAAGTAAATTTCTTAGATCAGTGAAAGTGTTTTTTTTTAGAGGAGACAGGATAAAAATACAGTCACTAGGCAGAAATTAAATATTCATCTGGTAATACAACATGCAGCAGTTGTTGGAAATATAGATAAAAAGAACACACATGCAAAATGCATGATGAAGGACTCCAAAAGCAGACTTGACATACGAACAAATAACAAAAAGTGTAAGTAAACTGAGGGCTAGATGATGAAACTGGAACAAGCAAAATTGGCTGATCTTGGAACAGCAGATAAAGAGTGTATGAGACATGGCTGCATACAGAAAAATAGACAGGAATGTGTAGAAATACAAAAAAGGGGGGGAGAATATGGTGGTAGAAGAGAAGTGGAAGAGGTTTGGGACTGGAAACTTGTAGAAATTAAAATGCATATTGGTAGAATGTTAATTGCATAGAGCCCTGGATATCCTTTAAATATGTGAAGGGATGCCAGCTAAGGCACTGGACTCGAATAACATCATGTGAAGAATGGAAAAATATTAAATATCACTATAATATTGACGACTCGGAACACAAAGTTTTTTATAAGTAAAAACGTAAAGTTTTACCTTACAGCCTAAACCGGCTTTCACCTATAGAAGGCTTCATCAGAGGCTGTCGTTAGTAGCGCTGCTCGTCTTGTTGTTGGCGACGAGAAAGTGTTTCGAAAGATTGAAGCTGTGTGTGTGTGGTGAGAATATTATAAATAACTGTTATCAAAACTTCGTCTTGCCGGGCTGTAAGGCCGTGGTCTAAGGTTGTTGGCTGCAAACATTTTGGCCATGCCTTCAAGGGCCTTCTTCAGTGCAGAAGGCTGCAACACACTGGCCAATGCACTCAGTGACCACTGAACTGTGGTTAAGGCTGAGAGTGTTGTTGTAGCCTTCTGCAGTGAAGATAGTCGTCAAAGGCACGGCCAAAACGTTTGCAGCCAGCAACCTTGGACCACGGCCTTATAGCCCGGCAAGACGAAGTTTTGATAACATTGAAGCTGGCCGTGAAAGCCTCAGACAGAATTATAAATATAAAATATTTAATAGAACATTGGTGCTGAATTTAAACATCACAAACACATGTAGAGGGAGAACCTGTAAAAATCTGTATGGAAATTGAAAAATGGATAATATGGTAGTCCAGGGAGTGTTATAGCCAACTCGTTCATCTTGATTAACTTGTCAAGAGAATAACAGCAAAGCTATATGGAATAACTGCTTTATTATTTAATAATACATTTAAAGAAGAAAACAAGGAAAGAGACGCAATTGAAATATTACAATGTAATGGCCATATCTCAGTTACTGTATGATGGTGAGACTTGGTTTAGAAAGGGCAAAGACGTATCTAGAATACAAGGAACGAAAATGAGGTTCTTGAGGGGTGTAAAGGCTTGTACCAGGAGAGATCTTATCAGAAATTAGAATGGAGCTAGGCATATCTGAAAGCTTAAATGAGAAAATCTCCCGGTACAAAATAGATTGGCGGTTACACGTAGAGAGAATGGATTCAACTTGATTTGCAAGAAGAGCCCTTGACTATCATCCAAGTGGGAAGACCCTGTAAGTGATGGTTGAATGAGTTCCATTGAGACTGGAACAGGCTACTAACCTAAGCCATAAAGGATGACGATGACGGCTATTTAATAATCTGTGTTAATTAGTATACAGAATAGTGAACAATGCTGTATTTACTATTTTAGAAAAAATAGGACAAACAAACAGTACTAAATAACAAAAAATGTTACACTTCCCCATTCTGTTAAATTGGATGCTATAAGTCTACCCAAGTCCCACCATAAAGAATAAAATGAGTGCAAACATACACAGTCTTTAGTCACATACGTGATATGGTTTAAAGCTATATAGTGTTATTCTATTACAGAGGCTATTAAGTTGGTTCGCTGAAACACCAAGGCACAGTGCTGCTTGTGATTGTCTATGCTGCTGATCATGATACATCATAAGTTATATAGGGAACCCTATATAAGGAAACTTATTGTTTTCACCTCAACTAAGAGCACCTTCGGCCTACAATCCCTTTGTTGAATGATTTTTAATTTTTACTACTGAAGAAGGCCTCTGGTGGGTGGCTGAAACATCTAGTTGTGACAACACCAGTGAGCAGCAATCAACTGCGGCCCAACAGCCCGGAAATTAATCCAAGTGAAATCAATCTTTTAAGTATATAATGTTATATTTAGTGGCATAGCCAGGAATTTTCATACAGGGGAACTGAACAAATAGAAAATTGATATAGAACTTCAATCTATACAAAATGGAAAGCCAGAAAATGCAAGAATTACTATAACAGTACAATACTAAGAGTAGAACATTTGAATTAATTTTAAGAAACTTGAGATTTGATTATAAATATATAATATATTATAATTTATGTAAAATGTGATTATGTAATTATATTTATATATAAATATTATATATAAGTATATATTATTATATAATTGTTACGAGAAGCCTACCGAACAACCCAGAACATTCTCCACTCCCCCCTCCACAGTCCAGTGAGGCAGCTGTTGCGTCATTCAAGTAGGTGGTTCTAGTGAGTTCCAGGAACACTTGAGATACGCATTATGCCGCCGGCGTGCAGTTAAGGAGGGAAAGCTGTACTGGACCTCAGTGCGGCGTATATAAAGCCATAGCAGCCAGGTTGTCAGTTCAGTTACGTGAGCGATTTTCACTAGTGCGGATTGAGTGTTTGTCGAAGTGAAGGAGTATTTTGTTAATAATTGTGTGAAACTCTATTAATAGACATTGTTATAGTGTGTGGACAAATCTAACTGGAAATATTATAAGAGTTAATTATAAACTGTTTAATTGTAATAATTAAAGCTGGTGATTAGTGATTTAATTGGTGTCTTGTATTTTGTTTTCCACTGTACCATACGACGACCAAGTAGACCATCGTCACAGTGGTGTCAGAACTGGGATAGAACGGTTAACAGTGGAAACAGAGGACACTTCGTAGAAGACTGGTGTTAGTGGTAGTTGATAAAAATAAAATGGATACCAGTCAGATGATAGAAGCATTCCGAGTAATGCTATGGCAAACACAGGAACAACAAAAAGAAGAAACAGAGAAAAGGCACTGATGGGAAGCAGAAGAAACAGTAAGACGATACGACAAAAAACGTAAGCATGAAAATGAAACACCAGAGAAACGGCAAAAAACAACAATTTAGTCGTCAACCTGCAAAATTCATCCTGTTACGAGGTGAGCTGAACAAACAAGTTGACAGAATATCTGAAATAGAAAAATCTGTGAATACAAATATTTCAAGTTTAGAAGATTCTATTACAAATTCAATAAAACAAATTAAAAAGGAAGTCAAAGATTTAGTAAAAGAAATAGTTGATAATGAAAGACCATTAATAAATGCTGAAGAAGATTCAAAATATCAGAGAAATCTAACCGTAGTAGGGCCAGTTTACGCAAAGGCCCCAACATTTGATGGAAGCACTCATTGGGTAACTTATATTCGCCAATTTGAAGCTGCCGCTCGCTTGAATAAATGGACAGAAGAAGAGAAAGGACTTTCACTATTTCTTACTTTAAAAGTGCCTGCCGCAGAACTAATACAGAAAGTGCCATCTGACAATCAGGACATCTATGCTGAATTAACAAAACCTCTGGAATTACATTTTGGTGACCAGCGTTTGTGCGAAGTGTACCGTGTTCAACTTAAAGCGAGGAGACAGCGTTCAGGGAGACCCTTCAAGAGTTTGAAGCGAATGTCGACCGACTGACGAGATTGGCTTATTCCGAAGAATCGGAGGACTTCCGGAAGTGGATTTCTCTCATTATGTTTATTGACGGTATCAGAGATAATCAATCACAACAAGTGTTAAGAATGGCACGGCATGATAATAAATCAGACGCTCTTGTTCATGCTCTCTGTTTTGAAGCTGCCAAGTCGGCAACCTACATTAATCAAAGTATGCCATCACGTTGTAGCCAAACGGATCCAATATCACAGTATCGTCATAACGGACAGAATAAAGAGACAATTCAAGAATAACGGTTTAAGAAATCAGCAGAGCCACAACGATCTTTTGAACCAAAGAATAAAGACAGAAGACCAAAGTGTTACAGCTGTGGGAAACGTGGTCATCTACAGGTAGACTGTTGGGAGAAGAAAATACTGAGAGAAGGGAGTGATTGCACCATATGGAAAAGTAAAGCCACCGAACAGCACACAGTTTCCATGCTACATAAGACTAGTGGAAACCTGATTGTTACTGGTGTCTATTGTGCGCCTTGACTTAATCAGCAACCGATGACCTCAAATTAGCTCTTATACAATACAGACTGTGACTGGAAGCCCTGTCAAGGTGCTAGGAAAGGTAGACGTACGTGTACGCCTGGGTCTTCTCGAGTTTAGCCACCAAAAGCTCGTTGCAGACATTATTGATGAAGTGATTCTTGGCACAGACATTATGAATGCCTACGGATTCATTGTGGGATTCATTGTGGACTTAAGAGAGAACGTCCTGAAGGTTGGCCAAGAGAAGATAAAGCTATGCATGGCTAAAATGTCAGGGTCTGCTAACCATTCAATCAAGCAAGTGTCATTCGCTGAAGACGAAGTCAACAAGTCTGGTCAAGGGGAACCTTTCCTATTGAAGGTGGAAATGGAAGAACTATCAGAGAAAGTGCAAATAAGTGTAAGGGCAAAAGAAGTGATTGAAAAGCCAACTATGGATGTCAAGGAAAACCCCTTGTGTGTTCCTGAGTTAATAGAAGCGCCCGGGGGAAAAGTTGCTGAAGATGAAGTTACGCAAGAGGTTGTTGACTAGAACCAAACAGAATTGGATCAGCCAGTGGTGTTTAGGTCATCAGTACAAGACGCAAGGGGAGAGATTCCAGCAAAACTAGCGGATGAGTGGAAGACTTGTATTCCTGGGAACTTGACGTTCGGATCACATGAGACTGAATTCGAAGAACCGGAGAATTATCTTTCGCAAGGACGTCCACCTAGATCGCCTGGCCAAGTATTACTTCAGAGACGATTTTCCAGTTCGGGACGAACAGGCTTAAGGAGGGGGTTGTGTTATGAGAAGCCTACCGAACAACCCAGAACATTTTCCACTCCCCCCGTCCAGTGTGGCAGCTGTTGCGTCATTCAAGTAGGTGGTTATAGTGAGTTTCAGGAACACTTGTGATACGCATTAAGCCGCCTGCGTGCAGTTAAGGAGGGACCTCAGCGCGGCGTATATAAAGCCATAGCAGGCGGGTTCTGAGTTCAGTTACGTGAGCGATTTTCACTAATGCGGATTGAGTGTTTGTCGAAGTGAAGGAGTATTTTGTTAATAATTGTGTGAAACTCTATTAATAGACATTGTTATAGCGTGTGGACAAATCTAACTGGAAATATTGTACGAGTTAATTGTGATAATTAAAGCTGGTGATTAGTGATTTAATTTGTGTGTTGTATTTTGTTTTCCACTGTACCATACGACGACCAAGTAGTAACAATATATTGTTATGCGGTAATAGTTCCGATTGACACCCTTGTCTGGAAAAGCCACGAAACCTGCAAAAACCGATGTTTTTTGCAGGTTTTACGTAAACTACAGACCAAAAATACGTGCGGAAGCGAATAATCCGCAAACAACTTTTTTTTTCAACAAATTTATTCTGGCGCCTAAATAACGTAAAAATGCGTTATTTCGTATTTTACATGAAACCTACGTATAAACAAAATTATACATCACTTTTTGGAACAGAACTCAATGCTGTAATGTCCAACGCCAGCTCCCGTGCCGCTCGGCCCGTTAACGGGCCTCACAGAGTCTATTCACGCGCGACCGCCCAACTTCGGGGCTTCGCCCCTCAGACCTTATTACACAATTCTCAAGTCAATAATAACTCTACGACTCCAAGTGGTATATATATCTACAGTATATTCATACGTTACATATATCATTTGTCTAACATCTAATCTCTGCGCACTAGCAAATGAAGGCATACCTGTGCTTGAGTCAGTATTTTTACTACCTCAGTAAGTAACAGAAAATTTGATGTGATGTTCTGCACAACCGAGTTTTCATGTGGTACTTGCATTTACAAACACCATGAAGACTACGAGAGTAAATATTTATTAATTGTAACGTTATTGTGCATGTAATATGAATAATAGAATACACTATGTAAGGTACGTTATTGTGTTTCAGTGTTGTATTGCTATAAGTAATTTTGCATTTTTTTTCGCAACTTTCAAATAAAAAGTTCAAGTTTTTCGTTTACGCACCTAGGCTTGACCTGTAGTTTACGTAGAAACACAAAAACCCCGTTTTTTTTTTAAGTTTCGTGGCTTTTTCAGCCAAGGGTGTCCATCGGAACTATTACCTGTTATGCCAATAATATTATTTACATTTATATAAACATATATATTTATGTAAATTATAATTTTGAAAACGTTAAACGAAAGTTTGGAATTCATT
The DNA here is from genome assembly GCA_034769895.1 of Magicicada septendecula. Lineage (NCBI taxonomy): Eukaryota > Metazoa > Arthropoda > Insecta > Hemiptera > Cicadidae > Magicicada > Magicicada septendecula. The sequence goes on from CM068370.1 coordinate 500,379,076, forward strand.
TTCAAAACATTCATATTCATATTTAACATTTATTTCATAACAAACTTTTATTGGGGACTTCAATGGAAACATAACACAGAACTTAAAAACAATTTTGTGTAGTTTCTATGTACTAAATAATTCCCTATCTCAGAAATTATGTTAATTTTCTGGCGAAATGACCATTTTTTAACTAGCGTTAAAGTTTATGCCGGTCGTTACCTTAATGGTCGTTTCACTAACACCGTTTGGACTCGGTTTGTAATGCTCGTTTAATCGAGTGTTGTATCATAATTATCGAAATTGCTTCTGATTGGTATGATAAATTGCATATATATTTTATTTTTAATACACATATGATTAATTAACAACATACCAGTACATCAAAACGGCACCTCTTTTTTTTTTAGACCATACGTATATGCATTTGTTCGTTCGGACGATTTGAATTTGCGCGTGTAGTCGCCGTAGTCGCCTACACTATGGCAGAATTAGTACGCTTCATTTATGGACGCGTTTGCTGGAACTGCGGCCACAGCGTGGTAGGGCTTCGTTTCATGATTACCTGCTCCTTTTTAAATTTCGGAATTTCATATTTGTTTAAAGAAAATGAATAATTATTTATGTATTTTAGACGCGCCAAGAGCTTTATTTCGAATCTGTCATTGTATTTGATAATGTGTTGATCAAGATGGCATACACGCTTTAGGCGGCCATGTTGTTTGTTTGCAGTGTTTTCAAAATTGTTAATAAGTGCGTGTTGTTTTGGATTGTAAAAATTGTTTCCACAATGGACAATATAAAAGATAAAAGCATTCATTTAACTGCTGAAAAAATTGCTGATGAAATTAAAAGCCTGAATACATATACGGACTTCTACACAGACTTGCAGGTATTATCTTGAATAATGATGATTATGATTGATGGTACGCCATAGCCAATTGCCAAGAATTACATTTTATGAACTATGAAAATCATTATGTCACACCATTCCTTTATACAGCTGTAGTAATGATATTAAACTTATTTGTCATTTGTAAACTGTTTTAATTACAATAATGACCATACCACAGTTAGAAGATGACACTGTAACAAATCAACTAATCTAATTTACTATGTTTTTTCTTATTGTGATTTAGAATATAGTTGTTTAAGTTCAGATTATACATGATATACATCAAAGATTCAGATTTGACATTGTGATATGTAACGTATACAAAAATGATGCATGCGGCTGTATATTTTATAACCTGATGTTAATTTTAAAAGTATTGTGTTGTGTTAGAATGTTATAAGTCATAGAATATAATTATGTCATATTGATTAAGTTATTTCATTGATGCCAACACTTCCAGTATTCTGAAGAAATTTGTTACTGTGTATGATTTTTACAAATTAGGTATATCATGATTTTTTCTATTTTTGTCAAGGTTTAGGTCAGTTTTTTTCAAATAATGTGTTGGTTAAGTGGTGCATGAAGATTCTTTCTTGATGCCATGTAGAATATTATCTTCAGCTACATTCATGCATTATTAAAAAAAAAATGACTTAGTTTACCAGTTTGAACCAGTATATTCTGTATAAAATATATTTCATAACTAAATGTTATGATATAACAATAGAAACTGGTTTACTGTCATCCTCCCTTATAGTCTGGCATAAGAAAGTTATTGATATTTCTTAATTTAACTCAGTGAATATGAGAACTTGTTTGATACTATTTTTCAATTGATTGTTTTGAAAGATGTTTTTAAGGATTCTAAAGACATTCCAAACGTATGACAGGGTGTTTTCCTTTATTCTAGTGTTGTGTATTGATTTTTGTGACATTTTGAATATCAATATGTACTGGAACATATGCATGTGGAGGAAGATAGTATTGTATCTGAGTTATCATCACCTTCATAATTGTCATTGGTGTCATCATTCCTGTCATCGTGTCATCATCCGTCATCGTCATTGTCACCACCATCAGGCTGAAACCATTAGTTAGTTATTATGAAAACTCAAAGACTGCTATCCATTGTTGGCATTTTTGGCAATCTTGATGGCATTTTTAAGAACAGCATATTATTTACAAACTGAAAATACTAAACTGCAAGTCTTTGTTGTAATAAAATTATTATTTTTTAACACAAGTATTTTGGTTGGCTGTTTTGTTTTAATTTTAATTTTTTCTGTTTTAATTAACTTGTTTGTTTTAATTAATTTGTCTTTTTATAAGTTTTAACATGGCTATTTTATTTATTTTTAATTTTCATAATAAGATGTTACGGTGCATGCCAAAATTCAATAATATGCTTTGAAAACTACAGGAAATTCCAGAGAAAGTTGATGCTGAAGCTGGTGATGGTTTTCAGAGGCTTGCGTCTTCACCATCTGTAAAACCAGAAAATTTTAAGGCAACATTGTTGGAGGCAATGAAAGAATCTGGGATAGAAACTGAGCTTCGTAATACTGTGTTCCATTGGGTTCGTTCACACAGTAACCAGATGTGTACAAATTTAAATCCACTGTATTCTTTTAAAGAACCACTTGCTTATTTGAGGAAAGCACAAGTACGTGAATTAATATTTTTCATTTTGACTTCTTTTCTATAAGTTAACATGTTACATGTGACATATAACTGTAAACTGTTCTATAATATAAGTTTTTAATATAAATAATAATATAAGTTAATATATAATATAAGTAAACAGAATAAGTTATTTATTCTGTAACAAATGTCATTACATTTCTCATGAGTCCTACCAATGCACAGATATAAGGCACACAGAATAATCACATAATGTAAGTACAAATGTATGTATAGGGTCTAGGAGACTGAATCTGATGGTTTTTGAAATATTATTTGAAATGCACTATAATTATGCAGGCACTTGAATTGCTTTGAGTAGTGATTCAGGAATACTCCTACTTATTCATTAACAATAGTACCAACACTGTAACTGCTACAAAATTGTCAGACCCAGTTTGCCAAACTCTGTATATGTACTGTGTCATGTTTATTCTTAGATAGGAAACTGTCTCTCTCTCTCTCTCTCTCTCTCTCTCTCTCGCGCTCTCTCTCTCTCTCTCTCTCACACACACACACACACACACACACACACACACACACACACACACACACACACACACACACACACACACACACACACACACACACACACACACACACACACACACACACACACACACACACACACACACACACACACACACACACAGGTAAACATAAAGGGACCAAGCCATATCTTTTAAGGATAACTAAGGCTCTTTTCAAGGATCATTATATCAGAGACTAAGAACAAATTATACTAAATCTATAGCAAGACAACACTGGATAAGTTTTTGCACTGAGATAAATCTAAGATTGTGTTTCCAGAAACATTGTTAATTTGTGTTGGTAAATTTACAGACCTTCTTAATTGCTTATTTATTCAAATAGTCTTTTGATTTTTTAGTGAAGTAATGCTGTATATGGTTTGCTAAAATGAACTCTGTATTTAATAATGGTTTTTATCATTTATTGATATGGGTAATATTACATGTTATGACGAATTAGATGATGGTTTTATGGTGTAATCGTCTTAACAGTAGAAGACATAGTGTGTTATGTACTGAGAACGGAGATTGTATGTTAATGTCTTTAGATATTAATTCTTTTTTTTTTTGCTTATGAACCACTGTAGACTACATTTGGTTCAACCCTTCTTCCTCCCTTCCTCCTCCCTTCTTCTCCTCTCTCTTCCTCCTCTTCCTCCTTTCCCACATCTCTTTCATTCTTGATAGATGTCTGTCCCTCCATTTGTCAGTCCAGATAGCACCTGACCTCTTGGGGTTTTCCTAAAAACCTTGGGCATTTTAAAATTTCTTTTTGAGTGGTAAGCATTCTTCAATGTCTTCTTGAGAACCATATATTGGACATATTGAGCTTGCTGAAATAGTTAAAAAACTTCGCTGTTAGTCTGTCAGGATTCATTCTTTGAACATGTCTGTAGAAAGTAATTCTTGTTTTTCTAATTTTATCTGTGATTTTCTCAACACATGGGTACAGCTCATTATTGTGGCATCTTCTGTACTGTTCTCCATCTTTTATTGATCCCAAGATTTTTCATAACATTTTCCTTTTGTGGCTTCCAGTTATTCCATCATCATTTTCTTGTTCAGAGTCAGACACTCAGCTGCATAAAGTGATTCTGGGCTAACTACTGTTGAATAATGCCTAAGTTGCCTATTTGAGACCGGAATAAACCATCCTTGGTTTAATCCGTGAAGATGATGATGATAATGCTTAAGTTTGGGATTAATGGAAATTGATTTCTTGTTATGTGTGTCCTTGGTTAAATGTTAAGCAACTTTCATCTTATTAACTCATGCTTTAATGTCTTCTTATTAGTGTTATTTCATTTTAGTATTAATAAAATTGCCCCTTTCTAAATGTTTTCACAGTCAATGAATATTAGTGAATTTAGCCACACTGACTTGTGTATGTGTGGAGTACTGTAACTGTGTGAACGGTGTAATAATTGTGTACAAATGGTCACACTTATTCTGCCGTATTTGGAGTGTATGTGTTATGTGTAATAAGCTATGTGAAACAATAATAAGGTAGGCCTATTATGTGATATATCTAATGTGATGACATATATGAGTTGAGAGGATATTTGGGATTTGGGAAAAATGTTGTATCAGTTGAAAACTCCAAAAAATAACATATTTTGGAGAAAAATTAATTACTTTTTATTACCTTTCACCCTCTTCAACATCTTCTAACCCAGAATCCCCAATATCCTGTCTACTTATACATTTGAAGAAAAAAAATTAAGGATTTATTGTTATAAGTTAAGGTTGAAATAATAAACTTCAGGGCTCTGGATTTCTGACTTTGAATTTCTGTATTCCTGGGATTTAATTAAAAAACTCAAATAAAAAAAATAGAAAAAATAATTTAAAAGATATAAAACCTAATAAAATATATTAAAATAGAATAAAGCATTTTCAAGTTTAATTAAAGGAAATTTATGTTGTTATGCTGTAGATGCAGTGGGAGAAACGGATTCATAAATCATTGAATTCAATGTGTTCAGAGATAGGAGTTCCTCTTGCCAGGTTTCGATTGGCTTCTGACCGAGATGAAATGCTGGAGAAATGGAACGAACTAAGTAACTATGATGTTGGTATGTTTTTCTGTATAAGTTGGTATATTATTCCTTTGTAAGTAACTCGTTGAGTTTCCTGCAGGTCTCCCATGTAATGTCTTCAAATATATACACTGCAGGTAGGTTTAGTTTCACTTGACACACATTTCACAGAAATTATTCAATACCTTCAGAGGTTTGTTTGAATTGTAATGGAATGTTTCGCTCACAATATAGTTAACGGACAATCGATTTTACTTCAGTTCTATTTTCGATTTTTGTAATGTTTATGTAGTCAGTTATTTATTATACACTTAATGTTTTATTATTCTAATAAATTTATGATATTAAATAAATTGTCTTGTTTTGTTTTTATTTGAATTTGTTTTTTAATTAGTAGATTATTATTATTGTGTTTGTAAATATTAAGATTTTCCCATATATTCATTTTGTTACTGTTTGTACGTTTTTAATTAATTTGAGATTTTGAATGTCTGGAAATATATGTTTATTGTTTAAACAGTGTGTGGCTAAATTAGATTTGTAAATATTAGGTTTTAAAAACGCATTGTGATGTTGATTGTATCACTTGGACTGGTTTTTCTTCCTCTGGCCTGCGTAAAATTTATTGTACGCTGGACATTCTATTTTTTAAACTCCATTTTTATGATGAATGTTGAATTTAGTTTTAGGTTTCATTTTATTAAAAACAATATTATCTGTGTTATAAGATATTTTTAAGTTTGTATCTTTAAATAGTTTGCTTAGTTTACGAGTTATGTTTCCGTGATAAGTAAAGTTGATATATATTTTATATTATCATAGCAGGATGATTTTTACATGAAGGTTTGTATGGTGTTTGTTTAGTGAGTTTATGATTTATTTTCTAATTTATTGATAGTTTTTATTTTGTATCCATTGTCTATTGCTATTTGTTTGATAATATTTCTTTAATTGTTTCTTTCTTGTTCATTTAATGGGATTCTATACATACGGTATATTAATGAATTGAATGCTGCCATTTTGTGTTGGGGAGATGATTAGACTTATTTGGAATTGTTAAATTAGATTGAGATGGTTTTTTGTATATTGAGTATTCAAAATTATTTTCAGTTATGTTTATGATTAGGTCTAAGTAATTCAGTTTATTATTCGATTCTTCTTCTGTTGTGAATTTTTTTTGTCATGTCAGTTGTTAATCGAATTTAACGTATTAGAAATATTAATGCCTTTATTTTGGGATATATAGAGTGTCAGCAACTTAGCATCCTAATAGGTCGTTCAATTTTATTATTATTTATTATTTCTTCATCAAGTTTTTGTAAAAAGATTTTGGAGATGATAGCGGAGGTTATTAAAGCAATAAATAAATATCTATGTTAATTGTCTAACAAAATACTCTATTTACGTTTCAGCTTGCATTGACAACCAAAATGTCACTTTCCAATCATGACAAAGTGGGCCAACTCTTCCGTCATAGAGCACAAAGGAGAATTGAGGACTGCTGATGAAAAAACGTATTCTTGGATTTTGTTTATGACATGTCCAAGTATCACTAAGAATTTGTAAACACTATTCCAATGTGGAACACTAATATTTTATATAGAAATGTTTACCGTGTTGCCTGACGTAGCTTTCCTCATTGCGAGCTTCTTCAGAGCCTGCCACTAGGAATGCTCTCCTAGGAGGCTTTATATTTGACTCGACTACAGACATACAGGACACATGACATAGTTCTTATTAAAAAAAAAATGAGGACGATTTACAAAGAGCTATGTTTCGATTACAAGAAGTGTCAAGAGATTACCCACTGACAGTTTCATTAAAAGGCCAAAACCATGGCCTTTAAAGGTAAATATCCAGTGAGGACTAAGATAGTTATAAATAACAGCACTTTAGAACAAGTGAGCCGTTTCAAATATCTCGGATGTGCTGTAAGCTATGAATCTGAATATGATATAAGAGAGAAGATAAATAAATTTAGGAACATTTGTGGAACAGTTCATAGAAATCTTAGAAATAGCCTACAGCAAGGCACAGCACAAGGATTAAATTTTATAAGACAATTTGCAATACCCACATTGATTTATGCGAGTGAGGCGTGGGTCATGACAAAAAAGGAAAGCGGCAAGATTCAAAGTGCTGAAATGGATTTTCTTCGAAATACTTTAAGTTATACATTGCAAGATATAATAAGGAATGAAGATATCAGAACAGAACTCCAAGTAAATGACATAAATGAAATTATTTTAATTTATAGAAGACAATAGTGTGATCATCTGCAAAGGGTGACAGAGGATCGATTGCCGAAAGCGGTGCTGAACTATAAAGCCATTGGTAGAAGAGACGTGGGTCGTCCGAGGATGAGATGGCTGCCAGAACAGGTTTATATAATCTAATCCTGGAAGGGAAGAAGGAGAATACACACTATAGAGAGAATCTTACAACGTCAAAACAGGTTGCCTATCTCGTTGGCATAAGACACTATATAGCTCACACTGGCAAAGTGTCACGCATGTTCTCTGTCTCGTTAGTGTAACAGTATAATAAAGCTTATGGATCTGTAAAAAAACTATTTGAGTTGTGTTCTTTTTTATATTTGTAAGACTTTTGTAAACAAATAATTGTGTTTACTTAACTTTAACATTTATTAATTATGTTGTACCTACAGATGTTGTACATGTGATAATCGAGTGTCTTCTGTTCGCAGATCTGACTCCATACAGACCTGTGTATGCACCAAAAGATTTTTTAGAAGTATTACTTTGGATTCGTAGTCCAAACTACAGGCCTATTGAGTAAGCATCTGCTTTATGATTTATCTAATTGAGCATGTCAGTTTTATATATTTCATGATGACTTCTGGCGACAAGAAAGTTGTTTCCTATTATTTCTGCGTTAAGTAACTGAGTAAATAGAGTGGAATTTGTTTTTCTGAACAGTGATGTACTAGTAGAATAATTGAAAACTGGTGTTTTGTTTCAGTTGTGAAGGCAGCTGGGATTTTACACAGATACCACTTAGAGTTAAAACGCTGAACGAACTGGTAAGCAGGTAGAAAGCGCTTTCAGTTTAGATCAGTTTAGACATTTTTAAAGTAAAGACTGTACATTTTTTAAAACAAATTTTGACTTATCCCACAATATGGAAGTTCCAAGTTTTTTTTTTCATTAAAAAATTCTTAATTAAAAAAACAAACAGTTTCTTAACATTTTGGTATGGGCTTTTTAAACGTTTACTAAAAGATGTATTGGAACTATTTGTATGTTATGAAAGTTATGAAGTAACCGCAAATTAAGAAGTGAGATTCCTTTGTAAATTTATACTAACATGGAAAGTGATATGCATATATACTGTTTCTGTTCTTAGCTGAATCCTGATGTAAACAAACAGGCGTGGCACGTCTGAAATGCTATTTGCTGCTTGAATTTGAGGTGTGTCACTTTGACAGAAGGAGTACAGACAGGGTACATATAATATTGATACTGTATAAACAAATGTAAATTGTAATAATTTGTCCTGACCAAAGTAAAATTTGAGTCACTTTTACACTGAAACATTTTGTAACACCAGTTAATGTTTTTTTTTAAATTAACCATTTAAATATCGCAACATACAAAAAAGTAAAGTTTATTTTAAATGCAAATAGAACCTCTGTACCGAATACTATAAATTGCTGTCAGAGTGTAATTGAATGCCTTCCGTATCTGTGTGTGAACTTGTATCATCACTTGGAGTCAGCGTTATTATTGATAAGATTGTTCATTATCCACAATGACATCGGTAATGTGGGGCAGTTGCCATACCTTATTATCTTCCTTGATTATATGCTGCAACTAATGTCTCGACTTGTCTGCCACCATTGTTTCATTTACCACCTTCTCAATAAATTGTTTTGTATTAAGCAGCTAACGTATTGCTGTGACGGGTAACATATCCTTTCAACTGGATCCATATTAATTCAATACGATTCAGAATACAGTGATAAGGAGGAAGTCTTAAAATGACATGCCTCATTTTAAGTGGCAAGATAACTCTCACATGACTATACAGACATTCTGCACATGCACGTAATACATTACCGTGTGATCAGTGTCAACGCCCCTGACCAATAGCGTTTCAGATTTGCCACGTGGGTTTGTTTACATCAGGATTGAACTAAGAACGCAGAGAATATATGTACATACTGTACTGTGGATATACTGTACGTAAATACTTTGCATATTATAAGTTTATATGTATATCTAAATATACATGTGGCATATGCTTTATGCTTTGGCATAGCACAGGCCTTACATGAAGTAAATTTATGAACAGGCCTGTTTTAAAATTTGAGAGTAAATGACACACATATTGGTTTTAAACAACATGCTGTCTTAAAATACGAGGTATGTTTTATAAATAAGATCCATTTCGAAGTAAGAAGAAGAATAAATTAAATGATGAAAATGATTTATTATAGTCAAAGAAATCTACAGGCTTTCTTTATTTTTCCACATAACCACCATTGACTTTCATATTTTTTTCCTTGTCAACAGCTTATTTATTCCTATGTCATAAGAGTCTGCGGCAGAGTGTGATGGTACAATCATGGTACATTTCATAATATACTAAAATATGGTAACGAGATCATAAATATTGTATTTTCCTATTTTTTGACATACCCAACCCAATCTCAAACACCCGATATCGAATTTACAGTGAGTGGACTATATTACAGTATTTGCCAGGATTTGAACTAATTCATGACAAAAAACGGTGTCACATCACAAAAACAGTGTGCAGTTATTGCGATAAGCAGAGCCAAGCCTTCGTTACGTCAGAGGCTGAGAATGTATTGACAACTACAAACGGCGATGTCAACACGATAGACAAAGGACTGTGACGTCAGTACGCCCCACTTCCGCAGATTTCAACCAGGAATTGCCGTCATTTCATCTGCAGCTCTGATTTGAGCCGGCCGGCTGCCCATTCACTTACGAGTGAATTTTAACTTTTTAGACCACTGTAGGTGGTTAATAAACAGTATATAATACCTATATTGCAAGATGTACTAAGAACAGTAATAGTTCGGTTTGGTGTAGGCGTCCTCGGCTAAAGAACCGTCCGAAAGAAGATCGACGTATAGAATCGGTCCCACGACGGTGGGTTACGTGGGTCGACACAAAAGGGTGTCCCGTCAAGCGCAGTAAAATACATTGTGCCGATGTCGGTACGGTTCCAAAAGTGCGAGGAAGTCAACACGGAAATGGGTGAGAACATTCCTATTACATCTTCAATCCTTTGATTCATTCCCAAAACCAAATTTTGAATCAATGTAAAATCATTTTAAATTCAATACTAAAAAATCATTTAAATTTTTCAATATATAAAGGGAGCTCCACTGTATAAAATTTGTACCATGCGTATGTAAGAGTGAGTATTTGAGTGTGTGGGTTAAAAAATATTAAGTGTTGGGTTGTGCTGAACTTTCAATAATTTACGTTTAAATAATTATGACATATTATAATGCAGCGTATATCTTTTGTGTAGAGTAATATCATGGGGACAACGCCCATGGCGAAAAAATATATATCCATGTAACATCTATTATGTTTAATGTTAATAAATACTTTTTATGTGTTATTTGCAGTTTCGTTATTTCAGGTAATGAGTTTCACTGAAATGGTACGTGTTAACCGAATTCTGGCCCTCATAGTAAATGTCGATCATACACAGTACAGTACAGACACTTGCACAACATGGCACCCTAGATTGTTGTACAGACAAAATACATTGTACATTGTAATCAAACATTATAAATTAATATTAGAGATTACATTTGCGCCCGAATTGCAGGGACTAATAGATTACATTGGCGCCCGAGGATAACAGGAACTCGGTATAAGACTTAATTTTATATGGAGTAATACCTACCAGGAAAGTGGAACGGTTACCTGAGGTAATTGCGTAAGTACATACACACGTGCGTAGAATAGGGTTAAATTCCTAGGTTATAAATATCCATGTTTTAGCAAGATAGAATAACAAAGATGAATACCAATGATAATATAACTATAGAAATCAGTGCTACTGACATAAATTTAACCAGTGAAATGGAGGTTCAAATAAACCCCATTAGTCAAAATGACGAAGTAAATACGCCTGTGTCTGTCGAAATAAAGCAAACTGACACATCCATTTCAACTAATTTAGACAGTAGGTCAGATAAAACTAATGCAATGATGCAACTTTTATTAAATAGATTTGCCAGTTTTGATAAAAAACTAGACGAACAGAAAAGAGATACTGATATTAAATTCACACATTTGAATGACAAATTCGATAAGTTACAAAATCATTTAGAAACCATTGAAACAAATGTGATAGATATCACTAAAAATTGTGAAAATATAGATAATACAAATAATACAAGTAGTAAGATTGTGGTGGTAGAAGAGGATAAACATGATAATGAAATTATAATGAATGATAATGAAATATTTGAATTTATGAAGTCAGAAAGAAAGTGGAGAGAAAGTATTTTAGTACAAGGAGTGCAGGGGGTAGAATTTTCTTTTAATGTTGTATTAGGGGGTGAAGACAAGTCTTCATGTAGTTTGATAGACGATAGTTCTACAAATAAAGTTTCTTTTAGTTTTTGTGCACCTAAGAAGAGGTGCAACAAGTTTATGATAGGGACCCCTGCACATTTGGAGAGAGAAAGTGTATTTTGGTGTTATGGAGAGAAATGTATTAAGAGAGGAAGTATAGAGAGATATTGTGAGAGTAAAAGAGTAATAGAAGTATTTAAAGTAAACAGAAATTACAGACAACTGTTAGAAAGGTTAGGGTTAGATGTGGTATATGAAAATGATGAATACTTACCTGATAATAACAATAAATTGACAATAACAAGAAATGAGAATAAAGACATTAGGTACTTACTTGTGGTGGAATATTATGGGGATAATTATTATATAAACCGATTAATGACATATGATACTAAGACAAACGGAACTCTACTTGATCGTGACTGGGAATATTTGTTTAATAACCGTTCAATAACATATGAATATAATGTATCTAATAAAATCTATGTATTAAATAAGAATTTATATAGACCTAAGATTCGTTTGTTGTTTAATGATGGTGGATAGACTGTTATATTGTGAAATGAACATTAAATAATAATATGAAAAGTGGTTTTGAATTGGACTGTTATGGACTGATTTCGATTAATGACACAATAATGAAGTTGGAGTGTATATTTTTATTGTATTAACTGTATTTATCCATGTATTTTGATATGTATTATGTATTACAGGTACCCCAGTGCGTATTATTATATATTTTATATATGTAACATGTTTAATAATAATATTTTAATTAATTACTAATGAATAATAATGAATGTTTAAATAAATAATTATATTTGAATTTTGAAAAGAGGTATTGTTATAAGTAGGTAGGAGAGGAATTTTATAAGAGAATTGTCAATGATTACAGTAAGGTAAGTGTTTAAACAGGAATAGAGACTGGGTATAGATAAAATGCAGGTGAGTTATTAATTAATGTAAATGGAGTTAGAAAAATAAGAATTTTAAGAAAATACAAAGAGAATTATTAGATAGTTAGGGACACAGTAGTTAGTGATTATTTGTAAAGAAGGTGTAAGTAAAGGTACATACATATAATTATTGTTGAGGAATTCTGTAGTGGGGGTGAGGTGATAAAGAGTAGCCAACCAATAGTGTTGTGGCAGTTAATAGAGTAGTTTAAGGGAGTGTTTGCCGAATTATTTGGAAGGGATATTAGATAGCCAAGATATTAGAGATGTATATAGCCAGTTAGGGAACACCCAACCCAGTGCAAAGACGAGCGGTGCCATATGATTTAAATGGAATTAGTAATGGAGTATATGATTGAGATATTGGTGTCATTGATAGGTAAATTTGATGGTCAGTTAGAAGAAGGTGAGTAAAATTATATAATGAAGTATAGTGAATATAGGAGTTATCCAGACTAAACAGTGATAGAAGGTGAGAGGTTAGGTAGTTAAGGAGGTAGAAAGTTCAGAGGAGAGAGGTAGTAGAAAATGAATAATGAAATAATAATGTAATATGAATAGTAACAATCAGTTCAAAATGTATTTTATTATTATAAATAAATAAATTTGATGTTTAATTAATAACTGCAATGGTAAATTTTAATTTAAATACAACTTTTAAGTAAATTATACAAATGTTAACGCATATCTTAGATATGATTAAATATGATTGAGTATTTAAAATGTATTAACTGTATTATTAATATATCAGTGTTAATTATTAATGTATTGTGTATTTATTTGAAAACTTTTTAACATGATTTTATAATAATGGCGTTGTTAATAATATTTATCAGCCAGATGATTAACTGTTAATAATAATAATAATAATAATACTAATAATCATAATAAAAGTTTATTTTAAGGGTTATAAATAAATAAATCGATTTATTAAATGTCTTGATTTGTTTTCTCCAAGTTTGGGAGATATATAATTATATTTTATATTATATATATTTTATATTTTCAATTATATTTCATTCAATTTTAATCCTTTTTCATATTCTTTTTAATCCTTGAGATTTATTATTTTTATAATTTTTATACTTTCTCATTTTATTTAATATAATTTTATAAATAGTAAGCCAACCCAGTGCTTATTGGCACAAACCAGCACTTAACTAAGGGGAACCATATCAGTTAAGGAGGTAGTGATTCAATAAGCCACTATATTAATATTTTTTATAAATTGTTTCAGTGTTTGGGATGTGACAGCGGTCCTGAGCTGGCTAACTCGTCAGAGCAGGGGCGTTAAGAGCCTAAGTGGCCTTATGGTGTTGGGATCTCGCAGGAGAAGTCCAGTAAGGTCATGAAGGTACAGTCATTATCACCAGACCAAGGGTGAGTGATTATTTTTTTATATAAAATTGTAAGGGGTTTGTGGCGACTTGTCCTGGCTGATCCCTTTAGGCAGTATGAAAGGGTCAATGAAAGTTTGTGTGCTTCGTCACACCATCTTTCATTTGTGATGGTACAATCATGGTACATTTCATAGTATACTAAAATATGGTAACGAGATCATAAATATTGTATTTTCCTATTTTTTGACATACCCAACCCAATCTCAAACACCCGATATCGAATTTACAGTGAGTGGACTATATTACAGTATTTGCCAGGATTTGAACTAATTCATGACAAAAAACGGTGTCACATCACAAAAACAGTGTGCAGTTATTGCGATAAGCAGAGCCAAGCCTTCGTTACGTCAGAGGCTGAGACTGTATTGACAACTACAAACGGCGATGTCAACACGATAGACAAAGGACTGTGACGTCAGTACGCCCCACTTCCGCAGATTTCAACCAGGAATTGCCGTCATTTCATCTGCAGCTCTGATTTGAGCCGGCCGGCTGCCCATTCACTTACGAGTGAATTTTAACTTTTTAGACCACTGTAGGTGGTTAATAAACAGTATATAATACCTATATTGCAAGATGTACTAAGAACAGTAATAGTTCGGTTTGGTGTAGGCGTCCTCGGCTAAAGAACCGTCCGAAAGAAGATCGACGTATAGAATCGGTCCCACGACGGTGGGTTACGTGGGTCGACACAAAAGGGTGTCCCGTCAAGCGCAGTAAAATACACCGATTGTGCCGATGTCGGTACGGTTCCAAAAGTGCGAGGAAGTCAACACGGAAATGGGTGAGAACATTCCTATTACATCTTCAATCCTTTGATTCATTCCCAAAACCAAATTTTGAATCAATGTAAAATCATTTTAAATTCAATACTAAAAAATCATTTAAATTTTTCAATATATAAAGGGAGCTCCACTGTATAAAATTTGTACCATGCGTATGTAAGAGTGAGTATTTGAGTGTGTGGGTTAAAAAATATTAAGTGTTGGGTTGTGCTGAACTTTCAATAATTTACGTTTAAATAGTTATGACATATTATAATGCAGCGTATATCTTTTGTGTAGAGTAATATCATGGGGACAACGCCCATGGCGAAAAAATATATATCCATGTAACATTTATTATGTTTAATGTTAATAAATACTTTTTATGTGTTATTTGCAGTTTCGTTATTTCAGGTAATGAGTTTCACTGAAATGGTACGTGTTAACCGAATTCTGACCCTCATAGTAAATGTCGATCATACACAGTACAGTATAGACACTTGCACAACATGGCACCCTAGATTGTTGTACAGACAAAATACATTGTACATTGTAATCAAACATTATAAATTAATATTAGAGATTACAAGAGGTACCTATCCCCCCCCCAAAGGCCATGGTGCAATTCTTCCCCTCCAAGTATTCTGAAATTCCCCTCCTCCAATTTGATTTCGTGGGGATCACAATACGAGAGTATGGAATAACCCCAGTTAATGGTGGCTTTTGGGGTTTTATCCAAAAAAATTCTGCAAAACTAAAGCCATTTAAGCAATTACTGGAATAAAAAAGACTAATATTATTCTTTTTATCAATACCAACAGGTTTTATTGTATGCCTAATCAATAACTACAATATGAGAAATGTAAAAGCCTGGCCAATCCTGACCTAACATTACAAAATTGCCTTGAAAAATCCCCCCCCCAAATTCCAGTGGTACGACCTGCACCATTGCACCATGCTGTGGGCACCCCTGGTCTGCAGCCTGTTTCTTGAACCACTAACTAATGCCTAATGCCACTCCGTCGTCATTTACAAATCTAGTCATTACTTTGTAAGAAACCCACAAAAATTGTTAAATGTCTGGAAGGGGAGGCTATATGGAAGAAGAAGGAGGAAAAGATGGATGGATGACATCAGTCATGACCTTTCTACAATGGGTATAAGAGGCTGGAAAGGATTGGCGAATGGAGGAGGATTGTTGCAGATGCCACGGCCTACCAGGGGCTGTAGAGCCAGTGAAAGAATGAAAGAAAGAAGCAGTTACTTAATTGTAAGTTTTGTAAACACTTGGTTACTCACCATCTTATGACTTCTTTAAACCTTTCAAAGTAATCGATCTAGTAGTCGATCGCATGTAATCGTGCACACCAGGTCGTGATGCGGCGTGAAGTGCTACAATAATGTGTTCTTAAATGACATACATACTGTGATGTTTGGTAAAATTTTTTTTATTTTTTGACGACTTCTCCAGAAGGTTTGGTGTTTTTTATATAACCTGATGATGAGGATTTATCCTTGAAATGTTTTAAAGTTTTAAAAAAACTTTAAAGTTTGAAAGTTTTAAAGAAGTCACAAGACGGTGAGTAACCAAGTGTTTACAAATATTACAATTAAACACTTATACACGTGACTTGGAGACTAATATAATGAAAAAAGAAACAGTTGTTTAAACTGGTTTACAACTGAAACTCATATATGAAACCTAGTTTTTAAGTTATAATATGTATTTATTACCAAACAGTGTCAATATTGCTATTTCTGTATAACCACCTATATTGTTTCTTGCAAAGCTTCCTGTTACTACTTTTCAACAGGTGTGTGGTTTTGCAGATTTCTACAACTTATATCGAGTTCTCGCTCTTTCAGATATAACTGCATTAGTGCTGTTTTTGTTTAGTGTTTCAAAAATCTTCTTACATCTTCTTCACTAAAAGTGGGGTTTTTCTATATCATTTAGTTTATTCTCTGCAGTGTGGTTTAGATTGCTTTTTATTGGTTTATACTTTAAATAATTGTCACTTAGGCTACTCCAGGTAGCACTATATAAATAATGTTTGTGTTGCAGAGGCAGCTGTATCAGCCAATTGCAAGAGGTGAGCCGTTACTCGGAATGCAAACAAACACATCATCCTTACCGACTAGTTATAGTGTAATGGAAGCTGAACGGATGACGCTTGGGGAAAAAGGTGAGATATTCTAATTACCTGATGTCAAATTATATATTGTAAACATGTTTCTTTATATGAGGGAGGTTCAAATGAAAACCTTTTTTATTTTTTATGTGTAATTTTACTAAATACAGAAGAAATATAAGTACCTCATTTCTCAATGTAGTCCCCATGACGTGTAACGCACATATTCCAGTGCTTTGGAAGTGCATGGATACCTCTTGAAAAGAAGTCTTTTGGTTGCGACTTTACCCACTCGTGCACCATGTTTTTCACCTCTATGCACATATTCCAGTGATTCGGAAGTGCGTGGATACCTCTTGAAAAGAAGTCTTTTGGTTGCAACTTTACCCACTTGTGCACCACGTTTTTTATCTCTTCATCTGATTGGAAATGCTTGCCTCCCATCACCTCTTTGAGCGGTCTGAAGACATGAAAATCACTGGGGGCGAGGTCTGGTAAATAGGGCAGGTGTGTAAGACACTCAAATTTCATATCCTGGATTTTGGCAACAGTTGAATGGGCAGTATGAGGTCGGGCATTGTCATGAAGGAGCAAAACACCTGAATTCAGAAGTCCACGTCATTTACTCCTGATCTCAGGCCGAAGTTGATTTTTGAGCAGATCTCCATACATAACACTGCTCACTGTTGCTCCCTTGTCCATGTAGTGCTCCAAAATTACCCCTTTTTCATCCCAAAAGAGAGTGAGCATGTCTTTTTGCTGATGGTTGGGTTTTGGTGACGAGCTGTGGAGCCATTCCTTGCTCACTCTCTTGGTTTCAGGTTGGTGATAGTGGACCAGGTTTCATCTCCTGTAACAGTTCTTCCTAGGAATCCATCACCTTCAACCTGCAAACGATTCAAAAGTTCCTCACAGGCATCAACACGACGGTCTTTCAATTCTGCAGTCAACTGAGGTGGCACCCATCTCGCAGACACTTTATTGAAATGCAGCACATCATGGACAATATGGTGTGCTATCCGTAATGGTGGCTATTTCCTTCACAGTTACACATCGATTTTCCTTTGATAATCTCTTCCACTGCAGCGATGTTTGCTGATGTCACTACTCGGTATACCTGGCCTGGTCCCGAAGTGTCCTCCACAGAAGTTATGGTGTTTTTAAACTTCCTACACCACTCGTACACCTGTTGCAGGGACAGACATGAATCACCATACTGCATTTTCATTCTGTGATGGATTTCAATGGGTTTCACGCCTTTACTACTCAAAAAACGCATAACACTTCTCTGCTCTAACTTGGTGCATATCGTTAATGGAGCAGCCATCTTTGAACTGGCTCTGCTTCTTTGTGTAGTGTTCTTACATCATGGTGCCACCTGTTGGCCATTTTTCGGACCACAAGTATCACTGTTGCCAACTTGCAAATCACTTGCGCCACTTTTTGAATCTTCATCGCACTTTTAAGGTTTTCATTTGAACCTCCCTTGTACTTACTTACTTACCTGTCTTCTACATTGCTCTTCATTGCCACATCTTGTATCACTGATCACAGTCCCATGTATATGTGTGTGTGATCCCCCTCCTAACATTGCCACCAAGAATGTTTTGCAGAAAACTTTTATGCTAGAATCTCTCTCTTCTCCTCTTCAACCCAGTGGTTGGTGAGCTTGCAATTTCTTCAGGAGAGTCCAGGTCCCTGAGCCATATCTGCGTATGCTCCAAATGAAACAATTTATAAATTTATTTCTGTTTTCAGAGCTACGTATCTGTATGCCACAAGAGATCTTTTCTTGAAAAATGCCCCTCTTACTTGTGCAGTTCTACTTTTTACAGCACTGGTGCACCTCCCGTCTGATGTATTGCAGCTCCCAAGATATTTAAAGAAATCAACTATGCTACAGTACATACCCAGAAACCTTGCCCTTCCTAATACATGTATACAAATAAAATAGATAAAGAATATATTAACAAAATCAATTTCAAATTCATGTATCTTTAAATTTGAAAACACTTTTATACTCAGTCAGAAATTTTTTTTTAAATTAATAGGCAGCAACATGATCACATTTGAAATGTCAAGACGCGTAAGACTTAATTTTCTATAATAATGTATTAAAAAAAAACAGTAAAATTCATTATAAGGCTGTTAGTAAAACTTTTCCTATTTAACTTCATTCTGTGCACCCCATACCCATATGTTGTGGACCTTTAGGAGTTTCGGACCCCTGGTTGAGAATTACTGGTCTAGTGTTTCAACTTGTAGACTTATTTTGTAATTTACTTAAGTTTTATTGAATTGTATATCTTTTGTTTTGTACCAGTACTTGCGTGCAATCATGCCCCAATGGCACAAGAGTTTTTAAAAAAAGGAGCTCCACACTCATTACGTGGCAAGTTGTGGGCACAAGTGATGGGTTCGGTCGTTAAACCAGCAGTAAGTTCTTTGCTTAACGTGTCATCAAGAGTGCATGCGTCTGTAGCACCAAGTTGTTTTTCTCTCACATGTTATAGTATTGAATTATTTCCTTGATTACATTAGTTACAAAGAGGTTCATATTTAGAACATAGTTTACAATATCACTGGTAGATAGCAGCATGCATAAAACTTAGAATTAAACCAAACATATCATTACTGTGTTGCTCCTGTGGCAGTAAATTTTAAAGCATGTATATATAAGTTAAAAAAAATCAAGGTGCGTTTTTCAGTCTCCAGGTCGACTCAGCCTGTTGAAAATGAGTACCTGGAATAACATCCTGGGGATAATAATGGGCGGCTGAAGCGTAGTGCTGGCCATACGGCTCACATAAGGCAGCCTACCCTGCCTTCTCCTACACTACTTCAGGTGGTACACACGGGAGCCATTATTATTATATATAAGTTATTGCTCTGGGAGTTGGTCGGGAGCAACAATGTATATATACGGGAGTGCAACTGAGATATGGGAGACATAAAAACCATACATTGTAAGTGGATGTTCCCAGGATGGAAGGTTCTATTAAGTAGGCTTGGCTTCTAAGGAAAGTATTATGATTGTTTTTATGTATAAAAACCTTCAAATATTAGTGTTTTGTACGAGGGTCAGTTGAAAAGTTTGTGGAGCAACATCTATAGCTCAGTGGTAGAACTAAAATCTTTTGTGTACTACTGCAAGACGTATATTTCGTGTGAACACCTGTTAATTTCCAGGTATATCTGTCAATTTATTCACGTTTTACCAGCTGTTTGAAATTTTCCTGTCACGCGTGTTTTTAAAGTGCACAAAATCAAACATGTTGTGATGAATACTCTGTGAAAAACAAAAATCATAAAAACCATAAAAATCATAAAATTCTCTGTTAAAATTATGGAAAATCAAAACGAAATTGTAAATGTGTTAGGAGATGTTGTGCCTGCAGAAACAATGGTAAATGGAGGACACTCGAGTTTAAACATGGTCGTACAAGCACTGAAGACTATCCCAGCAGTGGACATCCAAAAAGTGCAACAACAAAAATGGCATTATTGAAAAAATTTCATAGGGTGTTGGAAGACCGCAGATTGAGGAGTGGATGACATTGCTGAAACCATAGGCATCTCATATGAGCGTGTGCATCATATTTAACTCAAGAACTTGGTGTGAAAAGGTGTTGTTCAATACGGTTGCTGCATCTGGAGTTGTTGCATTTTTTGGGCGTCCAGTGTGACCACGTTTTCAATGCTCATACGATCACATTTAAACTCAAATGCCTACTTACAAACCGTTTGTTTTGAAGTCGCAGCATCTCCTGACATATTTACAATTTTGTTTTGAATTTCTGTTAGCGCTAAACAATTTTTATCAAAGAATCAAACCATGATGTTTGATTTTGTCCGTTTTCAAAACACACTTGACACGTCAATTTTAAACAGCTTCTAAACAATGAATAAATTGATAGATAGATTTGAAAATTAACAGGAGTTCATATTAAATAAAAATCTTGTAGCACACGAAAAATTTTAGTTTTACTGCTAAGCTATAGTTGTGCTCCACGAAGTTTTCAACTACCCTCATATATACAAAAGTTCATAATTTTAGAAAATGTTAATGTTACTTTGTTGAGTGAAGGTGCATCATAAAATAATAATAATGTTAACATCAAGAATGTTATATCAAGGACACCTAATAAAGCAGAACTACTTCTTTCATTTGTGCAGAACAATTGGAAAGCCAGAAAACTTATTAGTTCTGTTACATAGGTATGCAGTTTTCTTAAAAAATGCATATTGTAACGCAACAGAAATGCGGTCCTCGACGTTACATAAATAAAAATATTAAAAATAGAATAGGGAAGTAAATATCTATATCCCATATTAATACAAGGGTCAGATAAATAAATTTATCATTATTATGTAAAAATAATAAGAATGCAAGGTAGTAATAGTAATAAAAAATAAACATGTACTATAGACAATAGTGAGAAATGTCAATGTTCAGTGAGAGGTAAATAAATAAAGAATACTGATAAAAATTATAAGAAAGAAAACTAATATCAACTATGTTAAAGTAAATGACGGTGAAAATAGATAAAAATGAGTCAATAATGTACGTTAGAAGTTAATCTAAAATAATGATTCTGAATTGTATAATGTTAGGTTGTTATCATAAATATTATGTTAAAGTTTGTATTATCATATGAAGCTTACTTGTTGATGTAATATCAAATAATGAAGCAATATGTATTATTTGTTTACTGTTGTAGAAATGTGATGGAAATCAGTTAATTAGTAGTAATTAATTTCAATTTTTCTTATGTGTGATCCATAGGTCAAGATAAAGTTGTTGTTAGATATCATAAAGATAATTATGTGTGTACATGTACGTAGTTAAAGGTTGATTATGTTTGTAAACTTGTATAAAAAGGCTATAGTTGTTAACAAGTTAAATTCAAAAGTAGATCCAAATATAATAAAAGGCCTAACAGCCAATAACACTATATAACAACTCAGAATAGAAAGGTTAGGTAAAGAAGTTAATAATAATTAATAAATATAATTCAATGAGTTAGAAAAAACCAATAATAATTAATAATAAATAATAAACAAACTCAATATAAACAAATTATGATAATGCCATAGTGCAATGATATCGATTGATAACGTTTGATATCGGAAAAACAATAATTATTAAAAGAAACAGACTAAGAGTGAAAAACCAGCAGAATATATAGAAATTAGTAAACAAGCTACAAATAAGATTATATTTTAATCTAATGGAAGTTTAATAAGGAATTATTTTGATGAGTGGAAGAATAATATATGAAATTATCACTATATAACAAAACATTGAATAAGAATAAAAAAATTTGTTGCTAGGGACGACAAAAATTAATATAATTTGTTGATTTTGATTATTGCAATTTATGACATGAACGAGAAGAGATTAAACCAAGAGAGATGGTCAATAAAACTAAATTAATCTAAATTATTAAAATCCAGTAACATTCACAATAAATGAATGACTAATTGCCGTACTTTGGGCCGAATCAACCTTAACCAAATTGTATAATTGTATAATACAAAACGATAATAAGTAATTGAATTCAAAGGAATGACTTGGATTGCCCAATATCAGATCATGAAACGATTGTTAATTTAATGAAGTAATAAAACCAGATAAGGAACTACCTGTATAAAGAGTTAATCCTACAAACCAAACGAAAATAGAATAACCATCAAATCACATTGGACATCGCAGTTTACATCATATAATAGAAAACGTATCCAGAGTTTGCCGAAGCACGTAATCACAAGTTTGGACGTTGGTGAACAAAGGGAGCGGTATTTCTGCATCAACCCGGACCAAGGATTCCACTTTATTACAACTTTGAAGACAAGAATAGAGAACATCATCTCATCTGTATTTGATACGGAACGACAACTACCAAGGTTAGAATCAACAGCCTTCCTGAGTCGCATGGTACTTCGAACGGTAATTTTCAATTATATAAATAATATTAAACAAAATAACACTTTAATTTTGTAATATCTTGCATTCATATTTATGTATTTTTAATCTTCCCCACAGTTGAAAGAACCTTCACACCCTGAATATAAATTAATTATAAAAAACTATAACTTAATAAAATATTGTACCGATCAATAATCGATTAACTCAAACGTATAGCCTTTCGTATATCACGTAAAAACAATCTTATTGGATGTTAAAATATTTGAACTAATAAAGAAACATTGTATAATTTCAAGATCTTATCATTTATGTATTATTTAATGAAGTGGGAATAAGAATTAAACAGACAGAGTGTATAACAACTAATCATCGTACGCGGTGGGTTAACCTCCAAATTTCGTTTGTTTTGGAACTGCAGCGCTTGTTGTGGAATTCTCCGATACCAAAGAGAAGAGAATTACACACGAATTTTCTATAATTCTGTGCAAGGCAGAATAGGCCTGAGCGGAATTTTTGAATAACACCCTACATACATAAGTTTCATTCACACCAACACTTTTAGATTACATAGAGAGATAAGGTAGTCATAATTAATTATATTACTATATCTAGTAAACCCAGATATATAAGAAATTGACATATTAAATAAACAAGGAGAGGAAAGATAGAAAGGATACGTAAGGGGTACATTACAATATATAAAAACCATATTGAGCATATGGACATGGGCACTGAAATACCACATTATTAAACAACTACAGGCCAAAGATGGCACAAGCTGTGCAAACTTACAGAAAACGCACACACACACACACGTTCATAAAAATTAAATAACTAGTATCTCCCTAAGCTGCAGAACTCGCCCACTATTTTGAATGACGTACATTTATTATTACATAAAGTTTGATATTAAATAATTTTTCAATTATGGAAAAAATCACAAAACTGCCAGTTACTCTAATATTTCTTTATACACAGAACAAGTAAGTATAGAGCACATAATCCTACAATAAACACTAAAAATTTGAAACATTTGGATTTGAGTTTCACTTCCTTTTAGTCTGCCAACCTTCTGAATTTTCACAATTAAAAAAGAAATTGATCTCTTTACTGTCCCCTGGGGTCCCAAAATTTTGAAATTTCCGAAACTTGACACTACTCTCAGATTTTAATGAAAATTCTCTTTAATATGCGACATGAATTGTTTCGATTTTATCAAGATTTTAACCCACTTTTTGGGTGCTGACATCCAAAGATTTTGAAGTTTTCAAAAATGAACACCATTCAGATTGTGATTAAAATTCCCTCCAAATAGACTTTAGGAATTTTTCCACATTTTTGACTCCCCTCCCGCCTCTATATTTTTTGGTGACCAATCTCAAATCACTAGGGTTCTGAAGGGTAAAAATATGGACATGTATGCCAAGTTTTACAAAAATAATTTGATGCATTCAAAATTTACCATGAGACATACCGCAGATAGCCAGACCGACAATTTGTGCATCTCATCGAGTTAAAACTGAGAACTCACTTCACTTTTGTTTGATAATAGAAATATTCCATACATCACTTGTATTTTCTGTTACACATTTGTAAAATATATAGGTTTGGAATTGGTACAGCGTAATACAATTTTTTTTTTTATTAATGAAACCCATTGGTATTTCATATCACATATCTGTTTCTCATTTTTGTGAAGGATTCTGATCAAGGTTCATTTTTAAATGCACATTTAATTTTATGTCATTGTCTTCTATATTTAAAGAAGATAACAGAAAAAAATAGTCTCAATTTCATACACATTTTTTATCATCAGCTTTCAACAGTTGTCAATTGTGACGTAGGGATTATGATAATGCAGTGTAAAAAGGAAGATATACTTCAGTCAGTCTTTATGTTTTCTATGTTGTGTGCAAAGATGCTAATTGTGTCCAGATAAAAAAAAAATTAAAAACTAAAGATTTAAATTAGTGAATTTAGGGGGTTCAGAATCTTCTCAGATATTATATTTGTCAATTATTGCAGCATCAAGAGTACTTTGAAGAACTGAAACAGCTGGTGTTGCAGTATGATCTTATGGTTGACAAGCTGATCATCAAGGTGAGTTGAACATTAGAATTTGATTGAATATTAGCTAAAATGTTATACAGTAGCAGAATGTTAAGTAGGTGGCAGAGCGTCCCAGGCCCCACTTAATAGGGGGCCTCCAGATTTAGAAAATTAAGTTTTTTTTTGGTAAATTTTCTAATTTATTTGTAAATTGTCATGTCCTGAAACGCAACACTAGGAGATGTTTGTATATGAGGCACAATCCCCCCTGCCCTGTTTTTTGACCAACTGTCGTAAACTTATTCTAATATTAATTTATTGTTTAGTATAGTTTATTGTAATATTTTCAGAAATACTACCATGAAGCGTCAACACCCTAGCGGCAGCTTTCTGAATCATTACTACAGCTTCTTATAAAGTTTCCTAACTAGATGTATCAATACAGTAATTAGACAATAAATATATAACAGTAAAGTGTTATTTTTTATGTATTACTTAAAGATAATTTGAATTATAAACACCCGTCTTATGGGAGAGGGGCCTGAGAAAGAAATCCACCCCGGTGCCTAGGTACACCACTGATTTTATATATAAAAAATATAGTTTCTCCTAATAACACTCTGTTCTTGAACAAGTTAGAATCTAAAGCTATTAAACTAAACATTTCAAGGATATTACTAATTACTAATTCTATGTACTGATGATTTTCAATCCAGTTCTGGCCAAAATTAAATTCTCAGTATGTGTATTTTTTCACAGGATGTGCAGCTGACTGCTTCAAATGATGACCAGTACTTTGTGTTTGAAGATATTCTGTATCAGGTAACTAGTGTGTATGGTGAACAAGTTTTCCATAGGTTTCATTCAGTACTGGAGACCTCAACTAACAAAATTTTATGATGAAGTCAAATGATGTTAATTTAATAAAATGTGGTAAATTTGGTACTGTATAACAGACGACAGATGTCAGATGTGAGGAACAAAAATCTAACAGTGCTGCCATCTGGTAAACATAACCTAACAATGTCTGTTAGCTCTTATTGGAAAATCTAACATTTATAATAGAAATATATTATAGTATTTTCCAGGCACAATTGGTATAAACAAGTGTATATATTAACAATATGATGTTAAGAAAAATAGAAGTGTTTACAGTTTAAAACCGTAAAATCATGTTTTTATTTATTGCCTGCCCTGGTGTAGTAACATGAACTTATGAACTTTATAATTTCATTGCAATTGTAACATAATGTTCTTTATAATTAATTCTTTATAATTAATTTATTTATAACTAATTCGATGAGTTTCTTATAGTACTGTATTATTGTATCATATTATATATTATTAAATTATAATTACTTGTGCAGTAGTTGTATCTTATTTTTTACGATAAGATGTAAAAAATAAGATACAACTACGTACAGAAGTATTTATTATTTCAGACATGCTTATCACACACACACACACGCACGCACGCACGCACGCACGCACGCACGCACGCACGCACGCACGCACGCACGCACGCACGCACGCACGCACGCACGCACGCACGCACGCACGCACGCACGCACGCACGCACGCACACACACACACACACACACACTTATCATTCACCTAGTTGTGGGGTCCACAATAACTAATCATTGACATTAATAGGCCTATCAGTGACCATAGACATGTGGAGGGCGATTCTAATGGGGGGACCACTATTGCGTGGGGTTATGGAATAATATTCTCCGCAAAACGGTCTATAAAATTAACATTAAAAAAAGAAAATGGTTTAATTAAAAACATATCATTATCTTATTTTGTTAACCTAAACAACAACAATAAGAAGAAGGAATGGAATAAACAAAAGCCTTAAATAATATTTATTGACTATATTTATTAAAAAATATGTATGTAGTTTGATGATTTCAATAAACATTTATATCAAAGTTTGTAGGTATTACAAAATTAAAATCTAAGTAAAACCAGATCATGATACAAAGCTTACAGTGATATACTTCTCTTAAAAGGGACCATCTTCTTGATGAACTGACATGTAAGTTTTTGTTCTATAAATTTTAATAATAATTTTTCACTGTTGTTTCTCATATTTTAATTTTTTCGAATTTGGGTTGTTTGTTAACTAATGGGGGGGATCAAGATCCCTCTGGTCCCTCCTGTGCGCATGCCTATCTCAGTGACACAGACCTCTTAATCACTACTTTTTGCAGTTTGCAGTCGACCTTGAGGTGTGCATTTTTCACATTTTTCAACTTCATGTGAGTTTTGCACGTCTTGCATAGTGCATTCAGTGTGTGTGTGTGTGTGTATTTAATAGATTTCATAGTTGATAAATTTAATTAATTTTTTTTTACTTGCATATTATTATGTAAATACTTTAGTGTGTTTTGACTCTCTGTGGTTGTGGAACAGAGTTATTGTTTATCTTTTATTTGTGATGTTTTAGTGTTTGTTTTTGCCTGTAGACGGCTACCAGTTTGTTGGGTAGCTGAAACAGTGGTGGAAGAAGTCTGTCTCGCTGGTAGGTCTAATGTGAATAACCCATCACTGACCTGACGCCTTTTAAAGAAATTGTAAACTGTAATCATTCATTATGATTGCAGGTTACGTTGTGTTTTTCTCGTGACACTGCGATCTTGAATGTTTTCTACCAGAATGCCAGTAGTCCTATACAAGCAGCATTAAAGTCTTGGCCACCAACAATTGAGAACTGTGTAATTTATCCTCCCAGTGGTATTATTCCATTTCATGGCTTCACAATGTATGGTATGTTCTTGCAATATGTGTAGGCTTATATATATATTGGTACACGTTACTACATTGTGTTTAGGGTGAATGAAAGAAAATCACAACTAAAAGAGTAAAATAATTACATGTTTATTAGTCACCATAATCCACTGTATACTTAATTTAGCAGTGCCTAACATAGACTATTTACAACTCACAATCTTCTGTAGTAATAAATCACTAGTTTCAAACTTAAAAGGACCTGCGGAGCACAGTGAAATTCAAGAACGTACCAGCAGGCCGCACCATAAACAATTAATTTTCTTCAACTAAAAAAAGGCACGGTTCAATTGTCAATAAAAAGATGCAATTTAATCATTTCATGTATTGTACTACTTATCTTGAGTGGTATGACATATTGTACTACTTATCTGTAGCGGTATAACGTATTGTACTACTTATCTTTAGTGGTATAACATATTGTACTACTTACCTTTAGCGGTATGATGATACAAAATCAAGTAGACTGCTATCTCATATTTGTTTGCATAATAACAATATCAAGCAAAATACTACAAAATTATTAGGAAAGGAAAACAAAAGCTGTTGAGCTTTTTCCAAAAACTGCATATTGTACTATGAGGAAGCATGTTACATATGAGTGCGTATAGTAATGCCCTCAATTACTTGTTTACAAAGGAAGGTAAAAATTAAAAATATTTCCATTATCAATTTCCATATCATGTTGATTTCATGCAGTTTTTATTTGTTACAGCAACACCGTTTTGCTATTTGTACGATGACCCATGTGCCCTTTATTTGACACTGAGAGCATTTTATTTGCGTTACTGGTTTAGACTTCATGAAGTCAGCAGTCATGAGCAAGGTATACTTTCTTTGTGCTTGCTCTTTGAAAGGCTGCTTCAGCGGCATGAAACAGACTTATGGATCCATTTTAAACTCATCAATGTTCAACCGTGAGTATCAGTATTTTATTGAATCACAACAAATTTAAAATTATTTTACATATGAAATTTAAAGAAAAAATATAAACATAATAAATGTATTGTGTACCATAATATACATTAAGCAGTTTATTTGTTTTCTTTTTAAGTAGTATTTTTTTAATTTTATGTATGCTGGAAATCATTGTCCTTGCTGGAATCTTCAGTGGATAAGATGAATGTTAACAAAAATTTTGGATCATTATTAATTTTTCTAAAAAATATTAAATAATTAAATATTACATAAAATACTACAAAAAATTCTTCTGGATATTTATGGAATAGTGACAGTTAGGCCGGGCAGGCACCAGAAGTGGAACGGAGTGAAGTTGAGTGTAGTGGACTGAGCTTGTCAAATGTAAACAGTGTTGTTCAATGAAAGGGTGGCCACCGGAAGAGCTGAGTGAAGTGGAGTGAAGCGACGTCGCATGGGTCCACTCCGCTCAGCTTTGGCTCGGCCGATTTCCATTTGGAAGCTGACTCCACTTCCCCCACCACACTGCCTTCCCAATGACAACCATACTCAGTCAGTTAGCATCTACCAATTCTATCAGTACTCTGCATTCTATTGCCGCCCCATAAGTAACTCAGCTCAACTCCACTGTGCTCAAATATGCTCCGCTCTGCTTCACTCCGCATCTGGTGGCCATCTAGCCTTACAGTGACAGTTACAATCGCTTAGAGATGCACAGTGGACACACACCTCATTACCAAGCTAACAAAATTTCCAGTCATTTCACACATATGCCCAGCAATCTTGTGCAGTATTTTATAGTGTGAATGTCAGCTGTAACAAGGCTAGCGAAAACATTAGAAGCAAGTGTGTGACAGAGACAGAGGTAGTGTGAAGTGAGACAGTGAACTGTTATCACGTTGTCTCTCCTCTCTCTTCTCTGTAGACACTTTACACTTATGGGGGGGGGGATAATTCTTTGATGGGTTTGACGCAGACTACCACTCCAGAAAGGTTGTTACATGTATATCCAAGTAATTATCAAAGAATATTTTGACAAAGCCTTAATTGAGTTTTATCAGTATGTTTAAGGAAGTATGTAACATTACATATGTTTAAGCAGCGTTTATCCCTAATACACTGTGCATATAATGCAATCAAACAATTTCATATTTACTTCATTTAGTAAAGCACAAGTAACAAATTCAGAGAGCAAGTATAAGCATCGATTACAGTACCAGTGATGGAAATTATAAAGCCGGTTTTCAAACATTTGTGCAGACTATTGAATCAATTTTTATATAAGAAAGCTTAGGACCCAAATGAAAGTTTTAATAGTGTAATTTCACACAGTCTTTCCAAAACAGTCTTTTTTAGCCTAGAAACTCTAAAATTTTATATTAATGATGCTTGTGTATGTTTTAATAACGAGTCTGTTCTGGCCTTCTAAGAACAGATTAACAGAAACTAAGGCGTACCTTAGATTTTTGTGTGATATTTTTAATGTTTGTTAATATTTGTGGGTAATTATTCCTTATTTCTAAGCAGAGTTGGAATAAGACAATTAATATTATACTATTTTATTATAATAAAAATAGTATTTAGTATAAAAATAAATTGAGCCCCCAAATAGAAAAAATATCAGAATGCTGATGATTGGAGGTCTAATGGAAATTATTGATAGAGAACAGAAAGAGAAAAGGTCCGTAATCAAAAAAGGTAAATGGAGATTGTTGAAGAGGAAACCAGAATTGGTAACTGTGTTGATAATTACTCCAAGGGATTTGAATATGAAGTTGTTTGTATGTGTTTACTTAAAGTCTGTTTTTTTAACTTGAAGTTTGTCCATGGAGTTTTATATTTCCGTGAAATTTTCTTAAGAATGAAGTAACCTGCAAACATGAAAATTCTCATATATCTTTTGGGTGTTTTCATTAACACTATGTTAAATGTATGCACATATTAAAAATTTTGTGTTATAAAAAGTTGTTAAAATTTAACTTTTTTAGGAAAACAAAATGTGATAATTTAATATTTTTGCATAGTTATGCTAAGGTAGGTAAGCTAAGCATGGGGGTTACAATTTCAAAACTGTAAGCTTAATAGTTTTCAAAATAATGGTAACCAAAGTTTAGTGTTTTCCTATTTAAACTGCATTGGGACACAAAAGGTCTGACTCCTCCTGAAAGTGCTTTGGAGTGCATACAAAGTGCAAAGTGAGCAAGACTGCATAGATTAAAGTAGTGAGTGAGGAAATTGAACAAGTGGCAGTTTCTAAGTGTTTGGTATGCTTGGTTTGAGAGGACATGCAGTGTAGTCAAGAGGTGAAGAGTAGAGTTGACTTAGCTAAGGAACCTCTTAATAGAAAGAGAAGATTATTGTGTGGGTCACTGGTCATAAAGCTGAGGCAGAGGATGGTGAAGTGTTTTGTTTGGAGCGTGCTCCTATACGGGGCAGAAACTTGGCCATCAAGGAACAAAGAGGAGAGGAGGTTACAGTCCTTCAAGTTGTGGACATGGAGAAGGATGGAATGGATTTTTTTGAAGGATAGAGTGTCAGATGAGGAGGTGTTTGGAAGAGTAGGAGAGAAAAGAAGAGTGTTGGATATCATCAAGGGCAAGAGGAGTAATTGGTTAGGCCACTATATGTGGGACACACAAAGTAATATGTTGGTAGAAACACTGGAGGGGCTGATAAATGGAAGGTGGAGTAGAGGACAGAGGGAGAGTCCAGATGACAGACAATATACGGAGGATGTGACATCACAAAATGAAGAGACTATCCCAGTATAGGAAAGCATGGAGGGAGACTGCCCTGTAAGACCTGCCCTTGGGCAGAAAACACATGATTATAGCAATTAATGTTGTAGTTGACTGGTTACAAGTATTACAAATTCAGACTGTAGCATAAAATAAAAGTACTTATCTGTGTGATGTTTAATGTGTAGAGTCAGAGTTGTGTTCAAGTGGCTGATGCGAGCGTTCAGCGGACATCTACCTCC
Organism: Magicicada septendecula; assembly: GCA_034769895.1. Lineage (NCBI taxonomy): Eukaryota > Metazoa > Arthropoda > Insecta > Hemiptera > Cicadidae > Magicicada > Magicicada septendecula. Next base: position 500,410,713 of record CM068370.1, read on the forward strand.
AGAACAGTTACTTTACTTGTGGGATCTTATTGTGGCTTACGACTCACTTGAGATTATACCACTGTTTGCTGCTACAATTCTGAGTTTTCGCAAAGAAAATCTGATGCAGGTTGACACATTGCAAAATGTTGAGGTAAAGAAAGATCCTATATCCTTTTGTATTCTGACATGTAATACATAGTTTATCATGTTAATAATTTAAATTTAAATAGAATATAATTATTTATTAAAATTTAAATAAGAAATTTAACCCCTTAACAATTTGTGACAAAGATAATGTCAGTGAAAAAGTGCTGCTGATGAGATAATATGTCGCTGTAATTTTACCATTATTTTTGTTGTAACAAAGTATTCCAACATGGTTGTGTATTATGGTAGTTTCACACTTTGCTGCTATGTTAAGCTGTATTTAATGTTATTCATTTCTATCTGAAGTGAATGTGTGTTTCAAACCATCTTTGTTTTACATGCTAGTCTGCCTACCCACTTGAAAAAAGAGGCAAAAAATATGATATGAAAAAGAATTTTGCCACCTTGTAAATATGTGTGTATAAAATGCTTACAAAACTGATGTAAATTGTGGCAGAAAAATGACATCATCAGTTGAATTCAAAGAGACTTTGGTTGAAAAGATCATAGAATACTATATTGAAAAGCAACAGGCAACAAGAAGAAGACCTTCCTTTGAAAATGATCCACTATAACTTCATCAGTGGCACTTTCCAGAACATGTTCCACAACAGTGAAGAAAGACTGTCCTAGTAGACGGGTGTTGTGTGCTTAAAACAAAAATAAGAAAAGAGTCAAGGTACCAGCGTCCAGAATGTGTTACGGGACTTTTTGCAGTGCCTTGTTCAAATTATTTCACACACAGAAAAGGTTATTAGATAACTTAGAATTACAAAATATTGTTGTTTTTCATTTAAAATGAATGACGGCGGCGTCATTGAAGGGTCAATGTTGTGTGTGTTGGGTGTGATATGTTCGAATAATATGTGTGATTTGAACATATCACACCTCACACACAAACACAGACACACAACATCGATCCTTCAAAAGACGGCGCCGTTGCTAAAAACAAGACCAACAGTGCTCCCAGTGGCAGCCTCTGATGGAGCTTATAATAAGTGAAAACTAGTTCAGGCTATAAGGTAAAACTTTTACATTTTACCAATAAAAAACTTTGTGTTCCAAGTCGGTAGTGACATACTTATATTTGGGTTAATACTATTTTTAATGCAATGCACGCATTTTTGTGTTGTACAACACACACGCGCGTGTGCGCACACACACACACACACACACACACACACACACACAACACACACATGAATAAATAGGAAATATTATTGGTTTGTATGTTAGTTTTTAATAAAATATTTAAAAAAATTATAGGCTGTGCTGGCAGATCTGTCGTCTCTCCAAGTAATGCCATTGCTACAAATTACCCTTATGAGAGATGGTTTACGTGACATGTGAACAGAGTAGTCAGGTATTTATGGCAACAAGTTACAGGCTTTGTGAAAGCTACACAATCAAAATGGTGGCATAATTAATTTTATTTTGAAGCCAAACACACAGTTGTTCCATTAAAGACTTCCAAAGTGATTATAGTAACACTTTGTTGTGTGTAATATTGTAATAAGAAATGAACTTAATATAAGGTATGATATTTTAATTATGTAACAACAACATCAAAATTATACAACAACAAAATATTCAATTCTTCCTTATTTGTTCCATTTATCTAATCCTGTATGAGTAAGAGTGAAAGACGGACATCAGATGGTGACTAGCATGGCTCTGAAGATTGAGTGTCAGCCAGTATAAACTGTTCTTCTTTATCAAGGGTCGGTAGCCTATATGGAATTGGTAGAGGCAAGGGCGGCATCTTGCCCTAGGATGTGGAAGAGAATGGGAAACCACCAGATTAAAGGTTTTGGATGGTTGGATATTCCTTGTGTTGGAACAGTAAAAATGAAGGTACAGTCTCGTGTTAAACATTTCGGAGTATAGTTCTCTATTCATATCCTCAGAAGAGACAATTCCTGGGTATCAGCGTAATATGAGAAACAGATTCAGAATTGGAACATGGAATATGAGTTGTAATGAGTCAAAAAAGGGGACATCAATTTTTAATTAGCAAAGCAAATGTGCGAGATAAAATCGATCCCAGTGTGAAAATAAAGTCAGCTGTGGCGATGGCGAATCATTGTTATTTTAGTGCATTACAGCAGTGACGCAACTTGGTATCATTGTGAAGGGAAATAATCCAGGGACACTTAATAATAACCATATACAGACAGCAATACATATTGAACCATTAATTTGTCGTTATTATATTACGATGTGAACGACGGAAATCTAGTGGGCCGTGCAGGGCGTAAACAGCAAAGTGAAACGCCTTATTTCCGGCATCTGCCCAGTCCATGAGTCTTCTTCAACCCGGCCGGGTGGCACGTTAACAAGTCCGTGAAAAGTATTCAAATTAAAATAAATAATGTAGTTATTTACAGCGGTTATTCGAGCACAACAATGTAGACAGTGTGTGATCGACAGGCGAAACATCGCGACCAGATTTTGGGACAATTTAGCCGAACATCAGAAAAGAAACTGCACACAACATGGAGTTACCACGTGCTACAAATAAGAACTAAAATATTAGTGGAAGACAGTGGCCAGGTACCTGGTGATAGTATCACCATAAAATTTATTGTTTTTCTTTTAAAATAACAAGAGCTCTAATACTAAATCATTTTAGACTTTTGCATTGGTCATCATAATGAAAAATAAGGGGGACTAAAAATTGTATTAGTATGAAAGCGAGTGTATAAGTTGAGGATGAAAAATATATATAAGAAGTGTTGGGTTTGCGGAGTATATAGTTAACTGCACTAATGATATAGTTTAATCCAATGTGGATATAATATTTTTTTTGTAACTTGTTTAACGCCTCCGGGCAGAGTGGTTAATCCAATGTGGATATAATAATTTTTAATGATTTGTATTACGCCTCAGGGCAGAGTAGTTGTGTTCATTTGTAATGAAAGTAGACATAAAGAAAATAATGCATTAAATCAAATTTCTAAATAACTGAAAGGTGTTGTGCAATTTGTTAGCTCGCGCGCACCTATTGCGTTCTGAATCACTGTTTCCAACGTTTCACATAAACGACCCATGGAACTTAAGTCAGATGCATAAATTGGTTGTGTGTTAGCTTCAAACACTGTGGCGACCCTGGGCACTTAAGGTAAGCGGGTAAGTATTTTACAGGTACAATATCTGCAGGTGGGAAGTGAAGGTAAGATTACATTTGAAGAAATGCCTGCCGGATTTGTTAAGTTGAAAAGAGTGTAAGTTTACAGAGTCTTTGAGGAAGTACGGAAGTACAAAAAATGTTTATATCATGTTTGGGATATCCGAGCATTGGAACAGCAAAAACGAAGGGAAAGCCACGTTTTAAACATTTTGGAGTATAGCTCCTTATTAGGATCCTCAGAAGAGACAATTCCAGGCTAGCAACATAATATGAGAAACAGATTCAGAATTGGAACATGGAATATGAAGTCTTTGAGGAAGTACGAAACTGTTGAGCAAGTGTAGAAAGTACAATAGACCAAGCCTAAGAAGTATTTACAGGAGTGTGCTGACATCTAGAAGGTTTCTCTGGAAATGAGAAAGCAATTTATTTGAAGTTTAATTTGGAGCATTTGTAATTATGTGTCCGAAATGTAAACTTTAAGGAAAGCAGGAAAGATGAAGCTCGGGGGGCTTTGATATATCATACTGGAGAGGTTTAGTGAAAATACCATGGCTAGAGGAAATACGGAATGAGGAAGTTCATATTAGAGTGGGTGAAAGGAGGCTGGTGCTATAAATATTTGTGGAAAGGAGAATTTGTGTGGATTATCATTTACAAGTGTAGTTCAAAAACTTCTCAGTCTGACATAGAGGTACCACCAGGAGTACAAAGTCTATGATTGGTCACAAGTTCGGTCCATCAGATGGCATACTACAATTTTTGAAACAGCTTTACTTAATAATTTTGTTGTTGTGATCATTAAGTACATGTGTCTGTCATAGTGGTGTCCTCCATATTTGAAGTGAATCTTTGTCCAGCAAGTCATTTCTTTAGATCTGGGAACAGAAAAAGTCACTGAGGGCTAAATTTGGTAGTACAATGCAAGTGATGGTAATACATAGCACAATTCATGAAGCTGCTATTTTTGTCGGTCCTAGGATTGTCCCTTAGGAGCCAGACAAAGCCTGAAGTACAAGTTTAATACAGACTTCCCTAAGTAACAGTGGGAACTTCAGGATTTCCCAGGCAATCCTAGGATCACTGATATTCTGTTTTTATACTGGTAACAAGAAATCGATACACAGTTAATACCAATGTTTACCAAAAACCTACCCATACGTATGAGTATATTAATGTTTATTCTGATCACCCAGATCATGTAAAGAGGGTAGTTACCAATACGCTATATTCACGTGTAGTAGGGGTTTGTTAAAATGAGAGTTTACTGTGCAAAGAAGTTGAAAACATCTGTAGGCCATTCTTGAGTAAGAATAGTTATGTATCATTATGTGAAGAAGATTATTTGTAGGGTTGCCCATGGGAGGACTCATGATGACACAAGGAAAATGAGGAGTACTGTCGTTATTCCATACAGCCGAGGAATTTTGGAGAAATTAAGGATGGTTCTAAGGAGGTGCGGTGTGTGAACTGCCTTTAATTTCCATAATACCATGAGAGTAGGACTAGAAAACACCGAGTGTTTCTACATCAGATGCTAAAACTGTTATATACTGTCTTGCATGTGGGTGTGGGGCAACCACACTTTAGAGAATGGGCTGGCCTCTGATGAACACATGAAGAACATCTAGTTAGGTAAGACAAACACCTTGAGATTTACAGAACATGTGTGGGACAAACAGAATAGACACAGGGAGATGCTGTGTCCATAGCAGGTAAAGAGGCTAAGATTGGACAACGCAAATTCAAGGAGGCATCTTTCATTATAGTTAATGAGAATTGTTTGAGCCAAGCAAGCAAGGACATCCAAAAATTTGGTTTAATACTATGAGGAATGTGATGAAAGGTCGTAAGAGTGAGAGAAAGGGGTTAGTGGTTGGAAATTTCCATGTGGGGTTGGAATTTTTGTTTTATGTAGGAGTGAGAAGTAGGGGAGGGGTTATGGCTTTAGCAGGTAGGCGGAGGTTTAAATATGAAAGAAGACATCTGTCCAGCCGTTGTCAGGTCTTTCAGCAAGGTCTTTAAATCACCACTCACAGGTAAGAAAGGTTTATTTTACTTTTCATTATTTTGTAGTTTATTCTTAATGTTTGTAAGATGTACATTGTTACGATAAGATTTTAATCGTAATTATATCATAATTTATATTTTGCTAATATATGTTTTTATGATTTTTAGTTCATAGGAAAACATTCCAACCTTTCTTTATACAGTAAAACTCTGATCTATAAACAGATAATTAAACCCACCTGGCTGTATGGAGTTCAACTCTGGGGATGCACGAAAGATAGTAACATCAGGATAATACAAACATTCCAAAACAAATTTTGCGGACCATGGTGAATGCACCATGGTATGTTAGAAATGCCGATATCCACAGAGATCTAGGTATTCCAACAATTAAAGAAGAGATTAAAAGGTTTGCGAAGAAGCATGAAGAAAGGCTTCATCTCCACGAAAATTCAGAAGTTCTTCAGCTGCTGGACAATCAACACGTGTTTCGAAGACTCCAGTGAACTTGTTTAGTGTTTTGTGTTATAAAAGAAGAGCATTGTGCGCGGGTGAGAGTGTTTAGTTAAGAACACCAGAACTAACTAAAGGATGTCATTGGACTTAATTTGGCTGATATGTATTTAGTATTTTTAAGAGGTATTAGAGGTAAGTTGATGTTTGGTCTTACAGACAAGTTTTAACATGTTAAATTCAATAATAAAAAAAAAGATTTTTAGCTTCCGAGGACGATCCCAGTTTCTACGGATTGAAATGTCAAGTGAAAAATGTTATGATGTAGGCATTCTGAGTAGAGGGCTTACCTGATAGAAATCACCAATTGCTTAGGAGTTTTAAAGAACCACAGTGTCTATCTGGCCATACTCGTTGTCTAGTTTCCTTACTGTTTTGTTTGTCCACAGTAATGACATGAAGTTATATTTACAACTTTGAGACAATGCTTATAGATGAGTCAGGTTTAGCTAGCTTGGCTGTATAATGTAAGCTACAGGATTTATGTAAGGTAAGCTAAGCAGTGAATTTTCTACTGTTTGGGATATATTTGTTACTAGCATTACTGTATTAAATTCATTTGGGTTTTTGTTGTTAATCATTATCCTACCAACTCTCCCCTTCCCCAAATTGGGAAGTGGCAATTTGGAAATAAAAGTAAAGGTTAATAACATTTCATATTGTTTATTATAACATTTCTTTGCATATGTTTTATTTGTCTGTTACAAAAACATGGAATTGACATTGTTCACACACAGTAAACATGTGATAAACAAGTTCAAATAGTGGAACTACATTTCCAGCACTAGAAGTGACAGTCCTGCTAGTGACCATCTCTGAAACTTCAGGTGAAAGCTGGCTAAGACGCAGGTGAAATTAAAAAAATCTTATTTAAAAATCAATGCTTTTTTTAGTGTGTACAAAGTCAAAATTTAATTGCATTATGTAGTATACAAAAATTTTTCAAATCTGGGATCACTGTGACTGACTTTTAAAGTCAAGATGTCTTGCGACGTAAAATATTGTGCTAGCAGTTTGTAATTTACTAATAAATTTTATGTCTTTTCCAGAGTGTCTGATGATTTACAAAATCAATGAAGAAGATTTACCATTGTGATGCATCATTTTAATAAATGTAACACAAAATAACGGGATGGGAAAGTAATTCCAATAGTTAGCAATATCAACTAATAAAAAACAAGTTGGTCAGAATGGAACAATTAGTTGACGCTACTGACTCAGAACACTAAGTTTTTTATTGGTAAACATTTTATTTACATTACCTTATAGCCCTATACACTAACTTACATTTTTACCAATAAAACTTAGTGTTCTGAGTCAGTAGTATTATACTTACAATGTTAATCAACTTATACGTATACTTATAATCAACTTATACTAATACTCATACGCATTAGTTAATCAACGGAGATGTCATGGACAACAAAATCCAAGAATTTACTTAGTTGACAGTAAAAAACATCAAACTTCTTCCAAGAACTTGCAAGATCATTTAACTGCATACAGTATTGGCTATAGAAAAGGTGAATAAAGCAAACTTTTGTTGAGTCTCACTCATTGAGATATGGCATGTGCCTATCAATCTTACTACAGTTACACCAAATGGAAGCATCAGATGCTTGGGCCTTCCCCTAGATTGTTGACTCGCCTGGTGTAAGCACCTGAGAACTGGGCACAGGGATGAAAGTCAGAGATGCTGGTCAAGGTGAACTATTGGTGGACAAGACAGTGTGGTAAACAGCTGTGAGGAACAGCCAGTGAAATACTGTAGTAGAAGTCAAATGTAGGATTTAAAAACCTGGTACTAAGAACTATCACAAATACTCTGTGGTATATACCAAATAAAATAATAAATAGGTATTGCAAATAAATCTAATCAGCAACGAAATACCAAATTATGCCATGTAGAACCAAGGTAGAAGACTATCCAACATATTTTTTGCAAGAGCTCCTTACCCAGGCACCTAGAAAGGTAGACACTGACAGAGATTGTGTAACTCAAGATTATTTAATTGTCATAAATAGTTCATGCTAAATCATTATGGAGTGTGGTATCTGGGTCAATCTTCACGTATTTTTTTATTTTTGTTATTTTTTTATTATTTTTAAAATAAACAGATTATATCTACAATAATAAATCTATTCATAAATGCTCAAATTTTTCTTGTTATATATTTTATATTATTATTAATAATAAAATGTTTTACAAGAATATATTTTAATTTGTAAATTACATATGTTTCGATAGTAATCCAACTATCATCATCAGATATAAATTAATAAATTCAAACATTTTTTAAATCAATTGTTCAAAACAGCTGTTTTATATGTAGACTATATTTAATGTTTTTATACCTGTATATAAAATGTTATATAATTACTTGTAATATATAATATAAATATTTATTATTTTATTAAATTAATAATTTTGAAAATATTATCATTTTTTTGTATTAATCTGAATTTGTTCTGGTATTAATTTATTACTTGTTTTATGTTTAAATATGTCTAAATTTTCCCATAAGGCCATTTTTGGACCTTTGAAATGTGTTTTTATAAACTGTGTAATATTACTTTGATTGAGTGGGTATAATAAAATAAATAAAAGGTTGATGTATGTAGATTGTGCTCACCTGTAAGCCCCACTGGTTGGGCTAGCCAATTTTGTAATATAACGGTGATGTACTGTTCTATGGTGTTCTAAAATTCTGATGTAATCAAGCCCCACAAGTTGGGTTCGCCAATTTTGTAATATAAATGTAAATTACAAAATATACAAATATAAAAATATGTGTAGTTGTATGAGAATTGTACTCTCACTATTGTGTGTAGTAATATAGATGATGTCTTCTAGTCTTCATTCGGCTCTCTCTGCTGGTCTTCACTTTGGTAATATATAATTGTAATTGTAATGGTGTTCTGGTATAATATTACCCAGATTGACTTTTATGGTGCGTAGGTGTAGTAATGACGTTCCGCTCCGGGAGACGTCGATTTGGTAATGTTCCTAAAAAATGCTGTTATCAAATGTTCTTGGTGTATGTTGTTGTTGTAGCAATTTGAAATGTGATATAATTTTATAATTCTGAAATAATTGTTTTCGAGGTGTTTATATTCTTAAAATTTAGTAATAAATTGAGATTATTGATTGTAATTATAAATAGTATGGTATGGTGTGTCTTCTAGTAATGATCTTCCCTTCGTTAAATTTATTAAAAAGACAATCCACTTTGAATTAGGCGCGAACAGCTCTCTTCTTCTTCCTCTTGAAAGGTTGTAATTCGCATATATTGCCTTTAAAGGTTGTCGAGTTTTCTTTATTAATTAATGGTTATATTCCTTTATTAAAGAAATCAAATTCAATTCACTAGATAACAAGCGTTTATTCAACAAAATAATGAATTTGCTTAATTGAAAACAATGTTATAATGCCGTATCGACTCACTCAGGTCCGGTCGATCTATGACTTTTATATTGGTATTATACACATATAGGTTCTTTTAACGGTTATTTATAAAAAAGCCAGAGAAGGTCAGGGTCAGAAAGTATAACACTTACAATGCTGAAAATGTATTAAAATTAAACAATAGAATGGTAATTAGTAATAATAAAAGTTTATATATAATTTTTATTCACCACAGTACCGCAAACAGTCGACTGGTTGTGTTGATGAGATCAGTCAAAGTGGCCGTCTGGCGCATGCGTGGATTTCACCTTCTAACATTGACAAAGTACTTGTGGAATAAATATGTTCCTTCTGCGATTAAATCCTCTTCGTACTCGTTTAATCTCTTCTTGGGTATAGTTTAATGTCACTGGAGTAAGATGGAAAAGTCACTGGGTATAAAAATGTTGTTAAATAAGTAGATCAATTGGTGTTTATGTGTGTCCGTTTAACCTCGAATATTCACTTGGTATTTGGTGTGATTCCAGTGTTATTTCGTTTAAATAGTGATATGTGATGCTGTTTATAGGTGTTATGTAGTTCATAGGGCAACTTCACCACTTCACAATGATTAGAATAGTTTAAAATTTAATTTTTACACAAAAACTGATTCCGAACTTTAGTTATACGTAATCGCCATTAAGGTTGGGTTTTATAAAATATTCACGTCAAGTGTGCTCTTCAATGTATAATAATGAACTGCGTGGATTTCCTTCGTCATCCGAAACGTCTTAGCCAATTTAATATTAAAAAGACATTGTTTAAAATTGCCATAACTTCCGACACACTTTAATTTCGTGCACTATGCTTATAAAGTAAATTCGTTATTACTTAACTGTTTGAAATATAAAATACATATTCGTTTTCACTATTCTATTCTACTTATTTTGATAGTAATTAAGTTAGTATTACAAAGTTTTATCTGAAAATTATTTCTTATAATTTTTTGGGAGGTAGGCCTAAAATTATACTTCCCTGTCTTCTATGTAAATAATAGCCATTTTAACTAATATAATTATTATTCTATGAAATCTGAAATTTGTATAATTATCAATTCTCACTTATTTTATTGCAATTTAGTATATTAATGATGGTTTTTTCATATAATTCAGTTGTATATGATTCCCCTTCTGATAAAGTTAGTGAACCTATTTCAGTTTCAAATGGTATTTCATTATACAAATAAATAATTTTACTCATAGAATGACCATATCTTTAGAAAGCCTTATTTACCTAGTATTTAATATGTTGGGTGTATCTTGCCTAAATATTGTCAGTTTGACTGGTTTATAAGATTAGGTTTATTAATTATTCTGCATTTTAACTTTATTATATTGCCTAGATTTGAATTGTGGCTATTTGCAGAATGTTTTACTAATGTAATTATTTTATTTCCTTCTCTGACTTCTGACTCTGATATATTTGATTAAAAATTAGTTCTCTGATCTGGCATAACAGTAATTATAGATTATACAATTAAAATATAACACCCAGATATATAAAACTGGTGTTCTTAATAACATTGTTTTGGTATATCACCTAATAACATAATAAAAAGTATTTCTACAACATTGGAATGTTATCTAATTTTAGATAATGCATTCCTAAATTAACATGAACAATAAAATAACAATTATAATACTAATATTTCTTATGACTAACCCTTACTTATCTAAATGCTATATTTAATTAGAACCCCACATTTGGATCCATATATAATTGTTAATACCTTCTACTACTCCATCATAAACAGTTAGTTCTGTAATTCCCCATTTTATAAGATTTATGCCCCCTCTTAAAGTATAACCCTGGCTATCTAAGTTATATTCCATTCTATGGAATGTTCATACAGTTTTAGTAGCTTTTTATTAGTAAAATTACTACTTCATTATCAAAGTAGGCACTGTTCACAAAACTTAAAGTTTGTTACTTTGTACTGCTACTCATGCACCTTTCTTAAAGTTTATTAGTTATAATTTGATCACTTACACCTTTCCATGGTAAATTATTACTATATTTACTAGTCTTTTTCTAGTTTTTAATATGAAATATTCAACCATGGGGGAACTGTGAAGATTTGTTTATGCACATTACACAATAACTTTTTGAATGCACTAATATTTACTACAGCTAACACTTTTAGTTTTTTGTCAGTTTTACAGTGATATGGTTTTTTAATGTGTTATACTTTCTTTTTTGGGCATTCATTGATTTTGGGGTTTTTTGGGGGTTCCTTCCCTATGGAGTTTTTGTTTTATATGGGTCGTCTTAATTATTCTTCTTTCTTCTTGAGTTTGGTTATTCTTCCTTCTTCTGTAGTTTTGGATTATCCTTCCTTCTTCCTTCTTCTGTAGTTCTTATTTTTATTCTTCTTCTTTCTTCTTTGAGTTTGGTTCTTCTTTATTCTTCCTTCTTCCTTCTTCAGTAGTAGTAGTTTTAATTAGTCTTCCTTCTTCTTTCTTCAGTAGATTTAATTTGTTCTTCTTTCTTCAGTAATAGTAGTTTTAATTATTCTTCTGTCTTCTGTATCTTTGATTGTTCTTCTTTCTTCATTCTTCAGTAATAGTAGTTTTAATTAGTTCTTCTTTCTTCAGTAATAGTAGTTTTAATTATTCTTCTTTCTTCTGTCTTCTGTATCTTTGATTGTTCTTCTTTCTTCATTCTTCAGTAATAGTAGTTTTAATTAGTTCTTCTTTCTTCTGTCTTCTGTATCTTTGATTGTTCTTCTTTCTTCATTCTTCAGTAATAGTAGTTTTAATTATTCTTCTTTCTTCTGTCTTCTGTATCTTTGATTGTTCTTCTTTCTTCATTCTTCAGTAATAGTAGTTTTAATTATTCTTCTTTCTTCTTGAGTTTGGTTATTCTTCCTTCTTCTGTAGTTTTGGATTATCCTTCCTTCTTCTGTAGTTTTGGATTATCCTTCCTTCTTCTGTAGTTTTGGATTATCCTTCCTTCTTCCTTCTTCTGTAGTTCTTATTTTTATTATTCTTCTTTCTTCTTTGAGTTTGGTTCTTCTTTATTCTTCCTTCTTCAGTAGTAGTAGTTTTAATTAGTCTTCCTTCTTCTTTCTTCAGTAGATTTAATTTGTTCTTCTTTCTTCAGTAATAGTAGTTTTAATTATTCTTCTTTCTTCTGTCTTCTGTATCTTTGATTGTTCTTCTTTCTTCATTCTTCAGTAATAGTAGTTTTAATTAGTTCTTCTTTCTTCTGTCTTCTGTATCTTTGATTGTTCTTCTTTCTTCATTCTTCAGTAATAGTAGTTTTAATTATTCTTCTTTCTTCTGTCTTCTGTATCTTTGATTGTTCTTCTTTCTTCATTCTTCAGTAATAGTAGTTTTAATTATTCTTCTTTCTTCTTTAGTTCTAATTATTCTTCTTTCTTCTGTCTTCGGTAGTAGTAGTTTTAATTATTCTTCTTTCTTCTGTCTTCTGTATCTTTGATTGTTCTTCTTTCTTCTCTAGTTCTGTAGTAGTAGTTTTAATTAGTTCTTCTTTCTTCATTCTTCAGTAGTAATAGTTTTAATTATTCTTCTTTCTTCTTTAGTTTTAATTAGTTTCGTTTCTTCTGTCTTCAGTATCTTTGATTGTTCTTCTTTCTTCATTCTTCAGTAATAGTAGTTTTAATTAGTTCTTCTTTCTTCAGTAATAGTAGTTTTAATTATTCTTCTTTCTTCTGTCTTCTGTATCTTTGATTGTTCTTCTTTCTTCAGTAATAGTAGTTTTAACTATTCTTCTTTCTTCTGTCTTCTGTATCTTTGATTGTTCTTCTGTCTTCTTTGAGTTTTGATTAGTTTTGTTTCTTCTGTCTTCAGTAGCTTTGTTTTTTCTGGTCTGGTTTCTTTGACGGGGTATATTAATTGCCTGCTTCTATCTTACCTGGGTAATTTTGTTATTATCATTTTTAGTCTTCTGGGTTTTTAAATTTGTATTATATTATATTGTTTGCAGAAATTTTCTTTATTCAACCTTTCTTGTGAATATATTATTAAACAGTGCATTTTAATTAATTCTCATCTGGATATTCCATATCTTAGAGCTTTATTAATGATCATTGAGTAATGCATTTGTGTGGATTATCTGTCACGCTACAGATTGCTCTCTTCCAGAAGTGATTAGTTCAGATCATACTTAGTTTGTCTGAAGTAATTGCTTATGACATTATATTATAAATTATATTTCTTTACTTCCTTCACATTTCTAAAAATTTTTTCTCCCATATTTTTGAGCTTATCTATATTTCATTATTAACTGGATTCTTACTGATAGTAATAGTCATCTGAGGTTCGTTATTTTTTATTTTTCCATTTTCTTCTTGACTCGTTTCTTTATCCTTGGGATATTTATTCCCTAAAATTCCCTAATACGTTAGCTGGGGCAGTGTCCAGAGGGGCTCTGTAGGCATCTCACTCTGCTGGCCATACTACGTCATTTATTGATTACAGAGGTAAATCATCTCTGACCAATACATAATAATACTGCTGGACTTATCTCAGACAGTCATTAATAAAATTATATAAGAATAGTCCACCTTATGACTATATAAAAAAAAATTAAATATCTTTGGATATTTCACTTCGTATACGAACAGATCTATTTATATTTCTATCTTAGTGAATCTCTATCTCAGTTATTTTTCTCATTGGTTAGCTCTGCTGGCATTTTATTTCTCCTTGTGATTGGAAGCTGGTATAATATAATCATCACTTATTATTCAGTGTAAAGTTTTTAATTCTCTGTCATTTTTTGACTGTTATCACAATCTCCTTCTGGTCATTGGTAGCATATATTTTGTATTATATTTTTGTTCCTTTCTTAATTCTTGTGAATCGTTCCACTAGTATTATGTTTTTTCAATTACTCTTTTAATTGTCTTTCTAATAACTGACATTTATTGTATGATCATCTTTTTCATATGGATTTATTTATATATAGTTTTTCCTTTCTTTTTCAAAATTTTATTTTGCTCTTGCTTTTTATCCAAATGCACTCTTTATTATTAATGTCATATGTTTAATATCTCTGTTTATTTGACATAAAATTCTCATTAATTTCACTTCATAATAAGTTTATTCATTTAAATGGTATCAGTGGTTTGTATTGCCATTTCTTTATTCTGGAAAGTTTTTTAGAATTGGTCCCATATATAATTGTTTGTAATGTGTTATCCAAATTCTTTTTCTCCTTGTTCATTTCTAAAAGTTGTTTTTAAAATAAGGTAGTAAATTGTTTTTACTTGGGTTTTTGAATTTTGATGATTTAATTCAAAATTCATTTTCTCTTTGATTCATAAATTGTTTTCTAAATAATAGGTAGTAAGTAGTCATTACTTCATTTTTGAATTTTTACTTTTCATCATAAATTATCTCCTAAATAATAGGTAGTAAGGTGTTCTTACTTGTTTTTTTTTGAATTTTGAGATTTAATTCAAAATTCATTTTCTTCTTGATTCATAAATGGTTTTCTAAATAATAGGTAGTAAGTAGTCATTACTTCTTTTTTGAATTTTTACTTTTTTTTTTTTTTTTTGGAAATTTTACTTACTTCTTCTATACCTTCCATTATTCATAATATTTTTTCATGGATGCCTGGTTATATACTCCCTTTATCCGGTCTGAATCGATCTCCTTTATCTCATAGGTATTGTTATTTTTCACATTGGATATTATATATGGTCCTGTGTATAATAGTAATAATTTTTTCGTTATTCCTTCCAGTGTGCTGGGAAGTTCACGATTTCTTAACAAAATTTTTTCTCCCTTCCCATATATTATTACTTTGCCACTGGCCTTTTGATATTTATTCTGCCGTTTTAACTGGTCTTCTGCCACCTTGTTGAAGAATTTAGCTTTATCAAATCTGTACACATGGCTACTGGGGAACTCGAGGATATCTGTGATCTCTCGTGGGGGTGGTTTCTCGTACATAGCAGAATATGGGGTTATCCCTATAGCTGGATGGTAAGCTAAGTTGAGGAATTCCTCCGTGGCTTCTAAATAGTCTTGCCACCTTTTTTGTTGATGGTGACAATAAGTCCTGAGGATCCTCCCCACTTCTCGCAACACCCGCTCTGCCGGATTACTGCTCGGATGGTAGACCGAGGTTTTGTATGTACGAATGCCCATTGACAATAACGTATCCCTCCAAATTACCCCTTTAAACTGAGTTCCATGATCAGTAATGATCGAAGATGGTTTCCCCAGGTGTGGGATATATTGTTCAGTTAGTATCCCCAGAATTTTCCTGGTAGTCGCTCGGTTAGTAGGGTATAGCTTAATGTATTTGGTGAAGTGGTCCATTATGATGGTTAGGTACCGATATCGGTGTCGACCTCCACTACGGGGAAATGGTCCGCAGATATCGAGGAACACCTTCTCCAATTTCGCTTTGGAAGTGATTGGGATCATCACACCTTCCTTCTTCTCATTATTAGTTTTTACCAGCTGGCAGATCTTACAACTCTTTATATACATTCGGACCTTTCTATTGATGTTTTTTATATAGCAGCTCTCCTCCAGAGCTTTTATTACCTTGAGGGCGCCCATATGCCCGTAACGTATATGGTAATTCACTATCAATTCCTTTTCGATCTGTGTCGGGACCACTACCTTCCAGATCTCTTCCTTCAAAGATGTTTTAATGAACAGTATTTGTTTATTCATCTGGTAATATATAGTAACGGTTTCATCTCCCTCTTCTAGCCGAAGTCTGAGGTTTCTCAATTTTGGGTCCGCTTGTTGGTGGGTACTCATGTTGGTTAATATTGTTGTTAAATCGGCTCTGGTGCTAAGAAGATGATATATTTTCAGCACGCTTTCTTTCTCCCCTTCGAAAGTTTGTTCCTCCACATTGACCCGGGATAATACGTCCGCTACTATATTTTTCTTACCAGGGATGTACTCCCATTGTAGATGGTATTCTTGAAGGGCAAGTATCCACCTCGTTAGTCTGCCATGGTTCAGTTTGCAGCTTTTTAAGAATGAAATAGATTTATGGTCAGTGCGGACAGTCACAGGGTATCCCAAAATGTAAGTGCGGAACTTACCGCAAGCGAATACCACACTCAGTAATTCTTTTTCCGTTACCGTGTAATTCCTTTCGCAGTGGTTCAAGGATCTGCTTGCGAAGCTAATTACTTGAGGTTGACCCTTCTCGTCCTCCTGATACAGTGTTGTTCCCAGGCTGATGTTGCTGGCATCGCAGTTCATGAAGAACGGTAACTTAAAGTTTGGGTGGCGAAGTATTATCGTATCCAGAAATTTGTCCTTAATTTGTTGGAAAATCCCCTCTTGTTCCTTACCCCATACCCATTTGTTTTTAGATGATAATTGAGGTTGGAACCTCGCGGTCAACTCAGAATATTGTTCCTGGAACTTTCTATAATAATTGCAGAGTCCCAGGAATGACTGCAATTGCTTCCTGTTTTTGGGTGCCGGGAATTTCTGGATGGCTTCTACCTTTTCTGCCGACGGTGAGATTCCTTGATCGTTTAAGTTAAATCCGAGGAATTGCACTTCTCGGGCGATAAATTTGGATTTTTCCAACTTCAGTGTGACGTTACTGGCAGATAACTTCTCAAGCACATGCTCCACACGGTAACAGTGTTCCTCCCACGTTTCAGATGTTATAAGGAGGTCGTCAACGTACACTGTTGTAAACTGAAGGGCTTCTTGTCCCAATATCTGGTCCATGCAGGTCACAAAGATGGCAACTGAGTTTACCAATCCGAAGGGCAATCTTTTGAATTGGTAATTGCGCCCTTCGAATATGAAAGCCAGATATTGGCGACTCCGTGGGTGCAACTCTACCTGCCAGTATCCGCACACCGTATCCCAAGTGCTGAAGTATTGGGTACCATGGAAGCGTTTCAAGATCTCCTCAATCTCACCGGGCGAGGTTCTATCGTTAACGATTTTCTTGTTAATTTCCCGTGCATCCAAACAAAGCCGGACTTCGCCGTTTTTCTTGGGAATTGCGACAGTAGGGCTGGTGTATGGGGATTGGCTATGTTCTATTATATCATTATTAATCATACGATTGATTTCCGCTCTTACTGCCTCTTTTCGAGAATGTGCAATAGGGTAGGACTTCCTATTAAATTCTACTGTATCCCGGAATTGAAGGCTACATTGATAGTTTCTAACCTTGCCTGGCTCATCGGAAAATACTGAGCGGTACTTCTCATAAATTTGTATCAATTGATTCGCTTGAGTATTGGGTAATTTTTCTCTATTAATTCCGCTTCGGAAATCTCTTATCTCCTGTATTTTCTGATACCATAAATCTTCGTCGGTAGTTTCATATACTATATTATTGGAAATAGTGTTAGTATTTGTATGATTTATACTACGTATTTGCTGGTGGATACTGCTGGGAAGTGTTATTTCACTACCGACTAAATCGGCTGTCCAGGTTATATCTCCGGTAAAGAGTGATACCTTCTCCATTCGTAAATCAATAATAGCCGAGTTCCTTCTCAGTACATCACATCCCACTAATATGTTGAAAGGTAATCCTGCTGCAATTAAGAAGACCATGTTCATAGCTATACCCTTACTAACGACATTCAACGATACTTGTTTTCTAATTGTCTTGTTTTGGCGACCAGTGGCACCGATTAATGCAATGTTATTTATAGGTAAGGTTGGCAATAACTTACCACAATTTCCTTGGATTCTCTCCAATTCTGTTGTATTAATTATGGATACATTCGCACCGGTATCAATCATTAGTTGTGCGAATGTTCCTTCGACTTCTGCATTAATGTATATTATTTCATTATTTATTATAGGGAGGCGGGCGTTGTCCTCCTCCAGTAATTCATTTCTAATATTTTTCAAGTAATTACATCGAATGATTGTAATTTTATTGGGATTATTTACTATCGGCAATTCATTTACATACCCAGGCGATAGAAGCAGCAAAAGGTCCTTATTGTTTATTACTGCCTCCTCCCGTTTAAATTCTCCTCATCTTGGTTATTGGAAGGACCAATAGAGGCATCAGTAGGGAAACCTTGAGTTGGTTCCAGCCTTTCCGTTCTCGGTTCGTAGGTTTGTTCTCTATTTGTACGCCGCTCCGGGTCATCCAGGCTAGTACTTCGCCTCGGCAGATTATAACTAGAGTGGTCCCGTTCTCGGCTGCGGTTTAGATCTTCGTACTCGCGTACTCTGCTCCACCGTTGCTGGTTATACCGGCGGTGGTTGTTTCCTTCCGCCCGTATAAAATTTACCCGGGGTCGGGAGAACCTATTGTTGTTGTTATTCTGATTAGGGTAACCCCTATTGTTATTGTCAAATCGCTCGGTGTGATTTGCAGGATTGTTGTTTCTTGGTCTATTCATATAATTATTCGGGTAATAATTACCTCGATTTCCGGAGAACCCGTTATTATTTCTGTTATTATTTGGGTTTATATTTCCATGGTTATTATTGTTGTTGTTACCATTCGTGGGATGTTGATTATGGTAGTTCGGGTTATATCTATTTCCTTGGTACCCACTGTTGACCGGTTGACTATTATTGTTTGATGACGGATTATTTCGAACTTCCGGCCGCTCGTTCCTTCTTCGGCTCTGCCTGTAGTATTCTTCATTCTCATAGTTCTCCAATAGCTCCGTCATCGCCTGTATGGTCTTTATCTGACTACCTCTTCGAGCTCTTATGACCTCCTCGTCGTAATGATAAGAGAGCTTGTTCACCAGGCATTCCTCTGGTATGGCTGGTTCCAGGTGCTTGGCCAGGCACACCTTCCCAAGAAAGTACGCAGTCATGGTACTGCCAAACTGAGTTCTATATCGGCCATTGCAGATGTTGTCCCTTATTAAATTCTGGGTGGTCTCTGACCAATACTTAGACTTAAACAAACTTTTGAACTGTGGATAATCGGTTATTTCGCTCCTGTTCGCCATCCACCAATTATCTGTCATATCACGGAACGATTCGTCTAATAGTTCACGATTATTGGACCATCGATTATTTTTATGTTTGGCCATATATTCTTCGATACGGGCCAAGAACTCCATTGGCTTCCTTTTATACTGGCGAAAGTTAAGCCATTCTCTGTTCTCGTTTATTGGGATATTAGTAAAGCTGGTTGGTCGGCTCCGAATTGCTTCCATGTCCTCCTGGTTCTGTCTCACTTGACCAGTGATGTTAGTCATTGCTTCCTCCATTCCGTCGCATCTTTCGGTAATTCGAGTTCGTACCTTGCTGAGTTCTTCCTGGCTTTCCCTTCGGTTTTCTTCCGCCTTCTTGCGAGTAGACTCTTCAAGATTTGTGACCTTTGTGTTCACCACTTCCTTGAACTCTTGTACCTCCACTTCCGTCATTCGACATCTTCCATCAACTTCTCTTATCTGTTGATTTATAGTTATGGTTTCGTCTTCCAGCCTTTTGGTCATAGATTTCTTGTTTTCCATGAGTTCCTTGTTCATTTCTTTTCTTAATAGCTCCATTCGTTCGTCTAATTTGTCGAGATTCTCCTGGTTCACTTCCCGTAATTCTTCCCGTAACAGTTGGTTATCTTCTCTTAACTCTTCCCTTAATTGTTGATGATCACTTTCGATTTTCTTATTGGTTTCTTCCATCTTTTCTTCCAAATTCTTCTTATTTTCTTCCATTTTCTTTTCCACCTTTTTACTGGTTTCCTCAATTCTCTTATTGGTCCTTTCAATTTTACGGCCCAATTCTTCCTTTGTTTCTTGGTTGTCCTTCTTCAATTCTTCCCTTAAAGATTGGTTATCATTCTTCAAATCTTCTAATCTTTTATTATTTTCTTCTGTAGTAGAATCCATTTTCTTACTTAATTCTTCCTTGGTTGCTTGGTTGTCCTTCTTCAATTCTTCTTTTAACGATTGGTTGTCATTCTTCAACTCTTCTTTTGTTGCTTGGTTGTCCTTCTTCAATTCTTCTTTTAACGATTGGTTATCATTCTTCAACTCTTCTTTTGTTGCTTGGTTGTCCTTCTTCAAGTTTTCTTCCATCTTCTTGCTGTTTTCTTCCATCTTCTTATTTAAATCTTGACTCAACTTCTCACTGGTTGATTTGAATTCCCGGAGGATCATTTCCATCATTTTGTTCGTTGTACCTTCTTCTGTAGTCCTAGACTTATCCACTTCCTTGTCTTGGACATGTACGTCCCCTGTTTGAGTGGGTACTTCTGGTTGTTTCTCTGGTGGTGTTGGTTGTTTATGTTCCACCCGTCCTAATATTCTTTCCACGTCCTCCACTGGGGTCGCCTCCTTATCCTCCATATCGAGTTCTTTCTCGGCCTCCGCCGCTCTCTTCTTTGATGTGGCACGACGCATTATTTTCCCTGATTCCCTGGCTGGGTAACCGCTGCCAAGCTGAATTAGGAATTGGGTAAGTAATTACAGTAATTTCAACCCCTAATTACAGCCCTTTAGTTGGACGCCAATTTTGTAATATTACTTTGATTGAGTGGGTATAATAAAATAAATAAAAGGTTGATGTATGTAGATTGTGCTCACCTGTAAGCCCCACTGGTTGGGCTAGCCAATTTTGTAATATAACGGTGATGTACTGTTCTATGGTGTTCTAAAATTCTGATGTAATCAAGCCCCACAAGTTGGGTTCGCCAATTTTGTAATATAAATGTAAATTACAAAATATACAAATATAAAAATATGTGTAGTTGTATGAGAATTGTACTCTCACTATTGTGTGTAGTAATATAGATGATGTCTTCTAGTCTTCATTCGGCTCTCTCTGCTGGTCTTCACTTTGGTAATATATAATTGTAATTGTAATGGTGTTCTGGTATAATATTACCCAGATTGACTTTTATGGTGCGTAGGTGTAGTAATGACGTTCCGCTCCGGGAGACGTCGATTTGGTAATGTTCCTAAAAAATGCTGTTATCAAATGTTCTTGGTGTATGTTGTTGTTGTAGCAATTTGAAATGTGATATAATTTTATAATTCTGAAATAATTGTTTTCGAGGTGTTTATATTCTTAAAATTTAGTAATAAATTGAGATTATTGATTGTAATTATAAATAGTATGGTATGGTGTGTCTTCTAGTAATGATCTTCCCTTCGTTAAATTTATTAAAAAGACAATCCACTTTGAATTAGGCGCGAACAGCTCTCTTCTTCTTCCTCTTGAAAGGTTGTAATTCGCATATATTGCCTTTAAAGGTTGTCGAGTTTTCTTTATTAATTAATGGTTATATTCCTTTATTAAAGAAATCAAATTCAATTCACTAGATAACAAGCGTTTATTCAACAAAATAATGAATTTGCTTAATTGAAAACAATGTTATAATGCCGTATCGACTCACTCAGGTCCGGTCGATCTATGACTTTTATATTGGTATTATACACATATAGGTTCTTTTAACGGTTATTTATAAAAAAGCCAGAGAAGGTCAGGGTCAGAAAGTATAACACTTACAATGCTGAAAATGTATTAAAATTAAACAATAGAATGGTAATTAGTAATAATAAAAGTTTATATATAATTTTTATTCACCACAGTACCGCAAACAGTCGACTGGTTGTGTTGATGAGATCAGTCAAAGTGGCCGTCTGGCGCATGCGTGGATTTCACCTTCTAACATTGACAAAGTACTTGTGGAATAAATATGTTCCTTCTGCGATTAAATCCTCTTCGTACTCGTTTAATCTCTTCTTGGGTATAGTTTAATGTCACTGGAGTAAGATGGAAAAGTCACTGGGTGTAAAAATGTTGTTAAATAAGTAGATCAATTGGTGTTTATGTGTGTCCGTTTAACCTCGAATATTCACTTGGTATTTGGTGTGATTCCAGTGTTATTTCGTTTAAATAGTGATATGTGATGCTGTTTATAGGTGTTATGTAGTTCATAGGGCAACTTCACCACTTCACAATGATTAGAATAGTTTAAAATTTAATTTTTACACAAAAACTGATTCCGAACTTTAGTTATACGTAATCGCCATTAAGGTTGGGTTTTATAAAATATTCACGTCAAGTGTGCTCTTCAATGTATAATAATGAACTGCGTGGATTTCCTTCGTCATCCGAAACGTCTTAGCCAATTTAATATTAAAAAGACATTGTTTAAAATTGCCATAACTTCCGACACACTTTAATTTCGTGCACTATGCTTATAAAGTAAATTCGTTATTACTTAACTGTTTGAAATATAAAATACATATTCGTTTTCACTATTCTATTCTACTTATTTTGATAGTAATTAAGTTAGTATTACAAAGTTTTATCTGAAAATTATTTCTTATAATTTTTTGGGAGGTAGGCCTAAAATTATACTTCCCTGTCTTCTATGTAAATAATAGCCATTTTAACTAATATAATTATTATTCTATGAAATCTGAAATTTGTATAATTATCAATTCTCACTTATTTTATTGCAATTTAGTATATTAATGATGGTTTTTTCATATAATTCAGTTGTATATGATTCCCCTTCTGATAAAGTTAGTGAACCTATTTCAGTTTCAAATGGTATTTCATTATACAAATAAATAATTTTACTCATAGAATGACCATATCTTTAGAAAGCCTTATTTACCTAGTATTTAATATGTTGGGTGTATCTTGCCTAAATATTGTCAGTTTGACTGGTTTATAAGATTAGGTTTATTAATTATTCTGCATTTTAACTTTATTATATTGCCTAGATTTGAATTGTGGCTATTTGCAGAATGTTTTACTAATGTAATTATTTTATTTCCTTCTCTGACTTCTGACTCTGATATATTTGATTAAAAATTAGTTCTCTGATCTGGCATAACAGTAATTATAGATTATACAATTAAAATATAACACCCAGATATATAAAACTGGTGTTCTTAATAACATTGTTTTGGTATATCACCTAATAACATAATAAAAAGTATTTCTACAACATTGGAATGTTATCTAATTTTAGATAATGCATTCCTAAATTAACATGAACAATAAAATAACAATTATAATACTAATATTTCTTATGACTAACCCTTACTTATCTAAATGCTATATTTAATTAGAACCCCACATTTGGATCCATATATAATTGTTAATACCTTCTACTACTCCATCATAAACAGTTAGTTCTGTAATTCCCCATTTTATAAGATTTATGCCCCCTCTTAAAGTATAACCCTGGCTATCTAAGTTATATTCCATTCTATGGAATGTTCATACAGTTTTAGTAGCTTTTTATTAGTAAAATTACTACTTCATTATCAAAGTAGGCACTGTTCACAAAACTTAAAGTTTGTTACTTTGTACTGCTACTCATGCACCTTTCTTAAAGTTTATTAGTTATAATTTGATCACTTACACCTTTCCATGGTAAATTATTACTATATTTACTAGTCTTTTTCTAGTTTTTAATATGAAATATTCAACCATGGGGGAACTGTGAAGATTTGTTTATGCACATTACACAATAACTTTTTGAATGCACTAATATTTACTACAGCTAACACTTTTAGTTTTTTGTCAGTTTTACAGTGATATGGTTTTTTAATGTGTTATACTTTCTTTTTTGGGCATTCATTGATTTTGGGGTTTTTTGGGGGTTCCTTCCCTATGGAGTTTTTGTTTTATATGGGTCGTCTTAATTATTCTTCTTTCTTCTTGAGTTTGGTTATTCTTCCTTCTTCTGTAGTTTTGGATTATCCTTCCTTCTTCCTTCTTCTGTAGTTCTTATTTTTATTCTTCTTCTTTCTTCTTTGAGTTTGGTTCTTCTTTATTCTTCCTTCTTCCTTCTTCAGTAGTAGTAGTTTTAATTAGTCTTCCTTCTTCTTTCTTCAGTAGATTTAATTTGTTCTTCTTTCTTCAGTAATAGTAGTTTTAATTATTCTTCTTTCTTCTGTCTTCTGTATCTTTGATTGTTCTTCTTTCTTCATTCTTCAGTAATAGTAGTTTTAATTAGTTCTTCTTTCTTCAGTAATAGTAGTTTTAATTATTCTTCTTTCTTCTGTCTTCTGTATCTTTGATTGTTCTTCTTTCTTCATTCTTCAGTAATAGTAGTTTTAATTAGTTCTTCTGTCTTCTGTCTTCTGTATCTTTGATTGTTCTTCTTTCTTCATTCTTCAGTAATAGTAGTTTTAATTATTCTTCTTTCTTCTGTCTTCTGTATCTTTGATTGTTCTTCTTTCTTCATTCTTCAGTAATAGTAGTTTTAATTATTCTTCTTTCTTCTTGAGTTTGGTTATTCTTCCTTCTTCTGTAGTTTTGGATTATCCTTCCTTCTTCTGTAGTTTTGGATTATCCTTCCTTCTTCTGTAGTTTTGGATTATCCTTCCTTCTTCCTTCTTCTGTAGTTCTTATTTTTATTATTCTTCTTTCTTCTTTGAGTTTGGTTCTTCTTTATTCTTCCTTCTTCCTTCTTCAGTAGTAGTAGTTTTAATTAGTCTTCCTTCTTCTTTCTTCAGTAGATTTAATTTGTTCTTCTTTCTTCAGTAATAGTAGTTTTAATTATTCTTCTTTCTTCTGTCTTCTGTATCTTTGATTGTTCTTCTTTCTTCATTCTTCAGTAATAGTAGTTTTAATTAGTTCTTCTTTCTTCTGTCTTCTGTATCTTTGATTGTTCTTCTTTCTTCATTCTTCAGTAGTAGTAGTTTTAATTAGTCTTCCTTCTTCTTTCTTCAGTAGATTTAGTTTGTTCTTCTTTCTTCAGTAATAGTAGTTTTAATTATTCTTCTTTCTTCTGTCTTCTGTATCTTTGATTGTTCTTCTTTCTTCATTCTTCAGTAATAGTAGTTTTAATTATTCTTCTTTCTTCTTTAGTTCTAATTATTCTTCTTTCTTCTGTCTTCGGTAGTAGTAGTTTTAATTATTCTTCTTTCTTCTGTCTTCTGTATCTTTGATTGTTCTTCTTTCTTCTCTAGTTCTGTAGTAGTAGTTTTAATTAGTTCTTCTTTCTTCATTCTTCAGTAGTAATAGTTTTAATTATTCTTCTTTCTTCTTTAGTTTTAATTAGTTTCGTTTCTTCTGTCTTCAGTATCTTTGATTGTTCTTCTTTCTTCATTCTTCAGTAATAGTAGTTTTAATTAGTTTTTCTTTCTTCAGTAATAGTAGTTTTAATTATTCTTCTTTCTTCTGTCTTCTGTATCTTTGATTGTTCTTCTTTCTTCAGTAATAGTAGTTTTAACTATTCTTCTTTCTTCTGTCTTCTGTATCTTTGATTGTTCTTCTGTCTTCTTTGAGTTTTTATTAGTTTTGTTTCTTCTGTCTTCAGTAGCTTTGTTTTTTCTGGTCTGGTTTCTTTGACGGGGTATATTAATTGCCTGCTTCTATCTTACCTGGGTAATTTTGTTATTATCATTTTTAGTCTTCTGGGTTTTTAAATTTGTATTATATTATATTGTTTGCAGAAATTTTCTTTATTCAACCTTTCTTGTGAATATATTATTAAACAGTGCATTTTAATTAATTCTCATCTGGATATTCCATATCTTAGAGCTTTATTAATGATCATTGAGTAATGCATTTGTGTGGATTATCTGTCACGCTACAACTGATATTATTTAAATTTGGAAATGTGTGTTTGTTTTTTATTGAGTGTGTAGCTAAATTTGATTTATATAATATATAAATAATATATTATAATAATATAATATAATCTATATCTATATAAGCCATATACCACTGACTGACTCTCTGATCACGATATCTCTGAAACCACTGAATGGATATCAATGAAACTTTGAACATAGCTTCATCATAGGTCTTAGGTGCTCACTAAGAAACGGTTTTAAAAACTTTCACTCCTAAGGGGCAACCCCCCCCATTTTATGTATGTATCTATGTTCCACATCTCCTCCTAAACCACTGGACCGATTTCACCCAAACTTGGCACAAATATTTGTCGCGACGGGAGAACCAACATAGGATAGGTGTTTTTTCGATGGGGTCCTTTGGGGTGTCTTTGGGGTCTTCCACATCTCCTCCTAAACCACTGGACCGATTTCAACCAAACTTGGCACAAATATTTTACGCAACGGGAGAACCAACATAGGATAGGTGTTTTTTTTTCGATGGGGTCCTTTGAGGTCTTTCACATCTCCTCCTAAACCACTGGACCGATTTCAACCAAACTTGGCACAAATATTTTACGCAGCGGGAGAACCAACATAGGATAGGTGTTTTCTTTGATGGGGTCTTTTGGGGGTTCATTGGGGACTTCCACATCTCCTCCTAAACCACTGGACCGATTTCAACCAAACTTGGCACAAATATTTTATGCAACGGGAGAACCAACATAGGATAGGTGTGTTTTTTCGATGGGGTCCTTTGGGGTCTTTCACATCTCCTCCTAAACCACTGGACCGATTTCAACCAAACGTGGCACAAATATTTTACGCAACGGGAGAACCAACATAGGATAGGTGTTTTTTCGATACGATCCTTCGGGGGTCCTTTGGGGTCTTCCACATCTCCTCCTAAACCACTGGACCGTTTTCAACCAAACGTGGCACAAATATTTTATGCAACGGGAGAACCAACATAGGACAAGTGTTGTTTTGATACAATCCTTTGGGGTCTTCCACATCTCCTTCTAAACCACTGGACTGATTTCAACCAAACTTGGCACAAATATTTTATGCAACGGGAGAACCAACATAGGACAAGTGTTGTTTTGATACAATCCTTTGGGGTCTTCCACATCTCCTTCTAAACCACTGGACCGATTTCAACCAAACTTGGCACAAATATTTTACGCAACGGGAGAACCAACATAGGACAGGTGTTTTTTTCGATACGATCCTCTGGGGGGTCCTTTGGGTCTTAAAAAAACTATTAGATCTGGTTACTATGGCAACCCAATAGAATAGATTCTGGTTACTATAGCATCGGTGGAAGCCTCCCGCGTAGGAAATAGCGCGGGAGTCGTACGATGGGCCTTCCCCGGAGTTCATCCATGGAACCCGGGGAGTCATAGGTCAGATCCCGCGAAAGTCGGTGGGGCCAGAGTCCATGGTTCTTATAAATAAAGATATAGGTTATGATATCAAAGGTGGTGTATGCATCTTAAGAAACATCTTAATAGTGTGTGAATTCAGAGTTGTTTCAGTTTGAATTTAAAAGTGGATAAGTTAAGATCGAAGTAAGTTATAAGCGAGTATAAAAAACAAAGTTTTGATAGCGAATGTATTCAGATCATAGTGTTCAGACAATATAAATGCACTTGCTTCAGTTTGAATTTAAAAATTGATAAGCTGAAATCTATAGAGGTATTGTATTGTTAGAATAAGTTTAGGAGACACTAATTTAACAAATGCCTTATTTCAACATTAACACAATGAATTATAAAACGACAGTTAAATACGCAGTGCGTGCATGTACTGTAGACATTTTATTGAAAACTAATTTAGCTGTTCGCCCTCTCGCAGAGTTAGAAATCGAGCAGGAGCATCATGCGCAACAGAATTCTTCTACAGATATAAGAATACAGTTTATGACATGTTCTTAAACAGGTGCGCTACAGAGTATTCCTCCAGTGAGAATGCGAACGTAACAATATAAGGAAGATTATACATTATACAAGTAATATAACGTTAGAACAAGAATAGGTGCCTATGAGCCTATGAATAAATTATGAACCCGAGCAACGCTGGGTGAATCGGCTAGATATCTATATCTATATAAGCCAAATACCACTGACTGACTCACTGATTACGATATCTCTGAAACCACTGAATGGATATCAATGAAACTTTGAACATAGCTTCATCATAGGTCTTAGGTGCTCACTAAGAAACGGTTTTAAAAACTTTCACTCCTAAGGGGCAAAAAACCAAATACTGAAATTTATCGCGGGAATTGCATATTTGGTAAATGAAGTGGTTGACATCTCAGTTTACTGGAAACCCCGAATACATTTAGTCCTGAGTTTTTAATCATTGTTTTAAATTGAAAAAAACTTCGTTGTTTGTAGGTTCTTATAGTCGAGAAAATTTCGAAGTTCAATTAATTAACAAATGTATGTTCTTTTTTTCTCAGAAACGGCTCTAACGATTTTCTCGAAATAAATAATAAATAGCTGTTGCTATGAATGTAAATAGACAAACTAAGAGTTGAGAATTTGTACAATCTATCTAATCCTATACTATTAAGCGAGCAATAATTGTACAATTACGTACAACGTGAAACTCCGTAGCGAAGCACGGGTATTTTGCTAGTATAGTATATAATCTATAATATAAAAGCGAAATACCACTGACTTATTCATACACTCACTCATCACGAAATCTCCATAACTATAAAGCCTACAAACTTGAAATTCAGCATGTATGTTCCTCTTGGCTTCTAGGTACTCGCTAAGATAGGGTTTTGAAAATTTTAACGCTTAACCGCTAAAAACCGTGACACCGATAATGCAGCTTTTTTTCAACTGTATGCTTCCTGGAAGTCTTATGTTTATTTTTTTACTTTGCTTTAGGCTTTTGGGGAGTTTCTGAACAGTATTTTTTTCATCTATCCTATAACCATGAGGAAGCGCGAAAATAATCGCGACACAGTTCAACCTGTCCCTATATTCCCAGCCAAGTGGCGCTGAGGGTTTATTTTCCGTACTAAGTTCGGCACATATATTCCGAACAGGAGACACTCTTTGGCCACAGTTGTGTATGAAAAATGTTCAAGCAAACCAAATAAATCCTGTTTCGATTGTACTACAAATGGTTCAATGCTGGTGAAACACAGCACCCATATGTTGGCCTATCTATATATATCTATATTGCAACGTTACAAGTATTTCAAAAATTCACACAAATACATTACCATGTACTCAACACAACTATGCAACTATGAAGTATATTATACCGGCCAGGTCACAGGATTTTTTAAATTCTCATTGCATCAAGTATATGTAGTTGCACAATAATAAAATACTTTTCAAAGAGGAGTGAGATGTTGTTGACATGAAATAATTAATTAAAACCGTTTCAAAATAATCATACTAAGATTTATTAATATTAATCGAAAGATAAAAAAATATTAAAATTTAGAATTATAAAAAAAAATATCGGTATGGAGAACCATACATGACTTCCATATTCTAAGATTTATATTTAAAATCATTTTCGAAATGAAATATTACCATAGAAACTACTTCTTTCTACTTACTGCTTCAGCCTTAACCACAGTACTGTGGTCACTAACGTATACCACCTCACGTTATCGCACTCGATTTTCACTGATGATGGAAGTCGACGGCATTGCCGAAACGTCTGGTTTTGTAGAAAACATTGGACTACGGCCAAATATCCCGGGAAGGAATTTTAACAAAAACTACTTCTTTGTTGCCGATAATGTTGTACACATATATATAAAATATGCATAAAATTAATGGCTTGTATAAGTTAATGATTGATCTCCATTAAGTAGTGCTCAAGTTTCCAAAGTTTTAATATTATGATGTCCGTAATTAAAACAGAGCAGGTTTAGTGTGTATGAGGGTACACCGTGGACAAAAATTTTCAACATTTCCTGTTGAGCGTTGCTTAGAGTAAAGCTGCGAATCTACAGTGTACGTTTCACAGAACAAACACGCAGAAAAGAAGGAGCTCTCCGAAGTCACTCATGGACCCTCAGCATCTTGCAGAGGGTTCATTCCCTAAAGACGAAAAGTCTGTCTATGAATCGTTCCTCTGTAAACACGTGCAGTTACACTGCCCAGCGATCCACAGGAAGCAAATCGCTATCCACGCTGGACACTTTTTCGGCTTGCACGCGTTATGTTGGTATGGGTTTCGGCACTTTCCATTTAAAAAGCGTGCAAATGTAAGAAAATAAACATGAGTGGGGCCAAAAATAACGCGAATTTTGTGTGTGTGTGTGTGTGTGTGTGTGTGTGTGTGTGTATGTGTCTTCCCTGCCTTTTTATTGCGGTAGTCATAATAATAAAATGGAAACGTAAACATTACATAACTGAGATATGCTAGCCTGCCACGAACGATATATTTTCTCTCATACATGATTTACATTAAAATGAAAAAATATAATTTTATTGCCTGGCAACAAAATTATTTTATTTTTAACAATTACCATTGTTTGAAAAAGTTTAAATGAATTTCAAGTACTTTACTGTTGTTAAAACGTAAAAGGTTACAGGTAAACTACCCCTTCCCCTTAACCGATCTTCACCAAAATCAAAAGGCCTTGAGTTCTCTACAATTCAGTGATGTATGCAAAAAATTATTTGATTCTGTTTGAATATGCAGCAGTTATCGTTCGTCATAGAAAAAATTACCCTTGTTAAAACGTAAAACGTTGCTGGTAAACTACCCCTTCCCCTTAACCGATCTTCACCAAAATCAAAAGGCCTTGAGTTCTCTACAATTCAGTGATGTATGCAAAAAATTATTTGATTCTGTTTGAATATGCAGCAGTTATCGTTCGTCATAGAAAAAATTACCCTTGTTAAAACGTAAAACGTTGCTGGTAAACTACCCCTTTCCCTTAACCGATCTTCACCAAAAACAATAGGTCTTGAAAACTCTACAATTTAGGGCTGTATGC
Source organism: Magicicada septendecula (assembly GCA_034769895.1). NCBI lineage: Eukaryota > Metazoa > Arthropoda > Insecta > Hemiptera > Cicadidae > Magicicada > Magicicada septendecula. Next base: position 500,441,419 of record CM068370.1, read on the forward strand.
AAATAATCTTTTAATTCTGTTTGAATTTGCGGCTGTTATCATTTGCCATAGAAAATACCCTTGTTAAAGCATAAAACTTTGCAGGTAAACTACCCCTTTCCCTTAACCGATCTTCACAAAAAACAATAGGTCTTGAGAACTTCATAATTCAGGGCTATATGCGAAACATTATTTGATTCTGTTTGAATTTGCGGCTTTTATCGTGTGCCATAGAAAAAAAATCTATAGACAGACAGACACACGCACACACTTTTCGAAAAACGACTTTTTTTCATGTTTTGAGTGTAGTACAGTCAGAATCTGCAATAATCTCGAACACAATTTTTTTTGCCATCACCATACTTCCATTTCCTTAAGGAACATTTCCTTCAAAACATGACAAAAAGTCGTTTTTCGAAAAGTGTCTGTCTTGTGTCTGTGTGTCTATCTGTCTATCTATAGATTTTTTTTCTATGGCAAACGATAACAGCCGCAAATTCAAACAGAATCAAATAATTGTTTGCATACAGCCCTGATTTGTAGAGTACTCAAGACCTATTGTTTTTGGTGAAGATCGGTTAAGGGAAAAGGGTAGTTTACCTGCAACTTTTTTTTTTAATCAAGGGTAATTTTTTTTTATGGCAAACAATAACAGCCGCAAATTCAAACACAATGAAATAATATTTTGCATACAGCACTGAATTGTAGAGTTCTCAAGACCTATTGATTTTGGTAAAGATCGGTTAAGGGAAAGGGTTAGTTTACCGGCAACATTTTATGTTTTAACAAGGGTATTTTCTATGCAAATGATAACAGCCGCAAATTCAAACACAATCAAATAATATTTTGCATACAGCCCTGAATTGTAGAGTTCTCAAGACCTATTGATTTTGGTAAAGATCGGTTAAGGGAAAGGGGTAGTTTACCTGCAACATTTTATGATTTAACAAGGGTATTTTCTATGGCAAACAATAACAGCCGCAAATTCAAACATAATCAAATAATTTTTTGCATACTGCCCTGAATTATAGAGTTCTCAAGACCTATTGTTTTGGTGAAGATCGGTTAAGGGGAAGGGGTAGTTTACCGGCAAAGTTTTATGTTTGAAAAGGGTATTTTCTATGGCAAACGATAAGAGCCGCAAATTCAAACAGAATCAAATAAGTTTTTGCATACAGCCCTGATTTGTAGAGTACTCAAGACCTATTGTTTTTGGTGAAGATCGGTTAAGGGAAAGGAGTAGTTTACCTGCCACGTTTTTTGTTTTAACAAGGGTATTTTTTATGGCAAACGATAACACCCGCAAATTCAAACATAATTAAATAATATTTTGCATACAGCTCTGAATTGTAGAGTTCTCAATACCTGTTGGTTTTGGTGAAGATCGGTTAAGGGAATAGGGTAGTTTACCTGCAACCCTTTATGTTTTAACAAGGGTAAATTTGTATGACGAATGATAACTGCCGTACATTAAAACAGAATCGACTACTCTTCTGCATACCTTTTTGAATTATACAGAACTCAAGGTCTGTTGATTTTGTTGAAGATCGGTTAAGGGAAAGGGGTAGTTTATGTTCTAACAACGTTAGAACAACGTCTGCAAGGTTTTATGTTCTAACAAGGGTATTTTCTATGGCAAACGATAACAGCCGCAAATTCAAACAGAATCAAATGATGTTTTGCATACAGCCCTGTATTGTAGAGTTCTCAATACCTATTGGTGTTGGTGAAGATCGGTTAAGGGAAAGGGGTAGTTTACCTGCAACATTTTATGTTTTAACAAGGGTTATTTTTTATATGACGAACGATAACTGCCGTAAATTCAAACAGAATCAACTACGTTTTTGCATACCTTTTTGAACTAAAGAGAACTCAAGGTCTGTTGATTTTGTTGAAGATAGGTTAAGGGAAAGGGGTAGTTTATCACCGAAGTTTTATGTTTTAAAAAGGGTAATTTTTTTTTATGACGAACGATAACTGCCGAAAATTCGAAGAGAATCAAATAATTTTTGTCACACTTGTCTGAGTTGTAGAGAACTCAAGGTCTGTTGATTTTGGAGAAGATCGGTTAAGAGAAAGGGGTAGTTTACCTGAAACATTTTATGATTTAACAAGAGTAAAGTACTTAATTTTTATAAATAAAGTATCCTGATAAGAAGCTCATAATAATCCACTGTAGAAACGTAGATGAAATATCTATAAATGAAGAGGTTAGGTGACCGGAGTGGGGGTAATTTTCTATTATTAAAAATTATAGTTGAAGTTGGAGGGGAGAATTTTTTATACGTGTACTACGTTATCGGCAACAAAGAAGTAGTTTTTTGTTAAAATTGCTTCCCGGACTGTTTAGCGGTAGTCCAATGTTTTCTGTAAAACCAGACTTTTCTGTAAAAAAGCCATCATCAGTGAAAATCGAGTGCGAAAACGTGAGGTGGTATACGTTAGTGACCACAGTACTGTGGTTAATGCTGAAGCAATAAGTAGAAAGACGTAGTTTCTATGGAAATATTTTATTTCAATAAAATCATATTTAAAATATGATTTAAAATATAAATCTTAGAACATGGAAGTCATGTATGGTTCTCCATACCGATATTTTTTCATGTTTTGAGTGTAGTACAATCAGAATCTGCAATAATCTCGAACACGATTTTTTTTGCCATCACCATACTTCCATTTCCTTAAGGAATATGGAAGTAATATTCTGTTTTATAAGTTTACATAAAGTACCATATAACCTTCTCTGCTGTTCATGACATATTAAAACAAATAACCATATAATCTTACTAGCTAAACAGACATGTTAAACAAATTATCTAAACCCTTTTTATTACAGTGTGTTTGACTTTTACTCCAATTTTAATTCCATGTTCCTTAAGGAAATGGAAGTATGATGATGGCAAAAAAATAGTGTTCGAGATTATTGCAGATTCTGATTGTACTACACTCAAAACATGAAAAAAAGTTGTTTTTTGAAAAGTGTCTGTGCGTGTGTCTGTCTGTCTATAGATTTTTTTCTATGGCAAACGATAGCAGCCGCAAATTCAAACAAAACAAATAATTTTTTGCATGCAGCCCTGATTTGTAGGGTACTCAAGACCTATTGTTTTTGGTGGAGATCGGTTAAGAGAAAGGGGTAGTTTACCAGCAACGTTTTTTTATCAAGGGTAATTTTTTCTATGGTAAACGATAACAGCCGCAAATTCAAACAGAATCAAATAATGTTTTGCATACAACCTAGAATTGTAGAGTTCTCAATACCTATTGTTTTTGGTGAAGATCGGTTAAGGGAATGGGGTAGTTTACCTGCAACGTTTTATATTTTAACTAGGGTATTTTCTATGCCAAACGATAAGAGCCGCAAATTCAATCAGAATCAAATAATTTTTTGCATACAGTCTTGAACTGTAGAGTACTCAAGACCTATTGTTTTTGGTGAAGATCGGTTAAGGGGAAGGAGTAGTTTACCTGCAACGTTTTTTTATCAGGGGTAATTTTGTTCTATGGCAAATGATAACAGCCGCAAATTCAAACAGAATCAAATAATGTTTTGCATACAGCCCGGAATAGTAGAGTTCTCAAGACTTGTTGGTTTTGGTGAAGATCGGTTAAGGGAAAGGGGTAGTTTACCTGCAACTTTTTTTATCAAGGGTAACTTGTTTCTATGGCAAATGATAACAGCCGCTAATTCAAACAGAATCAAATAATGTTTTGCATACCTTTTTGAATTAAAGAGAACTCAAGGTCTGTTGATTTTGTTGAAGATCGGTTAAGGGAAAAGGGTAGTTTACCAGCAACATTTTATGTTTTAACAAGGGTAATTTTTTATATGACGAACGATAACTGCCGTAAATTCAAACAGAATCAACTACGTGTTTGCATACCTTTTTGAATTAAAGAGAACTCAAGTTTTGTTGATTTTGTTGAAGATCGGTTAAGGGAAAGGGGTAGTTTATCAGCAACATTTTATGTTTTAAGAAGGGTAATTTTTTTTTACGAAAGATAACTGCCGTAAATTCAAAGAGAATCAAATAATTTTGTGCGTACTTTCCTGAATTGTAGAGAACTCGAGGCCTACTGATTTTGGTGAAGATGTGAAGTTAGCTTTTTAATACATTTTTATAATAATAATATATATCTCCCACTTACCTTTAAATTTTCTTTCAGCCCAGAGTTACGTCACACGAACGTCGAAATGCAAGTATGATTGTAAGGTTACATGAAAAATGTACGCTACTCACATTTATGAAAGACAATTAAAATTGTATTCTATTCTTTAACTGCCTTCAGGTCATGAATTAATCATTTCTTTTAGGTTATCAATTATCTCCAAACAATTAATACAAAACAAAAATTTCTTTACATATTATTCAAAACATCTTATATAAATAAAAGTAGAATAAACACCTTATTTTATAGAAAGCAGCCCAGCCTGCTCGCACTCACATTCATACCATTTAAAACCCCCTTTTGTGTTAACTAAGTTGTTGAACCCCCCAAAAAATGAAATTATTTGGATGGATTACCCAACCGGCGTTACTCCTCTCATGGCCATTTGCCGCGTGCGTTCTTAAGTCCGAAAGTTTTTAATTTACATTGGTCACTTTTCCGTTTACTTCACTGAATCTTTCCCGCTATATTAACTCACTGTTTAGATTTTGGTTACCACTTTCTATATAATAAGTTTAGATTTGGTGTGCACACATTATTTCTTCGCTCCCGGCCGGGATAACGCGGTCAGTTGAGTGGGAAGAGAGTCACCAACTAATCTCCCACCAGAAATTATGCATGACAGAAATTACAATGCCTTATGATGTTGAATCGTTCGTAACTGTTCAGGTAACATAGGTTATTCACGTGTGTCAGGCGTTGGCGAAATCTTGAAGCCACTGGTTACGTCACTCAGATAGGCGTGGTTTCGTCAAGACTTCCGTCGTCTATCGAGCGCATGGCGTACAAATTTTACAAAAGCCATTTTGGTCGAGGTGTCTAAGCGTCGTTAGTGCGCCCCACTGTTGTTCGTGCGTTTGTGTGTGCCACACAGCACTACAGTTCTTGGAATTCAATTGCGTCCTCAAACATACATCACATTCCATTGTCCTGACTATGTTCAAACTTCGCTTCACTGTTCCTTTGTCTAACTGAGATTGTATTATGTGTTGGGCTTGCAATTGAAATGAAATAAATTTAATAAACTGACAAACCTCCCATTACAAGACCCCCCCAATGAGAGATCTTCTGCTGGAACAGAAGAACTCTCATTGCTAAACCCCTAAGAGGATCGGAGAGGATATGGTGCCAACAACCCCCCGTTAATTTCTTAACGCTTCATGGGTAAACTACCCCCCTAGCTCGGCGACTATGGCTGCACCTGAACGAGATTACTGGACTTCTCTATACGAGATCCCAACACCATAATATCGAACAGCTACGCACCATAATGCACCTCACCTTTTAACATTCTACCCCCAAAATCAAAACCCTGGCCTCATACCATGCCAAATCCTCAACCGATATATTCCCCCTTACATGCACACTGGGCTGCCTTTAGCAAGTACTGGGCGCGTACACATATACATATGACTACATCCTAACAAATTCCTTATTTAAAATGCAGAAAATATTTTGTTATATCTCCGTTACTTTCTCAAAAAAAAAATAAATAAAATATCTTTTACATGAATCTATGAACTCTATTAATTCTCATCAATACTACTAACAATCACAAAAATTTGAATATCTCACTAAAACATGAACTCACTTATCCTAACATTTGATTATACAGATATACTAAACAATGTAATTCAATAAAACACTAGTAATACACAAACAATAATATACTTGAAACTCAAACATCATCTATATGGCAGGCATAAAAATAATTTTTTTTTTCAAAAAAATTAAATTCACCAAAATCTCTTTTCTCAATTTTCAAAAAACAAAAATATTTAATTCAATCAAGAAACAAAATGCAAAATGGCACCAATCAATTGCTAAAAATTGGTCTTGTCTCTAACATCAACCATCAGCTGATCTCTCTGGGTCAAGTCAACGAGCTTGACATACATATGTTACACAAAGCTACATCATAAAATACATGAAACATCTTTAAAATTCTTTACCTTCAAACATAGTACAATCATAATAAAATAGAACCTACAAAATTAACATGGTTATTATTATCTTACAATAGACAATAAAATTTACATTTAAATTGACCAAAAATTACACATTTTATAGCTTTATATCATTCTCAACTTCTATTAAAATCTGTCACTGGTTTCAATTATTAGTACATTTTAACTATGATTCTCTCTTCAACATTTTCATTCTCAGTTAGTTTGGATGACTCTTGTTTACTCATAACATTTCCATTTACAACTTGGCATTTATATATAATCTTATCCCCCTTCTGACTCTAATACTCACTTAACCGCTTTAACACCCATCTATCAAAACATCTACCAACCATTCTCTACCTCTAACTTACTACTGTAACTCGTTTCGCATCATTCTACCCTTATAACAAAAATACTCTCTACCCCTTTGTACTCAGGATGTGTGTTCCCTTCCCACTGCTCATTCCCTTATTTGGTTCCTGGACCCTCCCTAGGTAACCCTTTCCGGCACACAACAGTTCCCTTCCCGCCACAACGCTTTTCGTTGAGGACTCCTTATCACACCACCCCCTTACAAAATTCCACTATCAACTAATTACTCTCCCAATACATCACTTTCATCTCCAAAATATCTCCATTTCCTTATTACTTCAATATATCAATCATTACTCTACATATTTTCCCCATAGCTACTGTGTCACTATTACTTCTCAAATTCTAGCTTACGTTTATTCACAACAATCTTACTTTGTTCAATTCCCCTTCTAAACTTAACTTGGACTGATTTAAATGTCCTAACGAAATATTACTCACCCAAATTCTAACATTTACTACATTTTACATTACAGTTACCATTGAAAAATCAAAATTATCTTGAACACATTTTATCATTTAATTCAAAATCTCTTAAACCACATTGAAAATCTGTTATTCAAACATTAATTCTTCAAACATTTAATTACATTGATAAAGAATCTGCAACTATTTCTAAGTGACATAGTACGTATATAACACCAGTAATCAGCTGATGTTCCTGGTCAGGTGAATGACCTTCTCTGAATCTCTTTCAAGCAATTCTACTGTGTAAAAGACGTAACTTATGCCTACAATCCTTACTCTCTAACCTGATAAAATAATAACACAATAACATATTAAACACAATATGACAAAAAACATCTACGGCACCCCTTTCTCAAATCAAAACAAAATTATCTAGTCAGCTCAGTAGCGAGTCACCATCATTAAGTTACAAAATTTTAATTCGTTACTCCCCTGAGTAACCTCCTTTACCACACACACTATGACCCCTCTGGACTGTGGCGTCCACAAGGACTGAAGTTTTGGAGGAATTTTGTCATCTCCTTGTCCTTGCTTCTGCCTTACATTTTTTTTTTTTTTTAAAGGGACAGATATCATAATATCTGATTTTACATATTTATACACCCTTAATGCGGGTCTAGCACCTGGTTAACCGTTCCCATGCGAACAGAGTGATAGCCGCTGTTCCATAGTTCCGGGGATTTCCCCTAAGTCACCCTCCTCTAATTTCAAATCTATACCAATTTCAAGCCAACTATGGTCAGGTTTACAATTGCTGCCCACAGTTGGCTGTCGTCCAAAACCACGATCAGTGCTGGTAAGACAGTAATCGCCCAAAAAGGCGGGGAAATCAACTTTCATTTCAGGCATGTTATACTTCATCTTTGTGATACACTGCACGGCAACAAATCAACATATAATATGAAATTATATAACAAATTGTGCAGTGTATTTTACGCCAGTTTGGCCTCCGATGATGGTAACATACCTTGATGTTACCACCAACACTCATCGCTATCTGCAGTAGCACATGCCACCACTGCAATAGCATAACTAATAGCTAAACTTAAATCCTTCTACTGCTGCAGTCTCTACTTTCCATGATTATTTCACTTCGATTAACACCACACAACCCCCCAAAATTACCCTTTAACCTTGTATATCATTGCTACAATTCACATTTAAATACTTTTTATAAAAATTATCAACATTACAACTTGAACTTTCTATTAACTCTTTTTGTTTATACTCTAAATTATTTAACATTTATTGGACCATTAGATTCTCCCAAAAATTCAAATTTATTATTAACATTCATTTTGCATCATTTCACAATAATATTTTGCCTAAGTTAGCTTCTTTCCAACTCATTTAGTGCCATTATAAGACGTTTACTTTACTTCAAGGTCATTATCAAATTCCTACTTATATATGATCAATCACTTCCATACTCTCATAGACACACAAATATAAACACCAAACACCAATAACTCCATGTACCTTCTGAAACATTTTAACGACCATGTTATTCCACAAACTAAACACAATTTAACCTTTATTTATTTATTAATTATTATCAAAATTAAATCTCATAAAAATAATTTAAATTCATCCTCAAAATTCAATTATATAACATTTTAAATCAATCAAAAATATTTAAACATCTCAAATTATTTTAATTCCATCAATTATTAACACAACATATTTTAATTACATTACTTCAAAACAATTACATTTCCTTTATTACAAACTCATTATTTATTTAGTCTGTTAAAATATTATTATTACAACAATTTCTACTACATACACATATTGTTTACATTAAATACATCTTACAACATAGACACCATGAATTTCACTATTGATTTATTTACAATCTTTTGTCAATTTACCACACTTCATTTTCTAAGTTAGCAAGGTCAGAACCATAAACTAAAATATTTAAAACGTCCATTCATTGAGTTTATATCTAGCCTCCATCATTGTATAAATATCTAACATATTTAAAACATAAATCATTTTTATCGACCTTCAATTTGTTATTTTGATTATTATAATAACTAGGCCTATCTGTGTTCTCAAATGTTTCCATTATCCAGTAACAATGTTTTATAGGCTTACCCCACATTATTATTATCTCATACAACCTGTCTACATTTGGAATTCTGGTCTTGCCCCCGTCAGTGTTTTTGTTCAACATACAGTAATTTGTTTTATCATCATATTCATTTACTATATCAATTACATCAAATAAGCGTTTATCATCTACAACAGTATTATGAAAATAACCATCCATCTCTATTTCACAAGGTAAGTATTTTATATTGTTTATCTTCACCACTTCTAACCTCTCTCTCAACTCTTTATAATTTCTCTTTAACTGATATAATATTATCTCTCTATCTGCACACAACTCTTTCTTAAAACATCTTTCATCATCATTACACCTGTCTACCCCCCTGAACCAACTCATTCCATGCAAAGGGCACAACAAAATTACTATATGTCTTGGCACTTCCAAGACCATCACAAAAAATAAAGGGACCATCTGAAGACACCTCGTCTTCCATACAACTACAGGAGGAAACTCTGTCGTCATAAACAACCTGTGAAACCTCTGTTTCACCATAAACTAGGGGAAAACTTGCCCTTTGCCCATCTAAATTCTCTTCACGCTCTCTCACTCTCATTAACAATTACTACCTCATCACTCATTTCTACTCCTACTAAACTCTCATCGCCACTATCATTATTCAATGTATCACTCTCTGATACCACATTCTTAATTATATTATCATTTTCAACATCATTGTTATCACTTGTTATCTCTTTATTATAATTATCGTTATTACTCACCTTGTTATTAATTATTTGATTTGCTTTACTTTTAATTTGTTCCTCTACTGACTCTACCACTTTCTCAATATCTCGTTTTAATTCGTTACACTTACTCTCACATTTAATTTTCACCTCATTAATATCAATTTTAAGTTCGTTAAACTTTCTACTCTGTTCCTCAAATTTAGTGTCAAATTTACTGTTAAATTCACTTTTAATTTCATTCTTTTGTTCATCTAGCTTTACACTCTGTTTTTCTATCATTGCTTGTATCATTTTAAACATTTCATAGCTATCGTTCGGTTTTTTATTTTGGACCGGCGTCAACTGACTTTCTGTATTATTGTCAGTGAAGCTGACTTCATCATCATTAATTTTACTTTCCCTACTCAATTTTGGGGTTATCTGAATCCCCGAATCATCTGTACTATTTGTTTCATCTGTAACACTTATATTTACATTTTTATCATCTTTCCCTACATTGGGTGTTGAATGTACTTCGGGGCTGTTTATAACAGCTGATTCGTCAAAATTAATTATTTCACTTACAATACTTTCATCATTTCCTGCCATTTTTATAAATTTACTGATTTAAATTTGCTTACATAAAAAACATCTACCACTTAACTCTTAGCACTTGAACAGTGATGTACCCTTTTATGTATGCTACGTAATTTTTACGTAGTTACTTAACCTTTAAATCAAACTTGCATTTTACTTGTAGGTGCGGTCTTTATATATAGATTTCAATTTATAAAAACTGTCCCTGTTCGGGCACCATTTGCTCGCACTCACATTCATACCATTTAAAACCCCCTTTTGTGTTAATTAAGTTGTTGAACCCCTAAAAAAAAATGAAATTATTTGGATGGATTACCCAACCAGCGTTACTCCTCTCATGGCCATTTGCCACGTGCGTTCTTAAGTCCGAAAGTTTTTAATTTACATTGGTCACTTTTCCATTTACTTCACTGAATCTTTTCCGCTATATTAACTCACTGTTTAGATTTTGGTTACCACTTTCTATATAATAAGTTTAGATTTGGTGTGCACACATTATTTCTTCGCTCCCGGCCGGGATAACGCGGTTAGTTGAGTGGGAAGAGAGTCATCAACTAATCTCCCACCAGAAATTATGCATGACGGAAATTACAATGCCTTATGATGTTGAATCGTTCATAACTGTTCAGGTAACATAGGTTATTCACGTGTGTCAGGCGTTGGCGAAATCTTGAAGCCACTGGTTACGTCACTCAGATAGGCGTGGTTTCGTCAAGACTTCCGTCGTCTATCGAGCGCATGGCGAACAAATTTTACAAAAGCCATTTTGGTCGAGGTGTCTAAGCGTCGTTAGTGCGCCCCACTGTTGTTCGCGCATTTGTGTGTGCCACACAGCACTACAGTTCTTGGAATTCAATTACGTCCTCAAACATACATCGCATTCCATTGTCCTGACTACGTTCAAACTTCGCTTCACTGTTCCTTTGTCTAACTGAGATTGTATTATGTGTTGGGCTTGCAATTGAAATGAAATAAATTTAATAAACGGACAAACCTCCCATTTTGTCCCATTACAAAGATCAGTTAAGGGAAAGGGGTAGTTTACCTGCAACATTTTATGTTGTAACAAGAGAAATGTTTCCATGACGAACGATAACTGCCGCACATTCAAACAGAATAAAATATATTTTTGCATGCATCCCAGCATTGTAGAGGACTGAAGGTCTATTGATTTTGGTGAAGATCAGTTAAGATATAGGGGTACTTTACCTGCAAAGGTTTATGTTTTAACAAGAGTAAAGTACTTAATTTTGATAAATAACGTATCCTGATAAGAAGCTCATAATAATCCACTGTAGAAACGATGAAATATCTATAAATGAAGCGGTTACGTGAACGGGGTGGGGGTAATTTTCTATAAATGAAAATTATAGTTGAAGGGAGAGGGGAGAATTTTGTATATGTGTACTACATTATTGGCAACAAAGAAGTACTTTATATAATATTCAAAACTTTCTCATGTGAAACTTACTTGTCTGTTTTGTATGTAGAACGCTTTTCGGCATCGTGTTCGCCTTCTTCAGCTTTGCGACAGACTGCCAGTACCTAGCGGTACCTTTGCAAAGCTGAAGAAGGCGAACACGACGCCAAAACACGTTCTACATACAAAACAGACAAGTAAGTTTCACATGAGAAAGTTTTCAATATTACATAAAGTGTAGTGCAGTGAAAGAAGATGAACAAACAAGACAACTACAAAGAAATAGTTCTTTGTTAAAATTCTTTCCCGGGCTGTTTAGCTTTAGTCCAATGTTTTCTGAAAAACCAGACTTTTCGGCAGTGCCATCGACTGCCATCATCAGTGAAAATCGAGTGCGAAACGTGAGGTGGTATACATTAGTGACCACAGTACTGTGGTTAAGACTGAAGCAATAAGTAGAAAGAAGTAGTTTCTATGGAAATATTTCATTTCGAATATGATTTTAAATATAAATCTTAGGACATGGAAGTCATGTATGGTTCTCCATACCGATATTTTAAATAATAATAGCAACTCGTATACAAACAAAATAATATTAAACTCAAGACTAAAATTACTTGTTGCTATAAACAAAATAAAATAATAACATTTACTTTCAACCTATTATTTAATTCTTCGTATTGTTTAAATTAGCAACCATCCTTACTTTTCTTTTATAAAATTGCTAAACTGCTATAATTGTTATTATTTAGACAAAGCTTTTCGTCATCACTGACGTCTTCAGGTCTTAAACAACCTAGGTCGTTGTTTAAGACCTGAAGATGTCAGTGATGACGAAAAGCTTTGTCTAAATAATAACAATTATAGCAGTTTAGCAATTTTATAAAAGAAAAGTATTATTTAATTCTACTGACACACCCAAATTTTAACATATAACAGAAGATTCATCATCATAGGTTCATCTGCCGTATAGCAGGTTTTCTTTATGAACTCCTCCACTGTTCTCTGTCTTCTGCCAGCCTTTTCGTGGTAATGTAGTTTACTACCTTGATGTTGTCCATCAACTGTCGTCTCTTTCTTCCTCTTCTCTTTCCGCTAACCATGCCTTCTAGACTGTCTTTTATAATAGAATTTCTTCTTAAACAGTGTCCTATCCAGTTCTTCTTTCTTTTCCTTATTGTTTTTAATATTTCTCTTTTCTCTCCCACTCTTCTTAGTACTTCCTCATTCCATACTCCGTCTTCCCATTTAACTCCTTCCATTCTTCTCCATATCCACATTTCAAAACCTTCAATCCTTTTTTCATCTTCCTTCCTTAAAGTGCACGTCTCCACTCCATACAATGCTACACTCCATATATAACACTTTGCTAACCTTTTCCTTAGTTCTTTGTTTAATGGCCCATTTAACAATTTTTTTTTTATTGAATGCTTCTTTTGCTATTGCAATCCTAGTTTTTATTTCTTTCGTGCTTTTTATGTCATCTGTAACTATGCTTCCCAAGTATTTTAAACTGTTTACTTGTTCTATTTGCTCGTTATTCAGTCTAATATTTATTCTTTCCCCTTTTCCACCAACTACCATACATTTTGTCTTTTTCTCATTAATCCTCATTTCGTACTGTTCACACTTACTGCTTAAGTCATCTAGCATTTTACATACTTCTTCCTCACTTTCACCTAATATTACCATATCATCAGCAAATCTTATACATTCAATCCTCCTTCCTCCTAAGCAAACTCCTCTCGTTCCTTTAAAGCATTCGGCCATAATGTCCTCTATGTAGGCTACATGTTAAGCAAGGTTAAACAGAAGATTAGTATTTTTTTTTAATTTTCTTATTCAGTTAAATTATTTACTTTAACTACTATTTAAATTAAAAACTTTAAGTCTTTACTGTTCATGTATAATTTTATTTTTAAGAGTTCTTTTCACAAACAAAAATATAATTGTTAATTCATCACCTGCGTACTGCCGACGTTACCGTTGGGTGTGTGTCCTGAATCCAGAGAATTTGATGATGATTATGTCGATGCTGTGTTCTCTGTCTCTATCTCTATGGGTTGTTGTTTGTGATGGTCCAGAGTTTCTCCATAAGTCTTGGTGTGTGTGGTAAAGATGTTCGGTCGGATGGCAGACCACCAGCGTGACGTTGTGTGAAGATATCTTGAGTCTCTGAGACCACCCCAAAATTACCGGTGGTATTTATACTGGACTGCGATCTGACAGGTCCAGGACTGTTTTTGACCTGTTAGATATTGTCACGATGTGCAAAGCGTCCTTTTAATTAAAAATCACTTTTTAGTTCATTTTCGCGATTTCGTAAACATACTCGTAGCATGAGCAATATCATCATTTGCATAATTTTTTCCTGGTCACTCACATATTAATTACTATTTAATTACACTAGTAATTAACATTATATTACCCAGCCTCTTTATTATTGCACATTTTGCAATAATTTTTATATCACTATTCGTTAAAAATTCCTTAATGTAATGGTGTCTTTATAATTTGGGTAAGTCTTCGTTCACAGGTTTAAAACGTATTAATTAGTTTATTTTTGTCCGGTTAAAACCTGATTAAAGCCGGTATGCATGGTACGCATCACCCCATCTTTTCCTGTTGTAGCTTGCATTCACACACACAAACACACAAGTGCTGTACTCACGCGGGGCAGGTGCACTACGCTTTCTGACAATCCTTAGCCTGCATAATATTGTTAAAAACTGTTCATCATATACTTTCTATGCTAAATATTTACAAACACACTGCCCTGGGCAAATATGCAAATATATGTATTGTTGCATACATTCCCCAGGTGGGTTTATAAGGAGTTTAACCGGAAAATGGATTCAACCCATATTCTATAAATTTGACACTGCAGTGACAAAGGAACTGCTTATGGAAACCATTCAGATGATTGAAAACACTGGATTCAAAGTTAGAGCATTTGTCTGCAACATGGGACCTTCAAACAGAAAACTGATGACCGATTTGAGTAACTTGTAGGATAACCCATCTCTGAAAAATCCATTCAGTGAAGACTGAAACATATGGGTTTTTTTTGTGATGTACTATGAAGCTACTATGAAATCACCTGCTTGACGAGGGATACGTACTAGAATGTGGAAAATTTGTGACAAAAGAAGCATTCATAAAGTTAGTTGAAATGCAAAGTGATAGAAGAGACTTGCAGTATGCACACAAATTGTCTATGAAGCACATTCTTGTAGCTGGGACTGAGAGGCAAAATGTGAGGAAAGCCACTGAACGGTTTTCACTTACAGTTGGAAAAGCAATACTCTATAATTTTCCCGAGTAGGAGAATCTGTAATAATTTTAAACAATGGATTTGGCATGTTAAACTCTCGAATCCCAGTGTATGGACCGTACAAACTGAAAAGTGCTTACGGCAGCTGTCTCCAAGAACAGGATGATGCTTTGAACAAATTATATCGCCTTATCCTCACCATGAGAGTAACTGGAAAACATAAACCAAAAGAACAACCTCTGGCTTTTCAAAAAGGGTTTCTGATGTCCATAAATAGCCTTTGAGGTCTCTTGAAAGATTTAAAATCTGAAAATTACACCTACGTTATGGCATCTAGATGTAATAAGGACATCCTTGAGAACTAGTTTTCTCAAATTCAAGGATTAGGGCGATTTTATGACCACCCCTTGCCTACCATCGTAACACAAAGAATTAAGTCACTCATTTTAAGCCGTTATGGTGATGAAGTGATTAGTAGTGAACACTGTATATCTGATACAGAAGTTCAGACTCTGAGCGCAGATATTCTGTCTGTAGTTACCCAGACTCAGTTCCTTTGTTATGTGAGTATGATATTGATGAAAATGAAAGGTCCACATAACTCAAACACACTGACAAAGACTGTGATGATGATGATGACTTCACAGCTGCCGTCGATGGCCTCATTAAACATTTACCACATAAAAATGAAAACCTACCAACACACGAAACTATTGAAGAAAACATAGAGTTACTGGAAATGATCGCCGGTTACATTGCATACAGGGTAAGGAAGAAATATCCAGGAAAGGCTAGCAAGTATGGGGATGTATAACCCGAGACATATCTCTTTCAGGAAAGAACTGGTTGGAAACAATATCAAGGGGATCATTAATGAAACCCACGCAAGAGTGTGTGTTTATAGTGTCAGGAAAATGGAAGAGGAATTTGCTCATTTTCATGGTGGCTTTGTAAACCAGGTCCTGGTGTTTTT
Source organism: Magicicada septendecula (assembly GCA_034769895.1). Lineage (NCBI taxonomy): Eukaryota > Metazoa > Arthropoda > Insecta > Hemiptera > Cicadidae > Magicicada > Magicicada septendecula. The sequence continues at coordinate 500,457,402 of CM068370.1, forward strand.
AGATCATTGAATGACAGAATTAAAAGTAAACATCCTGACATCGATGAATTTGTAGTTCAGTGCTTTGTAAGGACGCATACATTTATTAGAATCAAACAAATAAATAAAAGTAGAGACAAGAGAGGATGGTCGGACAGTGAACATAGGAAAAAAACAAAAGTTTAAGAAAGTGGTGCAGTAGTGGTAACTGGTAGATAATTCTACAACTTTGTTCCTAAATAAAGGTAAGCATTACAAGTTTTAGTAACCATTAAAAGACTAAATAAGTGCACTGTATGCCTTTGCTGAGATCGATAATTGATGTTTTACGAAGCCAATTTGAGTTTTTGTTGCAGCCGTATTTTTAACTAATTAAAAAAACACTAGGGAATTTTTATTTTTGTTATGCAGCAATGACTAAATAAATACTATTTATATCGTAGCTATTAATAATGCAAATGTTTCAAACATTTGAAACAAAACATATACTACGCCTACAACAATGCTTGTTCCAACTCATGGCATTGTAATAGGCTACAGCACATGACAGTTTGTGCTTAGGCCTTAAACAATAGGAATGTATGTTAAAATTACATTATACAGAAATGTAAAACACAACGCAAGCGTAAAACGATAACTTAAATTTAAAAGGTTGGTAAGACTAATTTATTTCCTAACAGCTGATCTACATTTGATGGTTTAGGGTAATTTATTAATTTAAATAGTGATGTCAGTTTTTTTTTATTGTTTTAAACAAAGAAGAAAGTACGTTGTGTGTTGCATGATGTGCTCTCTCACGGCAATGGACTATCGGTCCTGTATATTTTAAAGTTATGTGTAATTCATAATTTCAATAGACTTTTCAATCAGATTTAAGAGAAGGCTAATGAGTTCCACAAACAAGGCAGTGTCACATGTCATACACCTAATAGATTTAACAGATCGTGTGTTACTCAACATCAGTCCATATCACAATCTCCTCCTCACCCCCCATTAGCGACTCCCATTCTCCCTCCCTTTCACTCGTTCTCTCTTCCTCTGTGTACCTCTTTGTTCTCAACACTCTGCCTCTACTGGTGGAGGACTCCTCATGTTTTTACGCTTTGACTGAAGAGGGCTTTATTTCAAGATTAGCCCAGGACTAGTCTTCTAACAAATTATTAAACGCGTACAGCATAACAGTATAACTTCTGGATAAATTTAAAACTCAATAGTATAATGTTGTGCCCAGCTGCAGTTTAATAATTAATTGTTTTAATCAAAAATTAAAAATAAATAAGTAATTGGACACTATGGGTATTCTTAAATAACAACAAAGCTGATGATAACGGGACTAGTGCAGGCGATCATTGTATTGTTAGAGTTGTTGGTGTCCATGGTGTCCAGCTTACGTCATCACTCACAGCAGAGAGTAATGTATAAGGTAGGCCACTCCGGCCTATTATGCTCCCATTGGTTACTTCGCTGTGACATCACCGTGTGGAAGGAATTCACGTGAGCCTTGATTTACCAATGCAATCTTACCTGAAACACTGCCCTACTAAGCATGTCCCTGCTGTTCACACGGAGTATTAACAATAATTGTAAAGATCTATTCATATAGAAAAAGGATTAAACAATACGATTAAGTGGTTTGTGATAAAATATAATGGTAAAATCTATTTCCACATTTAATAGAAAAGTAAGCAAGTCTGTCTACAAAATGTTGACAAAATGCCACAATATGTAAAAAAATATTGGTATGGAGAACCATACATGACTTCCATGTTCTAAGATTTATATTTAAAATCATTTACGAAATGAAATATTTCCATAGAAACTACTACTTTCTACTTATTGCTCCAGCCTTAACCACAGTATTGTGGTCACTAACGTATACCACCACACGTTATCGCACTCGATTTTCACTGATGATGGCAGTCGACGGCACTGCCGAAACGTCTGGTTTTGCAGAAAACATTGGACTATGGCCAAACAGCCCGGGAAGGAATTTTAACAACAAACTACTACTTTGTTGCCGATAACATAGTACACATATAAAAATTATCCCCTCCCCCTTTAACTATAATTTTCATTTATAGAAAATTACCCCCACCCCGTTCAACTAGCCTCTTCATTTATAGATATTTCATCTACGTTTCTACAGTGGATTATTAAGATCTTCTTATCAGGATACTTTATTTATTAAAATTAAGTACTTTACTCTTGTTACAACAAAAAATGTTTCAGGTAAACTACCCTTTCCCCGTAACCGATCTTCACCAAAATCAACAGGCCATTCGTTCTCTACAATATAGGGACATATGCAAAAAGTTATTTGATTATGATTGAATTTACGGCAGTTATCGTTTGTCATAGACAAAATTAACCTTGTTATCACATAAAATGTTGCAGGTAAACTACCCCTTTCTCATAACTGATCTTCACCAAAATCAATAGGTCTTGAGTACTCTACAATTCAGGGATGCATGCAAAACATTATTTGATTCTGTTTGAATGTGCGGCAGTTATCGTTCGTCATAGAAACAATTACTCTTGTTAAAACATTAAAGGTGGCCGGTAAACTACCCCTTTCCCTTAACCGATCTTCACCAAAACCAATAGGTCTTGAGAACTCTACAATTCAGGGCTGCATCCAAAATATTATTTGATTCTGTTTGAATTTGCGGCTGTTATCGTTTGCCATAGAAAAAATTTACCCTTGATAAAAAAAAAGTTGCAGGTAAACTACCCCTTCCCCTTAACCGATCTTCACCAAAAACAACAGGTCTTGAGAACTCTAAAAATCAGAGCTGTATGCAAAAAATTATTTGATTCTGTTTGAATTTGCGGCTGTTATCGTTTGCCATAGAAAAAAATCTACACACACACACACTTTTTGAAAAACGACTTTTTTTCATGTTTTGAGTGCAGTACAAAAAGAATCTGCAATAATCTCGAACACGATTTTTTTTGCCATCACCATACTTCCATTTCCTTAAGGAACATGGAAGTAATAAGTCGGAAAGGAGGCGATATTGCAGGCCTGTGGTGTGTGTGTGTGTGTGTGTGTACGCGTGTGCGTGCGTGCGTTAACATTTCTATTCTACTATATTTGATACAAGCTTCCAATTATTGTAATTATAATCAATATCACAATAATTTTCTTTATCAACATTTTCACATGTTATAACGTTAAAAAAAAAATCGGCGGGGGCCAGCAGTGGATCCAGGGCTCCGCTTTGGGGGGGGGCGATTTGTGGGCTCTCCATTGGAGAGTGGGGGATTTAACACACACATATATATATATTGTAACATGCCGTGTTCGGGTCCTATAGATTATAAGCCACACGTTGTTGGCGTCATGTTGTAACGAGATGTAAATATGTTTAGATTTTTTATAATTTTTGTTCAATGTCTTGAGTTCGTATCTGAATAAGTAGCGTTGACTTTTCTGCCATTAGCTGCGGTGAGTCGATCGATACATTCCTGTATTGAAATTAACATATGCACAACATTTATATGATACTTACTAGCAGTTGTAGTACTCTAATGATATGAGATAATATTGCTGGTGAGAATCATTAGATTTGAATTCTCGCTCTGGCTCCTGGTACCAACCGTCTCTTGTTGCTCACCTAAGCTGTAATTCTATTCTTTTCAATAAATGTCAACACTTTAATTTGTTCGTGATATAATAGTTATTTATTTAACTCAAGTTGAAAGGTTGTTGTTACAATTTTATTATTTATTTTCCGTTTAAAAAATAATTAAATTTGAATATGGACTCTTAAAATTATTAAATTCTCAGGGTGGTATGATTGCATTTTGCAAATCGATTATTTCTGTTTATGAATAATTTGGTTATTATGCTTTATAAAATTAGTAGGTTCTTTGAGTCTGCAAGATACACTTCAACAATAAAATGCACTACTGTAATAATGAGTAGGTGGAGAATAAAATATTAATTGTTGCTTTAACCTAACACAAAATATGAACGATTGTTCATTGTTTACAATTGAGGTTAATTACGGTTCATTGTAACCTTACTTATTTGACATTAATTAATGGATGCTTCTTTGAGACATTACTTATTTTGTACATCATTATTATGTATTAAATTCAGTGTTATTTTCCTGAATGATCTCCAAAATTGGATATAAACAAAACAGGTAATTCAAATTAATTCACTACGACTTGGGTCTACTTGCGTGTGACCTTGAGTTAATGTACTATAATTAAATACAATAATATCTTAAAATGATTAATTGTTAGGGTTTATTTTTCCCTCAGTGATTATTCAACGTCTCTTCTTAAACTATTACAATTGATTTCAATCAAAGAAAGTTAAAATTGTCATTAGCAAAATCTTTCATTTGATTATTGTTTATGTTATTTTTCAAAGTCCCCTTCCTTGTGGAAATCGGGTTATTTGTTATTTAATTTAAGCAAATTAAAACCGCTGTGAGTGTTCTTTAATTGATTAATGATTTGTTATATAATATAATGATCATTTGCACTGATACTTGCATATTCTGTAGAGTCGAAGAATTAACACTTTTTAACTTTTAATAGTTAATTAATATTTTAATTAATTTCATTAATTCACATCACACACTGCCTATACGCATGAACTCCATTATAGAACACTTGGAAAATAGACTTCACTGTCCTTTCGGTCCGACCTAACCTCAACTCAAAGTTTCGAGGTTAGCTGTGCATTATCAGCTGTCGGCTGTCAATTCAATGTTGTGATGGCGGCTCCGCTAACGTGGAGTATCTCTCGAATGCCGGTGATGAACTGAATATTGTTACCTGGTCGGGATTCGACACTTTGTATTTTTTAATGAGCTCTGATTGGCTAATTGTCTTTATGTCGTGTACTATCGGTGAGGATCGTCAAAATAGAAGCTGAAACTAGCGCCAGTAGCTGGGTTCGAGACTATGATTTACTGGTCACCCAGCCAAGCGCAAGGGCTTGTCATTTACTAATTTTTTCTTATAAGTCAAATATCTTATCTATAATTACACTGACAATATTTTTATAACTCCCATCATTTCTATCTTTTGATTACGAGTAATTTTCATACCCTCATCATATAGTTCTTATATGGGGTTGATAAAACCGCACTTGGTACAAATTAATAATACTTCTAATATTACTTAATACCTTAAATACATTGTTTTTATCCCGTTTGTTCATGGTGATAACATATTATTACAGTATTATGCACTTTTCACTTCTAGTCATGTAGGCCTACTAATAATTATAAAATATCAATTTTCCTAGGTTCAAATCCTAGGCTTATTGTCACATACATTGTTTATCAATAATATTACAATAATAGTTGTTGATAATAACATTTTATTATGGCCTATGCATAATGCATTGGTCATTATCACTTCTGATAGTGTCCTTTGTATTTATCCCTGGGTTTTATTACCTTAATTATAGTCTTTTAGGTGAGTTTTCTATACTCTTGAAAGTTACATTTTTTCATGAGTTGTGATTCTTTCAAATTAATTTCATTATTGTTTTACTATCTATTATTAGTGTTCTGATAACATTGTTAGTACTGTGCAGTAGTTAATTCTGCATTTACTTTGACAATTACTTTGGTTTGAAGTTACCATGATTACTTGCATCTAGCTGTCACTATGGTTTACTTATTATTTGTGTTATTATTGTTAATTAGGTGGCTATACTCATTGAATTCACTTATTTAAACTTTATTCTGACTTATTCAATGTTATTAGTTGAGTTCCTACTCTTTTATTACAAGTTTACTAGGTAATTGTGTTGTCTCATGCAACCATTCTATGTCAGGCATTTGGTTATATTAAATCACATCAATTCAGCCTTTATATTTCCTTAACACATTATCTGGTGTACAATAAATGTTCCTTATATTATCTATTTATGTCATACTACAACACATTTTAGTTCAACATTGCTTTAGTCTTATTTTTCTATAGTTTTGTTGAAAACTAGTTGGCCAGATTAGGTTATGTTATAATCTAATTATTCAACAATGGTTGATTGTCAGTTTTGAATTTCTACATTACATCTGATTTATTTAACTTTATATAGCACTGGTATATTTATTGTTTATCACTAGATTTCAATTTGTTTATTTTCACAGTCTTTACTATTGATAATTAGTGGTTATTTACAATTTCAATTCCACTTTACAATCTGTTATTAGTGTTTTGGACATAGTTCTTTTTATCATGTTTATACATCATTTAGCTATGAAATTATCCGTGACTTAGGGTTATACTATTCGAGTACTCAACTCTCATGTTGGTAATATAACTCAGATTTTATTTCATTTCTATATTCTTGTTTAATAATCTTATAGCGTTTTACTTTCCTCTTTTCTTCTAGTATCAAAACATATTGATATATTTATTTATAAACAAAGGTTTGAACATCAACTAACTTATTCTAAAATTTGATATAAAACGACCCAGTTTGCTGCACACACACATTCATTCCATTATAAAACCCCTTTTGTATTAATGACTTTACCTCCCCCTGAAAACATGATTATGATAATTTTGATTTGAGTACCGTACAGTTTACCATGGCATCTGCGTCGACCGCATGGCGCATCACTCACACTACTCCCTTCTTGATGAAAAAACTGTTATTGTTCCGTTGATTTTGCACACTACACTTGTTCACCGATTCATATTCTTTTAATTTGATTACACTTTTATTCAGACATCCTGTTATAGTCGGCCGACCTTTATATTGCCCGGGCCGAAAATTTAGTTGGACCGTGCACGGCGTATATTACTAGTCGACTGGGTGGAGCGCTACTAACAATTTCTCCCACTCGCCGTTAGGCATGACAGAAATTACAATGCCTTAGGCGTCAAAGTCATCGTCACTGTTCAGATAACACATGCAACTCCCGTGTGTTGGACGTCGATGAAATTTGGTGTCCACTGGTTTACATCACTGAAAAGGTGTGTCCTCAATCTTGTATCCGCCTTGTCGAGAGCACATGTTGGACAAAATTAGCAAAAAGCCATTTTGCGCGACTTTGCTGAGCGTCGGTTATGCGCTCCGCAGATGTTTGTGCGCATTACACAACATTAAAGTTATGAGAATTCAACCGTTGTGGACAACACGACACATTCCATTGCAACGAATTTACCTCACAGCTCCTTTGTTTGCTAAAGCTTCTATTTAACATGTGGCTGGCCACACAAAGGGGAAACAAAGTTATGATATTTTTTAATAAATAAAAACCCTTCCTTTTAGCCCCATTACAATACCCCCCCCCCCCATGAGAGATCTTCTGCCGAAACAGAAGAAATCTCATTGCTAAACCCCTAAGAGGATCGGTGAGGATATGGTGCCAACAACCCTCCATTAGTTCTTACACATCATGGGTAAACAACCCCCTGGTTCGGCAACTATGGCTGCACCTGAACGAGATTACTGGACTTCTCTATTCGAGATCCCAACACCATAAAGTCGAACAGACACGCACCACAGCACACCTAACCTTCTAACATGCCACCTCAAACTCCAAATCCCTGGCCTCATACCATGCCAGATCCTCAACCGATATGTTCCCCCTTGTCATGCATACTGGGTTGCCTTCAGCAATACTGGGCGCATACATATACTTATTAATACATCCTAACAACATTTATTTTCAAATTCAAAAATTTCGTTTAAATTAAAATCAAATTGTCATATTACCACTACTTTCTCAAAAAATCAAAATAAAAATCTTTTGCATGAATTTATCAATTCTATTAATTTTCTCCACTACAACAATCACAAAGAAAAAAACAAATTGAACATCTTATTAAAACATGAATAATGTTTAATACTCTATATTCTAAACAATATAACTCAATAAAGCACTAATAATATACATAAACAATAATACACTTGAAATTCAAACATCACCTATATGGCAGGCATAAAAATCAAAAAAAAAATTTTTTTTTCAAAAATTTTAAATTTATCAAAATATCATTTTTACCAATTTCGGAAAAAATCAAAATCATTTAATTCAATTAAGCAACCAAATTACATCAATCAATTGCCAGAAACTGGTTTTGTCTATAACATCAACCATCACATCAGCTGATCTCTCTGGGTCAAGTCAACGACCTTGACCTACATATGTTATACATAGAGCTACATCATACAATACATAAAACATCTTTAAAATTTCTTACCTTCAAACCTAATACAATAAGACATTCAAAATTAACATGGTTATTATTACAATTAACAATAAAATTGACATTTAGATTAATCAAAAATTACACCTTTTATAGCTTTAATTAGTTTCAACTTCTATTAACATCTGTCACTTGTTCCAATTAATTTTACATTTTAACTATGACTTTCTTTCTTTAACATTCTCAATCTCAATGAGTTTGGGTGACTTAATTATTCAACTTGATTTACAACTTGGCCTTTATACATTTATAATCTTCCCCCCTCTGACTTTAATATCACTAACAGCTTTAACTAATATGACACCCCTCTATCAAAAACATCTACCCCATTCTCTAAACCCAACTTACTACTCAACTCATATCGCATCATTCTACCCTTATATAAAAAAATACTCTCTACCCCTTTGTACTCGGTATGTGTGTTTCCCTCCCAAAGCTCACTCCCTTATGTTGGTTCCTGGACTTCCCCTAGGCAACCCTTTCCGGTGCTAATCGGTCCCTTCCTGTCCCAACACCTTTCGTTGCGGACTCCTTATCACACCACCCCCCTTACAAAATTCCCATCAACTAATTACCCTTCCAATACATCACTTTCATCTACAAAATATCTCCACTTATTTATTAACTCAATATATCAATCAATACTCTGCATATTTTCCCCATAGCTACTGTGTCACTATTACATCTCCAATTCTACCTTACATTAATTCACAACAATATTATTCTCTCTAACACCCCTTTAAGCTTAACATGGACTGATTTAAATGTCCTAACAAAATAATAATCACCCAAATTCTAACATTTACCACATTCTACATTTTAACTCTTCAAAATACAAAACTATCTCAAATACATTTCCTCATTTAAATCAAAATCTTTTAACCACATTGAAAATCTCTTAATTATATTCAAACATTTAATTACCTTGAAAATTTGCAAAGTCTTTATAAGTGATATTCTACAGCTGATCAGCTGATTTTCTTAGCAAGGTGAATGACCCTACCCTAACTACACTTCCAAACATTACATCATGTGAAATACATTACACGTTTACAAACCTTATATCCTAACATAATAAAATAAGAACACAATAAGACCTACTAAACACAATATAATAAACATCTAATGCACCTATTTCTCGAATCAAGATTTATTTAATTAGCTCAGGAGCGAGTCACCATCATTAAGTTACAAAATTTTAATTCGTTACTCCCCTAAGCAACCTCCCTGCCACACACACTATTGAACCCCCACTGAACTATGGCGTTCAGCTGCTTCCACAAGGACGGCATTGGTGGAGGAATTTTGGCATCTCCGTGTCCTTGCTTTGGCCTTACATTTTTTTAAATTAAGAAGATATCATCATATCTATTGTTTCATATTTACAAGCCCTTAATGCGGGTCTACCACCTGGTTTACTGTTCCCACGCGAACAGAGTGGCAGCCGCTGTTCCATAGTTCCGGGGATTTCCCCTAAGTCACCCCCCTTTAATTTCAAATATATACCAATTTCAAGCACAGCTATGGTCAGGTTTACAATTTTTTGGCCATAGCTGGCCGCCATCCAAAACCATGATTAGTGCTGGTAAGGCAGTAATCGCCCGAAAAGGCAGGGAAATCATCTTTCACTTCAAAGCATGTTTGACTTCGTTTTATGATACACTGCACGGCAATAAATCAACATATAATATAAAATTATATAATAGTTGTGCAGTGTATTTTACGCCAGTTTGGCCTCTGATGGAGGTAACACTCTCTGTTACCCCCAACACTTACCGCTATCTACAGTGGCACATGCCACCACTGTACTAGCCGACCTATAGCTAAACTTAATGTCCTTCTACAGTTGCAGTCTCTACATTCCGTAAGTATATCACTTCTATTAACACCACACAACCCCCCAAAATTGCCCATACATCTTGTATGAAAACATAATACACATTTATCTTGAACATTGATATTTTTACATTACCAAACAATTCTCATTTAAATAATTTTTATAGAAAATTATAAACATTATAATTTGAAATTTTTATTAACTCTTCTATATATCATCATTTAATTATTTATCCATTGCTGCAATTAGATTCCTCAAAATTTCAAATTTATTATTAACTGGCACAGGCACAGGTATGTATATGATATATTACTTTTATTCAAAGGCAACACAAGACAAGTTGAAAACTTCCACAAATACATAAACACTATACACCACAAATTAAAATTTACACTGGAAACTGAACAAAACAATAGTATAAATTTTCTAGACCTAACAATTAACAAAACTAACAATACACACACGTACAAAATATACAGGAAACCAACCACAACCGACATGGTTATACACAACACATCAAACCACCCAACACAACATAAACATGCGAACCATAAACATAAACATGAAACCCCCCTTTTATTTTTCTAAGTTTTGTAATTTTTTTTTGAATTTTATTTAATTTTATTTTTATTAAGTTTTTTTTTGTAAAAGGGGAGAGACATCATATTTAGAACTAGGTAAAAAACCTAGAGGAAGCAAAAGTGTGCAAGGCCCAAATACAATTAGACATGTCCCCCCAGGTGAATGACAGGACTTGCAAATGAAAAACTCTTTTAACCAACAAGCGTGTGCTTTATTCAACCTGCAAGATTTTACATACATGACAAGTTCGTGATTGTGTGAGCACACCATTAAAGGCAGAATTATATATATATGTATATCCATTAATTCATAATGTCACAAAGTAAGTGAGTTGATATTAAACTAATTGCAAAAATTTCTGCCTGATTATGTATGAGTCAAAGTTAGTAATAATCTCATTCATAAAGCAATACTAATCCATCAGTGTTGTATAATATCAAATAGGCTAGCCTGTTGTCTCAGTAAGCACATTTATGGTTATTCTCTTTTTTAAATCCGTTACATATTCCCCCCAAAAAATATATATATAGTAAAATTACACACACAAACACATATACGACATGAATAACAAAACATCCCTCATTTCAACACTAACCTCCACATAAACCCATTCCAACTACAGTAAATGAAGGAACCCTAATGTGTATAGATAGGTACAAATATAAATGACAACGTAAATGGAATATCTCAGCTCCTAAGCATAGATTTGCCAGCAAATTCACAAGCATAGTTCACACCAGAGAATGTAAGTGACCGCCCCGAAACTCAACCAGCCAAACGACCCCTTACCTTAATCATTAAGCGTTAAGTATGTGTGTGAAAGAAAATCGTTTCTCATCTACAGCATCAGACAACCCCCGCTACGTTATTAAAACTCAGCCATGACCAGATGACATGATAGCACGAGATAATTAACTCCCTAATGGTCTTAATTAGATGAAAGTTAGATCTTACAGCAAACTGCGGATGTGTGTGTATGTGTGTAACTTCTTACACATTATACAGTTATAAGATACTTCATTAGGTGTACTGTGGTAATGTTCACACATGCAATAACATAATTGAACACGAGAGTTTGTGCTAGAGTATAATGTTCAGAACTTCACGAGTGAGCTTCTGGCGGCTTCTGTGCATTCACATGTTGTAGAGAGAGAGAGAAATAGATAATCAGAATTTTCCCACCTGGATTGTCCGGTGTACTTAGTTCGTATAGGCGCGGATCAGTGATGTCACAGTCGTGTCACAAGTCCCTGGTGCAGCTTAGCATTGGAAAAGTCCTCGACTGACGGCATTGTGGCTATAAGATCGTCTCTGCCATTAGGGTGGACAGATGTTCGTCCACCCCTGACACCCATCTCGCCCTTGGTCGAGCACCTGGACATACAATAGGTTGTAGAGGGTGTCATAAAGAAAATCACGCCACTTAGGCCGTCCACATTAAATACCAACACTAACTTTAAGCAGCAACAGCGCACACACACATCGCCACTAATTCAGATTAAACAGTATTAAGCTCGTCTAGCAATTACTTTCTTAATGTTTCATTGAAATATTCAAATTGATTAGCTGTGTCTTTCGTAGTTACTAATTACATCAAAACAGCTGAGTGCAAGATACATTAGCATATTCTCTATTGAAATCAACTTGACCCACGACTCTCACATTCATAATTTAATTAAATTTAATTTAATTTGATTTTGTAATAGCATTAATGCCCAGATTAAAAACTGCTCTATACGCACACACACACACAAGCATAACTCATAATGAAAGCTGAAACACAAAATATATTTGGGGTTAGAATATTTTCAGAACCCGCAGACTTGCACGTACCTGGAACAACACTTTATCTAGCCTATCATAGTGATAGGTTCGGAAGTCCTGGATAGAAGTTTGCCGCCAGCCGAGACCAGATGAACAGGTTGGAGGATCAAGCAGAAATGAGGCCGATACAACGTTTCGGTCCAGCCAAGTAACCTCCGAATGCAGGAATATACAGACACAGCTGGCTGGCAGCGCCAGCTGTATTGCGTAGCTGCACAACCGTTTGTGTGTATAACCGACCGGCAACAAACTATCGTAACAGTGTGGCAGTGCGTGACGTCAGCGGCGCTCGTTTTTAAAATACTAATAATACGTTGCCGAAGCCAGTTCGGCACACCCTCACCCCAAAAGGGCAACATGGTTGACCCAAAACAAACAAGTCCTCAAGCACGACGGCTGCGGGAAACCTGGAAAATCTCGGATTCTAAAACGCTCTTGGTGAGTTGAGTAACACAGGAAAACGAAAAGGCAGAAGGAAGAGGTGTGAGTTAGTGAGTGTGTGTCTGAAAGAGAAGATGTAAGTGTGAGTCCTGCATGCTCGCCGGGCCCTGGTCCGCATGCAGATATAAGAGACAGAAAAGAACAGGAGAAAGAGAAGAATCGCAGGATCCCGCTTTGAGTACTGACCACCAAGGCCTCCCAATTCCAATAACTGAGATCCAGGAACCCCAAATAGTATTCCCCCCTTTTTTATGGGCCTAACTGTCATCCCTAACTCATGCCCTATGGCAAAACTTTAGCTTCGAAATATGAGTGGTTACTCTTCAAGATCCCCTCCGGGATCACCCAATTTCACTGTGACGGGCGACACAAACCGAAGAATGCGGTATGGTCCCGACCAACGATAACATAGTTTAGCGGCCCTCCTATTTATGGCTGAGCTGATCGGATGGCTCTGACAGTAGACCAAGTCGCCAATCTTAAATGGGTTCGGAATTCGCCCCTGATTGTAGCGACTACGGACGCGTTCGTGCGCACGAAGCAAATTCCTCCGGACCTCCCGCCATCTGTCCACAGTCGTGACCTCAGGATCGTTCGGCAGAAGATCATCAATGTGCCACAAATTGTCCAACGGCAAACTCGGCGAGAACCCAAACATGACTTCAAAGGGTACGGCCTTGTGGCTCTCGTGTAGGGCCGTGTTAAATGCCAATTGCAACCACTTTAAATTTTGGTCCCAACAATCCTGTTGTTCAGCATGATAGGCGATAAGCGCTGAACGGAGATTCCGGTTAAATCTCTCCGCGTGGGACGGTTGAGGGTAGTACGGGGAAGTGGTCACATGTTTGATGCCGTTAGCGAAACACATTCGCCGGAAATCTTTTGAAATGAACTGTGGTCCATTGTCAGAGACAATGGTGGACGGAAAACCGAAATGCTGAAAGACATGGGTCTGTAGCATAAGGATAGTTGAGCGAGTGTTTGCCTGTCGTAAGGGCAGTAGCCAGACAAACTTGGAAAAAGCATCCACGCAAACAAGTAGGTAAGCATTACCTGACTTGCTACGAGGGAAAGGTCCCACGTAGTCTATGAATAACTTCTCCATGGGTTTGCTCGCCACATCAGATGACAATAGACCCAATTTAGTGTTTTGAGCAGGCTTACTCAAGCCACAGAGATGACATGCTTTCACACGAGCCGCGATGTCCCTGTCCATGCCCTTCCAGATGAAATGCCTCCTAATACTGGAAATGGTCTTCGAAATTCCCTTATGGCCACCTATTGGGGAATCATGATAGTAGCTGAAGACCATTGGCACGAGCTTGCTAGGCAGCACAACCTTCGGGGCACGTCCTTTTCGTTCTCGGCAGCACAGGACGCCCTTGGACAGAAAATATGGTACCTGCACGTTACCCTCTTTTAGGTGTTGGATGATAGGACCCAACTCTTCGTCATTTAACTGATGGGGTAACACATCAGTAAAAGCCAAAGGAAAATCCAGCAGAACGGAACAGGGTTGCTCAGAATTGGCCTCGCTGGGTTGGGAGAACATACGTGACAAGGCGTCTGCAACAACATTTTGTGTTCCCCTGATGTGTTGCACTTTGAATTTAAAGGATGAGATCTTGACCACCCAACGCCCTATTTTACCCAGCTGCCGGGGATGAGCGAGAAGCCAGGAGAGAGCCTGATTATCGGTCTCCAACAGGAACTCAGCGTGTTCCAAGAAACGCCTGAACTTATCTAGAGCGTACACAACAGCAAGACACTCTAGTTCATACACTGAAGACTTCCTCTCTTGTTGGGTCAAGGTCCGGGATATAAATGCCACCGGCTGCCTAGCACCATCGACTTCCTGGGACAGAACCGCCCCGAGCGCAACAGAACTCGCGTCCGTTTGCAAAATGAATTTTTTTGAAAAATCAGGCATCCTCAACACAGGGGGAGAGACGATCGCCTCCTTGAGGGTATCAAAGGCCCGCTGTTGCCTCTCTCCCCATACAAATTTGGTACCCTTTTTCCTGAGTTCGTTTAAAGGTACAGCAATCTCCGCGGCATTAGGGATAAATCTACGGTAAAAATTGACCATGCCAACAAATCTGGCAACACCTTTCGCATCCCTAGGGGGAGGAAAATCCCGGATGCCTTGTGTCCTCTCCGGGTCGACCGTCACACCCCCATATGAGACGAGATGCCCTAAAAACGAAATACTCCTTTGTGCAAACTTTACCTTGTCTGGATTGATAGTGAGGCCAGCACTCCTCAATCGGCACATCACCTCTCTCAGGTGACCCAGATGCTCCTCGAACGTTTTACTGTAGACCAAGAGGTGATCAAGATAATTAAAGATGAATTTAAATTTTACGTCATGGAATACAGTGTCAAGTAGTCGCGTGAGGGTTTGAGCCCCCACTGCCAGACCCATGGGTACCCTAGTATATTGATAAAGATTCCATGGCACACAGAATGCCGTATAAGGGCGGCTTTCCTTAGACAGAGGAATCTGATGATAAGCGGCATTGAGGTCAAAGATGGTGAAGTACCTGGCCCCACTAAACCAATCGAACGCGGAATGTAAATCGGGAAGAGGAACTGAATCCACCTCAATATTAGCATTGAGTTTGCGATAGTCAATGACCATACGTTGTTTACCTCCAGGCTTGGGCACCAGAAATGCTGGACTTGCATAACTAGAGTTGGAAGGTTCAATGACCCCTTGTTTAAGCAACTCTTGAACCTTCTCTCTTAGGACATCCATCTTTGGAGGGGCGAATTTGTATGGGTGTGAGCGGACTACGGCGGAGTCCGTTAAACGGATCTTATATTCCAAAAGATGTGTGAGCCCCAGGTTGGGAGTTAATACAGTGGGGAACTGCTCACACAAATGATCTAAAGCATGCCTCTGGGACGGGGTGAGATGGTCTCTTTCTGAATCGGGACACACAACCTCTTGGACACCTCCCTTAGCTCCCTGGTACCCAAGGAAAGGAATGACAACCTCCCGATTGAATTTAAAATAACAGTGGTGCGCTTGAAGATCTAAAACGAGACCACTCTTGAAGATGAAATCGGCACCCACAATGCAGTCGACTCCCAGAGCCGGAGAAACCAAAAATCGCCACACCCATGAAAAACACTCGATTTTAATACTCAGGGAAACCACCCGGGAGATGGGCAGAATTTCCCGCGATGCAGTCCAGCATACCACGGAAGACCGATCCGACCCTAATAGTAAGCCCTGTTGTTCAAGGTCCTCACATACTCTAGATGAAATTATGGATCGGGCTGATCCAGAGTCAACCAAGGCTCTGAGCTGACCCTTTTTCAACTCGACCAACAGGAAGGGGCATACTGAACTGTAGTTGGGGACAGTTCGCAGGACCTTGGAGCCGGATGACCCGGGATTAGCTATCCGCCTGGGGTTAAGTGAAACCGGAAGAGAACAGCCTAACGGGGAAGACCACTCCCGACTTATCTTCCCCGAGAATTTACGTTTTTTGAAAGGTTACCTTTTCGGGAAGTCCCTTGACGCTGTCTAGCATCGTTACAATAGCGCGCGACGTGACCGGATCTATGACACCTAGAACAGAATAATTCTCGTACTTCACAGCTCTGAACCGGCGCAGGCCTAGGACCCCAAGACCCGGGCTGCCCGACTCGTCGCTCGAAATTAGGGCGTTCTGAACGCCTCCTAGCCTCGCGGGCTCTAATATCGTCATTACCCTGTATAGTGGTCGACTCGGCGCACAGCCGGTCTAAATCAATAAAACTTTGGGGACGGGCAGCAAATGTCAAACGTGACCGTTCCTCCGGCGTCACGCCCTGAAAAATAGTATGAATGACATCAGACTCTGACAACCCCAGCCTCAGGATCCGGGCCGCATCTTTAACACTGGAAATGAAATGAGCAAGGGACTCTCCGCTTGCTTGAACTCTATAGAAATGTTTGTGTCGTAACCGGTCGTGTAACCTTCCCGGTACGAAAGCGTCCAGGACTTCCCGATGGAAATGGTCTATGCCACCACCATCCCTAAGGGTACTTGTCACGCGCTCAGCCATAGATCCCCGACAGTACGGGTAAATGAGCTCAAGCAAAGTCCGCTCCGACAGCCCAGGGAAATCGGCCAACTGAAAAAATACGCGCAAGAATCTCAAAAGCGCCTCAGGATCCAGACCATCGACAACTGGGAGACGCTGAATGACATCTGACAGTGGGTTAGGAAGCTTGTGATAGCTTGCGGTGGCCATATCGGAAAAGGCAGGAACATGCACAGGGGGTTCCACCCTGGCTGCCGTCTCAACAGAAGAAGAAGAAGAACCGAAATTCGGATCTACGTGGCGACGCTGGCCGAGAGAAAACTCCCGCAATGCCATCGCCACTTGCTCCCTAAGAGTGACAACATTTTTCTCTAATTCCGAGGTGGTAGCCTGTGATTCAGCATTCTGTAAACGGCATAGAACGTGTTGTAAACGTTGGCGCACCCTCTGTCTAGCCGTAGAGGTGGGTGCCGCCGACTGCAGGCCTTCGGCCAAATCGAGCAGTTCTACAAATTTTTCCGAGCACAGCTCCACCTCGGCGGTGACATCCGTAAGTAATACTCTCCCACTCGGTGCCTCACCGGAGGCAAGAGCCT
Source organism: Magicicada septendecula (assembly GCA_034769895.1). NCBI lineage: Eukaryota > Metazoa > Arthropoda > Insecta > Hemiptera > Cicadidae > Magicicada > Magicicada septendecula. The sequence goes on from CM068370.1 coordinate 500,474,892, forward strand.
CACGGAGTTGCTTCCTTAATGAAACAACAGTCTCCTGCGGCTTCCGTCCCCGGAACCGGACCTCCCACTCGAGCTCATCTTTTACAAACAAATCCACATTTACCGAAATGGACATGACCGCGCAATCCACACACACACCACGTAAAAGCAAGAATTAAAGAGAACGACAGGAAGAACTTGATCATACAAGTGGCTCCAGAATGCTCTAGCGATACGACGAGATGGGTGTCATAAAAGCAGAGAAACAGCCATGCAAAATGCCCAGAAGAGAACACAACACAAAACAACCAAACTAACTCACTAAATACAACACACAAAGTACACATAAAATTCGATATAATCGAAAATATAAACTATCACATCCATGCCCTTGGTCGGACCATAACCGCATTCAAAATACACGATACCGCAACGCAACGCCCTCAATAAACAATTACCATATAACTGGGATGCTACCAAACACGTTGTCTAATCCAAGAGACAAGTCATAATCAAACTCAACAAGTACCGACGGCCCTCATCATGTCCAGACTCCGTATGAGCTCCAGGGTATGTGCAAGTGCAACCAATCAGCACACATTCATTAAAAAAAATTAATCACATTCTTATAACCCCTTTTCAAAATTCATCTTACACTCAACATCACAAAATAATCACTTAAACACTAACACATATTAAATTATTTTAAACTTCATTAACCCCTTATTCATTTTATAAAATGTGCTCTTTTTTCTGGTTGTTCATTCTGTTAATTTATTTCACTACCATTAAGTTTTCTTACAACACTTGGATTCTAATCAAAAATAATTTGAAATAATTTGCAAGTCCTAACACCAGCTGACATGTCTGTAGCCACACTAAGTTTCATTTAAGAAAATAAATATAAGTCCCCAGATTCTAAAATTTCTCAAGTTCAACAGAGAAAAATAAGGCAGAAATAATACCTACTATCCACCCAGAATCATAACAACCACGCTCTGCTACCATTTGAAACCCCCCTTTTATTTTTCTAAGTTTTGTAATTTTTTTTTTGAATTTTATTTAATTTTATTTTTATTAAGTTTTTTTTTGTAAAAGGGGAGAGACATCATATTTAGAACTAGGTAAAAAACCTAGAGGAAGCAAAAGTGTGCAAGGCCCAAATACAATTACAGACATGTCCCCCCAGGTGAATGACAGGACTTGCAAATGAAAAACTCTTTTAACCAACAAGCGTGTGCTTTATTCAACCTGCAAGATTTTACATACATGACAAGTTCGTGATTGTGTGAGCACACCATTAAAGGCAGAATTATATATATATGTATATCCATTAATTCATAATGTCACAAAGTAAGTGAGTTGATATTAAACTAATTGCAAAAATTTCTGCCTGATTATGTATGAGTCAAAGTTAGTAATAATCTCATTCATAAAGCAATACTAATCCATCAGTGTTGTATAATATCAAATAGGCTAGCCTGTTGTCTCAGTAAGCACATTTATGGTTATTCTCTTTTTTAAATCCGTTACATATTCCCCCCAAAAAATATATATATAGTAAAATTACACACACAAACACATATACGACATGAATAACAAAACATCCCTCATTTCAACACTAACCTCCACATAAACCCATTCCAACTACAGTAAATGAAGGAACCCTAATGTGTATAGATAGGTACAAATATAAATGACAACGTAAATGGAATATCTCAGCTCCTAAGCATAGATTTGCCAGCAAATTCACAAGCATAGTTCACACCAGAGAATGTAAGTGACCGCCCCGAAACTCAACCAGCCAAACGACCCCTTACCTTAATCATTAAGCGTTAAGTATGTGTGTAAAAGAAAATCGTTTCTCATCTACAGCATCAGACAACCCCCGCTACGTTATTAAAACTCAGCCATGACCAGATGACATGATAGCACGAGATAATTAACTCCCTAATGGTCTTAATTAGATGAAAGTTAGGTCTTACAGCAAACTGCGGATGTGTGTGTATGTGTGTAACTTCTTACACATTATACAGTTATAAGATACTTCATTAGGTGTACTGTGGTAATGTTCACACATGCAATAACATAATTGAACACGAGAGTTTGTGCTAGAGTATAATGTTCAGAACTTCACGAGTGAGCTTCTGGCGGCTTCTGTGCATTCACATGTTGTAGAGAGAGAGAGAGAAATAGATAATCAGAATTTTCCCACCTGGATTGTCCGGTGTACTTAGTTCGTATAGGCGCGGATCAGTGATGTCACAGTCGTGTCACAAGTCCCTGGTGCAGCTTAGCATTGGAAAAGTCCTCGACTGACGGCATTGTGGCTATAAGATCGTCTCTGCCATTAGGGTGGACAGATGTTCGTCCACCCCTGACACCCATCTCGCCCTTGGTCGAGCACCTGGACATACAATAGGTTGTAGAGGGTGTCATAAAGAAAATCACGCCACTTAGGCCGTCCACATTAAATACCAACACTAACTTTAAGCAGCAACAGCGCACACACACATCGCCACTAATTCAGATTAAACAGTATTAAGCTCGTCTAGCAATTACTTTCTTAATGTTTCATTGAAATATTCAAATTGATTAGCTGTGTCTTTTGTAGTTACTAATTACATCAAAACAGCTGAGTGCAAGATACATTAGCATATTCTCTATTGAAATCAACTTGACCCACGACTCTCACATTCATAATTTAATTAAATTTAATTTAATTTGATTTTGTAATAGCATTAATGCCCAGATTAAAAACTGCTCTATACGCACACACACACACAAGCATAACTCATAATGAAAGCTGAAACACAAAATATATTTGGGGTTAGAATATTTTCAGAACCCGCAGACTTGCACGTACCTGGAACAACACTTTATCTAGCCTATCATAGTGATAGGTTCGGAAGTCCTGGATAGAAGTTTGCCGCCAGCCGAGACCAGATGAACAGGTTGGAGGATCAAGCAGAAATGAGGCCGATACAACGTTTCGGTCCAGCCAAGTAACCTCCGAATGCAGGAATATACAGACACAGCTGGCTGGCAGCGCCAGATGTATTGCGTAGCTGCACAACAGTTTGTGTATATAACCGACCGGCAACAAACTATCGTAACAGTGTGGCAGTGCGTGACGTCAGCGGCGCTCGTTTTTAAAATACTAATAATACGTTGCCGAAGCCAGTTCGGCACAGCGACCTTCAACCATATGCTCCATAGACTAACTAAAATACCCTTAAATAAACAAGATTACACCGACGAACTCAACACAATAAAATACATAGCAATTAAAAACGGTTATAACCCCAATTTAATAAACATACTACACAAACGCATCAAAAACAAAAACAACAAAACACTAAATACCATCAACACACAACACAATAAATACATCACACTCACATACCACAACTCATACACACACAAAATCGCCAATACATTCAGAAAACAAAAATACAAAATAGCATTCAACGCAACGAATACCATCAAAAAACACATCAGTAATACAAACACAGACAGACAAATATAACAAAACAGGTGTTTACAAATTAAATTGTAATGACTGCAATAGTTTCTACATAGGCCAGACGGGAAGATCTTTTTCATCCCGTTATTATGAACACTTAAAAGCTTTAACCAACAACAATATACACTCCGCATTTGCCACACACATACACACAGAAAACCACAGTTACACCAACATAGACACTAATCTTGAAATTTTACATTACATACCCAAAGGTCAAAAACTCAACACAACTGAACAATACGAAATATATAAACACCACACAACACAACCAAACAACATACTCAACGATCAATTACAATATAAATCACATACACTTTTTGACACAATTATACAGAAAACAAACAGTAAGTTGAATCCCCGCGCCAATCTCCTTCCTCCACACACCACCCCCACTTCACCTTCCACACAACCGTTACAAAATGCTGGCAGTCTGTTACCAAAGCTGAAGAAGGCAGATACTAAGCCGAAACGCGTCCAATAAAATCAGTAAGTTTCACATGAAAAAGTTCATTTTTAGTTAAGTTATTATTAACATTTATTTTATCTCATATTTCAGTTATTACTACTTTTTGACTATGGTTTCTATTTAGTACAACTATCTCAAATTAGTTTCATTATTGAGTTTAAAATCTTTTCAACACCTGTAAACATTTTACTCTATTTAACTTGTATTATAAAATTTATACTCACAATACATCATTCGAAACATATTGCTACGACAGCACAGAACAATCTACGCGTTTATCGAATGCGCCAGAAAGATCTCGATGTAAGCGTGTGGTGTACGTGCTACAGACGCACTTTGCGAGAATTTTCTCGACTATGCCAGGCTCCGGTCGGGCGCTCGGACTGTGTCAAGGCCGTAGCAATTTACGTAGTTCGCGAGAGATAAGACGCAGTTTGGAAGCTTCTGGTGTGTGAGCGTAACTATAAATACATCGCGTCTCGGCCTTAGTTTTCAGTTCAATGCGAGATTTTTGACTGTGCGGTTCGAGAGTATTAGTGCGATATATTTTACAGAGCGGTTCGGGTTATTACGGTGTACGTTCAAGTAGTTATTAGTGAAGTGTTACGTTTATATTCGGACGGTATAATTGTAATACAGTTGAGTTGTAATATTAGTGGACATTTTATTGCGTATGAACAATTTCATTTGATTTGTTGTAGACACTGTGTTGTTAATTATGAACTGTTTTACTATAACAATTAAAGGTGTGATTAGTGACTTAATTGGTGTCTTGTACTTATTTTGTTTCCACTGTACCTACGACGATCGAGTAGACCGTCGTAACAGTGGTGACAGAACTGGGATAGAACGGTTAACAGTGGAAACAGTGGACGCTTTGTACAAGACGAGTGTGATTCGTAATTAATCGATAAACAATGGATACCAGTCAGATGATAGAAGCATTCCGAGCAATGCTACAGCAAAGTCAGAAACAAGAAAAAGAAGAACGAAGACAGGAAAGGGAAGAAGCAGAAAAACGTAATCGTGAAAATGAAATACCAGAGGGACGAAAAAAAGAATTTAGCCGTCAAGCAGACGACGTTAAGACGTTCGTACAAGAGGATACCACTGCAAAATTTGTCCTGTTACAAGGTGAGCTGAACAAACAAGTTGACAGAATATCTGAAATAGAAAAATCTGTGTCAACTATGAAAACAAGTATGTCAAGCTTAGAAGATTCAAAATATCAGAGAAATCAAAGAACGCTATTAACTGAAGTTGGGTCAGTTTTTGCAAAGGCCCCGTCGTTTAATGGAAGCACCCACTGGGCAACTTATTATCGCCAATTTGAAGCTGCCGCTCGCTTAAATAACTGGACGGAAGAAGAGAAAGGCCTCTCACTCGTTCTTGCGTTAAAAGGACCTGCCGCAGAGGTAATACACAAAGTGCCATCTAACAGTCAGAACGTCTATGCCGAATTAACTAAAGCTTTGGAATTACGGTACGGTGACCAGCATTTGTGCGAAGTGTACCGTGAACAACTTAAAGCGAGGCGACAGCGTTCAGAGGAGAGCCTTCAAGAGTTTGAAGCGAATATCGACCGACTGACAAGATTGGCTTATCCCGAAGAATCGGAGGACTTCCGGAAGTGGATTTCTCTCATTATGTTTATTGACGGTATCAGAGATCGTCAGTTACAACAAGTGTTAAGAATGGCTCGGCATGATAATAAATCAGACGCTCTTGTTCATGCTCTCCGTTTTGAAGCTGCCAAGTCGGCGACCTACATTAATCAAAGTATGCCATCACGTTGTAACCAAACGGATCCAATACCACAGTATCGTCATAGCGGACAGCATAAAGAGACGATTCAAAAACAACAGTTTAAGAAGTCAGCAGCACCACAACTATCTTTCGAACCAAAGGACAAAGACAGAAGACCGAAGTGTTACAACTGTGGGAAACGTGGTCATCTACAGGTAGACTGTTGGGAGAAGAAAATACCGAGAGAAGAGACTGATCGCACCAATTGGAGAAGTAAAGGCCCAGAACAGCACACAGTTTCCACGCTACATAAGATCAGTGGAAACTTGATTGTTAATGGATTTGCGGATGGTAAACCAACATCATTTACAGTTGACACGGGCGCAACAGTATCCATTGTGCGCCCTGACTTAGTCTGTAACCGCCATCCTCTAATTAGCTCTTGTACAATACAGACTGTGACTGGAAGCCCCGTCAAGGTGCTAGGAAAGGTAGACGTACGTGTACGCCTGGGCCTTCTTGAGTTTAGCCACCAAATGCTCGTTGCAGACATTGTCGATGAAGTGATTCTTGGTACGGACATTATGAATGCCTACGGATTCGTTGTGGACTTAAGAGAGAATGTCCTGAAAGTTGGGCAAGAGAAGATAAAGCTTTGCATGGCTAAAATGACAGGGTCTACCAACCATTCGATTAAGCGAGTGGCATTATTCGAAGAAAAATTCAACAAGTCTGGTCAAGAGGAAACCTCCCTGTTGCAAGCGGAAATGGAGGAAGAACTAGCAGAGGAAGTACAAATAAGTATAACGACAAAAGAAGTGATTGGAGAGCCAACTATGAGTGTCGAGACAAAACTCTTGCTTGTTCCTGAGCTGATAGAAGCGGCCGAGGGTAAAGTGGCTGAAGATGAGGTTACGCAAGAGGTTGTTGACGAGAACCAAACAAACTTGGATCAGCCAGTGGTATTTAGGTCATTAGTACATGACGCAATGAGAGTGATTCCAGCGAAGCTAGTGGTTGCGCGAAAGATTCGCATTCCTGGGAACGTGATGTTCGGATCACAAGAGACTGAATTCGAAGAACGGGAAAATTATCCTTCGCAAGGATGGCCACCTAGATCGCCTGGTCGAGTATTACTTCGAAGACGCTTTGCCAGTTCGGGACGAACAGGCTTAAGGAGGGGGCGGTGCTACGACAGCACAGAACAATCTACGCGTTTATCGAATGCGCCAGAAAGATCTCGATGTAAGCGTGTGGTGTACGTGCTACAGACGCACTTTGCGAGAATTTTCTCGACTATGCCAGGCTCCGCTCGGGCGCTCGGACTGTGTCAAGGCCGTAGCAATTTACGTAGTTCGCGAGAGATAAGACGCAGTTTGGAAGCTTCTGGTGTGTGAGCGTAACTATAAATACATTGCGTCGCGGCCTTAGTTTTCAGTTCAATGCGAGGTTTTTGACTGTGCGGTTCGAGAGTATTAGTGCGATATATTTTACAGAACGGTTCGGGTTATTACGGTGTACGTTCAAGTAGTTATTAGTGAAGTGTTACGTTTATATTCGGATGGTATAATTGTAATACAGTTGAGTTTTAATATTAGTGGACATTTTATTGCGTATGAACAATTTCATTTGATTTGTTGTAGACACTGTGTTGTTAATTACGAACTGTTTTACTATAACAATTAAAGGTGTGATTAGTGACTTAATTGGTGTCTTGTACTTATTTTGTTTCCACTGTACCTACGACGATCGAGTAGACCGTCGTAACAATATGGTTCCAAAACAATACATCTCCATTACCATCTGAAACAATAACGATAATATGATTCCACAACTAAATACATCTTACATTTATTCGTTTATTAATTATTATCAAATTTAGATCTCATAAAATAATTCAAAACCATTAGAAAAATTCAATCATATAACATTTTAAATCAATCAAATTTATTTAAACAATTCAAATTGCTTCACTTTCATCAATTATTAAAACAACATATTTTAATTACCTTACTTCCACAATTACAATTCATTAATTACCAACTCATTATTTCTTTTGTCTGTCAAAATATTGTTATTATTAAAATCAATTTCTACTACATACACACATTGTTTACATTACATACTTGTTACAATACAAACACAATTAATTTCACTAAAATTTATTTACAAATCTTCATCATTAATTGTTCAATTTTACCACACTTCATTTCCTAATTCAGCAGGGTCATAACCATACATTAAAATATTTAATATATTTAAAATGTCCATTTGTTGATTTCTTATCTAACCGCCATCGTTGTATAATAGTCTTACCTTTTTATAACACCTCTCATTCTGACTCACACTCAATTTATTATTATTATTGTAATAACCCTTATCAACATAATATTTGATACCATTATAACCTATTGATTCATAAAACCGATCTACGTTTGTGATTTCAATTCTGTCTCCGTAAGTATTTTTATTCAACATCAAGTAATTTATTTTCTCATCATATTCATTTACTATACTCATTAAAACATCAGGTAAATTATTATTATTTATACAGGTATCCTCAAAAGAATTATCAATCTCTATTTTACAAGGTAAGTATTTTATATCATTTATCTTCACCACTTCTAACCTCTCTTTCAACTCATTATAATTTCTCTTCAATTGATATAATTCTATTTCTCTATCCATACACGACTCTCTCTCAAAACATCTTTCATCAACATAACACTTGTCACTACCCCCCTGAACTATCTCATTCCATGCAAAGGGCCACACAAAATACTTACTACATGTCTTGGCACTTCCAAGATCATCACAAAATATAAAGGGACCATTTTGAGACACCATGTCTCCCACATAACTACTGGAGGAAACTCTGTCCTCATCAACAACCTGTGAAACCTCTGTTTCAACATAAACTTGGGGAAATTTTGCCCTTTGCCCTACATACTCATCTACTCTCTCTTGCCACTCTTTCTCTAATTCATCAACGCCAACTACTACTCCTATTACTCTCTCACTCTCACTCACTATTGTGAAGCTATTTATTTATCACAATTATTTTGAGTACCATACACATAGAAATACCTAGAATGACTTTCACTTACCATCCAGACATGCTCTTTTGGGTCCAGGGTCTCATACGAACACCAAGATACAAGCACAAGTTTGAAGGTTGCGTAAATAATTTACATAACACAAGTTTAAGAAGAGAATTTCCATTTTAATGTTTTACTGTTACTTTAGTGAAATTAAGAACATACATTTAGTAAATACATGTTTCAGGTGTTGTGCAACACGTGACACTGTTGTAATATGACTTACAATCTACGGCTTACCTTATTTTTTCTAGGACACAAACATAAAATGCAAACACAAATATACACAGAAAGCCGCCCAGCTTTGCCACACTCACATTTATACTAAATTAAAAAACCCCTTAACATTTTATGCAAATCAGAAACCCCCTTCGCCGGCCACTCGGTCCTCCCGCACACGCATTGTTCGGTTACACGGTTTCACTGTTCTGAAGAAAAAACTTGATCCGACTCCCTAGTCGTATTGACCGCGGTCACTTAACAGTTTTGCTGTACTACAACTTTAAAATATTTAAATATGTGTGACGAGCCTACAGAGGCCAACCCGATAACGGGAACTTTTGCTTGTCGACTGGGGCTGGAAACTTTCTGTTTGTACACTGTTAATACTTTTTAATGACTGTTTTCACACTTTCTAAGATAGGCCAAATTTGTTTTAACGGCCTATCTTGTAAACCCGAGGCCCCTGTTTTAAATTCACAATTCTATTGTCTGGTGCTGCTTACTCTCTGATACCAAACTGCACACTCTGATGACACACTGTAGACTGTGTCACAAGGCTGCTGCTATGTGATTACGCAATGCGTCTGGCAATTGTTTTGACTGACTGTGTGTATGTTACATTGCTGTACTGGAGGCTCCTTACAGGTGAAGTCTGGCAATTTAAAAGTGATTGAATGGGTGATCTATGTTAATATAAAATTAAACTGTGGTAGCTCCCATATATGAAGTGAATTGTACACTTTTAACAAAATCAAAACCAAGATTAATAAAAAATAAAAAACCTTCTAATTTGAGCCATTACAATACCCCCTCGACGAGAATTCTGCTGTTCATAACAGAAGAAATCTCATCGACAAACCCCTTAGAGGACCGGTGAGGAACTGGTGCCACCAACCCCCTGGTTCTTGATCTCATGGGTACACGACCCCCCTGGCTCAGCGACCATGGACTCATCTGAACGAGATCACTGGACTTCTCCGTAAGAGATCCCAACACCGAGAAATCGAACAGACTCGCACCACGGCGCACCTTGCCTTTTAACATGCTACCCCCAAAAATCCTCACTCCCTGGCTAGAATTATTCCAGCTCCTCCGCCGATATGTTCCCCTTTTTTGCAAGCTGGGCTGCCTTTAGCAAATACTGGGCTCACACGCACTAACATTACCTGTTACCATAACACATTAAAAATAAAAGATTTCTTTTAAAATTTATTAAAAGTTTAGAAAATTCAAAATTCGAAAAAAATAATATGCTCAAAAAAATTCTCTTCATTATTTTTTTGTTTCCTTTAAAATGACTTGAATTAAGAGTTTTCTCTACTTGGACAAATCCTTAACCTAACATGTCTTAGTCTAACAATACAGTTCAATACAAGAAATCAGTAAACTAAACAATTAACAAAACAACAAAACGTGGTAAATACACACATAATAAAACATCCCTACCTAAAATATGCGTTCGCTGGCAGGCGAAAAATCAAAATTTTTTTTTTTTCAAAAAATTCAAATTCCCCAAAAATTTTAAAATTCGAAAAAATTTAAATTTGTTCAAAGGTTTCCCTCATATGCAAAATTATTTAAAAATTGGTTTAAAGGGATTAAATAAACAAATAAAATTAATTCCCTACTATACAAGCTTAGTAGGTATATGACCTCATCAGCTGATCGGAACTAGGTCAAGTCCAAAACCCTTGACCTACATATGTTATATATAAGTTCTGAAAACACATCGAACATCTGTAATATCCTAACTTGAAGTACAAACATAATAAAACAAAATATTTCAAATGAACAAAATATTATTACAAATAATAATCAAATTGGCATTTAAATTATTTAAAATCTATCAAGATTCTGTCACTGGTTTAAAAAAATGAAAATTTTATATCTTTATTATAAATCACTCTCTATTTAACAAGCTGACTCTACTACTAACAACTTCAATTACCATGACACCCATCTCTATTAAAACATCTATCAAAACATTCTAAACCCCACTTATCATTTAACACAAATCGCTACCTTCTCTACATATATAAAAAATACTCTCTAACCCTTTGTACCTAGGATACGTGTTCCCCTTACCCAAAAACTCAATTCCCTTATTTGGCGGCCTGGATTCTACCTAAGGCGGCCCCTTCCCCACTAAAATCTATTCCAATTCCCGTCCCAACCCTTGTTGCGGACTCCTACATGACACTACCCCCTAATACAAAATTGCCATCCCCAAAAAATCTCAATCTCATAACCTTACTACAAATATAACAAAATAATATCATTAATTATAAACATAAATATATCATTCAGAACTCTACAATTATTCTCCATTACTCCTGTGTCAACATCAGTACTTCACAACATTCTGTCACATTACATTAACTCAAAAACAACATTACTTCATATTCATCTCTACTATTTCAAATTCAACTTTGAATTCCATTGGGACAGATCTATATGTCCCGCAAAATATTCATCACCCAAAAACTATCTTTTATTAGATTTCCCAAGTCGTTACTTTATTTCTCATTGTAGCAAATTATTTTTATCATCACTTTAAAATATCGGTAATACATCAAACATTACCTTGAACATCAATTGCTTAAAACATTTATAAATAATATACCAGTGACGTGGTATTGCTGATCAGCTGATCCTCCTAACACAAGGAATACCTTTCAAAATTAAACAATTACATGGAATACATTATCAATACTTATTTCTATTATGTTGATTGTCTGCCAGGTGTCTAATTATGGGCTTAATTTGAAGCATACACATATCATGAAAATAACTATTTTTACAATACCTATATCTAACGTACAACAATAAAACAATACATTTAAAATTATAGCATGTAATATACAGTTCAACACTCCATTGTTCTATCACTTCATTGAGCACCAATCACCCCCCAAAATCACCCCCACTTCTTGTATTGATATCAAGTTTATATTTTGTTACACATCGTTTCAAAACGTTCCCATACTCACTGATGCTAACTCTTGACAATTGTTTTTGGTCACTTAATTCTAGGATTTATTGAAATTTGAAATTGTGTACATCCCATTTTTTTTTTTTCTTCGAAAAAAATTCAAATTCAAAACTTTAAGTTCATTGTTAAAAATCATTGTTTCTATTAATTTGATTAATTTATTGGTTTAAGGGTTTTTTAATGTCTCATACTCTAAGTTACAATAATTACCTCATTATTATTTGGTCTGCAAAAAATTTAATTTCAATTCTTTTGTGTCACAATAGGGTTTTGCTCAAGATACTGATTCAGCAGACTACAACATTCCTTGTTATGGTCACCAAGCATGACCACAGGCTTGAGTCACAACATACCACTACAACACACCTGTTTACTGTTTACATGAACACAGTTGTGTGCCAGACTTGTTTCATAAACAACAGTTATAAACATTCTCCGTTTCAGCATTCATAGACTAAACACTTTGGTTACATCATATATGGCCATACCTGCTTACTACACTTTTCAAGTTTTATAAATCTTTTAGATAACATATTTGTCTCTCACATTTTTATTCCAATTCGGATCAGATATATTTTTGATTCATTAATAAAATTGACCCTTTTAAATTATTTGTTTAACTTGAACATTCTTTAACACTCTTCAACCAAAACAATTTGATTTTAATTACAGCTGTATGAAGTTAATGTGTAAAATATGTAAAATTACAATTTCAATTTGAATCAAAATGAATTTAAACACAGCACTAGCATCTGCAATATTAAGTTACTCCAGGGGCGGCTATACTTCAATTTCGTCTCTTAGTACACTCGAAACAATTTCCATGACTTTGATTACAATCTTCAAACTGATTCTACGTGATTAAATGTTTCAGTTTTTCTTATTATTTCAATAAATTTTACAAACATTACATCGTTGGTTCTAATCTCTCTTTAAATTCCTCCACAATCACATTCTTAATACCATTATCCCGTACTCATAACCTAACATAGCAGGTACCGCAAAATAATAATTAAACCTTTTGGTTACATAAGTTTACTTTAAAATATTTTCCAAAATTATTTTTTTTTCTTAATTACCTGTGAATAGGTTGTATGTTACCGGTACAGAATTATTGTATACAGAGATGCGATTGAAAACAAACAGAACCCAACTCAAGTGAATATAATGAACTACCCTCCTAACGGTACTGACTTCTATACCTGACTCCCTTTTCCAAAATAATAAACGAACCACAACCACTAATCTACAACCCCATCTCTATATACAATTATCCTATTAGACTATACAGAAATTTATTATCTAGTTTGTCTACTCAGCCACAAAACTTCTCCACTAGCTACCTAATTAAGGGATGAGTTTACAATTCATAAATAACGCCGGTTTGTTTAATTTTGAGGATTAACCTAATGTAGTATTTAATATTAGGGCAATCAAATGGTTACAAAAAGTGTGCCAATTTATGTAACTATTGTTTATGTGTTTACTCTAAGGGGAGGGTTAGGGAAATCGGGAAGATAAAAGGGATAGGGATTATTACAGGGTCAAGAACTAGGACTAAAGGTAGGGACAAAGCTTCCTCCGAAAATAAGGGTACATGGAGAAAACCAAGGCTCGCGTGGGCAGGGGCGCGTCCCTGAAATAGACAAACCCCACTGGGACAAGTGGGGAACACCTATCCGCTACCACTAACCGTTTTATATTATTCATAGTTATTTATAATTATTTAACTATAGGTTTATTACAGTAGTTTAGTTATATTTAATTACAGGATTTAATGTATTGTTTTGTTTTAAGATGCAAAATATTAATATTATTTTTGTCATCACAATTTCGGCTACATACATGCCTTGTTTATCTAACATTTTATAATGCATACAATTAATTTCACTACACATGTATTTACAATTCTTCATCAATAATTATTCAGTTATATCGCACTTCAATATCTAAAATCAGCTAGGTCATTACCATATATTAACATGTTTGAAATTGTCCAATTGTGAATTTCAACCTCCATCGTCAAAAATTAATCGGGGTTTCACATAGCAATTTTCAATTTTATCACTACACAAATGACTGTTTTGTGTGTTGTCACCATACAAACTAAACTCATTTATTTTATCCACATAATCATTAAACAAGTCAACATTAAGTACATTGGTTAGGTCTCCATCAGTAATATTCATTATCAACTCAGTTATTTTTTCTTCATAAAGTAAATTATTATTATTTAGACATGTATTATCAAAATAATCTTCATTCTCTATTTTAACAGGTAAGTATTTCAGATCAACTAACATCTCTTTCAACTCATTGTAATCTCTCATTAGTTTATATAATTCTATTTCTTTATCAATGCACAACTCTCTCTCAAAACATCTTTCATCATCATAACACCATATCACACTTTTATCATTCCACGCAGAGGGTACAAAATTATTCAGCAAAATTAAACAACTCAAATCTTTCACTAATAAGGGTCTCTTGCCCAAAAATAACACTTTTGAACACTCTGGTTCATCACAAATAAGGGGAAAATCTACCCCCTGCCCTACACATTCATCTACTCTCTCTTTCCATTCTCTTTCTAATTCAACAACACTAATTATTACTTCATTACAACTTATCATTTTCTCACTCTCACTTACTGTTTCACTATCTATTTTCAACGTATCACTTTCTGATACCACCTTTTCAATTACATTACCATTTTCAATATTATTGTTACTATTTATCTTACTCTCTACTACCACATTTTTAATTATATTCTCATTTTCAACATTATTGTCATCACTTATTAATTTCTTACTGTCATTATTATTTTTACTTTTACTCTGTTCTCCTACTGACTCTACTATTCTCTCAATATCTCGTTTCAATTCGTTACAACTATTTTCGCATTTCATTTTTACCTCATTAATATCAAATTTGAGTGCATCAAATTTACAATTAAATTCGCTTTTAATTTCGGTCTTAATTTCATTCAATTTGTTATTCTGTACTTCTAATTTACAGTTAAAGTCACTTTTCATTTCATTCAATGTTATGTCGTTACTGTCAAAACGTTTACTTAATTCGTTAAATTTGTTATTCTGTACATGAATGTCCATTGATATGGTTCTTAATATACTCATTATATCATCATCTAATTTATTACATTTTGTTGAGGTCGGGGTTGCTTGAATCCCTGAATCCTCTGTATTATCTTTTTCATTTGTGTCATGCACATTCATGTTTTTATCGTCTTGACCTACATTCGGTGTTAAATGTATGTCAGGACTACTCATCACGGCTGATTCGTCAACTTCAGCTGTTTCACTTATCACAGTCGAGTCGGACAAATCGACTCCGTTCTCTGCTGTATTTTCCATTATTATTATTTTTTGGTATTTACTCTGTTTCTTATGTGAACAACTATTCTTTACTTCTTTTGCATAACTTTACATAAGTACCTTTTACGTATTTTTTTTTTTTTTTACTCAACCTCTCAACTGTGCTTGTATCCCATTTGTAGGTATGGAATTTCATTTTTTGCAATTCGTCCCTGTTCGGGCGCCAAATGTGAAGCTATTTATTTATCACAATTATTTTGAGTACCATACACATAGAAATACCTAGAATGACTTTCACTTACCATCCAGACATGCTCTTTTGGGTCCAGGGTCTCATACGAACACCAAGATACAAGCACAAGTTTGAAGGTTGCGTAAATAATTTACATAACACAAGTTTAAGAAGAGAATTTCCATTTTAATGTTTTACTGTTACTTTAGTGAAATTAAGAACATACATTTAGTAAATACATGTTTCAGGTGTTGTGCAACACGTGACTCTGTTGTAATATGACTTACAATCTACGGCTTACCTTATTTTTTCTAGGACACAAACATAAAATGCAAACACAAATATACACAGAAAGCCGCCCAGCTTTGCCACACTCACATTTATACTAAATTAAAAAACCCCTTAACATTTTATGCAAATCAGAAACCCCCTTCGCCGGCCACTCGGTCCTCCCGCACACGCATTGTTCGGTTACACGGTTTCACTGTTCTGAAGAAAAAACTTGATCCGACTCCCTAGTCGTATTGACCGCGGTCACTTAACAGTTTTGCTGTACTACAACTTTAAAATATTAAATATGTGTGACGAGCCTACAGAGGCCAACCCGATAACGGGAACTTTTGCTTGTCGACTGGGGCTGGAAACTTTCTGTTTGTACACTGTTAATACTTTTTAATGACTGTTTTCACACTTTCTAAGATAGGCCAAATTTGTTTTAACGGCCTATCTTGTAAACCCGAGGCCCCTGTTTTAAATTCACAATTCTATTGTCTGGTGCTGCTTACTCTCTGATACCAAACTGCACACTCTGATGACACACTGTAGACTGTGTCACAAGGCTGCTGCTATGTGATTACGCAATGCGTCTGGCAATTGTTTTGACTGACTGTGTGTATGTTACATTGCTGTACTGGAGGCTCCTTACAGGTGAAGTCTGGCAATTTAAAAGTGATTGAATGGGTGATCTATGTTAATATAAAATTAAACTGTGGTAGCTCCCATATATGAAGTGAACTGTACACTTTTAACAAAATCAAAACCAAGATTAATAAAAAATAAAAAACCTTCTAATTTGATCCATTACACTATGTCTATTTCATCACTATTCAATATTTTATTCTCTTCCACTATTCTGTCATTATTAATATTTGTAACATTGTCATCTAACTTCTTATTCATTATCTGATTCTGATCTAATTTTCTGTCTAGATTTTTATTCACTTCGTTAACCATCTTCTCACAATTATTATTTATAGATTTTATTATCTGTTCTTTAATATTATTAAAAATTGTATTAATTACATTTACTTGCTCACTCAACTTGACATTCTGTTGTTTAATTTCATCTCTAATTTCGTCAAACTTACTATTTTGTATGTCAAATTTAATATTTTGTTCATTGAATCAACTATTCTGTTCATCTAATTTTTCATTTACCCTACTTTTCATCTCTTGGATTTCGTTTCACTGTTCATCAAATTTGCTATCAAATCTATTCAACAATAACTGCATCATAGTCATCATATCACTACTACTTTCTTTCTTAACTAAGGTCGGCGTCGACTGACTCGTCACGCCTTCCATTATTCTCGATTCGGTCAACTGACTTTCTAGATTACTGTCATTCGTTTGAATTCCCGAGTCGCTACTTATCTGAATTTCTGTTTGACTGTCAGAGAAGCTGACTTCGTTATTAATACTCTCATTATTATCCATGATTTATTCTTTATAATATTTGTTGACTTACTCTAATCAATTTAATTAATTACAATACCTTTTCAATCTTGTATAATTAAGTATACTACGTATCATTCAAGTTGTACGTAATTTATGCACTTTTACGCAACCTCCAAATCACGCTCACATTTACTGTAGGTGCGGTTTATTAAAATTTATTTTTTATAAACTCGTCATTGTTCGTGGCGCCAATTGTGCAGTTATATTTACTACACAATATTATAATAATGATAATCCATTTTCACCTACCTTGTCTTGAGCCCAGAGTACATCGCATGAAACTGTGAATGTTAAGCGTGACTTAGGGTTATACTATTCAAGTACTCAACTCTCATGTTGGTAATATAACTCAGATTTTATTTCATTTCTATATTCTTGTTTAATAATCTTATAGCGTTTTACTTTCCTCTTTTCTTCTAGTATCGAAACATATTGATATATTTATTTATAAACAAAGGTTTGAACATCAACTAACCTATTCTAAAATTTGATATAAAACGACCCAGTTTGCTGCACATACACATTCATTCCATTATAAAACCCCTTTTGTATCAATGACTTTACCTCCCCCTGAAAACATGATTATGATAATTTTGATTTGAGTACCGTACAGTTTACCATGGCATCTGCGTCGACCGCATGGCGCATCACTCACACTACTCCCTTCTTGATGAAAAAACTGTTATTGTTCCGTTGATTTTGCACACTACACTTGTTCACCGATTTATATTCTTTTAATTTGATTACACTTTTATTCAGACATCCTGTTATAGTCGGCCGACCTTTATATTGCCCGGGCCGAAAATTTAGTTGGATCGTGCATGGCCTATATTACTAGTCGACTGGGTGGAGCGCTACCAACAATTTCTCCCACTCGCTGTTAGGCATGACGGAAATTACAATGCCTTAGGCGTCAAAGTTATCATCACTGTTCAGATAACACATGCAACTCCCATGTGTTGGACGTCGACGAAATTTGGTGTCCACTGGTTTACGTCACTGAAAAGGTGTGTCCTTAATCTTGTATCCGCCTTGTCGAGAGCACATGTTGGACAAAATTCGCAAAAAGCCATTTTGCGCGACTTTGCTGAGCGTCGGTTATGCGCTCCGCAGATGTTTGTGCGCATTATACAATATTAAAGTTCTGAGAATTCAACTGTTGTGGACAACACGACACATTCCATTGCAACGAATTTACCTCACAGCTCCTTTGTTTGCTAAAGCTTCTATTTAACATGTAGCTGGCCACACAAAGGGGAAACAAAGTTATGATATTTTTTAATAAATAAAAACCCTTCCTTTTAGCCCCGTTACACAATGTTTTTGAGATTCACGAATTAGCCTTTTGTTTTCATGGTCTATTGTTTTTCCATGCTTGTTATGTTTTATTACTTTCCCCCCTCATAAACTTTTACTTACCTTTTACGATTTTTTTACGCACTCGCCCTGACTTACCAAAAACAGAAGATTCCAAATACTTATAGGTTGCCACCAATATTTTTAAACAAAAGGACAAATATGGAAACCTTAATACATTTTCTCCTTATTTACTTTTAATTACCAGGTTCGATTACGCGAGATTTTCCATACAGGACAGGTTATGTTAAATGGGCGTAATAACTACTCTCTGCGCATGGTTATCATCATACAAACTCTGAATTTATTTTAACACATTCGTCCTTGGTTATCAACGTTGTGATACAAAATTATACTACGAAACTTCTTTGAATTCCAATCATTGAAGTTAAACCATCAAATAAAATTTACTAGTCACAAAATTACTATACATAAATCATTAAACCAAAACCATTACAAGACATATCAGTACTTTGATCATTCGTGCTCTCTCTCTCTCTCTATCTCTAATTATCCCCCTTCTTTTTCTTTTGAGATTTCATTTTAACTGGACATTTTTATAAAAAAATAGAAATTGATATAAAATTTTATTTTGTTTTGGCCATTTAATTATGTTCTTTCGTTTTTACTTAACTGTACATGGTCCGATTCGTAGCACTACCTGTTGAGACGCTTTTTTAATAATACCACTTAGTTAATCTTGTTAAAACTGTTATATTATCACCACTGTCACTAAATGTTTGTTTTAGCCAGTTTTTTATTTTTTCGTACTGCTTCATTCTTCTTACAACACTTTACTGGATAGGCCGATTATAGCATTTTCGGCCTATCGCAAATGCCCGAGGCTACGGTTGAATTACGTCTACCCAGTGTAAAGGTAGGCTGCCGACGACTGCTATCTAAATCTGCTACTGTCTGATGCAAAACTGGGGTGACAGTGTGTTTTACTGTAATTCACAAAGAGACTGAGCTGGCAAGCTGTTGCGTAATACGTCTGGCTGGGCTGTCTAGACATCAACAGTCTGCAATAACATTGTATGTTTTGTTGGTTACTAGGGGGTACCCCTTAGGTGAATACTGACTACTTTGGGATTACAATTGATTTAAATTATTATCTTTAACATACAATTCTGTACCGTTACAATACCCCCCCAATGAGAGGTTTTATGCCGAAGCATAAAAACTCTCATTGCCTAAAACCTAAGAGGACCAGTGAAGATATGGCACCACAACCCCCCTTAGTTCTTTACTAAACTCATGGGTACTTACTCCCCTTAGTCCGGTGGCTGTGGCTGCACCCATCCGACCTTACTGGACTTCTCTGCTCGAGATCCCAACACCATAAAATCAGATAGGCACCCGCCACAGTATCACCTGACTCTGAAACATTCAAGCAAAATTTCAACAAATGGCCTTCCATTATTCCATACCCTTAACTGATTCGTTTCCTCTTAGCAAAGTACTGGTTCCTTTTATATACAAAGTACTGGTTTCTTTTCTACAATATGCATATGTCTACATAGCAATATAACCTTACTGTCTACTTACATTTATTTACATTGAATACATAATTTTCTCCCCTAACAAAACATTATTCCCCACCAAAAGCACAAGTGGATTACAGAAAATACAAATGAAACATAACACCAACATTAAATCAACCTTCTGTTTACCTTTCATTATCACTTTTACTCTACTTTTCTATTAAAACTTCAAATTTATAAGTATAAATATAAGTATTTATACCTGTTTACATCAACAGCTGTATGCCAGACTTGTTTTATAAACACTGACTCAGCCTCAACATTCCTGATTACATCACCAGTAACACTTCCTTCAATTTTCAGTTTATATTGTAATCAGTTACCCTTGATTTTACAATTCCAATCACAGTATATTTATATTCCTTACTAAAATTCACAATTTTTAAATTAATTTCATTTCAACTCAAATCAAAACAATTTCTTTAGTTACATTATTTAAAACACTTTTAATTTAAACACACAATGCAAAATAAAATTCCATAGTACCTCCTGTTAATTATTTAGCAAAATAAAATATTATTATTATTATAACATACTACAAACATTTGTTACATATGCATTCTCCCAACATACTCTGACACAATACTTTTAACACGAACACATTTATTTACAAATTTTCGTCATATCCATTTATTAGTTACCACACGTCATTACCTAAATCAGCCAAGTAATTATACCATTGACTCAAATAATTAAATGTTCATTCATTATTTATCTAACCCCCGTCATCGAAAATTACCGGTAATCGGATGCCCACACAACACATTTCGTTTTTATTTACATTCATTATATGGCTATCATTTGTGTAATAACCATAAACATTTGTTTTTTCCATTATACCAGAATAATAATTCTTAGGGTTACCCCCCATTATTATTTCATCATAAGCCAAGTCTACATTATTATTTTTTGTCCAGTCTCCATTGGTATTTATTGTTACCCAGGTAAGTTACGTTATTATCACAATTGTCTGCCACTACAAGTACACTAATTCTTCCAACAGGTACATATTTATCATTATTGTTGATATTATAATGGTCTAGTACTCCATAAGGTAAGTCTCTATTGTTAATAATATAATCATTTCTTTCAATATTTATTCCCCCTACTAACCCTTCATAGTCTCTGCTTAATCTGAACAACTCTATCACTCTATTTCGCTCTTCATAATCACTCTCCCAATCCAATCTCACATTCTCACTCAACTCAAGAGGGCAATGCCACAAAATTATTTAAACACCATCTGGCCATACCAGATATACACAAAAATCTATTTTGACCATTTGCCGACCAATTGTCGCCCAAATGTCCTAGTGAGGATCTCTTATCCTCGTGCACCACTTGTGAAGTCTTTGCTTCACATTGAACCCCAGAAAAATTTGCCCCCTGTTCACCCTCTACATTTAAATTATTTCTCCATTCTTTCTCCAACTCATTAATGCTAACTACTACTCTGTTACTAACTTCAAATAACGTTCTACTTTCATCATTACTATTACTGTTACTCAATATATCACCATTATTTTTATTCAATAATATTTCATCATTACTGATTTTAACCTCACCACTTACCTTGTAATTCCTTACTTCATTATATATATTCTCACTACACTTACCTGTGTCTTCATTATGATTAACCCATATATTTTCACTATCTTCACTTACTTCATCATCTATTATTTCATCTGTACTTAAACTAACACTATTGTCTGTAAAAGTATCATCATCATTATTATCTCCACTATCAGAACTACTCACCTGGTTTAGGTCACTTTCTTTTTCTTTTAATTTATCCATCTCTGGTTTCCGCAATAATTTATCCCACGTTTTGTCCATCTCGTCAAACCCCTTGTTAATAACACCCCTTAGTTCCTTAAAACCCTTCTCCATATTATCATCCATTGTTTTCAAAAGATTCAACACATCATCCCATGAATACTCTTTTTCTACGGTTTCCTTTACCTCAGCCATGTTTAAACAAAATTATTTATTATAATACCCTTTTATATAGTACAATAATTATTCACATTAACTACAAATACCCACTGCATAAAATCGTCACTAATATATATATGTAAAAATACAATAACGCTGCCAAAACATAAATCTATACAATAATTCAAAACCAAATTCGTCTGGGTAACAAAACCAAAAAGTAAGTGTTCATAGTGGAAGTTTAATATTGTTGTAAAACCAATTCTAGTGTGTTGTGACTTATTTTAATAATCTATCTGAATTCATTTTTTTTCTAACGCCTCACGTTGTTAAACGCCAATTTGTTATACAACGGGTATTACTGGGTTAAGCCCCACTGTTGGGTTCGTCAATTTGTTATAGGACGACTTGCGTCTACTAATGTATCACGCAATATAAGCCTATTCGTTGCTATGAACGGGTATGTTCCCCTGTCTTTACTCTCTTAGGTCGTTTTAATTTACTTCAATTATTTAAATATCTGAGATATTTGGAGGTGTGGGATATAGTGATTTAATTAACTAATATTAACTTATCTCTCTAAAAAATATCAGTGTTAGTGTACTTGAAACTT
This sequence comes from Magicicada septendecula, assembly GCA_034769895.1. NCBI lineage: Eukaryota > Metazoa > Arthropoda > Insecta > Hemiptera > Cicadidae > Magicicada > Magicicada septendecula. The sequence continues at coordinate 500,497,676 of CM068370.1, forward strand.
AAATAATTAATGTGTTATTCTGTAATTTCGTTCAACCCTATTATACCTCGAAGAGAATTATGTATAATTTTGTATTTTAACGCTCTCTCTTTGGTGTCGGAGAATTCCGCTATAAGCGCTGTAGTACCGGGGCAACGAAACTTAGAGGTTAATTCACTGTTTAGGTTAACCAATTATTCTATACTTAGTCAGTTACTTTTTTATTCCCAACTCATTAAATAATACTCCAAATGACAAGATTTTGCAACTATACAAAGGTTCTTTATTTGTTTACTTCTTCAACATTGAATGAGATATGTTCCAACTGGCATACACAAAGGCTATAGATTGCGTGAATCGATTATTGATCAGTCCGATACTTTATTTAGATTCGGTTATATAATGTGTTTTAGTTTGTAATTAACTTAATTCAGGGTGTGAAGGTTCTTGTAACTGTGGGGAAGATTAAAAATACATAGATAAGAATGCAAGATTTACAAATTTGAAGTGTTGTGTAGTTAATATGATTTATACAATAATAATTTACCAGACTAGAACGAAGCGAATCGTGTGGGCTGTTGGTTGATAACTTCACTGTTCTGGATGACTATGTTGTACGATTTTCTTTCTTCGGATGTTAATAAAATGGAATTCTTGTCCTGTTCACCTCGGAAATACAGCTCCCTAGGTTGATTTACTGCCAGACTGGTTCCTTCTGTAATTTCTGGATCCAAATACGTTCTTCTCTCGTCTGAAGTAATTGGTGATGTTCCGTGTATTTATAAGGTTATAAGTTCCAGTGTAGTGTATATTATTGGTTGTGATACAGTTAACTCTTTATATTGGGTTTAATATATCGTCAACTCCTTTCGGATATAGGACAATTCAAGTCCTTCCTTGTAGAACCCAGTTATTTATTTTTTATTGTGATATCATACTATAGCCTCGTTTGGTTAAACTGTACTGGCAAGAGTCAAGAATATTATCATTAAAATTTTGTGTTTTATAAGAGGATCAGATAATTTAGAATATTCCGATTATATTAGACATTTCTTAGATTTTTTAATCTCATCACATTCAGATCATAAAAGGCAATAATTGAAAATCAACAACTTCTTCATTTCCTGTAGTCCATAGCAACCCATTATTTTTCTTCCTTCTCCATGTTTTGTATATAGTGTTTATTTCATATATTTTTTGTCTATTCCGTATTAATTTGCTATCATATCGGAATATAACTTTACCGATAGTTGGTTTATTATTTTCTACATATATTCTGCTGGTTTTTTGATATGAGCCTGTTTCTTTTATATTTACTACTTTTTTCGATATCAAACGTTATCAATCGATATCATGGCATTGTGGCATTATCATAATTTGTATAAATTGATATGGTTTATTATATATCATTACTAATTTAATGTTTTTTCCTAGCTCTTCGAACCGTATTCATTAATTATTATTACTTACGTACCTAACCTTTATGTTATGAGTAGTTATATAGTTTTATTGGCTGTTAGGCCTTTTATTGTATACGGACCTACCTTTGTTTATAACTGGTGAACAACTATAGCCCTTTTACATAAATTCATACATATAATCAAATCTTAACTATTAACATTTACATAAACAATTATTCTTTTCATATCTAATGACAATTTTATCTTGATCTATGGATCACATATAAGAAAATTGAAATCTATTAACGCTAACTAGCTGCTTCCCACATCATTCTATAACAGTAATTGAATAATACCTCTTGTTTCATTACCTTTCATTAACTCAACAAGTAATTGGTATAACATAACATAAACTTTATCATAACATTCGTTGTCACAAAATAATATCATTTAATTCAAAATCCTTACTTGCTATTGCTATAAGGTAAATTATTGTTTCATTTTTGTTTACTTTCATGGTCATTTACTTTGACAATTTCTGTACTATTCTACTTCTTACACTTCTCATCAGTATCATATTGATTTACTTTTCACTGAACATAGATAATTAACTATTGTCTAATTTACAGGTTTGTTCATTCTCGTTATTTCTACCTTGCATCCTTATTTATCTTTATCTATAATCATAAATGTAATTATTAGACTTTTGTTTTATCATGGGGTTAGATATTGACTTGCTTATTATTTTGTTAATATAATATTTATGTAACATGGATGACAGCATTTCTGTTGCGTTACAATATATATATATAATAATTCAAAATTTTACAAATACGCCATTACCACATCCTGTCTCGTACTTCCAATCAGGCCTAAACCCATATCAGAAGATTCCATATGAGTCATCCTGGCAGGGTAGCCATTGTTACGTTTTATTTCTTTCCCCCCTCATAAACTTTTACTTACCTTTTACGATCTTTTTATGCACTCACCCTGACTTACCAAAAACAGAAGATTCCAAATACTTATAGGTCGCCACAAATATTTTTTAAACAAAAGGACAGATATGGAAACCTTAATACATTTTCCCCTTATTTACTTTTAATTACTTACCAGGTTCGATTAGGCGAGATTTTCCATACAGGACAGGTTATGTTAAACGGGCGTAATAACTACTCTTTGCGCATGGTTATCATCATACAAACTCTGAATTTATTTTAACACATTCGTCCTTGGTTATCAACGTTGTGATACAAAATTATACTACAAAACATCTTTGAATTCCAATCATTGAAGTTAAACCATCAAATAAAATTTACTAGTCACAAAATTACTATACATAAATCATTAAACCAAAACCATTACAAGACATATCAGTACTTTGATCATTCGCGCTCTCTCTCTCTCTCTCTCTCTCTCTATCTCTAATTATCCCCCTTCTTTTTCTTTTGAGATCTCATTTTAACTGGACATTTTTATAAAAATATAGAAATTGATACAAAATTTTATTTTGTTTTGGCCATTTAATTATGTTCTTTCATTTTTACTTAACTGCACATGGTCCGATTCGTAGCACTACCTGTTGAGACGCTTTTTTAATAATACCACTTAGTTAATCTTGTTAAAACTGTTATATTATCACCACTGTCACTAAATGTTTGTTTTAGCCAGTTTTTTATTTTTTCGTACTGCTTCATTCTTCTTGCAACACTTTACTGGATAGGCCGATTATAGCATTTTCGGCCTATCGCAAATGCCCGAGGCTACGGTTGAATTACGTCTACCCAGTGTAAAGGTAGGCTGCCGACGACTCCTGTCTAACTCTGCTACTGTCTGATGCAAAACTGGGGTGACAATGTGTTTTACTGTAATTCACAAAGAGACTGAGCTGGCAAGCTGTTGCGTAATATGTCTGGCTGGGCTGTCTAGACATCAACAGTCTGCAATAACATTGTATGTTTTGCTGGTTACTAGGGGATACCCCTTAGGTGAATACTGACTACTTTGGGATTACAATTGATTTAAATTATTATCTTTAACATACAATTCTGTACCGTTACAATTCCTTTCTCTAATGTCATCCACTGGAACATAAATGCCATATGTTCTTTGGTATTCTCATGTCTTTGTAAAATACAACTTAAGTGTTTCCAGTCACAGCACCCTCCCTGTACCATCTGAGTTTGTGAATTGTCAAATAGTCTACATGGGAAACAGAAAATTTTATTTTGAGAATTTGAATAAACCAACCAGCGACGATGTTGAGTTTCACCATTAATTAGTTTTCTTGAGAAATGAAAATTAGAAAAGTGCCTATGATCATCATCTTTGGGATAATCTTCATCACTGTTATTTAACTGCTGTGTAGGGCAGCTTTGAACTATATCATGACGCTGAGAATCTGTTATGGGAAACGTCCACATTCCCGGATCCGAACTAACAAATGCTTGTTTAACTACATCACTGGCATCGCTGCTAACTGGCGGAGAACCTATTTGTTCTTCGTGAATTCTACTGCTCAACACAGGAGTTTCAGTTTCAGATTCTGATTGGCTAGAGTTTGATCCTATCTCTATTTCTGACTGTGGTTTGGTACTCAGTGCGTCTTCTGGAGTACTTCCCAAATTCAACGGAGTCTCGGACGTGGCTATATCTTTTTTGGAAGTCGAAGCAATCGATTCAGATGATTCTGTACTACCAGATGCAGTTTTTTTGAGAAACTTCATCATACCTGAACTTAAAACCTGATTTGATACAGCTCTTTCAGATTTTCTTTTTCTTTTTGCTGAACCAGATTCCCATTTTCTCCCGATATCTCTATCTCTCCTGGGGTCTGGGCCTGACATGTTAAGATAAGAAGGTCGTATATTGTATCTGTAACTTGTAAACAATAATAACATTTTTACTTCTTGCATAAGTACACTCTAAACCTGAATGTAAGAAATCTGACGCGCCAACGTAGGAAATGAGAGATTCCTACATTCGTAAAGTAGGAAACCAGCATTTTATACATTGTAATGTAGGAAACTAGCATTTCCTACTTTCATAAAGTAGGAAATCAGAATTTCCTACATTTATACAGATAAATTAAAAGATTAATCATCTTTTAACCATAGAGATAGAATAATTATATAGGTTCTATATAATTATTAATATACAACAGTCAAAAAGAAAATTAAATATATTAATGAAATTATAGATAAAATGTTTAAAGTGGTAGATGTCATTGTCTCAAGCGCCACGTGCTACTGTATGGAACGCTCATGAGGTTATGACCTTCAGTATGAGGTTATTATTCAGACAGCTAATGATATGAAAAATTTGTTTAATGTATTTATTGTCAAATCATTTAGTAAATAAAATAAACTGTACTGAATTCCATTATTCTTATACATGTACAGTGAAGGCTCATTGCATAATTAATATAATTATAAATCTTTATTTCCTCACTTTAGATACCCACTTTTAAAAATTTTGGAGTGACCATATCCTACCAGCAATTTTTACTATCTTACTTATTTTTTTTTATTTGCAATAAGCCACATACATATAATTAAGCAAATTTTTTTAAATTGAAATGCAAATACATTTATCTAGACATACAATTTATACATGGTATCGAAGACTGACTTCGAATCCATTAGATATGACAGAACAATAGTCAGTAAACTCCTACACAAAACACAAAACAAACAACAGACAAAGACAGAAAACAACAAATTCATAACACTAACTACATCAACAAACAGACTGAAAAAATTGCCCACAAATTCAAAAAAGCAGGATACAGAATCGCTTACAAAACTACTAACAAAACAGAACACACACTATCAAAACGCACGCACAAAGCACAAAACAAATTCGATCTACCCGGTGTATACAAGCTAAATTGCTCAAATTGCAATAAATTCTACATAGGCCAGACAGGACGTAGCTTCAAACAGAGATACATTGAACACACAAAGGCACTCCACACCACTACAGAATCCACCTTTGCAAACCACCTCATTGAAGCAAACCACACATATAAAACATCGACAATAACATGAACATTCTACACGTACACACAAAAGGCCGAAAACTAGACACTCTAGAACAATTAGAAATATACAAACACACAAAAACAAATAAAAACGACATCCTAAACGAACAGACACAATTCAAATCGCACACATTATTCGAACACATCTCACCACACACACACAGCATCGATCTTTCAAAAATCTATCCCGTCGCCAACAACAAGACGGACAGCGCTACCTATGGCAGCCTCTGAAGAAGCCTTTTAAAGGTGAAAGCCGGTTTAGGCTGTAAGGTAATACTTTACGATTTTACTTATAAAAAACTTAGTGTTCCGAGTCATTAGTACAATAGTGATATTTAGTTAAGTAACGGACACGTCATGGACAATGAAATCCAAGAAATAAAGTTTATAAAATCATTGTTATATGCGATTAACATTTATTTTCCAAGTGGTCACGATTTTTAAAGTTATAAACTTTTTATATAAAAAAATATTTGCTTTCAAGTACTTTTTCCACTATAGTTATAATCAGGTTCACTGAGAGAAATTCGAAGTCCTGGAATAAATTTTGATTAAATGTAAAATAGATACGTTTTAGTACACAATTTTATTACAAAACTTATTAAAATATATATATTTAATATGTATATTTTAACAAGTTTTGTAATAAAATTTATATTTTATCCAATGTAATAATACACTAGCATGAATTTAAACTAATATGACTGTATATAATTAATAGCAAAACACATTCAAAGTTTCCAAAATTAAGAAAAAAACATGTTAGCTCACAAACTATCAGTTCAGCTATTCCACGCTAAAATGAGACCCAAAGCTAAATTAAAAAAAAAAAAAATGTAATTAAAAACTATATGATTGACTCAATTTTTAGTTAGCTTTATTCATATTACGACTTATTCAGATTAGCTTTATTATTTATGACTTTTATGAATAAAATTATTATAATGTGTGTCTAACATGTGAAAGTTTAATTACCTAAGATGTAGTAATTCATGCATGTCGACTGGGGGGTCATGCACACGATGGTGTTTAAATTTATTTTTTTGATAATATTGTTATGAACTGGGTATGCACAGGCTGAGAATTGACCTATGTTGGTATTATTGACTAATAATAATAACCACACAAAATATCAAACTTATCAACTTCTAAAAGTTCTAAACATAAAACAGTTTTTTACTTATTTTAGTTCAATGTACCGGACCGATCAACAATCACTACCTATTTATTTAATATTTATCATTTTCAAACAATGAACCACACTCATTCTCACATCAAAATCTGTCAGAAAAACAAAATAAGATTACATACGGCGCACGATGGAATGACTGCGTGCGGCACTCTGATGGGCTCTCTAGCCATTGAGAAGCATGAACATAGGCGAGAAGCAAACGGAATGGGAAATCCCCGGCGGGCGGGGATCATAGAGGTATATAGATAGAGGGGGCAAAGTATAGGCGCTCGTGTAAAGGCCCCTTCACACGATGCCACCATGGCCGTGCCACCACTGGTGGCGTGATGTTTTTCCCCTGCCACTGCTCATTTGAACCTATGTGTTGACGTGGTGGCGGGGCCATGGTGGCGTCGTGTGAAGGGGCCCTTAGTGGAAATGTCTACGCAGAAACATCACACGCTTATTTCTATCCTTGTCTACTGACGCATGCGCAAGAGTGGAACTCGCGTGATTCCATCTCTCTTTTCCAGCCGGATGGTTTCTCAGCCAGTTCACCACCTCTATCTATATACCTCTATGGCGGGGATTCCCCGCGACAGTCACCGCAACGCCAGCAAATTGTAACAGTACAATTCTGTCCTATAATATTTTGGGAAATAATTGTTATAAAGTATAATTGTTTTTAAAGCCCTATAAAGAAAACAGCGTAAAGTTGTCCAAAAGTTTTCAACTACGTAATATTGAGCGGACAGGATTTGTGTCGAGGTCATGGGAAAATCACAGTAATAGCAAAAACAGTTTGTCATATTAAAGCGTAAACAAGTCTAACCCATGATGACATCAGCTACAGGAATGCGATACGCAATAAATACATTTGTAAACAACAGGGTTTGGCCGTTTCGAACAAAGGACTAGTGATGCAGTTTGCCCCACCTCCACATTGCAAAGACTACTAACCGCTAGCAGTCTCGTCTCATCAGAGTAGCGCGCCGGCCGGCAATTCTGTAAAAGCTACTTATATCTAAATTTTACACAACCAAGAGTTTGTTAAATATGTGAAAGTGCAGTATTTTTTAAAATAGCAGTTCGACGTAAACCCCAAATTTTGGGTTACGACAATATCGAGAGTGTGAGATCAACGATGGGACATCTTCGAAGAATTTCCAGCTAAGTCATAAAATGGGGGGGGGTCCAAAAAGTCCAACTAAGGGTTTAGATAATCTTTTCTATTCATTAAAATTCGATTAATTAAAATGAGCTCAATTTTGGGGAAGTCAATTAACTAAAACTTCGTACCACGAATGAGAGTGCGAGTGAGAGAGAGAGGATATTTCATTACAATATTTAATAAGTGCTGGGTTGTGAAGTCATATTTTTTAATAACTATATATTATGTTTATTATGTAATAAGTATAAAACATGTTATTTTAGAGGGCTTATAAAATGTTTAAGGGATATTATATGTTTACAAAATAAATGGGACTACGCCCCGATGCATAGTAATGTGCGTGTTTGGCACATAGTTCAGTAGGATCATTTTCATATGTACGTAGAGTCTTTTTGATAATAAAAGGTAATGTCATTGGTAAACAATATAAGCCAGAGTGAGTTATTTCAGGTAATACATTCCGCAAGTACTGGTTCGCTAACACGAATTCTGACCTTAGGTAAGTATACATATTTTGTTGTACTGTGTGACAACATGGCGCCCGATGAAAATTTCAAAATTATCGATATTACAAAATAATAAAAAGTAACTAATAAAAAAAGTTACATTGACACTTTACGACCAGGGACTCGACATAAAATATAATTTTATGTGGGGTGTGCCTACCAGAAAAGCGGAATAATTACCTGGAGTAATATTTTGAAAGTACGTAAACACGTGCGTAAGGTAGGGTTAAGTTACTAGACTATATGCACATATGCGGTAGCAGTATTGTATGTGTTAGATATATAATAAACAAAGAAAATGAGTACCAATGACAATAAAACAATAGAAATCAGTGCAACTGATGAAAATTTGACTAGTGAGATGGATGTTCCATTAACACAAATTAGTCAGATTGGTGAGTCGAGTGCGACTGCATCTGTAGAGTTAGAGAAAGTAACAGCAACATCCATCTCAAGTCGTCATGAAAACAAAACAGACGAAACAACTGCTGCTTTGATGCAGTTATTATTAACTAAATTTGACACACAGAGTAATAAATTTGATGAGAAGTTCAGCAAGCTAGATGTAAAGTTTGACAAACAGAATGAAAATTTTAATAACTTCAAAAGTGAAATAAAAAATGAAATTAAAACACAAAATATTCAAATTAAAAGTGATTTTAATGAGAAGTTTGATGAACTGAAAAAGGAAATTAAAAGACAAAATTTTAAGTTAGAAAAAAGAATCGATGAAATGCATACGCATTTCGATAAAATGAAAGAACAAACAGTAACGTTAGTAGACGAGAAATTTGATATACCAAAGAGTAAAGTAGACGAGAATTACAAGAATAAAAGTGGGGTAGAGAATAGTGGGGGTAGTAATGATGATACATTTAGAGAAAATAGTGTTAGTTTAAGTGCTAACAAGGTGAGTAATAATGATAATTTGAATAATGAGTTTACAGGTAATAATAATGATATAGTTAAGAACATGGTGTTAGAAAATGATGATGAGAATATTGGGAGTGATAATGAGATGTTTGTGTGTGTTGAGTCAGAGAGAGAGCTGAGAGAAAGTATATTTGTAAAAGGGTGCAGGGGGTAAAATTTTCCCTTAGTGTTGTAGTAGGGAGTGAAGTAAAGTCTTCACGTGTGTTTAGCAAGGACGTGAGTTCCTTAGATTTATATTTGGGAGACGATAGGTCTACAAATAGAGTTCCCTGGGTTTTTTGTGCACCTCATAGGTGGTGCAGTAATTATGAGTTAGTGACCCCTGCATATTTGGAGAGAGAGAGAGTGTAGCTTGGTGTTATGGTGAGAAATATATTGAGAGAGAGAGGTATTGTGATGAGAGAAAGAGAGAGATAGAAATTTTTAAGATAAATAGAATTTATAGAGAATTTGTAGAAAGGTTAGGAGTAGAGGTGGTAGATAATTATAGTGAATACATACCTTGTATTAAAGCTGAGACAGCAGCAATAGTAGATGATGATAATAATGATAATAATTACTTACTTTGGGAAGTAACGGGTGTTGTAGTAGATAATTATGATGACGATAGAAATGACTTTATAACTTACATGATTATGACAGATAATACTGAGGTAGACAGAACCATACCCGATGATGACATGGTACATGATAAATTGATATGGAATGAACCTATTAATTCAAACGACATTGTGGAAGAATATAAAATTTTAAACAAATATTTTATTGATAATAATAATATCAGTTATTTAAAAAAAAATAATTTGTATATACCTAAGATTCGACTGTTATTCAATGATGGAGGATAGATTGTTTTATTGTGTAATGAACATTTAACTGTTGAAATGTGAACAGTGGTTTTGAAATGGACTGTATATGAACTGATTTTGGTCAATGATAAAATAATAAGTTGGATTGTATATTTTTATGTGTATTGTCAATGTATTTGTGTATGCTAGATGTTGTGTATTACAGGTAAATTTTATGTACACCATGTATGTAACAGTAAATTATAGTTTAATTGATTTAATAATAACAATTAACATGTTTTTGTTTTGACTAAACAAGTGAAAGTAATGGTGAAATTTTAAATAATTGAATTAAATAATTGAAGATTAATTACTCAATTAATGTGGTACAAAAGAAAGTTTGTATAATGAAGTTAAATTATTAATTTGTAATGAAGAAAGTTTCTAATGAATAATAAATGATTAAGCATATATGTAATATTTGGATATTGAGATGTATTGTTATGAGTAGGTGAGGGATGAATTTTCTAATGCAATTGTCAGTGATCACAGTAATGTAAAGTGTTTAAAAAGGGATAGCGCCTGGGTGTAAATAAAGGCATGTGAGTTAGTCAATTAAAGTCAATGGAAGTTAGATAAGTAAGAATTTTGAAATACCAGTAACACATAAAGAGGGTGTTAGATATTAAGGTAAATTTACCCGCAGTTCAGGTAATTACCCGTAATTTGGCAACACTGGTTGCTAGACTAGATTTTTAAAAAACGAATGTGGTAGGTTAGTATTGCCAGATGCTTGCTAGCCGGTGGAATTTATCGTTTTATGATGAGTAAAATCTTTACTCGCGGTCACAGCTTTTAATGGTCCTAGGTAAATATTTTTCATGAGTTAAAGAAAGCTGCATAAACATTTGAGGCGCGAGGCCCCTCAGACCGGAAGGCCGTAGGCGGTGGCCCACGTCGCCCACGCCTTAGGCCGCTTCTGGGTACAACAAAGCACAAGAATGTTAATTGTCAGAAGGGTGCGTATTAGTGCGTACGAGCATACGTGTGTGCCGCCTTTTGCGACGTAGAAATGACACGTGGGAAAGTAAAAGGAATTCCATAGTCGAACATGCGATTGAAACAACCAATCACAGTAAGGGTTGACGTCAACCCCTAACGCCTGGCGGGTAGGCAACCACACGCACACAGTTGACAGTCGTCACCAGGCAGTTGAAAAATAGACATTAAACAGTGCAGTCGATACTCCAGGAACAGTCTCAGTAAATTAGTAACAGGAGGACATGCGCGTAAGCACGCACGGCCTGCCCAAAAGTTTTAAAAGTATACATGAACAGTGATTCAATTATAGTGACGGTTTTGTAATATGTGGAGAGTGGAATAAAAAGAGCTAGACAACATAGTGCGCAGTCGTAGGAACCACGTGCAGTGAAGTACAATAATAACGCAGCTATTTCGGCAGAAACGTGAAAGAAAGTAAATAAATAAATAATCAAAGAGCTCAGTAAATAAACGGGGGGGGGGTAGAAGAAAATCTGTAATTAGAGTGTGAGTGTGTGTGTGAGGGAAGAAGGGATAATATTAAGAAATAAAAGTACTGGTTTGGCGATAGAGGTTGTATAAGAATTTTATATAATAGAGATTAATCAAAAGAAGAGATTAAAGAAGTAATAATAAAAAAGAAATTTTAATTGCCTAAAAAATAAAATGAGATTTGATTTAACGTAAAAATGTGTTAGAACATTCATTACGCCACACCCAATAACCTGAGTTCTGCATTGAGAATTCGTCTAAACGAAACCTGTGAATCTTCTGATCTAAGGGCATTACATAATCAAAATTAATTAAGGGTACATGGTTTATACATGGTTTCAATGTATATCCTTAAAACATCGTGGCGACCCTTTTTAGCGAGTTTGGAATCTTCTGGGGAGTTTTTATCAAAAAGGTAAGTTTAACAGAATTAGGGTGCGTATAAAAAGGTAAAATGTTAGTTTCTTCACAATAACTAACCTGATCTAAAATCTGATTATTCGCGACTATCTTAATTCTTATAGGATACTGCCCTGAAATGCCATCAGTTTAAATTTTGTAGCAGAGATCTGTAGCCCATAGTCTTGTATGATGCTATTGAACGTAAATATCATCTGCTGTAACTGGTCTTCTGTATCATTACCTTGTCATCTGCATAAAGCAATGCATTCACGTGAATATTTCGCTGGACCGATATTCCTGAGTCAACTTTAGCTGTCACTCGCACTAATTTGTAATACTAATTATACTGTCTATACTAATTATTTACAAAACATTGCACTGGATAAATATGGAAATATATTTATTGTTGCAATATATATTATAGGAAGAATACCTCATAACAACTTTTAAAAAATTAGGGTTCTTTTAGCCAAAATTATGTCTAAATTAATAGCTTCAGTGTGAAGTATGTGAAGGTGGAAATAGCTTTGGACTATGAAAGAATCTTGGGCAACAATGCTTAGAAAGGGAAAAAATTTAGGCATTCCACCCACAAATGCTCAAATGACAAGTCAGTAGATATCTTCTATGACAGTTATTAATGGCACATGACCATTGAATCAAACCTGGATGTTAGGAAGGCAATAGCATTATTTGTTACAAGATTTGGCCCTGACTTCACTGAACTGAGTGTGACCCATTTGCTTGAAGATTTGAAATTGTCATCTGTTGTCCATATCAAGCCTGAGACTAATTATGAAGGATACGACTCCATTCATATTTCTATTTGAAAGACCAAGTGTAATCTGTTTAATAACCGTAAAGAGAGGCAGATGGCCCTCCTCCTTCTTCTTCAGCACTATAGGCCAGTGTAACCCCATCCATTCTTCTGAGATCTTCTAGCACATCATCCAACCACCTTATCCTAGGTCGGCCCCTCTTTCTGCTTTTATAGACTTGTGATCTCAAGATTTTCTTTGGCATACGCTGATCATCCATCTGCTCTAGGTGGACTAGCCATTGCATTTGTTGAGACTTTACAAATCTTACAATGTCCTCATGATTCAATAGCTCATTTATCTCCTGGTGATTTCTTATTGTCCACTCATCATCTTTAATTGGGCCATAAACATGTTGATTTTTCTTTCAAACCTTCCTAGTGTTTCTTGTTCCTTTTTTATCAGTATCCATGTCTTGCATCCATAAGCAACAACCGGTTTGATAAGTGTCTTATAAATTTTTATTTTTGTGTTACGACTAATAAGTTTGCTTCTCAGTAGTCTGTTATTGCCATAATATACCCTATTTGCTATTTGTATCCTGTCATGTATCGTCGTGATTATGGACCCTTCATTATCTATCACGTTACAGCTAACAGAGAACGAAACTGCACTTGGCCTTGTGTGCGCGGTGACAAATTTTTGTTAGAGCTAGAGTGGGGGAAACATGAACCGCACTTGAGTTGTGTTGCCGTGGTGTGTGTTTCAGTGGATGTGTAGTCGTATCAAAATTTAAGTGGGCGTTAGAAATATAATTTGCATAGTTTTCTTCCTTATTGTGTTATATATATTTACTTACTTACTTACACTTACTCGTAAGTGTTTAGATACTGTATATCTGAAGTATATCGTTATTTACTTCATAGATAACGTATAAAATGGACGCTAACGTGGAATTCAGAAGTAAAGTGAAACACAAAACGTTGAGTGGACAAAGCCGGGAAATTATTAGTTGTGTATTGCAGTTTATGCAAAACGAGGCAAAAAAAGGTGTGCCAGTTATACCTTTGGCTAAAGTGCAGGAACGCGTTGCAGCAGCTACTGGTGTAAGTTTACGGACTGTGAAAACGATTGCCGGTGAGTCGCGAAAAATTGAGTGCGGTGGGTCGACATCTTTTTCAACACCTAAAAAGAAATTGAAAAATATAAATAAAAAAATTGTGCTGGATGACTTCGATCGATGTGTTTTACGTAGACTAGTTTTAAATTTTCATATAAATGAAAAGAGGGTGCCAACGATGAGCCAATCCACAAAAAATTTTGCAGTGATACGGAATATAGAGGTTGTGTAGACACATTATGAAAAGAATTACACACAATGGGATTTAAGTGGGTGAAAACAAAATCAGACCGGAAACTTCTCATGGAACGACATGACATAAGACAGATGAGACTGAACTATTTACGCACAATACTGAGGTACAGAGAGGAAAACAGAAACATTGTTTATATGGACGAGACATATTTACATTCTACGTATACACAAGTAAAGAGCTGGACCGACGATTCAAATGAAGGACTAAAGAAGAAAGTTACAAAAGGCCAGAAACTAATAATAATCCATGCTGGCAGAAAAATGGTTTTGTTATTGGTGCTAATTTAACTTGGAAGTCGACATTATCAACAGGGGATTATCATGATGAGATGAATTACTCTAATTTCAGGAAGTGGGTAGAACAAAAGCTACTAAATGGACTGCCACCAAACAGTGTTCTTGTCATGGATAACGCTCCCTACCACAACAAACAAACTGAAAAATGTCCGACTTCTAATTTCAGGAAAGACGACATGAAAGACTGGCTTACAAAGAAAAACATACAATTTGAAAATTCAATGTTGAAACCCGATTTGTACACATTAATCAAATTATATAAACCAAAATATAAAACGTATGAAATCGACGAGTTATTACACAATCATGGACATTCTGTTCTACGTTTGCCTCCTTACCATCCAGATCTAAACCCCATTGAACTCGTATGGGCTTCTTTAAAAGAATATGTTGCAAAGAGAAATGTTACTTTCAATTTTAATGATGTTAACAATTACTGTAATGATTTTTTCGAAAGTTTTTCAAAAGACGATTGGCCATCTAGGTGCAGGCACGTAATTAAAATAGAAAGAGAATACTGGGAAAAAGAACAACTCTTCGATACTGTAGTGGACGATATTATAATAAATCTAGGTGAAGACAGTGAAGAAGAATCGGAAGAAGAGAATTCAGATACTGACAGTGATATTTTGGGAGTTCATTTTAATACTTAAAATTGGTGTATTAATTGATTATTAATTATTAATATTATTATTAATGAAAGAGTGAATTGAACTATAACTTCTTTTTTTTATTTAGTAATGTGGACATATGAAATGGTTTATAGTGTTTAAAATTTTTAATTGTTTGATATGGCGAAAGAAAAACAATACACTTCAGCTGGAGATAAGAACATTTTTATTTTCCTCATGTTGAGTTACTTGTCAAGTATTTACTTGTGTTTCACTTCCTAAATTAGAAATTGTATTTCGCTGTATAATTTCCTAAAACTTTACAAGCTCTTACACTATAAAGACATTACGTTCAGCACGGAATAAATAAACTCTGAACACAGTAAATTTTGTACATTGTCAACATGAAACGAGTGTACGTAGTTCGTAAACTTCATCCGCCTCACTCACATACTACTACCGTCTCACTCACTCCCATCTGTGCAGCTCACGGGCAATTTCGATTCAGTTTAGCTGTACCTAGGTATCTGAACTTATTAACTACATCAAATGAATTACTCTCTGTGGATAAATTATATAGATTTCTTTTCCTTTCTGATGCAGAAATCAGGATGTGTTTAGTTTTGCTGACATTTACATCGAGTCCCATTCCAGCTGATTTTCTATTCAACTCCTTATATACCTCAGCTAGCTGTTGTCTTTAACTGGCTATTATCACATCATCAGCATAAGCACATATTTGGCTTGTCTTATTTAATATTGTTCCTTGTTGATCTATGTCCTTAATGGCATTATGTATCGCAATTATAAAGAGGGTGGCCGTTAAGCCATTAGCTTGCTTAACTCCCTTATTAATTGCAAATGATTCTTTTTCATGCTTAATTTTGGCTTTTGTGAATCTCATGGCCATCTTTGTCAACTTTATAATTTTCAAAGGAATTTCCTGCATGGCTTCATAAAGTGTTACTCTTCGCACACTATCAAATGCCTGTCTAAAGTCCACAAAACAGCATATGAAAATCTATATTGTGAACAAATGATCAGATTTCCAATCAGAAAAACCACATTGGTCTAGGAAAAAACCCTAGTCTTTTTTCTGCCCATTGTTGAAGCCTTTCAATAATTATAGAGGTCAGTATTTTGCATGGAGTGCTGAGTAACATTATGCCTCCATAATTGTTACAATTCAGTTTATTTCCCTTCTTATAAATTGGGCATATTATTCCACTGCTCTTTCAGGCATTATTTCTTTTATCCAGACCATACGAATTGGATGATTAAATGGGCATTAACACGAGGCTAACGAGATAGACAGGCTATGGCGTGCGGCTCGCATTTTCGTGTGACGTCACGCAGATGGTCTGACAGCTCTACAGCGTGAATTTAAGTCTATCCACGGATTGATTTTTATAAAGAGCAATGTTTAGAAACATGCATAAAAATTTAAACAGTTACACAGTAAATGCAATGAAGATATAACTCTGAACCACATTTATACAAGACACTGACAAGACAAGTCAGATACGACATTCCTTGTACTTACTACTGCTGGGGTCTATAACCGAAGTAGTTTGGCCCCTTAAAACAACAATCATCATCATCATCTTACTACTGCTATAATAGTATTATGATATTATGTTACAGCCGACAGTCATGATAATACATTCTTCAGAATAATTAAACTCAGTCACTACAAAAGTAATACTATACAGCTTACCTTGAAATGGAGTTCTTAAAAGACATTTTAATCACATATTCCTTAAAAGTTTCTTGCAGTGGTATTGACCACTTAATTTTATTTTGGTTTCCTACAAAATTAAATCTCAGTACCAGACTTGCCATTTATATTTATATTTTGGAAAATATTAAGAACCTTGAAAAATAAAAGAGAAACTTAAGTAAAATGAATTTAAGGTTATGGAAAGTGAACTCAAATTATGCCATTTTCAAGTTTTCAGTTTTTTAACTTTTCTTGAAGTGTCTTTAGAAGCACACAACTGGTCATTGTTGTTATTAACAAGGTTATTTATCAAAATTGTATTCACACAAAGGGCAACACTATGAGTTTGTCCATAAGGGTCTTCTTATGGAAACATTTACACTCACTATTCTGCATATCTGACCTGAGTAATTTAATGCTGCAAATTTTATGAGCTACTGAGAGCTGTTTCTCACCTGACAAGAAATCTTGAATATAATCTTTTGTTAATAATGACATTGTATACCATGCCAAACCAACAATAAAAACTACTTTATCAGTAGGTAATGTTAATTTCCCCCTGTCCAAGTCCTTTAGAAAGTCATAAGACAAATCAACTTCCACTTCTTTGTTTAATTGGAGCCAAGAACTGCAAATATCACATCTTGATTTATGTAGAACCTGTCTAGCAGCAAATCCCCCTAAATATGTCAATATTGGCACAGTATCATTTGGAATGACATCCATTTCAAAGTCTTGGTCCACATTATCCAAAAAGCTACTCAGTTCAACGTCATTGTCATAATTCTGTTGGGTGGGTAACAAATCTTTTAGGTTTACATTAACATTTTGAGCAGCAAAAAGCACAGCATTCTTGAACCTCAATTTTCTTTCATTTTCTAGTATCTGTAGGTAAGTGATGTAGTAATTTGCACCACTTAGTTGTCTGTAGCATCCAAAACGACTCTCCAAATTGTCACTCTGAAATTTGCTTAGCAAGAGATAATCAACTCTGTATTTGTCAAATAAATATGGAATAATTTCAAGGAGAGATTCTAAAGTTGTAATCAAGGACTGAAATGTCTGAGCAGTTAACGCATTTATTATTGGAACGGAGACTCTCAAAATTTTCAGCCAATGACACATTTTATTTAGAAATTGCACTTGCATGTCTGTTGGACTTCTAATTGCCTCTCTATAAGGATCATTAAATCTTTTCCCTTCAAACACACTCTTAACATTAACAATTTTCCACCAGTTAACAATGACATTAAGGAAAATTACAGTTTCATTTATCTGTTGAGAAACATTAGGCAGATCTTTCGTAGCATGTTTCAAGGCCACAATATTATTATCATTAAAAAATTTTCAGTGCGAAGCCCACATTCTGTTTCTGAATTGCTGATGGATATAGTACTTTAGCAGAAAGTGTATGTACATACTAACAAGACATTCTTTTTGTTTTTCATACACTAATTCTAAATGTCTGTACTGTGCACATAGTATTTTAGAGGGATCATTCATGTCAGTATAACACAAGGTTTTGTTTACATTTCTTTTGGTTTGCCAATTATTCCTAATGCACTTCAAAATATGGACAGTGTCAAACATAAAAAAAAAGCCTCCGAGACGAGTCTAATGGATGCAAAATGCTAGGCTGCAAAGTTTTATTTGGTGTCATAAGTTCATATGCCTTTCTGTTAACAATATTATTGTCAGCAATTAGACTAATAACTTGAAAACCAATTCTTTTCAACATGTTCAAAACATCTGCGATGAAAGACTTCAACTGCTCACTAGTCATATTAATAACTGGTATAATGGCTACTACATCTACATATTTTGATAGAAGGGAGGATACCATGAACACTTGAGCTGTTTTAGCACATTTATGAGCATCAGAATAACTACTCCCATAAATCTCACCACCTTTAAATGAGAGTTGAGGTTGAATATATATTTCATCCATCACCAGAGATACTAACAGTTCATGTGGTTTCAAGTGTTTAATTCTGCTTTCCAAGTAGGAACTGCTATTGGATGGCAATTCAAAAGAAGAAATTAGTCTTTGCAGGGTACGTGGGTGAGGTAAAATGAGTAAATCGCACTTCCTTAATGCATTATATGCAGATGAGGAGTGAACATAAAGTGTAGGGGCTAGTATCATACTTTTGTTATCATAAAACCTGTTATTTTTTGGAGCCTGTGATAGATTTAGTTGTCCTACAATAAATTTCAAATGTTCATTTTTATCATAATTAGGCAAGGACTCTAACAGTTGGACAGCACAATCTACTTTATCTCCAACAGTAGGCACTAATTCACCATTTTTAATCTGTGACATGATACTGTCCAAAATATGTAAAGAGTTTAACTTCTTGGTTGTATTTAAAGTATTAATTGGATAAACGTTGTTCATTTGAACATTAAAAGACAAATCAGCATTCACTGTTATAAAAGATGTAACACAAGGTGTCCCATTATTGATACCCAGTAGACAAATTAAAATCTTTGTCTCATCCTCAATAATTGTCCATTTACTGCACTGTATTTGTCGTGCATTTAAAAATGAAAGGATATCACTTGTACCACTTATGGAATCACGCTCCATGTGTTGTTTATTTGATACAATGCTTTCCCTAATAGCCTGGTTTAAATGTTCATCTTCTACATCAGCAAGGCATTTTACTTTAGGAATAGTTTTAGAACAGTATGAAGGTGTGTTAGGAAATATAGTTGGCATAGCATTTTCTGTAAGCTTAGGTATTTTTCTATGATATTCTATTAATTCTCCTTTCATTGTAGTAACTCTGTCTATTCTAATGATACACGATTCATCAAAATGTTTTATGCAGATAGTGGGATTTTTTAATTTTGAAAAATCTGTTGGAATGTTTCTCAGCCATGTCTTCCAGAGATTTTCGTCTTTTGGCAGTGAAAATGTAGAAGTCCTACCTGTTTCAGTATCATAATTTGATCTACATCCAAAGACACTACAATGTCGAGGCATTCTGTAACAATGAAAGAAAGAAAACAGTCATTACATTACCTTTCTGGTCCCACCGTATGATGATAGGTTATGTTAGGTTATGAACTCGTGTGGAACAGGAGAAAATCACTGCACTAAACACTTAAAACAAATACTAGATGAAACTACATAATTTCACGTATGTATTGTAATAGAACTTACTGTATTTATGAGAAACACACGATAAAGTAATGTATCACATTTGTAAAATCTGTTACGAATGCCGGCAAACCGAGATCGTTCTCCGTATATTACATCAATAGTTATACACTATAGCAATAAAAACACTGAAAATTAATTTTATTATAACTTAACGATATCATTGCTTCACTTATAGAAGTCACTAAAAGAAACAGAACATTAATTCATTGAAGAAAAACCACACTACACAAAGCAGTCACAGCCTCTACGCACACCAAACTAAGACCCAGTGAAACAGCTGATTCCTGCCCGCCAAGGCCTTTCTATTTCGTCGGCTACGGCATTAACAGTTTTATCCCCATGCTTCAATAATTCTGCGGGTAGATTGCTTTGCAACTGCCACTTCTGTTTCATTTAGTGTGGGGTAATCTACCACGTAATCACCATCATCTGTTGTTTGAACTCCCATTTCTTCTTCCTGTTCATCTTAATTCAATAGCTCCTTACAATGTTCCATCTGATACTTGGCATTTTAAAAGACCTGGCATAATATTAGCTACCATAAGACATAGTAACTTTAAATTGTGTTAGTTAAATTAGGTTGTTAAGAATTGTAGTTGATTAATAAAGATGTTAAAATAACAATTTTGATATGTAGATGCCTAGCTAAGCATTTTAATAATGTCGTGGAGTTAAATTGGCTAGGAACATGAAAATAATGGTAGATAAGTGGATTGTATTTAAACACATTTATTGTACGTAAATTAGTACAAATCGATTTAGATTTGATGAAGGTTAGCTAAGCCTTCAGGCATCATGACGTATAAGAAAAAATTATATTTAAGAAATGAACCGCAATTATGCAACACTAAGACAAAACATGAAATAATTTAGGCCAAAGGCCCTACATAATATGTCGCGACATGAAAATAATTAAGCCGATAGGTGAAACGCAACGAGCGTAGCTAAACGATTGTTGTGTTTGAAAAGCTCAGAGCACTGTGTCCGCCATATCTGCCAGTAGCAGTAAAATTAAATTATGAATCAGATTAGCCAACCTTCCATCAATATAATTCCCACACTACAAATACCAACATTATTGTACATAACTGCCCGCAAAAAATCTAGCGATTTTTTTTGTAATACATTGTTAACAATCTATATTATAAAAAGAAAACACAAGCATGTATGTTCTTACTAATGGAGATTAACCATTAGTAATTTGATGTCTTAATTATCAACATTGGAATGTCAGATAACAAAGATTATAACATTAAGTTGTCCAGAAATAAAACCTTGGACTGGTAGATAATGATAAAGTTAAACAGGCCAAAGTTTGCTTGCAAACTGACTCATACATGATTATAAACATGCATGAATCAGCACACATGCATACAATGCAGAACATGATAGCTTGATAATGAATAATCTGTGATTCATCCTTTGATGGGCCAGATTTAAATTGCAAATATTTATGCAAATCATGATTAATAATTTAAGCCAGTCAAAGCCAGCTGATTTATACATAATAAGATTGCATATTATATGAAATGAATAAACAAAGATTATTACAAAACGTTACATGCATATAGAAACAGATTAAGCATAACGCTGTTAGTATAATAATTAAATAGCGCATGCTATACCAAACAGTTGCAAGAATGCACAAATACATTGACATGCAAGAATAGATGATACATTGTTGCATAGTTACAAGTATATAAATGCAATAACATGTGTGTCATAATCACAAAAATACATGATAGAATACAATAGAATATATGTGTGTTGCATAATTACAAAATACATGAATACAAGGCATAAAATACAATATAATAGTACAAGTGACAAATGCAGCAAATATGCATATAAATATGATACATGGTTTGTATAGTTACAAAATACATGTGAATATTATACAACAAGATACATAACATAAGAATTAATACCATCAATAGACATAATACATAAACCACTACCAATAGCAAATATGAATATACAAAGGACATAGTATATGTGTTTTACAGAGTTATCAATACATGTAAATACAAGAATAAGTACAGTACACTACAATGACAATATAATAAAGTATAAATATAATAATATAATGCATGTTTGTACAATTACAAAATACACGTGAATTTGATATATGAGATGCACTACAATGAGATATCAATATATAACGTGTTAAAAAATGTTTGTGACAGCACATATCACCATAATTGAGGTTGGCTGAACTATAATAAACAATTAAGTAATGAAAAAAGCTCGTGGCCAAATAAAACATAACGTTGTGCTAAGTAGTTACATTGATATAGTGTCTACGGTTCGTCCCGCGCTGGCAACAAACATAACTTGTGAATTGGTCTGCGAAAGGTGCCAACAGGCGTGCGAACGTCAACTACCCTAATTAAATTGTCTGGTCCGGGAAATGTGGCTGTGATTACCCCAAATTTCCATGCTAATGGAGGCAAGTTATCTTCGATTAGAAGGACCAGGTCACCAATGGAGACGTTTTCTTTAGCGAACTTCCATTTGTGACGCTGTTGCAATTGGTGTAGGTAGTCGCGCGATCATGATTTCCAGATAGCTTGGACAAACTTTTGGAGAAGTTGCCAATGGCCGAGACGAGAGATAGGAACGTGTAACAAATCAGGATCAGGTATTGCCGTTAATGGTGCACAGATTAAAAAGTGGCCAGTGGTAAGTGGCACTGGATCGTTTACATCCGACGAAACAGCAAATAATGGACGTGAATTTAGACAGGCCTCTACCTGTGATAAAACCGTAGTAAACTCCTCAAATGTGAGTATAGACTTGCCGACAGTGCGGCACAAATGATATTTCAAGCTCTTTATAGCGCTTTCCCAAAGCCCACCAAAATGAGGTGACGAAGGAGGAATGAATGACCACTTAATACCGTGAGAAGTTGCAAATGATTGAATTGTTAAAGTGGTATCCTTGTTATGCCAAAGATTGTAAAGGTCACGCAAGACGTTGCGGGCCTTCCTAAAGTTCGTGCCATTGTCAGAATACAATTGGCTAGGTATGCCCCTACGGGCCATGAAGCGACGTAAGGCGGCTATAAAAGCATTGGCTGTGAGGTCGGAAACCAATGCCAAATGAATGGCCCTAGTGGCTAAGCAAATGAATAGAGCCACATATGACTTGGACAGAGTCCTAGATCTCTGCCCGCCATGACGGATCATGAAAGGACCACCATAATCCACTGCACAAAATAAAAACGGCCTGGAGGGAGTAACCCTAGGAGATGGCAAGACACCAAGCCTTTGAGCTTGATATTTAATATTGAATCTGAGACATTTGACGCAGCTACGAATGATGGAACGAATCACTATCTTGGCGTTAACAATCCACCAGCATTGACGAAGTGAATGATGGACAAGTTGAGCGCCAGCGTGGAGAAGTCGAATATGCTCACTCTCAATTATGAGGCGAGTGATGTGAGCCGAAGGATGCAAAACAGTAGGATGCTTATTATCATAGGGTAGCTGCAACTGCTGTTGACGTCTGCCGACACGCATGATGCCGAACTCATCAAGAAATGGGTCAAGAGAAGACAGTTTACTCCTTATAGAGACAGAAGCTCCATTTCGAAGGCAATTAAGCTCAGTAGCGAAATGGATCGACTGGGATTGCTTTATGAAAAAGTTAAGTGTAGAATGAATTTCAGTAGGGGTGAGAACTCCCGAAATTTTCTTTGCCTTTAAGGATCTAGCACTTTTGATAAATCGAAAACAATAAGTGTACACGCGGGTCAGTCGGTGCAACGAGGAAAAATCCTTGGAGAGATCAATAGGTAAGATAGAAATTAGAGAAAGCTTGGAGGCTTGTTTCTCCTCAACGGAACATTCAGGAAGCGGCACATTAGAAGGTGAAAAAACATTGGGCTCAGAAGATTGAAACAGACAAGTAGGACCATGCCACCAAAGCGAACAATCGCGCAAAACGTCAGGGTGACATCCTCTAGAAATAATGTCCGAAGGATTATGTTGCGAATCAATATGATGCCATGTGTGGGTTTCAGTGAGACGCTGAATCTAAGCAACACGATTAGCGACGTAGGTCTTCCACCTAGAAGACTGAGCATGAATCCAATAAAGAGATACCATGGAATCGGAGGAGAGGTGTACGCTATTGACAAAGGAACGGAGAGCAGAGGTGACCTTGAATAGAAGTCACGATAACAACAAACAAGCACAGAGCTCATTGCGGGGTAATGAAACCTGTTGAAGTGGAGCCACACGAGATTTAGAACACAAAAGGTGACAAGAGGCCAATAAATCTTGATAAATAACTCTAATGTAAATGCAACATCCATAACCCTTTTCAGAGGCATCCGAGAATCCATGTAATTCAATTAACTTGGGCTCAGACTTGCTGCGTATAGAGTGTGGAACAATAATTTCACCAATTAAATACAACTTGTCGCATAATGAACGCCAATACGAATATAATTGCTCAGAAATTGGCTCATCCCAACCAAGACTGCACAACCACAGTTGCTGCATAAACTGTTTGAAAAGGAAAACAATTGGACCAATAAGTCCCAATGGGTTGTAGATACCCGCTATAATTGACAGGATTCTTCTCTTAGAAATACTTGAATCAACTGGAAGTCACTTGATGTCAAACATGAATGAATCTGCAGCGTTGTTCCAAAGAATGCCCAATGTGCGCACATTGCCTTGTTTGTTTAACGGAAGTGATGAATTACCATGATTAGTGACTACATTTGGCTCATTTGAGGCCCATTTATGTAGAGTAAAGCCATATTGACTCAACAATGTATTTGAGTCAGATTTTAATTTGATCAAATTAGAAATGGTGTCTGCACCGGTCAACAAATCATCGACATAAAAATCATTAATTATAGCTGAAGCAGCGTCAGGATGTAACCCCACTTTATCTCGAGCAGTTAAACAAAAAGAATATTTCTTTTTGTAAAGAGGGGCCACAAGTTAATTAAAACTAGGCTAAGGCCTAGAGAAGCTAAAAATTGCGCTGGATCCAGTGAGGCGGGACTTGCAATGAAAACTCAAGAATTAAATAATTAACAAATCCCTTTTTATTATTCTATCTCATAACAATTTAAAAATGAATAAATAAATACAACAGTAATCTTTAATTCCCCTTTAAAATAGTTAAATAAATAAGTATACTCTCTCAACAACGCCACCTGAAAAATATTAACTGAATCCAAGAAAATAATTGCTATGTCACTCTATCAGTGAATTGAAAATTTAAAATAATAATTAACCTTGAAATAAAGCTCCCATTAAACTATTTAATAAAATATAAAAATTTATTTTATATTTTCCTTTTAGAATAATGTTAAAGGTGACAATTCCTATACTTGTTATAAGGTTAAATTAAATAAATAATTTCCTTAAAGAAATGATCAGCAACTATTATTGAGATAGAATACCTCCCTTAAAAGAAATGAAAAGGATATACCCACATGCCTACATGTGTTAACCTTCTGTTGTAAAAAGACATTGAACAATAAATCCCTATATCCCAAGTTCCCACCAAAAGTACAGAAAATGTATAATAGTTATAACCCCCAAAAATGTACACAGAAATATACACACATAACATGTTCCACAAGACAAAAATACATTATACAATAGTATACATAAAATACATAAAGGTCTCTTGCCACGCCCTTTTTTATATTACCCTTCTGGTGTATATAAATTCTAACTTTTCTTTTTATACGAATCCCAATTAGGATTAGAAATTTACTTTTATAATTGTACCCACATGGTGTGGGTTAATTGCACGTCATGTGTATAAGAGAATGCTAAAGCCCAAAGTGGTCTCCAGGACATAAAAATTTAAAACCAAGTGCCTAAGTGGCTAAGTGCTTAAGTACTTAATTACGGTAGAAATAAAAATTGTTTAAAATAATTAACGCCCCCCAGTTATCATAATTAGTATAAAGAATTTATATATACTTAAATAGGGCCAATTAATGAAAAGAGAAAAATTGCACAATATTAGCACCTTATAAAAAAATACACTTGGGTCAGAGACGGACATGTTCATTCAACTTTCGGCTTGTCTCAACAAACTTGTCTCGACAAACAAGTCTCGACAAACAAGTTGAAAAGTGTTTCGACATGCATAGCTTGGTTGAAACTAGTTAAAAATTCACCTACCTCCCCAGTAATCTTTTTATACAAATGAAAAAACTGATTTTAAAATAAGAGAATATATATATATATATATTTTTATACCTAGTGAATTGAACATGAGAAATTACTAATAGCAAAAACTGGCTTAAAATCTGTAGAGAAACCCCTATAATGAAATGAGTGGAAATCTATGTTGGATGCTGTCTTGTAACCATCTCAGTCTCTGAACTGACAATCTACTATAAATATACTGAAATTTTACAATTAAATTTTTTATTCAGTGTACACACTAAACTGTCCCCTCAATTGGGGATCCAAATGAATGTTTAACTTGAAATGTCGAAACTGATGGTTATGAATAACTGGTCACTGTATGATGGTTGACTATGTGTGTAAATAATAATTGGATAGTTATCACCTGATTTCAGTCATGAAGGGTTTTTTGGAGTGACAAACTTGTGGCCGACATTATTAGGTGTTAGTGTGGTTGTGGTGATCTAATTCTCTCTGGTATCGAGTGGAGCTTCTTGATGTTCAACGTTCAGCCATGTAGCAGGACTATCTTCTCTGTTCGGCGGACCCTGCTTACACATTATATTTTTAGTCAGAGACCACACACAAATGCCCCCACTGTTTGGACACCCTCCAAAATACATAATATATAAAGTCAACCTCTAGTTATGTGCTACATAATTAACTGGATCAAGTTTATTTGGCCAACATGCCTTATTTAAAAATCTTTATAACAACAATTCTTTATAATTTTGCACCTCACCTAATGTGAGTTACTTGTTTGCAATATAACAATTTATTTTGGCTCTGTAACCTCTCATAAACTTATTACTTAGAGTGAATATATATATATATATATATATATATATATATATATATATATATATAGTTACCACGTGGTGAAGGATTTGTTTAAAAGGCATAGTTTTTTACTACACATAATTTGATAGGGACATCATTTATATTTAACGTGCCTGAGTAAGTTCCCATATATATGTATAAGGTTTTACGGCTAAGTGCAGCAAAACCTTATAGCACTTAACTAACAACGCATTGTGCAATAGGTTAAGTGCGCAACCCAATCTCGTTACATCGGTGTTAATTAAAGTTTAAACTCAAATATTTTGTGGTCAATGTACTTTAGGTTTTAGGGCCGAGATTCTGACACTCCAATAATCTAGTTTTATTAGCTTATAAAAACTTTACGAACAATTGCGTATTGCACTTATACACGATGCAACAAGTGGGCAGGCTTACTCAAGCTTATTTAAAAACACTGTTTTCTTCCGTAAAATATAGAATTTAATTAATATAAGGTAATCAAGACTTACCGCAGCCGTTTACAAATTATCTCTTCATTAGGTTGAAGAAGTTGTAGCTAAAATTCTTCATCTCTCCACCAGAGAGAATAAAATGTCGATCGTCACCCACGCGGTATGTAGCCAGACAACCCTTAACAGAAATTTCAGCTCCTTGTCCGTTTGGGTAAGGAAAATCTCACCAGGACGCAGCACCGCTTTTTAATACTGCTGGAAAACTCGGCAGATGCCGACACTGATCGGAAAGTGGAGAGTAGAAAACGGTAGTTTCTCCTATCCGCGGGTAGAGCGCAGCACTAATTATGGCTTTAATTCTGTACTGCCCTTAACTACCAGCGGTATTTCATTAGTTTCACATTGTTTTACCGCTAGATAGCAGCCCAGTTTAGGATCGTCAATTACTTCTCTCCAATTGTAAATAAGTGAACTAGCGCTGAAACTTTTGACTCAGCACAAGGAAATGAAGCTTCACTATCCTTACCAATCTGAATGAGGCAGCGAGTTGCCAAGAATGAAGCGCTAGCAGTACCGTACGTTACAGTACGCAGCACGAAATGTTTAAATTGTTCAAGCGAAGAATCGTGCCATAGAATACGTTGGTAATGACAATCGTTATCAGAAACTAGAATTTGCCGATACATCTTCTCGATGTCAGCGATTAGAACATAATTGTGTGTACAAAATCATAAAAGAATGGAGAAAAGATCTTGCTGGACATTTGGGCCCACTAACAAAATATCATTGAGAGATAGACCATTGCTAGTTTTAGCAGAACCATAAAAAACGACGCGAAGCTTCGTCGTGGAACTAGAATATTTAAAAACGGCATGATGAGGTAAATAGTAGGTATTTGAAACCTTGGAATCAACAGAACAATCTTCAACCAGCATCATGTGGCCAAGATCCTTATATTCCTGTATGAAATTTGAATATTCACGCGCAAGATCAGCATCACGCTTGAATCTGCGTTCTAAACTTAAAAATCTCGCTTCAGCGGTAGCATAGGAATCACCCAGCTGGGCATTATCAGAAACAAATGGCAGTGAAACGACAAATCTGCCTTCATTATTACGATTAGTAGATTTAACAAAATGTTCTTCGCAAACTGAGTCATTAACAATGGGTGCATTGTCAAGAACGGTTTCAGTCTCCCAAAACTTCTCAAGAGACGCTAGAATTTGATCATCGTCGTTTCTTGCCAAAAACGAAACAGCAGGTCCCTTAAAATGACAATGCTTAGGCAAATTGCCTGCTAGAATATAGCCTAACTTAGTTTCTTGTATGACAGGAAAGTTAGGACCACGAACATATTTGTTTGCTTGAATCAAATCTAAATAAAACTGCGCTCCCAACAATATGTCTATGTCAGCTGATACATTAAAATTTGGGTCAGCAAGGAAAATATTATCTGGGATATTAAAATGTTTTACGTCAAAAGATTGTGCTGGAAGTTTATGGGTTAAAGTAGATAACACTTCACATTGAGCATTAAAAGTAAAATTTTGATAACGGGAAACAATACAAACTGATACCAAATTATTAGTGCAACATGTTGCATTATTAATACCTGAGATTGGTATATTAGATTTGGTTAAATTAAGTTGAAATTTTTTTGCAAATGATGCAGTACAAAAATTAACTTGCGACCCTGCATCTAGTAGGATTCGCACAAGTTGCTTGTTACCAGCGCGGTCGATAACAAATGCGAAAGCCGTAGATAAAATAACATTGTTCACTGATTGCAATTTAAATGAGCAGTAATAACTACTGCTGGCAGGACTGTAATTTAGTTCCGTATTTATATGAGGTAGTGTATGGTGCCGTCTCGAACAGACCTTACACGAATACTTGACTTTACAATTAGGAGAAAAATGATCTGGTCTCAGACAATTAGTGCAGCATTTGTGCTTTAGTATAAATTGCCTTCGTTCCGATACGCTCAAATCGCGAAATTTGTCACACATAAATTGGGTGACTTGCCTTGCAGTATAGGCATGAATAATTATTTGAAGTAGAATGATAGCTTTTAAATACAGTGCTGCCAGCAGAGTTTTGTAACTTAGATTTTTCAGACTTATGGTTAAATTTTAGAATCGGTTTGTTAAGCTGCTGTCCAGCTTCCAGCGGTAGCGTGTTTTCTAATAGTTGCCTACGGTCATTTAGAAATTGTACACAATTCTGGAAATTGGGAAGATTTTCAGAATCTATAGATTCTTTCCATAGTTTAAAGGTGGAATGATCAAGTTTTGTTGACAATAGCTGTATGACAATAAGTTCAAATGAATCTACTGACAATTGCATGGCTGTCAGAGAATTGACAGAAGACGTTATGGCATTTGTAAATTCTGCTAAACTTTGTACAGAGTCCTTGGTTGTAGATTTTACTTCTAATAAATTTTGAATATAGTATTTGGCTAATATAAATTTATTGTCATATCTAGCGGACAGCAAACTTAACGCTATTGAATAATTTTCGTGAGAAATAGGCAAAGCCTTGATTAAATCTAGTGGTTCATTTTTAAGAGATGAATATATGTAGCGTAATTTTTGTACTGAGGTTAAGTCTGATCTAGCATCTACCAAGTCTAAAAATATCGAATAGAAGTGCTGCCATTCGAGAATGTTAGTTGTGAAGCAGGGCAGCTTGATAGGTTTTAATTGAATATTGCTACTTAATGTCTGAGATTCAGCCTGGATGTTAAAAGTGTCTAACAGTTGTAAAATCTTAGCCTCGGTTGAATACAAAAGCTCTTCAACCTCGACTCTGTCCTCTTGGGCAGTATCTATGTCTCTAGAAATTAGTTCGATCTCAGACTGGACCTCATCGTATTTTTTGACAAACCTTTTAAACTTTCAAGTCTTACACTTAAAAAATGCTTGGTATTGCTATTTTTGTCAAAGTTAACTATTGCAGAATTAATTCTCACTATGGCAGACTTTAAGCCGCCTCTCTTCTTAACTAACACTCTTACACTTTCTTCCGTCATTTTTTACGCACCTTTTATTGATGATATTGATGTCGTGTATTCGGTGAGGCGTCTTGCAGCGTTGAGGCCGTGCAGCAGATGGTAGTGACACGCACAGACTGGATGGATGAATACTCTCACAACTTGAAACCGCTCAAAACCTGGCGTGTAGGCATTGACACATGGATTTTTTATATACTATGGTGCTGTCCATGAAGTCCAATCTCAGCAACGAAAGAAGTGTTGAAATAAATACCGACACGGTCGGATCAGTGAACATACTGATTCGCCCGTGATGGCCAGAAATTGGATTAAAAAATATTTAAGTGAGAAGCCGCTTCGCGAGGTATAAAGTTGTAAAAGAAGGTTGAATGATAGATCCAGGCCCGGAGTGACCAAAAAATGTTAAGAATTGTAGTTGATTAATAAAGATGTTAAAATAAAAATTTTGATATGTAGATGCCTAGCTAAGCATTTTAATAATGTCGTGGAGTTAAATTGGCTAGGAACATGAAAATAATGGTAGATAAGTGGATTGTATTTAAACACATTTATTGTACGTAAATTAGTACAAATCGATTTAGATTTGGTGAAGGTTAGCTAATGACATCATGACGTATAAGAAAAAATTATATTTAAGAAATGAACCGCAATTATGCAACACTAAGACAAAACATGAAATAATTTAGGTCAAAGGCCCTACATAATATGTCGGGACATGAAAATAATTAAGCCGATAGGCGAAATGCAACGAGCGTAGCTAAACGATTGTTGTGTTTGAAAAGCTCAGAGCACTGTGTCCGTCATATCTGCCAGTAGCAGTAAAATTAAATTATGAATCAGATTAGCCAACCTTCCATCAATATGATTCCCACACTACAAATACCAACATTATTGTACAAGGTAGAACTTGGGTTTAACTCAGTACACTTTGGCTAATTGATAGCCATATGTTTTCAAACAGATTATTTTGTTGGATTGTGGCTATGATACAGGCAGTACCATTTTTTCACTTGTGGCATGTTGGGTTTTAGACATTCTGAAAGGTTAACTTTGTGTATACTTACATATATGTGTAAAAGGAGGTGACAGTATTAAAATTCTAACTCATTTTTAAAACAAATTACTAAAATGAGAAGTTTGCAATGCATATCACTTCTAACAGACAAATTCATAGAAAGCAGATAAAAGTAAAAGTGAGAGGCAGCCATGTTTCTTCAGAATGCTGATTGGCAGATGCTGCCTGCATTCACAAGACATCTTCAAGAAACATCTAAGAAAGTTGTTAGTGGCACATGAATATTGAATCTAGCCTGGATATTAGGAAGGCAGTAGCACTATTTGTGTTAAGATTTGACACTGACTTCCCTTAAAGTATTGCCCGTTTGTTTGAAGATTTGAAATTATCATCTATTGTTGGTAACAAACTTAAGACTATGTGTGAAGGTTTCTTCACCTGGTGACAGGAACCTCCTGATATCCTGTTGTCACTTTGCCCATTTAGTCCTTCCATGTGTGCTTGAAACTTACCTGAAATTCCTGTGGAATGGATCGATATAAGAAAGTATGATATTCTGACTGTTGGTGGCTTTGACTAGGTTGACGATCTTTTTTTGTAATTGTCATTTTTATGCCACAGCCAACATTAGTTTCATTGTAAAGATTATGGATTGCGTGAACATAAATCAGTTAAATACATAGTTGGATCCTGCATACTTAAAATTATACTATACAATGATGGATGACTGAAGATTGGTGTGGGTTGTGAAGGAGTGGTCACATTGTATCCACCTACTGAAATTGAGATCAAGAGCACGCATTAGATAAAACAATATTGATTGCTTTGTATTCCCTGCTGGAGAGTACTCTGCTACAAAATATTTGTGTACAGCAGTTGTAATTTTGAACATCAACATAAATGTTACAGCTGAACCCTTTAAGGCTGCAGTAATCAAGTCTATGTGAGACAATATTCCATCAATAGAGTACCAAACTTTCCAAGATGGTACTCTGAGAAACTGATTTCTCTTCTAGCAAAAGGAAAAAGTTGCACATAGGAAGTTTAAGGGATGTGGTATGGAAAGTGTCTGTCTTGTTTTCCCCATCTCAGAAGAGATGTCAGAAAGGAACACTTGACAATAAGCTTCCAATAAAACCTGTGTCTATAGAAATCTGAATGAGTCCAAAGCTACAAATGGAAATATTTAAAGCTGACACGTGCTATTGTGTGTTTCTGTGGTGTCTCGTCCATCAGATCTGTGTAATAGATTTGGGAAGTACTTCACTTCTGTTTATCAGAAGGCTGATCAGGATAACATGAATTTTTGTCTCTTGTGTGCTGATTGTGGAGAGATGAATGTTGTTAGTAGCCCTTCCATCTTGGTCACCCAACTTCTTTCAGTAATAAACGTTCTAAAGGTAAGCATTGTGTAACTTTATAAATAATTTGAAAACAAAACGATTAGTTACCCGATTCTGACAAAACTTTTTACTTTGCACTTACCTTAACACAAACAGAAGATCCAAAATTACTCAAGGTCGCCACCAACATTTTTTAAAAGGAAAATGTGGAAACCTTGTTACCCTTTACCCGTTAAAGAATTTAGATAATTTCTATTCCTTTATTTCAGAAGTTCTCACAGGCTCGATTAGGCGACTTTTATCAGCACAGAAATTAGGATTTAGTAGTTAGGCATAATGACTACAATTAAAACATATTTATGTTAATAACCAATCTATTTTATTTTTTATTCAATATTAAACTCTCTTTCTTTCTCTTTCTTTTTATATGTTACTTCAACTAATCTCTATTATATAAAATTTCCCTATATTAATCTCTACTTACAAACCAGTACTCTTTTACTTTTTATTTCTCCCTTTTTCCCTCACACACACTCTCACACTCTTTACATTTCTGAATACCCCCCCGTTTATTGAGCTCATTATTTATTATTGTTTTGGCCAAATGAATTCGCTTTTACACTGTTACCTATATGTGCGTAGTATCCAAATGTTGCGCACGAGGGTGTCCGGAACCTTTTTCACTGCACACTCAAACTAACCATTTAACAAACTGTTATATTCTGTTGTAAAACTGTTGTTCACTTTGCCATTTTAAAACAATTATTACATTTTCTACTCTTTGGTAGGCCTACTTTAACACTTTTTCGGCCTACCAAACACTCATCTGAGACTACGTTTAAGTTACCTCCGTTCAGTATGAAGAGTTGTGCTGAACTGCGCGAGCTTGGGGCTCACAACTGTATACTATACCAGCCTTTGGGCGTATCGCCACGTGGTACCAAACGGATGACTTCATCATAACTCCTTCTCTCATTGGTTTATCGAAAGTTCGAGATCTCGCGAAAAGCCGGAAAGCAGTTCACATTGCCAACACGTGGTGAATTTTACGCAGCACAGCCACACGCTTTTACTATGACTCACGTATCCTTTGTTCCAACCCGTACCTGACACTAGTTGTCAACAAATATTATATAGACGGGTTTATTATTAAAAATGATTTTACCCTTTTTGCCCCGTTAAAATTGATAGGATTATCCATGTTGATTAAAGGCAGGTGCTCTCACCCCTGTTACAAAGAAATGTTCTAATACACTATCAAAGTGAAGGTCGCCAACTTCTATTGTTGGTACTATTATTCCAAAAATTTTTGAGAAGATTATATATAATACAACAACATGAATTGATTATTTAATGTAATTTAATTTGTGCTGTGCTAACATGTATCTAACATTACTGTTAGAATGTACCAATTACTGGGGTTTGGGTGTAATAGTAATAAGAGTAGTCATTAATTGAATTGTACGTGTTTTCATTAATTTATTCAAAAAAAAAATCACAAGTGTTTTTAAAATCGCACTTACTTCTCCATAAAATATTCATTATTGTTTGTTTAAACGTTTCTTTGTTGCAATACATTCATCATAAAATAAATCTTATATCCTATATTAACAAAAGTATATGCTAAACATTTATTTGTTAATCTAAAATTTCTCGACCGCTCAGTCTGACTGTGTGCATTATTGCAGTTTTGTTTTCTTTGCTTTATATATTTTTTTATTACATTACTTTATGCATTGCATACATCTTAATGTTTTATAAAAATTTTAATTTTTACTAAGAGAATTGTTATTCTCTTTCTATAACTTCCCAACTACTTTACTTTCTGCATTGCATGTAATATTATTCATTGATTACTTTATAAGGTTTAAATAAAAATTTACATTTACTAAATTACTTGTTAATCATCCAAGCAAAGATTTAAATTTACTTGAAATTAATTGTTCATCATCAAAAAAAATTCTTATTGACTTTAAATTATATTCTCTTATCTCTATCTACATCTAACATAACTTTTATTTATTTTTCTAAATTTTAAAATGTCTTTTCAATGTCTTTATTCTTTCATTTACAAATTATAAATTGGTTATTTGTCACCTCGATTCTGTAGATCATACCCATGTCCTCCGTTGATCTGTAGGTTCCCTTCAAATGGAGTTCCCTGCACGTTCTCTGGTTCCACTTGTCATCCTCCAGTTACTCGTTCCTCATGGTCCCATCTGGTTGCTGTAGTGTAGAGTGATACGTTGCTCTGCATCAGCTGCTGTTGTCCTAACAGATACCTCTGTTGCTCTGCATAGCATTCCTCTGCCTGATGTGACTCGTCGGTTGTCTAGAGTACTGAACGTTTGTGGTTGTAGACTTGTAGAGTATGTTTGATAATCGTATTTAAAAAAAATCAAAGAGTTACTGTTTGATACTTGGATGAACGTATTGTCCATCCGACTTTAGTCATTTTATTTTAAAAAAAAATGGCGTCGATACTGAACATAGCGTCCCACCGCTTCTGAAGACTGATTGAGAGTAAAATTGGCTCTCCTGGGCCCGTATTTATATTCAATCAAGAAACCACACCTGTCGGAACGGAATTCTGCATGTCAGAAACTGTCCATGGGGTCAGTTCCCCCACTATCGTCCAATTTCATATTTTCGCACATTTCTGCCAATTGCAACTTCTAATGCGAATTTCAAGGTGTTCTAACATTGTCTGATTTAATTACACATATTCTGTGTAACTACCATCGGACTCGCATAATTAGTGTAATTATTACGCTCTTAAAATTGCACAGAATTCGCACTGAACGTCCTAATCACACCGTTTTC
Source organism: Magicicada septendecula (assembly GCA_034769895.1). NCBI lineage: Eukaryota > Metazoa > Arthropoda > Insecta > Hemiptera > Cicadidae > Magicicada > Magicicada septendecula. The sequence goes on from CM068370.1 coordinate 500,533,155, forward strand.
CCACTGCACATGTGTATTATTTTTATGTATATTTAGAAGTCTTTGCAATTTTTCTAACATTTACGGTTTGCTTATAATTAAATAAAATGACTGTGATGCTTCTAAGTTAAGATATGGCCAAGAAGAGAACCTGAAAGTAGCAGTCATTCTACCAATTTCATTGGATGCTAAAGGGGAGTTAATTCAAGAAACAGAAGAGAATCCACATTTACAGTTGCTACTTAAAACAATAATGCATGGGTTTCCAGAAAGAGCCGATGAACTTCCTGCAGAACTGCGACATTACTTCAACTTCAAAGAGGACATATCTTAAAGGACTAATTTTTAAAGGTGAAAAAATTATAGTACCAAAAACACAAATACCCAGAATGTTACGCAGTATCCACCAAGGACATCTAGGAATCCAGAGCTGCTTAAGGAGAGCTCGTCAATCACTTTACTGGAGAGGACAATATGATGATATTGTAAAACTAGTCAGTGGCTGTTCTGTCTGCAAACAAACACAAAGAGACAATACCAAAGGTACAGTGCTAGTTAAAAGGATCCCCACACTTCCTTGGCAAATAGTTGCATCAGATCTATTTGAACTGAAAGGAAAAACTTATTTGGTGATCTGTGATAGTTATTCAGGATACTTAGACTTTCAACAACTAAAAAGTCACTCATCCTGTAAAGTTATCGAACAGTTTAAAAAATGGTTCTCCACACATGGTATACCAGAAGTGCTTGAAACAGATAATGGCACACAATACATGTCCAAAGAATTCAAGGACTTTCAAAAAAGTGGCGTTTTAACCATGTCATGTCCAGTCCACATCACCATCAAGGCAATGGTCTAGCTGAAAAAACAGTTCAAACTGCGAAGAATCTACTAAAAAAATGCAGTATTGACAAGTCTGATGTCCAACTTGCTCTCTTAAATTGGAGAAATACACCAAGAAACGACAGCTTAGGTTCTCCAAATCAACACCTTTTTAGCAGAATCACCAGATCACCGATACCCACAACAGACAGCAATTTAAAACCAAAAATAGTTCAAGGAGTCACATCCGAACTTGAACGTCTACGAAAGAAGCAAGCTAACAACAGGAACAAACACACTAAACAACCAGTTAATTATGAACTTAATGATAAAGTCAGACACAAAGTTGCTCACCGCCAATGGGAGGGAGCAAGGGTGATAGAAAAGCCTGAAAGTCTGCCAAGATCCGTAATCGTCCAAACAGGTCAAGGCCAAATTTTAAGAAGAAATTTCAGTCATCTGCACAAAACACAAGCAGACCTGGCCAGCAGTAAAGAGTTGTACTTCCTGAAACCAACTATGCTGACAAACCAACGGAAGTACAGGTTCAAGCACAAGCTCAATCACCTGCTGCCCATAAGTCACTCGCTGTATCCACTCTTACATCACCAAAGCCTAATGTCAACAGGGATACTTCAAAGTCCTGCCTCAATCAGCAAGAGAACCATTCGCAGCAGTCAAATCAACCAACCCCAGCGATCATCAAGAATTGGAAGAGTAATAAAACAAATAAATAGACTTGATTTGTGATACTTATTATATAATTTGAGTGTATGATCATAAATATTATTTAAGTATAAACCAATGTTCTTATTTATTTATAAAGAAAGGGAAATGTGACGTATAGACCTGGTTTTGGCGTAGCCCATAGCAACCACTTCATGTTTGTAATCGTTGTAATGAATAAATCACGTTTACTCCTTTATTTCAAATTAAGATTATTAATTATAGAACCTAACGTTACAGTATACCAGTTATTAGCAATAGTAATTAATAAAAAAAAGTGATTAATCTGGGACAATCAGTTGTCAATAAAAAAACAACGTAAAAAACAAATAAGTTTTTATTAAAACAAATATAATACACTTATGTTAATATTGTGGCACAATATAAATTATATATTACATGCTTAGTACATTACCTATAAACATCTTACAACTAATGATTTTTTTATTCAATATTTTATACAATAAATTTCATTAACAATTGTGATTACTTAAATACATAAAAATTTAAGTATATAAATTTACAGTTAATAATATGCTTGTAAATGTGTAGCCTATATTTTGTTGAATCTGCTTCATTTACAAGTTCATATTTTTCGTACATAATATTTATATATATTATTTTTAGATTAATACTGAAAATACACTTGTAGTATACAGTTGGTATCTAATAAATGATATCTAGCCCAATGACTATCTCTTGAAATGGAGTGCAGGTCCGTGTCAGTAATAACATTTTATTGTGATTCCACTTTACTCTTCTGAAACAAAATTTGTGATACAACCATTTAGATAAATAATTTTGTCTTGAATTTTATTATTATTGAGGTATAATTATAAGGGAAAGGTGAGAAGAGGAATTTTTTATAATAATTTTTAATTGACAACCAGATGTGTCAATTAAAAACCAAATTTGTTTATCGAAAACCTGAAATTGTAGTAATTTTATAACCTTATTAGAGAATAATTTTTAAAGATTGAGTTTGAGGAATTTCCTATATTCCTATTGTATCTACTTCTGTATGTACTTAAATCTGTGTTTTTGTTTATTTATTCTTGGATTTTGTTGTCCATGACGTGACCGTTGATTAACTAATTGTAAGTATAACACTACCGACTTGGAATACAAAGTTTTTTATTGGTGTGTTATACTTATAAGTATTTATTTATTGTTTAAAGATCATGACTGCAACCACCACATTTTTTTATATCACCAGCTGTCACTGCAATAATTCATTTGCTGCTTCTTAACATATAGCCTAACCAGTTGGCCTTCCCTTTTTTTAAATATATTTCTATATAATTGGATCTTTTCCGTTATCTTTATCATTCCGCTGCCTCATTTCTTATCATATCCGTCCTTTAAAACTCCTAAGTGATGGGTGGTTTCTTACGTACATTCTTACAGGTAAATCCTCTATTTGGACTTCTTCCATCGTAATATTTTCTTGCTTGACGTTTTGATCCTTATAACCTGTGATCATCCTCAGAAGGTAAACAACATAAAACAACTTACAATAAAACATTAAAAACAAAATGATGGCAAAATATACATAACTATGATTAAAATCTTTTCGTAACAATATAAGTCTTACAAACATTAAGCACAATATATAAGAATAAAATTTAAGATTAAATTAAAAAATAATGTAGAATAAAATAAACCTTTCTTACCTGTGAGTGGCAGTTGTAACAAATGAAATGATATGGTTACTATTTTGCTTATGTCAAGTGTAATACGGTTGCGGGTTTATTGTTAATTCAGCCCCATGTTAAATGCGGCAATTTGTCACCACTTCCCTCTGTTTATGATCTGTGTTACTTATTTAATTACTGTTGCGGGTTTATAGTTAATTTAACAATTTAAATTAACAAATTCAATCTATTTATAAGGAAAAATATTTATTATATTGTGGATATTATTCGGTTGTTGATTATACACCTGTGTTAATTAGTTATCAAGTGTTTTACCAGGGAAAAACGCTATATTATGGTTATTATAATGAATAATTCAGTATTTTTCTCCAACCCTAGTCACTATGTATTATCTAAATTGAAAAGAGCGGAGTGTGAAGAGAATAAGTTAGTTCTCTATTCTCCCGTATTCACCAGCTGTCTGCAACCGAGCGCTGTCATTAGCGAATGACCCGTTCTTATAGGTTAAGTTGTTCCACTTGACGCTTTTATCACTTTCTTTCCCTGTAAATTACACCCTACTCGAAATACAATAACTATTCTACAATAACACAGACTCGTCAAATACAAGAAGGATTCTTTATTTTATATTATTTTAAATTTCCAACAGTTGCTTTCTTCGGTCATTAAAGCATCATATCGATCATACAATACCGAATCGATTTGTTATTGAACTCGTGGTTTATGTTACAATTTAATTATAATTTTCAGTTTATCTCTTATCTCAGGGTACATGTAATTCTTTTAACTATTCGTAAGGCCAGGTAATGCAAATTCAGGTTACTAGGTATTACAATTTAAATTAAAATCTTATTATATAAAGTATTAACATAAGCAGGTTTTTACCAAGCGTTTACAAGATACTCATTCAGGCCGTGTTCCACTAACGATGTCAGATCTACAAGTGATGAAGAATGCCTCGAATATTTCCAACTCCAGCTTCTCAATAAAAGTTGTTGTTAGTGTCCCGGGATGTAATGGAAAGTTCAGTTCTTGATCTTCGCTGATTTTTTCGTTTCTGGTGGTTACAGGTCCCGATGGAATTAGTGTAGTATTAAGTTCTTGCTCTGCAGTCAAAAGTGAGGTTCAGTAGGTAAATTTAATTCTCTTTAATTTTTTGTTGTATGGTATTTATTCAATTCAACTTCTCTCGGTCTGGATTATCTGCATTTATTTATGGTTTCTTGCATAACTCATTTGGTGGTAAGTTTAGTTCATTTTTCTTAAGGTTTTTGATTTTAATTTTGTAGATAGGTAGTTTATATTCTCAAAGTGATAGTTTAGGAAGCCGTCCAATCCGTCTTTTTAATTAGTGATTATATTTTAATGTTGATTTGTAATAATTTTATCCATAAGGTTTTGTGTTTTCTGACGATTTTTAATGACTGAACTGTCCTCGTTTATATATAACAATTGAATGTCTAAATCAACAAATTTCCTGCATTTTGTTGCCCTAACAACCATTGCTTCTTCTGTCATTGGATAATATTTGTTATCCTAGAGTCAGAATTAGGAAATATTCTTACACTTATTTAATAAAATACTCCCTGCTTGGAATTACATTAAATCACATAAAACTTTCACGTAATCTGCCTTATTAAACCGTATACATTTTACTACATTTTCTTCTTAATTGACTTATTTTAAAAGGTATTAATTTCCTTTTACAAAATACTAATTTTTAGGCCTATTAGTTTTATTACAGGTGTTATAACTTTTTGTCTTTAATTTAATTTTTCTTACCTGACCTACTGTACAAAGAGTCATTGGCTTATGGCCCATTATTTCAATTTTAATTTCATGATTTCAATTCATTAATTTTATTTAGTTCATCATTGAACCCTTCATTGGTTTTTAACATAATTATAAATGACCACTTGACAATTTATTAACACTTATTGTCTTCCTGGCCAAGTTTACAAATATTATTTTAAAACATCTTCATTAATTATTTAAAGTAAATACACTTAACGTAATACCATACATAATAAATATACTTGTATTTAATTACTTAAATACAAGTTTAACATGAATGAAATGAGTACCCATTACTTAGTACTTCCTTAAAGCAATGGCTCCACACCTGCTACATACAAAACACAAAATAAATATCATGTAAATACAATATCATGATAAAGTACAACAACAAGTACATTTTATAAAACATTAAATATTAATTGAACAGTCTATTATATTCAAACTCATACACAGTAAACTCATCCCATTAGACACAGTGTTTATAATTTACATCTTACACTGCTCATTACATATTTTATATTTAGGTACACCTTCAATATTTTATTACCTAGTAACCTTACTAGGTATCATCAATACATTTTTTTAGGTAAGATTGGCCCTCTTGTACTTAATTATGGCATACCTTGGGCATTGTTTCAGTTATTTTGACAAAGTTTTTTATGTAATGTCGAGAACCTTAACTTTGTTATGTTACACAGTTGAAAGACCTAACAACGGTTGGACATGCTGTCTTCTTTGTATTTAGACAGCTTTCCAGCCGTAGTTAGGTCTTTCAACCGCCACTCATAGGCAAGAAAGGTTTATTTTATTTTACATTATTTCGTAGTTTATTCTTGTATGTTTATTCTTATGTGTTGTCCACAATGTTTATAAGATGTACATTGTTATGTTATGTAACATAACTTACATAAGTTATGTAAGTTCTTCTTCTTCTTCTTCACTACATGGCTTGGGCTATAGCCCATTCCGAGTTCACAGAGTCTCTGACCAGGGTCTACCACGATTTCTCATCCCCAATGGCCTATATTCAAACGCTTGTTTTAGGAATACATGTGTCTACCATGCGTTCCACATGGGACTTCCAATTCTGCCTGTATTCCTTTATTATCTCCAGAACCAACGGTAACTTCAGATCTTTCCTTATGTTATCGTATGATGAGATTTTAATCGTAGTTATTTATATTTAGCCAAAATTGTGTTTTATAGTGTTTTATTATAAGTTGATTTTGTTGTCCAGCTTTTGAAGGCGATCCCAGATTCTAGGGATCGAAATGTCAAGCAAGAAAAATATTATGATGGAAGAAATCCGAGTAGAGAATTTACCCATATCCATCCTGCCTAGATTCTACTTTGTCCTCCAGATCCAAATCATGGAACTTTCCAGATAATTTGCCCCCCCCCCCCCCAACTGATGGTCTACTTCTCTGCTCCACACAGTGCCACACTCTAGACATAGCTGGTCAGTAATCTTTTCCTTAATGAAAAGTCACGTGTAATTTTTTCTTTTTTCCGTTGCTGTCCTAGCTTTTATTTCTTTTCTACATCTGCCATCATTTGTTTAACATATTAGTGAAGTATTTTAATTGCTTCAATTCTCGCAAGTTGTTCTTGTTTTTATGTTCAATGATTTGTTCCTCTTTCTTCATATTCTTATTACTTTAATTTTGCAAATATTTTTTGTTTTTTTCATAATTCGTCTCTGTATAAACTGATTTACTTCCAACTTATTTAAGTCTTTTTTTTTCTTTGTAATCTGCCACATTGAATTTCACTTGAATAGATGTGAGTGATGTTCAGATGCTCTTGCGCTGCAAAATAATGATATGAGATTAAGAAGGATTAGAGGATGAAGATGAAGTACTCTATGTGCACCAGCTTTGCTACCGAGACACCTGAGGAGCAGGAGGGTCTACTGAATGATAATGCATGCTTGTATTGGTTGTATTTAGTTGTGATTTTGTGTGCATATTAGATTGAGCGTTCGCACATTATATGTCAGTGTAATTTATTGAATATTTTGTTAAAGTGTGTTTTCTTAATCGCTACAAGAAATACCGAGTCAGAGACAGTCAAGTCATACCGAAACTGTGTTAAACATGTTTTTAATGTTTAGTATTACAGTGAAGCATGCAGTCGTATGGCATATGTCACCACATTCCTTGTTCAGTAGCAAAGCTGCTGCAACAGTAATACCTGTAACTTCACTTGACTTCTGCCAAATTGTTAAATTCACCATGATGGAGCTCATGGTGTGAAATCTGCATTTAAAAAGTTTAAAGGACATTGAAAAATTGTGCAACATCTGTCCGCAAGGCTACTTACATCTACACATGTGTTCGTTTTTGTGTTACTCATGCTTTGCCAGTTGTCATGTGTCACTAGGTGACTTCTGCTCTGGCATTTTAGTTCCTACAGATGACGCTAGTACTGTAAGTGAATTACTGACAAATGTTAACGACACATGAGTTTTAAAAGTCGGTAAATTCCAGTAGTGGGAGGAAGAGTAACTGACGAAGCTCTGATAGAGAATTAACTAAGAAGTGCCAACAGTTTTTAGCCTTTGGGTTTCTTCTTACACGTAATGCATTTACAAGGTTAACTATATTATAATAAGTTTAATTAAGAAAGTTGTGTTAGTGGTTATAATCACAAACAGAATTATCACTGTTGCACACCACTATAGAAAAATTATTCCAATTAGCGCTTTCAAGCTTCTCAGCTCATCGTCAGATTGGAAATTACAACAGAAATAAAACAAACTCTTCACACACACCCCTGCCCCACTGTCCCCCCTGCAAACAAGCCATAAGTCAAATGTCCCTTCCCAACCTCCGAGCCCTGTCGGTACAGTTACATATTTTTCTAGCACATTCCTTGTGTTTTGTGTGTGTGTGTGTGTGTGTGTGTGTGTGTGTGTGTGTGTGTATGTGTACATTATTTTCAAAACCTAACGTTGTAAAGCCATTCTCATTCTCACTTTTGGGCGTGAGCACTCGCCCTTATTTAAAAAGCATCCCTATATGCAATTTAATTCTTAGTGTTATCTATCCGTCCTTTAACTCTTACTTCTTAATTATATTATAAAATATTTCTTCATTATCAAATTTATTTTTAGTATTTATTAAATTGTCTATCTAACCCTTTCTCTCTTTCTTTCAATATTTCTAACTCATCCTAAGCTTTCTTTCAACTGTTACTTACTACTTTTAAAATTTCATAGTCTTCCAAAGGATTAACAAACTTATGGTTCTCTTCTATGAAATGTCTTGCATATAACGAATTCATTTCCGTCCTGTGTTACCTAGGTACACTTTGTTGCATTCTTTACATTTTAATTTATAAACTCCGCTTCTCTGTAACACTGGGATTTTTTCTATATTTTTATTCCTTATCTTATCAAATACCATTTCACACTTTTTTTTCTGGTGTGTGTCCTATGTATGTCAATGACCCTTCATAAGTCTTTTGTTCTGGTTCTTTTCTAGCTTTTTGTGTGTTAATGCTTTTCATAACTTTATCCAGTATGTTGGTGTTATAGTTGTTATTCCTTACAATTCCCTTTATCTTTTTTATCTCCCTATCTCTTATTTCTGTCTCTTTTAAACACTTCTGAGCTCTATAGCAAAATTAATTGATTGCCGCCATTTTATTTTTGCTATAGAGCCATCAATTCATAAATTGAGAAGCGGAGTTTATAAATTAAAATGTAAAGAATGCAACAAAGTGTACCTAGGTGAGACAGGACGGAAATTTGTATGCAAGAATTCGTTATATGCAAGACATTTCATAGAAGAGAATCATAAGTTTGTTAATCCTTTGGAAGACTATGAAATTTTAAAAGTAGTAAATAACACAGTTGAAAGAAAGCTTAGGGAGGAGTTAGAAATATTGAAAGAAAGAGGGAAAGGGTTAGACAGACAATTTAATGAATACTAAAACTAAATTTCATAATGAAGAAATATTTTATAATATAATTAAGAAATAAAAGTTAAAGGACAGATAGATAACACTAAGAATTAAATTGCATATAGGGATGCTTTTTAAATAAGGGCGAGTGATCGCGCCCAAAAGTGAGAATGAGAATGGCTTTACATCGTTAGGTTTTGAAAATAATGCACACATACACACACACACACAAAACAAGGAATGTGCTAGAAAAATATGTAAGTTTACCGACGGGGGTGACAGGGCTTGGAGGTTGGGAAGGAACATTTGACTTATAGCTTGTTTGTGGGGGTGTGTGTGTGGACAGTGGGGCGAGTGGGTGTGTGAAGAGTTTGTTTTATTTCTGTTGTAATTTCTGATCTGACAATGAGCTGAGAAGCTTGAAAGCGCAATTGGAATAATTTTTCTATAGTGGTGTGCAACATTGGTAATTCTGTTTGTATATTATAATAGTCAGTTTCTTGAAGTATCCAAACATGAATCCTACTTTAGTATGAAATCTTATGTGGTCACGTTTTATTCAAAGGATGTTGATTAAAAAAAAATAAATAAAAATAAAAAATTATAACAGTACCATAAGCTGCAAGCACAGAATAATATATAGCAAGTGGCATAACTAAGGGGCGGGTCAGGGGAGTTTGAGCTGAAAGGTACAAAAGCACCAATCGAAAGTTGTATATATAATGGTGTTCACACCTTGTCCACGATTTTACCAGCGGTTCGTATGAACGTTTAAGCCAAACATTCAAGAAACAATATTGAGGTAGACGGTTCTTGTATGTCTGTAGGTTTGTTTGGCATTAACAGTTAATATTTTAACTGCAGAGGGCAGCAGCAGTTTGAAGACAAACAGCATTACTTTCTTTGTTTGTAAACATGTCCTTTTCAAGTGAAACCATTTTCTGTTATTCATACTGTGTTGTGATGCACAATGAGTATTTTGTTATATTAGTTTCATGGTTTATTATAATGGATTTATGTAAATCTGTTACCAAAAATTAAATTTATAATTTTTTGAATAGTTGATGTGTCTGACTATAATCTGAAGTTAATAACAGTGACAATTTCAGCTTTCAGGCAGGGTGTGTACATTGGAGACAGTAAAAAGTTGTTTTTTAATTAGGTTTAAATTTCTGTAAAAATGCTCAGGCCTCCAACATGGCTAGGGCTCAGTATATTAATACAAAGGTTTTAAAAAACATACAAACACTTGGTAAGTTTCACAGTTTATTGTTTACCTCTCACAGCTGTTTCAGCTTGTTAAGCTATTCTCAAAGAGATCATAGAAACAACTGTGATCATGTGAATAGCTTAATAAGCTGAAACAGCTGTCAGAGTGTGATGGTACAATCATGGTACATTTATAATTAACTTTAAATATGGTAAATAGAACATAACTATTGTATTTTTCTATTTTTGTCATACTAAACCCAACCTTAAACACCGTTATAATACCGTTATATACCCAACGGTATATCGATACGAATATACCGTGAGTGGAGTGTATAACAATATTTGTCAGGATTTGAACCAATTCATAGCAAAAAACTGTGAAACATCACAAAAAACAGTGTGCAGTTATTGCGATAAGCAAGCCGAACCTTAATTACGTCAGAGGCGGAGAATGTGTTGACATCAACAACGACGCTGTCAACAGTTTTAACAATGGGATTGTGACGTAAGTTCACCCCACTTCCGAAAAAACTAACAAAGACTCTTGGTCATTTCGTCTGCAACAGTGATCAACGCCGGCCGGCAACCCATTCACTCACGAGTTAATAAAGACATTCACTCAGTCACCATTCACTGTAGGTGGTTAATAAACAGTATAAGTGCGTCAACTACAAAAATGTGACCGTAACGTATATACGTAAAACTCGCGGTAACGTACGCGAAGTTTTACCGCAAAGAACTACAACTAACAACACGAAATGGGTGAGAACGTTCCTTGTGTATTTTAAATCCTTATTTCATTATTTCCCAGTATAAAATTTTGTTGCAGAAATCAATTATTTAAAATTTCAATTATTTATAAGGAGCTCCAACATTAATAATAAAAAAATTGTACCATGAGTGTGAAAGAGAGAGAGAGGTTGCGTGTGTGTGTTATAATTTCTAAGAGCTGGGTTGTGCGGAAATCTATATAAAATGTTTATCATATCTATATCATAATTAGCTAAGACAACACATTTTTTGATATATGTAAGGATTTTGAAGGGTAAATTGATTCTTGAAACGCCCATGGCAATATGTGGGTCATATATATTTCACTATGTAGTAACTATCACTTTAAATACTAATAAAATACTTTATATCTGTTATTTGGTGTATGTTTTTATTTCAGGTAAATTGTTTCACTAAACTGATTCGTGTTACCCGAATTCTGGCCCTAAAAGTAGATTTCGATCATGTTATCTTTTACAAACATGGTGACCGAGATTATTTACTAATATAGACGAAAATACATTTTCCACTATAAGTAATAAAACGATAAAAGTAATAGATTACAAATGGCGCCCGAACAGGGACTCGACATAAAATGAAATTTTATGGAGAGTACACCTGCTGGTATGTGAAACAGTTACTTGAAGTAATAGCATAATAGTTCGCAAAGCGTGCGCAAGGTAAGGTTAAATTTTAGGTTATAAATAAATACGTTTTAGTAACCTAAAATAATACAACATGAGTACCAGTGACAATATTGTAATAGAAACCAGTACATCTGAGATAAATGTAACTAGTGAAATGGATGTACAAACACCTCAAACTAGTCAGACTGACGAGGCAAATAAGCCTGTGTCTGCAGAGATAATGAAAATCGGTACATCCATTCCACCTATACCAGTTAGCAAACTAGATGGTACTGCTGAAATGATGAAACTTTTATTAGATAAATTTGACAGTTTTGATAAAAAACTAGATGAGCAGAATAACAAATTTGATAAACAAAGTGACAAATTCGATAGTTTAGATATTAAATTCAATGAATTAAAGAATGAAATAAAATTGGGTCACAATCACCTTATTAAAAAATGTGACAAGCTCATCACAAAACTAGAGAATTTAAATTTGGTAGAAAGTCAAGTAGAAAGTCAGAAAGTACTAGATAGTAGTACCCAGCAAAATGCTGTATTGGATAACATATTTAAAAATAATAATTCAAATAATGAATGTACCGATAACTCAAATATTACAAGTAGTAAGATTGTGGTGTTAGAAAAGGATAAAAATGATAATGAAAGTATAATTAGTGAAAATGAAATGTTTGAATTTATTAAGTCAGAAAGAAAGTTGAGAGAAAGTATTTTAGTACAAGGAGTGCAGGGGGTAGAATTTTCTTTTGATGTTGTATTAGGGGGTGAAGACAAGTCTTCATGTAATTGTTATAAGGATAAGAATTCCTTAAATTTATATTTGGGAGACGATAGGTCTACAAATAGAGTTTCATTGTATTTTGGTGTATCTAATAAGTGGTGCACTTATGTTAGGGATAATTTTATGTTAGGGACCCCTGCATATTTGGAGAGAGAAAGTATAATTTGGTGTTATGGAGAGAAATGTATTCAGAGAGAAAGTATAGAGAGATATTGTGAGAGTAAGAGAGTAATAGAAATATTTAAAGTAAACAGAAATTACAGACAACTGTTAGAAAGGTTAGGGTTAGATGTGGTATATGAAAATGATGAATACTTACCTGATAATAACAATAAATTGGAAATAACAAGAAATGAGAATAAAGACATTAGGTACTTACCTGTGGTGGAATATTATGGGGATAATTATAGTATAAACCGATTAATGACATATGATACTGAGATAAACGGAACCCTACTTGATCGTGACTGGAAATATTTGTTTAATAACCGTTTTATAAAGGAGTACGAATATAATGTATCTAGTAATAAAATCTATTTATTAAATAAGAATTTATATAGACCTAAGATTCGTTTGTTGTTCAACGATGGTGGATAGACTGTTGTATTGTGAAATGAACATTAAATAATAATATGAAAAGTGGTATTGAATTGGACTGCTATGAACTGAGTTTGGTATATAACAAGATAATGAGTTGGAGTGTATATTTTCATTGTTTTATATGTATTTATCTATCCATGTATTTTTGATATGTATTATGTATTACAGGTATATTTACACCAGTATGTATTATTATATATTTTACATATATGACATGTTTAACAATAATAATTTTAAATTTTAATTGGTAATGAAAGTAATTACTAATGAATAATAATAATGTTTAAGTAAGAATATATATTTGAATTTTGAAAAGAGGTATTGTTATAAGTAGGTAAGAGAGGAATTTTATAAGAGAATTGTCAATGATTACAGTAAGTGTTTAAACAGGAATAGAGCCTGGGTATAGATAAATGCAGGTGAGTTATGCAATTAATGTAAATGGAGTTAGAAAGATAAGAATTTTAAGAAAATACAAAGAGAATTATTAGATATTTAGGGACACAGTAGTTAGTGATTATTTGTAGAGAAGGTGTTTAAGTAAAGGTATAAACATATATTTGTTGTTGATGAATTCTGTAGTGGGGGTGAGGTGATAAAGAGTAGCCAACCAATAGTGTTGTGGCAGGTAATAGAGTAGTTTAAGGGAGTGTTTGCCGAATTATTTGGAAGGGCAAAATAATATGGATGTATATAGCCAGTTAGGGAACACCCGACTCAGTGCAAAGACGAGCGGTGCCATAGGATTTAAATGTAATTAGTAATGGTATTTATAATTGAGATATTGGTGTCATTGATAGGTAAATTTGGTGGTCAGTTAGAAGAAGGTGAGTAAGATTATAATAAGTAAAAGGTATCGTGAATATAGGAGTTATCCAGACTAAACAGTGATAGAAGGTGAAAGGTTAGGTAGTTAGGTAGGTAGGAAGTTCAGAGTACAAAGGTAATGAAAAATGAATAATGAAAGAATGTAATAATAATAATCTGAAAATGAATTTTATAATTATAATAAGTAATAATTAATGACTTAACTGCAATTGTAAATTTTATAATTAAATGCAACTTAGAATATGCAAAACAAGATTAAAATGAATCAAGATTATTTAAGGTATTAATGTATCAATGTATTATGTATAAATGTATTATGTATTTATGTTATAAAAATTTTTTAACATGATTTTATAATAAGGGAATAATGTGTAGGAAGAAAAAAAAAAAAAAAAATTTTAGTTTTCTCATGCAATAAGAGTTATAAATAAATAAATATACCAATTTAACGATTCTTTTATAATTTGTTTTTCTCCAGGTTTGGGAGATATATAATGTGTAATTTTCCTATTTTCAATTAGATTTTAAATTTTATTATGTCAAGGTTTATGTTACAATTACAGTAATTGTAAAAGAAAGAAGATAAATATTATCGATAGTAATCGGCACCATTTATTAATTCAGGGTTTGTAATATGAAGAAGGGAAATTCTTTCTAATTCTTGAATAAATATAACTTTTATAAATATATTAAGCCAACCCAGTGCTTATTGGCACAAACCAGCACTTAGCTAAGGGGAACCAGATCAGTTGAGGATGGAGTGATTTACTAAGCCACTATTTTAATATTTTTCATTTATTGTTTCAGTGTTTGGTGATATGACATCGGTCCTGAGCTGGCCAACGCGTCAGCGCAGGGACGTTAAGAGCCTAAGTGGCCTTATGGTGTTGGGATCTCGCAGGAGAAGTCCAGTAAGGTCATGTAGGTACGGTCATCATCACCAGACCAAGGGTGAGTTGTAATTTTCTTTTATATAAAATTGTAAGGGGGTTGTGGCGACTTATCCTGGCTGATCCCTTTAGGAAGTATGAAAGGGTCAATGAAAGTTTTTGTGCTTCGACACAAAATCTTTCATTGAGGGGGTTTTGTGATGGTACAATCATGGTACATTTATAATTAACTTTAAATATGGTAAATAGAACATAACTATTGTATTTTTCTATTTTTGTCATACTAAACCCAACCTTAAACACCGTTATAATACCGTTATATACCCAACGGTATATCGATACGAATATACCGTGAGTGGAGTGTATAACAATATTTGTCAGGATTTGAACCAATTCATAGCAAAAAACTGTGAAACATCACAAAAAACAGTGTGCAGGTATTGCGATAAGCAAGCCGAACCTTAATTACGTCAGAGGCGGAGAATGTGTTGACATCAACAACGACGCTGTCAACAGTTTTAACAATGGGATTGTGACGTAAGTTCACCCCACTTCCGAAAAAACTAACAAAGACTCTTGGTCATTTCGTCTGCAACAGTGATCAACGCCGGCCGGCAACCCATTCACTCACGAGTGAATTTTAACTTTTTAGACCACTGTAGGTGGTTAATAAACAGTATAAGTGCGTCAACTACAAAAATGTGACCATAACGTATATACGTAAAACTCGCGGTAACGTACGCGAAGTTTTACCGCAAAGAACTACAACTAACGACAAGAAATGGGTGAGAACGTTCCTTGTGTATTTTAAATCCTTATTTCATTATTTCCCAGTATAAAATTTTGTTGCAGAAATCAATTATTTAAAATTTCAATTATTTATAAGGAGCTCCAACATTAATAATACAAAAATTGTACCATGAGTGTGAAAGAGAGAGAGGGGTTGCGTGTGTGTGTTATAATTTCTAAGAGCTGGGTTGTGCGGAAATCTATATAAAATGTTTATCATATTTATATCATAATTAGCTAAGACAACACATTTTTTGATATATGTAAGGATTTTGAAGGGTAAATTGATTCTTGAAACGCCCATGGCAATATGTGGGTCATATATATTTCACTATGTAGTAACTATCACTTTAAATACTAATAAAATACTTTATATCTGTTATTTGGTGTATGTTTTTATTTCAGGTAAATTGTTTCACTAAACTGATTCGTGTTACCCGAATTCTGGCCCTAAAAGTAGATTTCGATCATGTTATCTTTTACAAACATGGTGACCGAGATTATTTACTAATATAGACGAAAATACATTTTCCACTATAAGTAATAAAACGATAAAAGTAATAGATTACAAATGGCGCCCGAACAGGGACTCGACATAAAATGAAATTTTATGGAGAGTACACCTGCTGGTATGTGAAACAGTTACTTGAAGTAATAGCATAATAGTTCGCAAAGCGTGCGCAAGGTAAGGTTAAATTTTAGGTTATAAATAAATACGTTTTAGTAACCTAAAATAATACAACATGAGTACCAGTGACAATATTGTAATAGAAACCAGTACATCTGAGATAAATGTAACTAGTGAAATGGATGTACAAACACCTCAAACTAGTCAGACTGACGAGGCAAATAAGCCTGTGTCTGCAGAGATAATGAAAATCGGTACATCCATTCCACCTATACCAGTTAGCAAACTAGATGGTACTGCTGAAATGATGAAACTTTTATTAGATAAATTTGACAGTTTTGATAAAAAACTAGATGAGCAGAATAACAAATTTGATAAACAAAGTGACAAATTCGATAGTTTAGATATTAAATTCAATGAATTAAAGAATGAAATAAAATTGGGTCACAATCACCTTATTAAAAAATGTGACAAGCTCATCACAAAACTAGAGAATTTAAATTTGGTAGAAAGTCAAGTAGAAAGTCAGAAAGTACTAGATAGTAGTACCCAGCAAAATGCTGTATTGGATAACATATTTAAAAATAATAATTCAAATAATGAATGTACCGATAACTCAAATATTACAAGTAGTAAGATTGTGGTGTTAGAAAAGGATAAAAATGATAATGAAAGTATAATTAGTGAAAATGAAATGTTTGAATTTATTAAGTCAGAAAGAAAGTTGAGAGAAAGTATTTTAGTACAAGGAGTGCAGGGGGTAGAATTTTCTTTTGATGTTGTATTAGGGGGTGAAGACAAGTCTTCATGTAATTGTTATAAGGATAAGAATTCCTTAAATTTATATTTGGGAGACGATAGGTCTACAAATAGAGTTTCATTGTATTTTGGTGTACCTAATAAGTGGTGCACTTATGTTAGGGATAATTTTATGTTAGGGACCCCTGCATATTTGGAGAGAGAAAGTATAATTTGGTGTTATGGAGAGAAATGTATTCAGAGAGAAAGTATAGAGAGATATTGTGAGAGTAAGAGAGTAATAGAAATATTTAAAGTAAACAGAAATTACAGACAACTGTTAGAAAGGTTAGGGTTAGATGTGGTATATGAAAATGATGAATACTTACCTGATAATAACAATAAATTGGAAATAACAAGAAATGAGAATAAAGACATTAGGTACTTACCTGTGGTGGAATATTATGGGGATAATTATAGTATAAACCGATTAATGACATATGATACTGAGATAAACGGAACCCTACTTGATCGTGACTGGAAATATTTGTTTAATAACCGTTTTATAAAGGAGTACGAATATAATGTATCTAGTAATAAAATCTATTTATTAAATAAGAATTTATATAGACCTAAGATTCGTTTGTTGTTCAACGATGGTGGATAGACTGTTGTATTGTGAAATGAACATTAAATAATATGAAAAGTGGTATTGAATTGGACTGCTATGAACTGAGTTTGGTATATAACAAGATAATGAGTTGGAGTGTATATTTTCATTGTTTTATATGTATTTATCTATCCATGTATTTTTGATATGTATTATGTATTACAGGTATATTTACACCAGTATGTATTATTATATATTTTACATATATGACATGTTTAACAATAATAATTTTAAATTTTAATTGGTAATGAAAGTAATTACTAATGAATAATAATAATGTTTAAGTAAGAATATATATTTGAATTTTGAAAAGAGGTATTGTTATAAGTAGGTAAGAGAGGAATTTTATAAGAGAATTGTCAATGATTACAGTAAGTGTTTAAACAGGAATAGAGCCTGGGTATAGATAAATGCAGGTGAGTTATGCAATTAATGTAAATGGAGTTAGAAAGATAAGAATTTTAAGAAAATACAAAGAGAATTATTAGATATTTAGGGACACAGTAGTTAGTGATTATTTGTAGAGAAGGTGTTTAAGTAAAGGTATAAACATATATTTGTTGTTGATGAATTCTGTAGTGGGGGTGAGGTGATAAAGAGTAGCCAACCAATAGTGTTGTGGCAGGTAATAGAGTAGTTTAAGGGAGTGTTTGCCGAATTATTTGGAAGGGCAAAATAATATGGATGTATATAGCCAGTTAGGGAACACCCGACTCAGTGCAAAGACGAGCGGTGCCATAGGATTTAAATGTAATTAGTAATGGTATTTATAATTGAGATATTGGTGTCATTGATAGGTAAATTTGGTGGTCAGTTAGAAGAAGGTGAGTAAGATTATAATAAGTAAAAGGTATCGTGAATATAGGAGTTATCCAGACTAAACAGTGATAGAAGGTGAAAGGTTAGGTAGTTAGGTAGGTAGGAAGTTCAGAGTACAAAGGTAATGAAAAATGAATAATGAAAGAATGTAATAATAATAATCTGAAAATGAATTTTATAATTATAATAAGTAATAATTAATGACTTAACTGCAATTGTAAATTTTATAATTAAATGCAACTTAGAATATGCAAAACAAGATTAAAATGAATCAAGATTATTTAAGGTATTAATGTATCAATGTATTATGTATAAATGTATTATGTATTTATGTTATAAAAATTTTTTAACATGATTTTATAATAAGGGAATAATGTGTAGGAAGAAAAAAAAAAAAAAAAATTTTAGTTTTCTCATGCAATAAGAGTTATAAATAAATAAATATACCAATTTAACGATTCTTTTATAATTTGTTTTTCTCCAGGTTTGGGAGATATATAATGTGTAATTTTCCTATTTTCAATTAGATTTTAAATTTTATTATGTCAAGGTTTATGTTACAATTACAGTAATTGTAAAAGAAAGAAGATAAATATTATCGATAGTAATCGGCACCATTTATTAATTCAGGGTTTGTAATATGAAGAAGGGAAATTCTTTCTAATTCTTGAATAAATATAACTTTTATAAATATATTAAGCCAACCCAGTGCTTATTGGCACAAACCAGCACTTAGCTAAGGGGAACCAGATCAGTTGAGGATGGAGTGATTTACTAAGCCACTATTTTAATATTTTTCATTTATTGTTTCAGTGTTTGGTGATATGACATCGGTCCTGAGCTGGCCAACGCGTCAGCGCAGGGACGTTAAGAGCCTAAGTGGCCTTATGGTGTTGGGATCTCGCAGGAGAAGTCCAGTAAGGTCATGTAGGTACGGTCATCATCACCAGACCAAGGGTGAGTTGTAATTTTCTTTTATATAAAATTGTAAGGGGGTTGTGGCGACTTATCCTGGCTGATCCCTTTAGGAAGTATGAAAGGGTCAATGAAAGTTTTTGTGCTTCGACACAAAATCTTTCATTGAGGGGGTTTTGTGATGGTACAATCATGGTACATTTATAATTAACTTTAAATATGGTAAATAGAACATAACTATTGTATTTTTCTATTTTTGTCATACTAAACCCAACCTTAAACACCGTTATAATACCGTTATATACCCAACGGTATATCGATACGAATATACCGTGAGTGGAGTGTATAACAATATTTGTCAGGATTTGAACCAATTCATAGCAAAAAACTGTGAAACATCACAAAAAACAGTGTGCAGGTATTGCGATAAGCAAGCCGAACCTTAATTACGTCAGAGGCGGAGAATGTGTTGACATCAACAACGACGCTGTCAACAGTTTTAACAATGGGATTGTGACGTAAGTTCACCCCACTTCCGAAAAAACTAACAAAGACTCTTGGTCATTTCGTCTGCAACAGTGATCAACGCCGGCCGGCAACCCATTCACTCACGAGTGAATTTTAACTTTTTAGACCACTGTAGGTGGTTAATAAACAGTATAAGTGCGTCAACTACAAAAATGTGACCATAACGTATATACGTAAAACTCGCGGTAACGTACGCGAAGTTTTACCGCAAAGAACTACAACTAACGACAAGAAATGGGTGAGAACGTTCCTTGTGTATTTTAAATCCTTATTTCATTATTTCCCAGTATAAAATTTTGTTGCAGAAATCAATTATTTAAAATTTCAATTATTTATAAGGAGCTCCAACATTAATAATACAAAAATTGTACCATGAGTGTGAAAGAGAGAGAGGGGTTGCGTGTGTGTGTTATAATTTCTAAGAGCTGGGTTGTGCGGAAATCTATATAAAATGTTTATCATATTTATATCATAATTAGCTAAGACAACACATTTTTTGATATATGTAAGGATTTTGAAGGGTAAATTGATTCTTGAAACGCCCATGGCAATATGTGGGTCATATATATTTCACTATGTAGTAACTATCACTTTAAATACTAATAAAATACTTTATATCTGTTATTTGGTGTATGTTTTTATTTCAGGTAAATTGTTTCACTAAACTGATTCGTGTTACCCGAATTCTGGCCCTAAAAGTAGATTTCGATCATGTTATCTTTTACAAACATGGCGACCGAGATTATTTACTAATATAGACGAAAATACATTTTCCACTATAAGTAATAAAACAATAAAAGTAATAGATTACAAGAGGTACATTATGACATCCTGTAAATTGTGAAATTTACCAAGTATTTGTATGTTTTTAAAACCTTTGTATTAAAATGTTTCACCAAGTGGCCAATGAGTCATCAATCAAAATCAGTATATTAATAATATATTGTGAGGTTTATATTTTTAAACAGCGTTAAAAAGATTTTTCAGTTGAAAATCATGTCAGTATTTCTTGAGGTTCAAAATGACAGCCAGTAATCTTAAAAATATAGTATTTTGTGTT
Organism: Magicicada septendecula; assembly: GCA_034769895.1. Lineage (NCBI taxonomy): Eukaryota > Metazoa > Arthropoda > Insecta > Hemiptera > Cicadidae > Magicicada > Magicicada septendecula. Next base: position 500,553,920 of record CM068370.1, read on the forward strand.
TGTTGTTGTTGTTTTTTAGTGTAATGATTGAATTAAAATGGCAGATGTTCTAGTTGTAATGGATTTGGAAACGTTATCGACTTGTCCTTTTCCTCAGGATTTCCTATAGATTCATTAGTAAATCTCAGCTGCATTTAATAATGAAAATGTTACAACACCTTAAACAATTAGAGTAGTATTAAAATCTTAGTATTGAATAAAGCAAACATACTGATATGTATTACTTACACGTGTCTTTACATGGCAGAACATAACATGCCCTGACTTCAAATCTGTTTTCGCACTGTGCACCTATTGCAGCTTGTCCGTAGTCTACATTACGAGAACGTTGTTGGACTGAAGTGGGTCCGCACGACACAGTGCATTGTGACCAGGTTGACCACTCTGAGTATACACAGTCTGCGATATTCATACAAATAATGAAACATTATTCCTTTGTAAGTAACTCATTGAGTTTACTGTAGGCCTCCCATGTAATATCTTCAAATAAATACAACTGAAGATACAGAATAATTTCTGTGAAACGTGCGTCAGATGTAAATGCTTGCAGTTGTATTTGTTTGAAGATATTACATAATGAAACACAGTCAAAGTACAAATTATTGTGCTATGCTAAGAACATGTATTTTTAGTAAATAAAAAAGGACCAGAAACAATGAAAGAAAAAGTGCAGTACGAAAAGTTGATGAAGTATGGAATAAAGTGATTGATTTAGTCACCTGAGAATGAAGATGAACACAAACTAAAAACAAATGAAGAATATCGATAATGGGAGGAGAAACTGACATAACATAGCTATTAGAATCTAAATAATGCACTTTTGCCGTCACAGAAAAATTATAAAGAGTGGCATTTCAGCCATTCAGACAATCAGCAGTCGTATTTAAACTATAAACTAATACATAATGAATATAATTATTAATGATAATAAAACTGTTTGTCCAAGAATATATTTTATTATTTTGAGAATTACAATGTTTCAGTATTTAAAACTACCATCTTTAAAAGTCAATTGTTCAAAACAGCTATTCTGTATGTAGACTAAATTTAATGTTTCATAATGTATGTAAAAATTTGTTATATAATTAATTGTAAAATATAAAATAAATATTTATTATTTCATTAAATTAGTAATTTTGAAAATACAGTAGAGCGTCAATAATTCAGACGTCAAAAATCCGGACCGTCGATAATCCAGATTCGATTCTGGTGAAAAAAAAATCGCATGAAGTGAATATTTGTTTAAAAGCGTCGACACAACTGTAAAACTCCCCATGCCCTACAGAGTGGAGCGCGAATTGCGTGTTGTGTGGAGGAGGGAGGGGCAGTGAAAGCGGGAGAGTCAAGGTCGCACAGTCACATGTACACCTGATACCCTGCCCCCTGTCAGTCACGTCAGGCCACTGACCTCGAGTATTGTTCTCTGTGCGTGCACCGAGTTTTTGTTTACCAAATCGATCGTTTGTGTACAGTAGAGTGTTTGTGTGTGTGCCAGTTTGTCTGTGTTTTGTTTTTTGAAACACATTACAGTACTGTTCTGTACCCATGATGGTATCGAGTTCGAAGAAAAAGCACACTTTTTTAACCGTTGAAACCAAGTTAAAATTTTTAGAATGGTTAGGAAAAGGTGAAAGTAGGGTATCACTTGCAAAGATTTATGGGGTAGGAACTTCCAAAACAAGTGATATTAAGGTGAAAAGAGCCTAGGTGGAACAATTTGGGTCAAAACTGGACTCTGAAGAAGGGACGCTGAAAAGAAAAACTGCACGTTCAGCAAACAACAAAGCCTTAGAAGACCCAATGTACATGTGGTTCACTCAAAGGAGAAGCTTAGGAGAGCCAATTTCAGGCCCATTGATTTCTGAAAAAGCCTTACAATTTAATGAACAGCTTAATGTACCAAAAGATTTCAAAGCCAGTTCTGGCTGGCTTAATAACTTAAAATCTAGGCATGGGATTAGAGAGTTAGACATCGAAGGAGAAAAACTTTCCTCAGATTTAGCGGCTGGAAGAGTTTTTAAAGAGAAGTTTATTAAGGAAGCACTTGAAAAAGGTTATTCTAGGGATGACGTATACAATGCCGATGAGACCGGGATAAACTGGCGAGCCCTTCCACGCAAGTCGCTGGCGTCAAGACGCAAACAATCAGCTCCCGGGTTTAAAGTAAGCAAAGAGAGAATAACGGCTATGGTATGTGCTAATGCCAGTGGGGAGCACAAGGTAAAATTGTTAGTGATTGGGAAGAGCAAAAAACCACGTTGCTTTAAAAAAGTGCACACACTTCCTGTTTTGTACACGTCTCAGAAAAGTGCTTGGCTGACTTCAGTCATTTTTCTTGATTGATTTAAAAATGATTTTATCCCTAGTGTTACAAAATTCCGTGAGGAGAAAAAGAAAAATGGGAAAGTTCTTCTTATCATTGATAACGCACCCACACATCCCCCTCTCGAAGTATTAAATGAAATCGATCAGAATTTCGAAGTGCAATTTCTCCCACCTAATGTTACTGCAACTCTGCAGCCAATGTAGACTGAGACTGATCGAGAAAATTAAGAGGATCTATAGAAAGCAGCTCCTGCGTCACCTTTTATTGGCAGAAAAGGACGAAGAGAGTGTAGTTCAGTTTATAACAAAGTTGAACATTAAAGATAGCATTTACATGCTTGCCGATGCTTGGGAAACTCACCAAAAGTAATTTGCAAAGAGCCTGGAGAAAATTATGGCCTGATGAAGAAAGCAGGATTGAAGAAAATGCAAATGAAAATGAAGATTGCGTTGTAAACGAGGTGACAGAAATCTGCAGCATGATCCCGGGATTTAAACAATGTGACGAAAATGATGCCAGTGAGTGGTTGGCTGTTGATGACAACGATCCTGGGTACCAGATTTTGAGCGACCAAGAAATAGCTGACATGGTGTCTGAAGGTATGTAGCACAGCTTAAACATACAGTAGGCCTACTGTAACTATTATTTATTTTAGCCAAACAAGCTGTATGCATTATCTGATGCTGTACTGTTAGTCGTTTTAAATTCACTGTTCTATTTTTAAAATATTTCGCCAACTTTGCGCTTGTTCATTTTTTCTATAAAATTAGAAAAAGAAAACATTTGTTTTGTTTGCTTATTTAGGCGTACTTTTTCATTTTAAGGGGACGCAGAAAGAATCTGATGGGGATGAGAATGAAAATGACATTGAAGAAGCAGGGCCGACACATTCCGAAGCATTTATGGCAGCAGAGACACTGATGTCATGCTTGAAAAACGGACTGCACACCAACCCAGCTCATTCTCCTAAAACGAATCAAGGACTTAGTTGCAAAAAAATGAACCACTACCGCTGTTGAAAAGTCCATAATACTATAGGTATTATATTATATATACTGTAGGTATTTTTATTACTGTACTTTACCTGTATTTTGTTGTAGGTCTAGATTTACTGTACATAAAATAAGACAGTCTGTAAATGCAATACTGTACATACAGTATTTTTTTCTGTAATTGAAAACGTAAAAATTTAACTAAATTAATGGTTTTATTCATCCGCTCCACTTCTGTAACCATCAGAGTGAATTATGAATGATTTTAGCAAGTTTTTTTATGGTGAAGACGTCTACCGGCGCTTTTATTGGTTCATTTCGAAAATCCGGACAATTTGATAATCCGGAAGGGGTCCGGTCCCAATTAATCCGAATTATTGACGCTCTACTGTATTATCGTTTTCCGTATTAATCTGAATTTGTTCTGGTATTAATTTATTAATTGTTTTATGTTTAAATATTTCTAAATATTATTAAAACTCGTTTCCAAAGGTCCAAAAATGACCTTATGGGAAAATTTAGAAATATTTAAACATAAAACAAGTAATAAATTAATATAAGAAAAAATCAGATTAATATGAAAAACGATAATACTATCAAAATTACTAATTTAATAAAATAATATATTTAACAATTAATTATATAACACATTTTTACATACATATATAAAACATTAAGTCTACATAGAAAAAAAGCGTTTTCAGCAATTGACTTTAAAAATTTATAAATTTAAAATTTATTTATAAATTTATTAATTTATATCTGATGTTGATAGTTAAATACAATTGAAACATTGTAGTTCACAAAATAATAATATATATTCTTATACAAAAAGTTTTATTATTATTAATAAGAATATAAATATATCAGAAAAAGTGAGCTAATATGAATGTAAATAATGAATATAAGTAACAAAACATAGAGTGATAGAGAGGCAAAAATAACAAATGTTCATACAGTATATGATCAGAAGACTAAATTAATACACATAAATACTAGGAAAAAACACACAACACTTGCAGAACACAAGCACAATGCACATGAACACTTGCACATCAACAAAACACAGTGAGAGGGGTGCAACAAGTGAAAGTAGGTGGCACCCTATGCACAATCCGCCAAGGCCATACAAGTATCTAAATCACTTTATGATTAGAACAAAGCCAGATGTTCAGAATTTTACCGCTAACTGGACTAATGCAATTATTACTTGTAATAATAAAAGCAGCTTCCTTAAATATTTGTTGAAATCATTTCTTTTCCTTTACTAATACTTTTTGCTTCCTGCCGTAAAACTCTATATTGTGCCTCCCACACATGCTCAGTCAACCTCAGTATGTGTTACCTTTCTGAACACGCACTCTATGCTCATTCACATGGATCTGCAAAGGTCAACAAGATTCGCCCACATATTCACAATCATGCCCATGTATTAGTTTATCTGAAGACAGCTACTGATTGTGTGGCTGACATGTCACTCCTTATAATTTTAATGTGATAACTGAAGTCTATCATTTAGATTCTAATGTCTATAATCCTTCACAGCCATCTTTTAAAGAAGGCAGCTGTAGTAATTAATAATCAACATGTGATTGATTTCTGCACTTGATCTTTATAACATTATTAGTAGGCCCCTTGTAGAATCAGGAAAAACTGTACATTAATAAAGGAAAACAATACATCATGAGCCGAGATACAGGAAAACATGAAATGTATGTAAGGAGAGGTCGTTAAAACTTCAGAATTCTGATAACAAAAAATAATCAGAGTTGAACACATTCTGTCTGGTTGTACACATTTTAACTGCTGTCTAAGAATCATAAATTTCGTAGATAGAGTAATCAATGCTTTGATATTTTTAGTGAAAATAAAACACTAATTTTTTATAAAAATAGGTAATTACCTTCTGTCAACGTTTCTTAAAATCCTTTTAGGATAACTCGAGTTTCAACACCATTTGGTGTCATCATCAGATCGGATATGAATTAGGTCAAAACATTTTGATGCATATACATCTCGTCAGATATTAAAAAATTTAAAAACAACACATAACATTATATAAATAATAAATAAACTATATCACAACAAAATAACATTACAACAATGAAATATAAAACAACGCGGCCGCAAACGAACCTGTACAGGAACGCCCCCACGGTAAGACTTGTCGTAATGTTATTTTGTTGTGATATAGTTTATTTATTATTTATATAATGTTATGTGTTGTTTTTAAATTTTTTAATATCTGACGAGATGTATATGCATCAAAATGTTTTGACCTAATTCATATCTGATCTGATGATGACACCAAATGGTGTCGAAACTCTGAGTTATCCTAAAAGGATTTTAAGAAACGTTGACAGAAGGTAATTACCTATTTTTATAGTCTTAATCGTTTCTGGAGGCAAGAAAAATGTTTAAACTAATTTTTTGCGCACAAAAAGAAGACCAACTAGGAGGCAATTTAAAGTGCTGAATTCAGCCTTTGTTTTGATGTCCAAGTACCTACCGTTGGGCAACATTTATGAATATGTCTCCATTCTTGCTGCAGTTCTTTGAGCTGTATAAAATATACAGTACACCCCGGATAAGAAGTTTTTATTCTTGTTTTTCTTTGTCACACAAGCCCTTTAAGGATATTAATCAAAATTAAAAAACTACATAGTGTGGCAATGTAATTCTGAGACATGTTGTATTTCTAAACAACGTATGGTCTTAATACAATCAGGATGCCTATCTTACTAAAGTTGTGGTCAGATTTTCAACATGAAGAAAAAAGAAAGGCAAACTTGGACAGCAAAGCAAGAATATGAAAAGTATATTCAGAGGGGTTGGTATGCGGCTTAGAAAGAGAGCGTAGACATGCGCAGGCGTAGGCACGCTCAGTCGTATAAACAAACCAATTACTACTGAGAAACACCGATTCACATTACATCAACAAAACTCACTCAACGCTGACATTCCTCTCATCTAAAAAAATATGTTTCTCCCAGATTCCCCGAGAACTTTTAATTTGCACAAGGTACTTGTACCGGATCATTACAATTTTTGGTTTTTTGATTAACACTTTTCTTTTACTTCTACATTTCTTCTACTTGAATCCCACACATTTAAACACTCGTGTTAATGATTTTTACACCCCATGGGAAATAGATTCTTTCTTTCACAATAGGTATGAGTTTTTAACAGTGAGCACAACATTTTGATTTTTGTAAGTCTTGGATGATATTTCTTACTACACACTTATCAGAATCATCAAGAAAAAATTTCCTTTTCTTACATGTTTTACGTAAGAGATTTGAGGCAAGTTTTCCTTCTGGGCTGCAGTTCCTTTGCTGTGAACAACGAAATTTCATTTTCTTTCTTTTGATGACCCTTGAAAAGACATTGTGCATAGACAGCTACAAATAACAGTATAATTCACTCACTAACTAAAAGTAACTAAATGTGCACTAATCCTAAACGACAGTTCTCATTTCGTATTGTTAATGTTACTATAACACAACTACTTGAAAAGTACTAAAGTTGTAAACACAGAACCAATAATGCGTAGTCTTTGAACGCACTTATTATCACAACGGTGATACCAGACTTACAAAGTGTTTAATTGCCTTTGCGAGTGGATGCCAGTCTGACTGTGAACAGGGCTTGGCAGCTATCATAAATCAGTGGCCTTGACAGACTAACTCTACTAACACACACACACACTCACTCATACTTTATCCCCTCCATCAGAGACACAGAGTTCAGTCTCATGCAATACTTTAACAGTGGGTGTAATGTACTCTGCTCTTCTCCCATTGTGACCCCTGTTATACTATTCCTTATCCTCTCCCAACCTGTATTTCCTGATTGCTCTTCTTCAATAATCCATTTTTATCATAATATGCTTTTGATGATCCATATTCATTACCTACACCGCTGCTCCATTTAGAAATACAGTAAGAACAATGGTTATATACAGAGGCGTAGCTAGGGGGGCCAAGGGGGTAGCCACCCCGGGCGGCAAAGTGAGCATAGACTTGAAAAAATTGTTTTCAGTTTATAAAACTACAAACAATTTGTTTCTTTGATATGACTATTCCTTAAGAACTATAGGAATGTAAGATTTTCTTAATATAAAATTAAGAACTACAACAAGTTCCAAAGAGTTTATGAAGTCTTTTATTCAAAGAGAATCGAACCCGGAGTGTTGACATATTACAATTAACAAGGAATCAACTTGCGATCATAAAATGGATGGTATTAACGATGAGGCAGTTTATAAATACAGTAAAGTTAAATATCACTATAATATTGACGACTCGGAACACAAAGTTTTTTATAAGTAAAAACGTAAAGTTTTACCTTACAGCCTAAACCGGCTTTCACCTATAGAAGGCTTCATCAGAGGCTCTGATGAAGCCTTCTATAGGTGAAAGCCGGTTTAGGCTGTAAGGTAAAACTTTACGTTTTTACTTATAAAAAACTTTGTGTTCCGAGTCGTCAATATTATAGTGATATTTAGTTAAGTAACGGACACGTCATGGACAACGAAATCCAAGAATTTAACACAGTAAAGTTAACGACGTGAGTACTTCAAACTGTGAAAGTGTCAAAGTACACTTACAAGATTCAATTGGTTCTAGTACCATGGATAATGTTGCATTGTGCAGTCTTGAAATCAGAACAGGTGATGAAGGACAGAACATAACTAGTACCGGTAACAATGTAGACTGTGTTCCCGGTGCTGCTCTACAAGATATGGGAGCTTGCTCAAGCGAGAAATCTCAATCCTTCCAAGATATAATGGTGAATAGAGGAACAAGTCAGTTGCAGAACAAAGACAGCTATTTTCCTGAAGATGAAGCCGGACGATCCTTAAACAAGTATTGCTTTGATAAAACCTTGCAAAATGGCAAAAAGGAAATCGCACTTGGATGTGTTTTTCTCCAACTAAAAAAATCTCTATTCTGCTTTTGTTGCATTTTATTTCCACACAAAAAATGTCAATAAGCCATTTCAATATTAAAAATGGGGTTTTGTCGTGGTGAAGGTTAAATCCCTGTATTCAGGATCACAAAAAAATGCTCTGCGTTTTTTGAATGGAAGGAATTGGAATGTTCTTTTAAAAAAGGGGGACTTATTGATGGCCTGCTTCAGAAAAAAATTAGTAAAGCAGTTAAGACATGGAAAGAAATCCTCGAATGGGTCATTGCCACAGTACAAAATCTGGCACTGATAGGACATCAAAATTCAATTACTAACGATCCAAGTCCTGGAAATTTTCTGGTTTTGTTAAAATACTTGGATAAATTTTTAACGTATACAAATATACTTTGTACATAACATGTTAAGATACTTTGTACATAACATGTTAAGATACTTTGTTATGCTTTGGATGAATAAAGCATTCCCACTTCTGGAGACGCTAATGGACAAATTAAAAGTTTGGAGGAATGAACTGTATGACAATGTCATTACTGAACCAGAGTAGGTATGTAATGAAGGAGTGTCAGTATAACAAAAAGCATTAATAATTAATGCGATAGAAAACCTTGTGACCTTGCTCTTTTTCTGGACAGATGTTCTTTCTCCTATGGACAAAATTCAGAAAATCTTGCAGACCAAAGGAATAAGCTTTATTCAAGCATTGACACTTCTGGAAACGCTAACAGAAAAATTAGAAGTTTGGAGGAATAAGCTGTGTGACAATGTCATCATTACTAACTCAGAGCAGGTATATAATGCATGGGGCATCAGTATCAAAGAAGCGCACGATGCCAGGGGAGTCTGCAGACGATTCTGCACTACCCGTTCGGCAAGAAATGCGACGTTCTCTAATAGAAATTGTGGACAAACTGTCAGTTGAAATTTCAAGCCGTTTCTCTTACATAAAAGAGTTAGAAAAACCCTTTGGGTTCCCCTGTAAATTTGGGGCGTACGCAGTGGCGGCGATAAGGCCCCCGCAGACCCCGCGGTGCAGGGGGGCCCCGACCCTCATGGGGGGCCCCAGTTGGCCCAGTCATGGGACATAATTTGTAACATGAAAAATAAGCGTAAACGAGTTGTAAAACGCTTCTTTGTTGAATTATCAGTTGACCATAGAATTGACGACCCAGTGAAATCATTTGAAGTAAAAGTTTTCAATGCAACACTAGATATTGTAATAGCTCAGCTACAAATGAGATTCGAAGGATTGCGTTGCATTGATGATAGGTTTTCATTCCTGACGCCTCAGAATTTAGTAAACTTCTCACAAGAGACAATAGTGGAGAAAAGTAAGGCTCTGGTAAATGTGTATCCTGGTGACCTTTCCACATCACTGCCTGACCAAGTAATATTCTTCAAAGCTCTGATGGCCAAAGAAATTGTACACAAGAAAAGAATTCGAGAAATGATGAATTTACTGGTTGAAGAAAACAGCTGCCTTATGAGTTGCCTCCCAGACTTAACTACACCTTTGCAGCTTTATTTAACCATACCTGTCACAACAGCTACAGCGGAAAGAAGCTTTTCAAAACTTAAATTAATTAAATTAAGTCATACTTAAGAAGTACCATGGCCCAAACTTGGTTGAGTGACTTGGCACTGTTAAGCATTGAGCATGAAGAGACACAGAAAACTAATATCAACGAAGTGGTTGAAAAGTTCTTAGCTATAAAAAAAGAAGACTAGGCTTAGGAAAACAGTGAACTTTGGTTGATCCTCATCTGTAAATATTGTACATTACTTGAGTTCGAGTGTTATTGAATTGGATTAGACTTAAGGAGAACTTGTATAGAGTATATTCAAGAATTTTACAAATTCAGTTACAAACTAATTTAAATGTTTGAAAAAAGCTAGAATGTTACTTTCATATTCGTTTTTAAATAATAAATTTTTAACACTCTGCGTGAGGTACTGTTTCATAGTCTGAATTTAAATCTTTGACGTAAAAATAAATCATTCTTTTTATTTTGGTTTTTTTATAGTTTGTATAGAACTTTGTCTATTTAGCAACAATGAATTTTAAGAGTTTGTACACGTGTAAAACATCCTTTGCAAATTGCAAACGCTTTGTGATAGACGAGAAAGAATTCACAAACCATTGTTGTGAAACACACGTAAATAGAAACTCATTTGAGTGTTTTCCCCTATTACGTATACAAAATTTAACCATTTTTATAGGGCCCCCTAATTAGTTTCGCGGGGGGGCCCCCGTTTCGTTAGCGCCGCCACTGGGCGTACATAAATGATGGGGATATACATTTTAAGGAACAGCTTTCCCAAATCAATATTCAGTGCAAAGTGCTTCCAAAACTGTATTCACATGACCTAAATAGTTAAGAATTGTTCAGTGACTTGAAAGACGTCATACTTTTATTTAAAAGGTAAAAAGTGAACGGAGAACAAAAAGACTTAACACCTCAGGGTCTGCTACAATACATTTCTTCAATGAGATTAGAAGCCTAAGAAACACTAACAACAGCTTTACAAATTTTTCTTACTTTAGCAGTGTCTGTGCCTTCTTGTGAATGATCGTTTAGTAAGCTCACATTGATTAAATCGTACCTACGATCAACAATATCTCAAGACAGGGTATCAAATCTAGCTATACTTTCAATTGAAAACGATATTGCTTCGTCTTTAGATTATAATGATCTAATAACCCACTTTGCAGCAATTAAGACCAGGAAAGTTTCATTTTAAAATGTCTCATTTTAAATACAGTATTTATTAAATATTAAAAATAAATATTAGTGTTTATTAATAGAATATGGAACCATTAACCTGTAATGGTAAGTGACTTATTTTATTACTTTTAAATTAATTCTTTGTTTAACTTTATGTTGCTTTAGGATATTGTTTTGACGATGCGTTGTTTATTACAACATTTTTACGTTATACATTTTTTATTTTTAGATCCATGTTTTTCGGTATCCAAGCCACTTATAATATATAATTAGTAAAATAGTTTACCTTTTTCTTGTCCGTCTGGTGGCCTTTTCTCTATATTTCATTCGACGCGTTTCAGGACATATGTCCCATCATCAGGATATCCCTTGTTGAAGTTCGTCGGTCGTTAAAATATTAAAAACACTGTACACACAATTCTACACATAACAATAAATATAACATAGACATAAAAACACATAAAATACCCAGATTTTAGACACACACGATATCGGTGGTGCGCACCACGACATGCTATAGTCGACTGCAGTGTTCATGTTCGTGAATGTGAACATTCACTGACATGTTGTGAACATGAACACTGCAGTCGACTATAGCATGTCGTGGTGCGCACTGCCGATATCGTGTGTGTCTAAAATCTGGGTATTTTATGTGTTTTTATGTCTATGTTATATTTATTGTTATGTGTAGAATTGTGTGTACAGTGTTTTTAATATTTTAACGACCGACGAACTTCAACAAGGGATATCCTGATGATGGGACATATGTCCTGAAACGCGTCGAATGAAATATAGAGAAAAGGCCACCAGACGGACAAGAAAAAGGTAAACTATTTTACTAATTATACATTTTTTATATTGATACGTTTTTTATAATCTATATTTGTTAATAATACATGTATACAAACTGAATACCAGTAATATTATAATATATAATTTCTTAATTTTGACTTAACAAATATTGTTAAGACGTGCTTTCATTAAAAAATCTACACATTTGCATTTATTAAGTACTTTGTTTACTGGATGAGCCTTAATTTTTGCTCTTTTGTCGCCCTTTAATTGTGAAGGTGAGGCGGCCGACGATCTCCTTGCTCCGGGCACCAAAACGCCTAGCTATGCCACTGGTTGTATAAATTGTAGAAATCTGTGTTGTTTTGGAATTGGAAATTCATCGGCACATCTGCCTGTTCCACCTCGAATCTGACATTCTTTCTAAGTGTTCTTTTCACAATTGTTTATAATCTTTTAGTCTTTCATTCAAATCGAAAACTTGTAATTTTTCTCTTATGGCCTCATTCTTTATTCGGCCAAGTTTAGGACAGTACAGAGACCACCATAACTTTGTAAAACTTTAATTTTGTATCTCAGCGAACCTCTCTTCTAAAAATACGAGGGCTATTTGTTTTTCAGCCTCTGATAGACCAATAAACAGACACATGAATGACATCAATAATTTTATTATATACAAAAGTTTCTTATATATGTAAACTACTTTTCTACATAATCACCACCATTGTTGAGGCACTTATCATAGCGAGGCACCAACTTTTCTATGCCCATGTTGTAGACTGTTCGCTCCTGAGTAGTCAGCCAATCTGCCACACTTTAACTCATCATTGGAGTCAAACCGCTGCCCACCTAACCACTTTTTCAAGTCAGTGAACAAATGGTAGTCACTTGGTGCCACGTCTGGACTATAAGATGGGTGATCAACGAATTCCCAAACAAATTTATGAAGCAGGTTTTGTGTGAGTGTAGCTGCGTGAGGTCGTGCGTTGTCTTGCAAGATGACAATGCTTGATGACAACATGCCTCGTCTTTTGCTCTTGATTGATGTTCTCTGTCATTTTAAAGTTTCACAATATGTAGCTGCTGTGATGGAAGTTCCCGGCTCCATAAACTCGATTAGCAAAATTCCCTTACAATCCCAAAAGACAGTAGCCATTAAATTTCTGTTGATCAAAGTCTGCCTAAACTTTTTTGGTTTGCTAGGCGAGTGTGTGTGTGCATCCACGTTTTGATCGTTCCTTTGTTTCCGGATTAACAAATCGAATACATGTCTCATCTCCTGTCACTATACTGTCTAAAAGCTTTGACCCTCTTTGTCATAACACTCCAAAACGATAACGATGCACCCATTCTTCGAGTCTTGTGGACACCTGTGAGTTGTCCACCAAGCACAGAGTTTCCTATACCCAAGCTTCTGAGTAAGAATATCATAAAGAGCAGACCTAGAAATTTCAGGAAAATCAGCAGAAAGTTCAGTAATTGTGAAATGACGGCGCTCTCGAACCATCCTGTCTACCCTTTCAACAACATCATCAGTAGCCACAGACTTTCTTCCTTGCCCTCCTTCACCATAACATCAATTCGCCCTTCTTTAAATTTTTGACACCATTCCTGAACTGAACCACCACTCATCACATTTTCTTCATACACATTACACAACCTTAGATGAATTTCTGCAGCACAATGACCTTCAGCTTGAAGAAATCTAATAACAGACTGAATCTCACACTTGGAGGCAATTTCAATTGTAGTTGCTGTAATTAAAGTGCCGTCACCACAGTAGTAGACAAAATAACTATAAAACTAGTTGTTATAGGTTAGAACAAAGCCTCAAAAACATTAATCAACAATCAGATTTTGCTATGACAACAAAACCAGGTTTGTCAACTCACCGGAGGTTGAAAAAATAGCCCTCGTACAATTGACTCTCTCACAGGTCATCTGGAATTTATATAACTTAACATCAATATAATAATTCTTGTCATAGCCAATTCCATTTCCCAAATAGTTAAAATGGCTCACCTTTTCTCCAATTTCATAATTGATTATTATCTTTGTTCTTATTGGTTCCTTGCTTCAAAATGCCATTACCTTTGTTTATGTAGTGGATATTTTCATATTGTATTGTTGCAAATCTGATGAAGCTTAAAACAGATTTTTGTAAAGCAGATTCTGTGTTTTGAATTACAAACAAGTTGTCAACAAACAACAGCACATTCAAATATCTGTCTTGTGATATCTTAACACCAGGGTTCATTAGATGCTTCCATTTCCTTACTAGATCGTTGATATAAATGTTAAAAACAGTAGGTGATATACTGCACCTTTGTCTAATCCCTCGATTGACAGACATGTGTTGAGATATTGTATAGTTATTTTTAACAGCTATCTTGTTTCGGTATATAGGCCTTCTATAGTTCTTACAACGTACGGCCAGATGAAGTTAACGAACTAGAAATTGCGTTCTTGAATTTTGCTGTGTATTGTTTTCCCTTTTATTTTTTGCTTGAATTTATGTAATGTATTTGTACTGTAGCCTCCATTGATGTTTTCTCCTGGTGGTTTTGATACAAAGAATACCTGTCCTTGCTGCTGTTGTTATCTTTCTAAGCTCTGTGTTCAACTTCACTAGTAGTTTTTGTGTACTGGACCCTCCCCCCCCCCAAACAAACTGGAAAAAAGGAAATGTAAAATTATTTTTAAATGCTGCTAAAATGTTGTCATACAAGTTGAATTAAATAATTAGACTAATTACAATAGAACTCCATTTTTCCGAACTAATGAGTCGCCAGACGTAATTAGGATATTCAGAAATTCGGATAATTGGGACAAACATAAGAAAAAGGTTATGTTATGAAAGAAAATGCGAAAATTGCTCAAAAAATCACTTTTGTTATTACATGAATACAGTGTCTTAATAAAAACCAGGTCACACGTGTTTTGCAAAATGTTGACTTTTACTACAAAAAAATAAAAAATAATACTCACACATAATTACAATTTTAGGCGAGAAGTAGGCAAGAAAACATTGTACTGATCAGTACGTAAACTATGATGCATAGCTATTTTTTTTAATTTCCTGATAATGATTCGGATAACTGGAGTTCAGATAAATGGAGTTCTACTGTAGTTATGAGTATGAATATTTTTAATTGCAGTATGCTGTAATCTTGCAAGTACAAAACCTCTTTGTGTATATGAAATCATGCTTTGTTAACATTGCTAGTTGTGTGATGATGTAGGGATAGTCATAATTTTTATTTCCATGTTCCATAAGGAAATAGAAGTACGGTGATGGCGAAAAAATTGTGTTTGAGATAAGGGCTGATTCTAATTGTACTACCCTCATGAAGAAAAGTCATTTTCCGAAAAGTGTGTGTAGAAGTTTTTCTATGGCAAACGATAACTGGCACAAATTCAAACAGAATTAAATAATTTTTTGCATACGTTCCTGAATTGTAGAGAACTGAAGGTCTGTTGATTTAGGTGAAGATCGGTTAAGGGAAAGGGGTAGTTTACCTGCAACATTTTATGTTTTAACAAGAGTAAAGTGCCGAATTTTGATAAATAAAGTATCCTGAAAAGAAGGTCATAATAATCCACTGTAGAATGGTAGATGAAATATCTATAAATGAAAAGGGTAGTTGAAGGGGGAGGGGGTATTAATTTTGTTTTATAAATTAAAATGGTAGTTGATGATGGAGGAAGTAAATTTTATATGTGTAATACGTTATTGTCAACAAAGAAGTAGTTTCTATGGAAACATTTCATTTCACTTTAACAAAATTCTATATTTTTTAATTTTAATTTAAATAATGTATCAGAGAAAATATATCGTTCGTGGCAGGCAAGCATATCTCAATGATGTAATGTTTATGTTTCCATTTTATTATTATGATTACCGCAATAAAAAGGCAGGCAACACACACACACACACACACACACACACACACACACACACAAATGGTAAATTACAGTGTCTTCTTTCTGTTACAACATTTTTGAAAAAGGGTGTGTTTTATTTTGAAGGCCATAAATAATTAATCCCTTGTAGTTAACCGGGATTTTTGACATTTCACCACGTTTCTACTTTATAAAAAACATAGGTAGCAAACAAGAATGTGTGTAAAAGACAAAACTTTTGAAAGTCAATACATTACCAATAACTCACCCATTATACAACTTATGTGCCAATCAGATAAGCATTAAAAATTCGTTCAACTATCAAATGAACATACTGTCGACAACGTTATTGTATAATGTGCCGGAGCAAATTCCACCTGTGTACAATGAACCGCCACGTAGCTGGCCGGGAATAAAAGCGATCATGGATCTTCCACACAAATTCGGCAAAATGAGTCATCCAGATATACTTAGAGCAGAAACACTGGAGATGATTGATGAGCAGTATAAAAATCATACGAAGATCTTCATAGATGGATCAGTGGACATCGAAAGCGGGAAGTCAGGTGCAGGGTATTTCAACCAGAGTAATGGCGAATGGTACTATATTCCGACTAACGCACAGTCCAGTATGGATGCCGAATTATTGGCTATAAACACGGCATTAACCTGCTGTCTTTCCATTGAGCAAAAGCTCATCTGTATCTTGACTGACTCCAAATCATCATTAGAAGCGCTATCAAAATCTGGCATGAGTGGGTACTTCTTTCGTATTAATGAAATAAGGAAACTATTCCTACAGCTACACAACGAAGGAAAAATGATCACCCTTCAATGGGTTCCATCCCACTGTGGAGTCTCCGGAAATGAAATAGCAGATGGGATCGCAAGGGAAGCGTGCACAATGTATCCAACTAACCTAAAGAAGTTCTCCCTGCTGCAGTGCAGAAGCTCGGGTGACCGACACTTCAGGAGCTCTTGGGAGGACAGTTGGAAATCAGCAACCACAGGTCGCAACTTATACCAAATACAACCTGTGCCGGCCAAGGAAGACATCTACAAGGGAGTAGTGCGTCCGATAGCTGATTTTGCTGCAAGGGTACGTACCGGCCATATCGTTACCCAAGAGTATCTCTTTAGATTCAATCTCACGGATACGCCACAATGCTTATTGTGTGGAGACGGAGAGGAGAACCTTGAGCATATACTTATAAAATGTCATTACCCGATTGCCGCAAGGGATATCTTAAGGATGCAAGTGTCGGGATGGCAAGAAATCATGAGCAATAAGAAGTACTGGGCTATCGCTTCTATAATCTACTGTGGACATCGGGCTATCGGCTACAGTTGAAGCTGGACACCTGTAGGAAGAAGTAAGTAACAAGAATGTGTGTATGACTTCTCAAAACTAATTTTCTCTGAATGCGTATCTTGACTTGGATAGGTTTCATAAATTTAATAGTTTGCTTTCATAGCCATCAGTTTTACCTTATGTAAAATGTATGTTCAGTGTATACAGCAATCTTTCATAATGTAGGCTTACTCTCTCTCTCTCTCTCTCTCTCTCTCTCTCTCTCTCTCTCTCTCTCTCTCTCTCTCTCTCTCTTTTCTTCACCCGTCCTATAAACTAGCAGAAAAATAAATTCAGCTTATTTTCTTACCATCATCATCTTTTTTATGTTTTTTTCCAGATCGTCCAGAGTGATCTATAAACATAAAATATGACAAATATACGTAGTTAACTGAATCCAAATAAAAAATAATTATTTTAATGAATGCCTTATGCACATTCAAGTAGCCTATATGTTTTACAAGAAAAGTTCTATAATGTAATGGAGTCTGTTATTATTAAGAAGGCTGAATCATTAAGAAATTCAGTAATAATTTATGAAGTCAATTAAAACAGGACAAGAAATATTTTTTCTCAAATTCATTTTAATGTGAAATGAGTTTTAACTTTTTATCTAATTCCGTTTTCTTATCATCATCATCTTTTTTGCCAGATCGTCCTGGATGACCTACAAAAATAAAATATGATAAATATAGTATACTGAATTTAAATACAAATAATTATTTTTATGAATACCTTATGCACATTTACTTGTTTTACAGGAAACAGTTCTGTAATGTAATGAAGGCTGTGTAATAATCATTATGAAATCAAATCATAGTTTATAAAACCAATTGAAATGGGACAAAAAATTCTTGGATTTTGTTGTTCATGATGCGTCCATTGATTAACTAATTAGAAGTATAATACTACTGACTCGCAACAACAAGTTTTTTATTGCCTCTGATGAAACTTATAATAAGCGGAAACTGGTTCAGGCTGCAAGGTAAAAATTTTACATGTTTACAAATAAAAAACTTTGTGTTCTGAGTCAGTAGTATTATACTTACAATTGGACAAGAAATATTCTTACTTATATTAATTATAGAGTTTTTTGAACTGAATTGTGTCCAAACCTTAGACAACAGCATTGTGTCTTATGGCTGTGGTATTTCTTATGACCACTGCTGGTCATCATACTGGTTTCCTCTCTCTCTCTCTCTCTCTCTCTCTCTCTCTCTCTCTCTCTCTCTCTCTCTCTCTCTCTCTCACACACACACACACACGCACGCACGCACGCACGCACACACACACACACACACACACACACACACACACACACACACACACACACACACATGTGCAGAGGCATGTGGTGCCTCAATGCTCCCATCAGACTGATGCCCCCCAACCCGATTCAAAATTCACTCTTTTATATCCATTATTTACACTGATAACTAGCATACACAGTTTCGAAAGTTAACAATTATTTTATTAAAGTCTCAAATTACAACAAATATTCAGCTAAATAGTGATTATAATGAGCATAACAGGACTTAAGCTTAGAAAATACTAATTGATCCATTTTTTCTTGATTTGCCTTAACGAAGTCTTGTATAATTTCTTCTAAATTGAGTGATTCAGGTATGTCACTTTCAATATTCAGCCTTGCTAACAAAGATAATCTCTCATCTCGCTTAGTTAAACAAATCGTATATTTAATGATTTTTAATATAGAAAATGATCTTTCAGATTTGTAGTTAGCTGTTGGAATTGTCAAAAGCATACAATAAGCAATGTAGATATTCAGAAATACATCAATCATTTTACAATCAATAATCCAGTTTAATACTTTGAGTGGACAAACTGTAGTGTCATGGAATCTATCACCTTCATTTGAATGTTTTTTAAAAAAAACCTCTTTCTTGGAATTTTACTTGTGGCACAAAGTGCTTCAATTCTATTAGAAGATCATTATTCAAATCGTTCGAATAAACTTCTATAAGAACTTTTGCTTGATTTTTCAACTCGACATTCTCCATGGTTAATAACTGCATAAGGGAACCAAATATTGCGTAATGTGATCAATAAGCTTTGCTTCGTTTAGTCAGTTCAGCTAAATGGTGCCGTGGTGCCCGGTGCTGCAGCATACCCTAACATTATGGATAATCCGTCACTGTACATGTGTTTATCTCTCCACGAATCAATAATAAAATTAACTCAGCGTGAACACATAATCTTCTGAGTGTGGGAAGGTGACAGTTGCTAAATAAATAGTTTTATGATAAATAATTTTATTTTTGATTGTTATTTGTTCATATACTGCATTTTCAAATGATTGTAATTTTTTATTGGTAGTGGTATGTGGTATAAATGTGAGTAACTGCGAGGGTATAAATTCAGAGGAAGTGTTGTGTGCTGTATTGATTTATTATTCCTTATTGTAAGTAAAGTAATTAAGTGTGACTGAATTTATTAAAACATGGATCAAAAGTGTGGTATGAAACTTTGTAGCAGGCAGAGACAAGTGACAATATATGTCTTTGACTTTTTTAAATAACAAAATTCAGAATTAGTACAAGAAAATTAAGTTAACAATGTACTCTTTGGGTATTTTGTAGAGTAATGTGTATAAGATAAGGAAGGAATATTGTTAACAATAAAAGTAAAAGCTAAACGAAAAGGAAACCAGATAAATTCTTGTTAAGTTTATATGATGAGTTTCAACTTAGTGGAATACACCATAAATGTATTCACTAACAGAATGTACTTAAAAAAAAAAAAAAAAAAAAAACTTATAAATTTGGCAAAGAACTTTGTAGAAATGGTCTTCAAGATCTTGGATTTGTTTATGTGAAGAAAATCAATATTTCTTGAAAGAGACAATATCATTATGTGGTAGCATAATCACTTAAGAAACATGAAAAATATCCAGAATAATAATAAAAAAAAGTATGTACATCAATGCATAAATGTAGGGCACAGTGTATCTTACTATGAAAGAATAAAACAGTCAAAAGTGCAAAGATACTTTTCCAAAAGGAGTTCAGAGGGCCTCCAGCAGCCTACTCAGATTAGTGTATGAACTGGAAGAAAAGAGGGTTTGTAAGTGATATGTTTACATTTTTAATGAGGAAGAAGAATAGAGTTGATCACCATGACAAAATTTAAAAGTGGTTTTAGGAGCACTTACTACCCATTATTTCAGAAAACAGTGTAACCATTTGTCATGGAGGGAATCTAATATTTAAACCTGGTTGAAGCATATGAACATAGATTTTGACGATGACGTAGTGAAGAAGACATTGGTACTTCTATAAAATAGGTTAATTACCTTCTGTCGCGTTTCTCTGAATCCTAATTACGGGATTACTCGAGTTTCGACACCAATGGTGTCATCATCAGATCCAATATTATTAAGGTTAAAACTTCATTTATCGATGTATATTCATCTCGACAAATAATAAAAAAATAAAAAAAAACAACACATACATTGCACAAAAATAATAAATAATTAACACATATTAAAACGAAATAACAACGAATGAAAAATAACATGCGGCCATCACGAACCTGTACAGGAACGCTCCCACAGTAAAACTAATCAATACCGGCTTGACCTTCGTTCAGTTTTATCGATCTGATATAACCGATTTCTCGTTCTATATGATCGATTCTATTAAACAAAATATTATTTGTATGTACTGATTTTTCATTTAGGACGCAATTGTAATCCTCCTTTATAGCTTTATATATCTCGAACCGTGCGAGAGTGTCTAGCCTTAGTGATTTCTTACATTTGTGTAAGATATCTAAATTATCACCAATACTCTTTATGTTATGGTCATGTAAGCTTAAATGTTCAGCAAATGTAGATCTTCCTACATTTGACTTGGAGCTTGGGATATGTTCTTTATAACGTAATTTGAACGAACGACCCGTTTGTCCTATGTAGAACTGTGTGCAATCTGAACAATTAAGTCTATATACACCAGTATCGTCAAATATATCGGAAGGTTTATTTTTGTTTGTAAACATAAGTTTTTTCTCAAGCTTATTATTCGCCTTTGAAGCCAAAATAATATTTTGCTTTTTTAATTGGTTTTTACTTCCATGTTACTTAAGGTGATGGCAAACAAAATCGTGTTCGAGATTATTGCAGATTCTGATTGTACTACACTCAAACCATGAAAAAAAGTCATTTTTCGAAAAGTGTCTGTCTGTCTGTCTGTCTATCTTAGATTTTTTTCTATGGCAAACGATAACAGAAACTACTACTCTTTTACATACAGCCCTGAATTGTAGAGTTCTCAAGACCTGTTGTTTTTGGTGAAGATCGGTTAAGGGAAAGGGGTAGTTTACCTGCAACGTTGTATGTTTTAACATGGGTATTTTCTATGGCAAACGATAACAGCCGCAAATTCAAACAGAATCAAATAATTTTTTGAATACAGCCCTGAATTGTAGAGTACTCAAGACCTATTGTTTTTGGAGAAGATCGGTTAAGGGAAAGGGGTACTTTACCTGCAGCGTTTGTTTATCAAGGGTAATTTTTTTTGGCAAACGATAACAGCCGCAAATTCAAACAGAATCCAATATTGTTTTGTATACAGCCCTGAATTGTAGAGTTCTCAAGACCTTTTGGTTTTGGTGAAGATTGGTTAAGGGAATAGGGTAGTTTACCTGCAACATTTTATGTTTTAAGAAGGGTAATTTTTTCTATGACGAACGGTAACTGCCACATATTCAAACAGAATCAAATAATTTTTTGCATACATCCCTGAATTGTAGTGATCTCAAGGCCTTTTGATTTTGGTGAAGATCGGTTAAGGGGAAGGGGTAGTTTACCTGCAACCTTTTACGTTTTAACAACAGTAAAGTACTTGAAAATACATTTAAACTTTTTCAAACAATGGTAATTGTTAAAAATAAAATAATTTTGTTGCCAGGCAATAAAATTACAATTTTTTCATTTTAATGTAAATCATGTATGAGAGAAAATATATCGTTCGTGGCAGGCAAGCATATCTCAATTATGTAATGTTTACGTTTCCATTTTATTATTATGATTACTGCAATAAAAGGCAGGGAACACACACACACACACACACACACACACACACACACACACACACACACACACACACACACACACACACACACACACACACACACACACACACACACACACACACACACACACACACACACACACACACACACACACACACACACACACACACACACACACAATTCGCGTTATTTCTAGCCTCACTCATGTTTATTTTCTTACATTTGCACGCTTTTTAAATGGAAAGTGCCTAAACCCACACCAACATAACGCGTGCAAGCCGAAAAATTGTCCAGCGTGGATAGCGATTTGCTTCCTGTGGATCGCTGGGCAGTGTAACTGCACGTGTTTACAGAGGAACGATTCATAGACAGAATTTTCGTCTTTAGGGAATGAACCCTCTGCAAGATGCTGAGGGTCCATGAGTGACTTCAGAGCGCTCCTTCTTTTCCGCGTGTTTGTTCTGTGAAACGTACACTGTAGATTCGCAGCTTTACTCTAAGCAACACTCAATAGGAAATGTTGAAAATTTTTGTCCATGGTACCCTCATACACACTAAACCTGCTCTGATGTTTTAATTACGGACATCATAATATTAAAACTTTGGAAACTTGAGCACTACTTAATGGAGATCAAACATTAACTTATACAAGCCATTGATTTTATGCATATTTTTTATATATATGTGTACAACGTTATCGGCAACAAAGAAGAATTTTTTGTTAAAATTCCTTCCCGGGATGTTTGGCCATAGTCCAATGTTTTCTACAAAACCAGACGTTTCGGCAATGCCATCGACTTCCATCATCAGTGAAAATCGAATGCGATAACGTGAGGTGGTATACGTTAGTGACCACAGTACTGTGGTTAAGGCTGAAACAGTAAGTAGAAAGAAGTAGTTTCTATGGTAATATTTCTTTTCAAAAATGATTTTAAATATAAATCTTAGAACATGGAAGTTATGTATGGTTCTCCATACCGATAATTAAAGCATGATGTAAAATTTCACCATATATTCTATTGCAATATATTTTTTTACTTTTTCTTTGGACACACCAATATTTATTGGTCAATTTTGTTTTTTATTAATTATTCTATCTACTATGTGACTTTTATATCCATTGGCTGTCGCTATGTGTTTAATAATGTCTAGTTCATTTTACTTCCATGTTCCTTACGGAAATGGAAGTATGGTGATGGCAAAAAAATTGTGTTCGTGATTATTGCAGATTCTGATTGTACTACACTCAAAACATAAAAAAAGTCATTTTTCGAAAAGTGTCTGTGTGTCTATCTGTCAGTAGATTTTTTTTCTATGGCAAACGATAACAGTCACAAATTCAAACAAAATCATATAATTTTTTGCATGCAGCCCTGATTTGTAGAGTACTCAAGACCTATTGTTTTTGGTGAAGATCGGTTGAGGAAAAGGGGTAGTTTACCTGCAACATTTTCTTTAAATCAAGGGTAATTATTTTCTATGGCAAACGATAACAGCCGCAAATTCAAACAGAATCAAATGATTATTAGCATATAGGCCTGAATTGCAGAGTTCTCAAGACTTTTGTTTTTTGTGAAGATCGGTTATGGGAAAGGGGTAGTTTACCTGCAACGTTTTATGTTTTAACAAGGGTATTTTCTATGGCAAACGATAACAGCCGCAAATTCAAACAGAATCAAATAATATTTTGCATACAGTCCTGATTTGTAGAGTACTCAAGACCTATTGTTTTTGGTGAAGATCGGTTACGGGAAAGGGGTACTTTACCTGCAGCGTTTGTTTATCAAGGGTAATTTTTTCTGTGGTAAACGATGACAGCCGCAAATTCAAACAGAATCAAATAATGTTTTGCATACAGCCCAGAATTGTAGAATTCTCAAGACCTGTTGGTTTTGGTGAAGATAGGTTAAGGGAATAGGGTAGTTTACCTGCAACATTTTATGTTTTAACAAGGGTAACTTTTTCTATGACGAACGATAACTGCCGTAAATTAAAACAGAATCAACTACTCTTTTGCATACATTTTTGAATTATACAGAACTCAAGGTCTGTTGATTTTGTTGAAGATCGGTTAAGGGAAAGGGGTAGTTTACCAGCAACATTTTATGTTTTAACAAGGGTAATTTTTTATGATGAAAGATTGCCGTAAATTCAAAGAGAATCAAATAATTTTTTGCAAACATTCCTGAATTGTAGAGAACTCAAGGCCTGTTGTTTTGGTGAAGATTGGTTAAGGGAAAGGGGTAATTTACCTGCAACATTTTATGTTGTAACAAGAGAAATGTTTCCATGACGAACGATAACTGTCGCACATTCAAACAGAATCAAATATTTTTTTGCATGCATCCCTGCATTGTAGAGGACTGAAGGTCTATTGATTTTGGTGAAGATCGGTTAAGAGATAGGGGTAGTTTACCTGCAACATTTTATGTTTTAACAAGAGTAAATAAAGTGTTTTAATTTTGATAAATAAAGTATCCTGATAAGAAGCTCATAATAATCCACTATAGAAAGGTAGATGAAATATCTATAAATTAAGAGGTTAGGTGAACGGGGTGGGGGTAATTTTCTATAAATGAAAATTATAGTTGAAGGGAGAGGGGAGAATTCTGTATATGTGTACTACGTTATCGGCTACAAAGAAGTAGTTCGTTGTTAAAATTCCTTCCCGGGCTGTTTAGCTTTAGTCCAATGTTTTATGAAAAACCGGACTTTTCGGCAGTGCCATCGACTGCCATCATCAGTGAAAATCGAGTGCGAAAAATTGAGGTGGTATACAGTTGTGACCACAGTACTGTGGTTAGGGCTGAAGCAATAAGTAGGAAGAAGTAGTTTCTATGGAAATATTTCATTTCGAATATGATTTTAAATATAAATCTTAGAACATGGAAGTCATGTATGGTTCTCCATACCGATATTTATAATCTTCCGTAGATAGGGGCAATGCCAGCAATCTATGAATCATACAATTAAAAAATGCCATTTTATGTGAAATAGGGTGATAGGACGAGGCGTGAATAGCATGATCTGTGATTGTTAGACAAAGGTCAAACACTCGTAATTTTAACCCATGAGAATTATAAAAACGAGTCACAGGAATTTATTAAAAACAATAACATTATTGAGATTCAGAGCGACCCCACTGTTAAATTTAATAATAACGTGAAATCAGTATTAAATAAAACCAAATACATCATAACGAATGAAGAGAAAAAATACTTAAAAATGATAGATCCCAAGGCACCTAGACTTAGGGGCCTTCCAAAAATACACAAAAATAATATGCCTGTCCGTCCTTTAGTAAATTTCATGCCTGCACCTTCATATAAAATTGCCAAAAAACTCGAACAAATTTTAAGACAACATATAGTGTTCAATAAGAACTATAGTTTGAAAAGCAGTTTAGAACTGGTCGAGCTTACAAAAACAATTACAATCGAACCGAGACACACCCTCACTTCATTCGACATTGTTAATTTATACACGAACGTACCAATTAGTGAAACGTTGGAAATAGCAAAAAGTTTATTACTCTCTAAATCCACATTAAACCATGAAACAGTCGATGAGCTAATCAATTTGACAAAGGTAATATTGGAACAAAATTATTTTACTTTCGATAACAAATATTATTTACAACGGGATGGATTGGCGATGGGATCCCCATTATCAGGCATCCTGGTGGAAATTTACTTAAACCACATTGAAACAAACGAAATATTATCAACTAAAAACAAACATTATAAAAAATTTTATTTTACCGACGATATGTGGATGACACAATAATGATTTATAATGGCAATTGCAGGCAATTGGAGATGCTTAAAAAATATATGAATACTATTACAAAGAGTTTGCAATTCACGTTAGAGACAGAAATGAATAATAAAATTAATTTTTTAGATTTAACTTTAACAAAAATAGATAATAAAATTAACTTTAATATTTACAGAAAACCAACAATCACAGATCATGCTATTCACGCCTCGTCCTATCACCCTATTTCACATAAAATGGCATTTTTTAATTGTATGATTCATAGATTGCTGGCATTGCCCCTATCTACGGAAGATTATAAAAATGAACTAGACATTATTAAACACATATCGACAGCCAATGGATATAAAAGTCACATAGTAGATAGAATAATTAATAAAAAACAAAATTGACCAATAAATATTGATGTGTCCAAAGAAAAAGTAAAAAAATATATTGCAATAGAATATGGTGAAATTTTACATCATACTTTAAAAAACCAATTAAAAAAGCAAAATATTATTTTGGCTTCAAAGGCGAATAATAAGCTTGAGAAAAAACTTATGTTTACAAACAAAAATAAACCTTCCGATATATTTGACGATACTGGTGTATATAGACTTAATTGTTCAGATTGCACACAGTTCTACATAGGACAAACGGGTCGTTCATTCAAATTACGTTATAAAGAACATATCCCAAGCTCCAAGTCAAATGTAGGAAGATCTACATTTACTGAACATTTAAGCTTACATGACCATAACATAAAGAATATTGGTGATAATTTAGATATCTTACATAAATGTAAGAACTCACTAAGGCTAGACACTCTCGAACGGTTCGAGATATATAAAGCTATAAAGGAGGATTACAATCGCGTCCTAAATGAAAAATCAGCACATACAAATAATATTTTGTTTAATAGAATCGATCATATAGAACGAGAAATCGGTTATATCAGATCGATAAAATTGAAAGAAGGTCAAGCCGGTATTGATTAGTTTTACCGTGGGAGCGTTCCTGTACAGGTTCGTGATGGCCGCATGTTATTTTTCATTCGTTGTTATTTCGTTTTATATGTGTTAATTATTTATTATTTTTGTGCAATGTATGTGTTGTTTTTTTTTTATTTTTTTATTATTTGTCGAGATGAATATACATCGATAAATGAAGTTTTAACCTTAATAATATTGGATCTGATGAAGACACCATTGGTGCTGAAACTCGAGTAATCCCGTAATTAGGATTCAGAGAAACGCGACAGAAGGTAATTAACCTATTTTATAGTCTCAACTGTTTCTGGAGGCAAATAAAATGTTTAAATTGGTACTTCACGGTAGACAGAGTAAGGGATAAGTACAAATTACACAAGACAGCTGAAATCATTAAAAAAATGAGAGCATTTGCTGTACGGCTCTACACCACTGTGAGCTTAATACTGTTGAAATGATATGGAGTCAAATAAAATTGTACATTGCAGATCACAATGTAGATTTTCAATAAAATCGGAAATTGAATTAAAGAAGGAATAGAAAAAGTGACTCTGCTACAACAAGAAAACTACTGTCACACATTGAAGAAGAAGAAAAGCAAATGAGAAAATCACTGAGCTTTAGGATATTGTACAATCAATAAACATTTTTTTAGTGATGACTTTAGGTATTCATTTCTTTGATCAACTTCCTGTTCACCATCTCAAGTTTTTGATGAAGATGATTCTCAGAGTTCAAGTAAAGATGAACCCATTCCTGGATATGCGGACAAAGGAGTATATTTCTGAGAAACCAGAGATCTGTAAAATTTTATTTTTTGCCCGTAACGATTGTTTTAAAATTGTATTCACAATAAGTACAGTAATTGTTAATGCATCATCATTTAATTACTACTGTTGAATAAGTCAATTGGCTAATTATAAGTACAATAGTACTGACTCGGAACACAAAGTTTTTTTATTGCAGCCTGAACCAGTTTTTGCTTATTATAAGCTTTGTCAGAGCCTGCCACTAGGAGTGCTGTCCATCTTGTTCTTGCTGATGCCGCCGTTGTTTGAAAGATCGATGTTGTGTGCATGCGTATTAATTTATGGTCAAATCACACATACTATTCAAACATATCACACCGTATTAGTGGCAGCCTCTGACAAAGCTTGTAATAAGCAAAAACTGGTTCAGGCTACAAGGTAAAAATTTTATATTTTCACCAATAAATACCTTGTATTCTGAGTTAGTAGTATTGTATTAGTTAATCAATGGGCACGTCATGAACAACAAAATCCAAGAAGTTGATTTAATTATTGAATGTTGGTCCCACCTTACATAAAGAACATCAAATAAATTGAGAGAAGACATTAATTTATGCACTAGGCAAAACACACACAACGTGTGTGTGTGTACTCTATCGAATAAAGAAGACATCCCTTATGTGCACGATGTACTGTATATCTGAAATAAACATTATTCTTTTGTTTACTGTGAAAATAGGGGACTCAGAAAAAGTTACCGATTGTTGGCTTTTGCTGCCAGTGTCATAGTTAAAAATTTTTCTGGAGTGTTAGGCTATGGTCAACTTTTAAACAGTTTGTTGCCAGAAGTTTTGGTTGAGCATATGGCAGCTATCCTCAGTAGGCACATGCTGAGACTTCGTCTGAAATGCCACTGAGGATGGTTGCCACTGGCGCTGCAGATATGTCTGACAAGAAAACTGTGGACCACAGCCTAACAATTTGGAAACTTTTAGAACCTGGACAACTTATAAGAATATGTTGTGAATTTGTTTTTACCAAATAAAAATTATGAATTATATTTTTAGTTGAAAAAAAATGGTGTTTTTTTTTATTCATCAATTCCAAACTCATGTCTTGTTTTGGATTTCAGATTAATGCTTAATGTATACCATTTACAACACCTAGTTTTTCAATTGTAATTTTATTTAGAATGAGGTTCATATAGTGGGGTCAACAATAACATACTTAAAACTCTGTTAATTATATACAGTGAATGTCAATAGTTGTACAAAACATCATCTATAAATTCTCATTCCATACGTACAAGTTTCTCCCTTACCTGGACAGCGAACGTGACATCTTCGTTTCTTAATTGTTTTTTTTGGACATGCTTTACCTCCATTCTGCGCATTCATCTGAAATCATTAAATTCATTAAAAGGTTCTACTTAAAAAAAAACAATCATTTAAAAAGTTGTATATATTGCAAAGAAAATCCTATTGCAAACATTTTTATGGGATGTTTGAAATAAACCAAGATGAACAAAGAGAATGAGTAGAGTTGCATGTGGGACTATGTAAGGAACTTTGTTATTTAGGCTTATAAATAAATTATTTTACATGCAAATATGTAGTGCAATATATAAAAATATACGTAATTATCATAAGTTCAGGTTATAAGTGCTTGTATGCATGTGTCGCGTAAACATTAATTACACAAAACATTATAGTGCTGTTATTTATTAATATTCATGGGATTGGGATGGGACTTAGGCAAGAATATAGTTTATATTATTATGAGCAATCTTTCATAATTAAATATACTATTTACTGTGTGTGAATATATATTTTTTAAATAATTCAATGTATGACTCA
The DNA here is from genome assembly GCA_034769895.1 of Magicicada septendecula. Classification (NCBI taxonomy): domain Eukaryota; kingdom Metazoa; phylum Arthropoda; class Insecta; order Hemiptera; family Cicadidae; genus Magicicada; species Magicicada septendecula. The sequence goes on from CM068370.1 coordinate 500,583,344, forward strand.
TACTTGAAAAGCCATAAGAACACATAATTTTCGATATTTTCCTACATGTTTAGAACAGCTCTTGGCCAGAATAAGCCAAACTTTACACGATGGAGTGTAAGTCTCTTACTTAAATTAGATATTGATGAATCAGAGCTTTAGAGTTTCAGTTGAGATTACTTTAAGCTGCAAGCAAAGCCAGTTCATATCGGTTATTAAAACATGACACATGTGGTTTTCTCTAAAAATGATAAGTTTGGAGGAAATGACTGAATGGCCATGAATTCACTGCAGATCTTGGAGAGATAATCTCTAATTACATTGGTATTGTAAACAAGGGATAGCTCGCCCACAGTTTAAAACTGAGTGCTTTCCATGGTATAGTGGAATACCATCCAATAGGTTTGGGAATTCACTCAAAATGTACTGGATTTTGTGTAACTGACAACAGTACTTAATTGTACCGAGTTAGATTTCAGTAAAATTTCAAATCCAAAACAACCCAAAAGTGACCTTTGCTGCTTTGCCACACCTTTATCTGAATCTTAAACATATCCTAGTAGCACTATAGTGTATTTGTGAATTTATAGTTTTCAGGGCTATGAAAATATAAATAGGCCTAATCCACAAAGTTGTTTGTATATAATTAAGTAATGTGTAAGTTTGATTTATATCCCTCAACAAACTGTTGAAGCCTGATTTTAAACTTACATCACAGAGTTATGATGTTTCAAGAGCAAACATTCTATTAATATTAAATATCAAATGAGAAATTCTCTTCAAGATGGGTTTTTCAAATTTCAATTATTTATTTGCTCTGGTCTCAGAAGCAAAAAAACTCAAATTTAAACTTATGAGATTTTCAGGCTTACTGTTGGTTGCTCTGTGCAATACAGTTTATATACAATTGTATTAGTGAACTTTACATAAATATGTATACAGTGTGTTTTAATAAAAAAATTTCTTATAATTTTGTACATCAAAAAGATGTGTAAAACATATTTTGAAACTGTAGAATTCATTTAGTAGTCGCAAATCAACAATATGTTCTCCTATCAATTGTATATAGCATAAGTTATTGAAAAACAACTTTCTCACTATGTATGTAATGTTTTAAAAACAAATTATTTTTCCTACAATATTGTAAAGCATCTTCATGATATTTAAGAACAATCAGTATGATGGAATGAGTCGAGCGTGGTTGACAAATGGTGTTAACAAAATATGGTTGCTCTGCTCAAGCCATTCTGTAAGTAGCTCTGACATTTTGCTATGATGTTGGCAACTGTGTACGGAAAGCTTTACATTTACTGAGCACGGTGCAAAACGGTTACTGATTACGGTTTTGCACGGTGCAAAACTGTGGGCATGACTAAGAATGTGGCAACAGCACTGTTACAGGGCGTGTCTATGGTGACAAGAAATATTCCAGTAATGTGATTGGCGGAGATTTTTATACGAGGTGTGTTAAAAAAGACCAAACTATTTGTGTAGCACGTCCACCCGCGCTTAGAGCGAGCTGCACAATTAAGTGCTGCTAGCGACAGGTTTTGACACCAGAATGCCATTTTTTTCATCCTGTCATGATCATCAGTCTTAGAGCTACACATGCTATAGTGGGCACATGCATACACCATCTGTCAGATTTATGACGAAGTGAGAATGAAGATCTTAACACAATGTGTGTGTATACAATTTTGTTGCTAACTTCGTAAAATCTTTACAGAGCAATTTCCATTGCATTCCAAAGTTGTCATTACCGTTTGCATTGGTACGCAGTTGTTGACCGATTTCAAAACTCTTTCTGATTGTCGTCAACAAACACAGTAAGAATTTTTCAGTGATATGATACAACCAAATTTTAATCAAAAATTTAACTTTACAATCATATATGGATACGCATTCTCTCAGAAAGTCTCGGCAGTTAAATGATGATTTACAATTACCACATCACGAGCTCTCTTCCACTTCACGAGCAGTGGTCTTCGACATCGTTTTGATCTGCACTGACCATTGTTTTTACCCTTTTTAAAATTTCTTAAAATAATCGTTTGGTTCATGAAGGCCTCCATGTATGCTTAATTCAAAAACCAGAATGCCTATGTAAAGTTTTAACTTAGTTCTGCCACAAAATTTTACATGCACACGTTGTTCTTCGAGGTCTTTCTTAATCACTTTGTCACTAATCCGACAGCCAGCATGTGTATGTCCCCACTCAATCTGATAAACCTCAAATACTATGCTGATAGCGGTACAGAATAAATGGCAGTTTGTTGTCAAAAACTGTCGCTAGGTGCATTTAAAGTCGCAGCGCGTTGTTTGTACGGGTTGATATGGTATTCAAAAAGTTTGGTCTTTTTTTTGTCCACACCTCGTACATGTTTTTGCTCCCACCACATATATCAAATGTCAGAGTCACTTACTCAATGGGTCGAGTCTACCAGATCAATTAATTAGTTATTCAAAATTCAATTACAAACAAGCATTTATTGAATTAAAAAACTACAAATAATTAAAAATTATATAGTATTAATAATTAAACGTACCACAATATTTCGAGACTTTTTTTTGAAACCCTTTCCACATGTGGCAGAGCACTGCGTCCACTTACTCCACTTGGACATTTTACAATCTACAACAGGCTGCATAAGAAAATTACATGAGATTTTGTTTTAAATAATACTTTGTACTAGCATTTCATTGTGCACACACAACATACGTATTTATATGAAATTTAAACACTTTTTGCTACAGTCTATTTCTTGATGCATATAGTATAATGTATTTAATATTTATAAATTCTTTACCTCAAGATGTTTTTTCCCTTATTTGGTACATGTTTCGGGAATCGTATTGCTCCCATCCTCAGGCTTCCTGATTTTATATCTTGTGGAGTATTTGAGTTTTCATTGGTTGTTTTATGGTTTCCTGTTGGTTTTTGGTATTTTATACTGGTGTTATTGTGTGTGACTGTGGTATATATATTAGCTTTTTGAGTATTTTTGATGTTGAGTGCTTTGAGAATTGTGTCATGTTTTGTATTGATTTGTATTTGTTCAGGAATTAGCCTGTTTATACAAATACAAATCAATACAAAAAACATGACACAATTTTCAAAGCACTCAACATCAAAAATACTCAAACAGCTAATATATATACAGGGTGTCCCGGGAGGAGAGAGAAATAATTTGAAAAATGGTTCTATAGTGTAAAAGAAGAAAAAAGTTCATATAAACATATGTCCGGAAACGCTTTGTAAGCGAGTTACGGCTAGCGAAAGATTTCGCCCGGGTTTTGGTTCCCCCGAGTAAATGATGACTTTCTGAAATTCTGGGAAGGGGCGAATTCTGTTGTTTCTTATGGTTTTTGACCTGAAAAATCGAATAAAACAGGTCGCAGAACTGTATCTCCCATAAGATTCATGATATCCGAAGTAAAACAGAAAAATCTTTGCCTAAAAACAAATTTTGGAAAATTGGAACCAATTGGAATTTTTTGTTGATTTTTATTGACTTTATTTACACCATTTTTCTCAGAATTAAATTCTTTACAAGTTTTGTTTTTAACTTTTATACATTTTGTAGCGTGACAGATATAAGCATAATATTGAATGGCAATTGATCATTAGAATAATGTAGTTATAATGTTTAAATTTGGAAGAAGGCATTAAGTTTAATATAAATAGATTAATTCATAGCAACTGTGGAAAGAAATCATTATTATAAAGTAAATACAAGTTCAAGTAAAAGGAGTTACTAGTGATGAGTCATCCAAAACCAGTCTCATAACCAAAGGTTTTCAAGGTATAACCCAGGAAGGTAAAAAAGTAAATAACCAAGCAGTACAGAATATGACCAAACCCACAACGAGGGAGAATAAATAGAATAGAAACCCTAAAATAAGCCAAGATCAACCAATACAGGTTGTGTATTTCTGAAATAAAGAAGAAGATGGAGAAGATCCCAAGAAACCTGATGGCATCAAGAAGAAGATGGAGAAGATACCAGTCCCAGAAGGCAGGAGAAAAGAAGACTGATGAAAGAAGAAGAAGGCAGCATCCTGAAGAAGATGTCATGCTCTTATAAAAGACACCCAAATCCCTATATCCCCAAAATAAATATTTAAAAATAAAAGTATAACGAAATAAAAACCACATGTATATAAATTTAAGAGAGAGAAGTGTATAAAGTAAAAGTTTCCTGTGAACTAAGATGAAACAATAATATAGTACCCATGGAACAAATCTCCATTGAAAAACGCTAACCAATTTATTATGTTGATAAGACTATACGACCATTTAGCATTAACATAATATATAAGTGCAAAGTGAACCAGTGATAGTTTTGGGTATTATAAAAAATGAACCTTGTGTTTCATTCTTGGCAATCACAAACATTGGATGCAATGAAATATGCATTTTTCAGTGACTTGAAATGTGTACTGTGACAATATGTTGTTCATAAGACATGAATCTGTTTAAAATAACATTTTGTTTTACATGAAAAAAGAAAAACAGATTTCATAGTGCTTTTTGAACAATTCATACTATTTATTTGTTAATGACAGGGTACAATTCCCCAAAGACAATGTATAAAAGACGGTATAAAAACTGTAGAATCCTACTTATAATAATAGTTAGAAATAAGAATATAAATATAAGGTTTTTATGTATATAGTATAAGAATATTTAAAAATGTTTTAGATATAAGGCCATTTGTTTGGGTCTGAAACAACTAACATCAGAACTATAAAAATAGTTACCACTTGTAAATAGTAGAGAGTAATTAAGATGTTAGTAAAAAACCTTTTTTGTAAGCCATATTTCCATGTTTAGAAATAAGGATTTTGTTGCAAAATGTCTGACTTGAAGACAACCATTTATTTAAAAAAATATTCTTTCCTTTTGTTTAACTATTATTTGTATTGTAACCAATACTAATTGTTTTTGTGTAATTTGAAAACATGTTTAATTTATAATACTATATGTAAAAGTCAGAGAGGGTATCACACATCATATATTGTTTGTAAAATATTTTGTAAGAAAAATTGTTAAAAAATCATAGGCCAAAAGAATGGAAACCAAACTTCATCAAAACAGAGAAATTGCTCAATTAAATGCAAATAAACAAAAAGGGGTTTAGACAAAATAAACTTGAGATCATGCCATATAATTGCACATACCATTTAGAGAGATTTTAATAAATTATATTCAGAATTATAAATAAAAATGAAAATGACTAAAATCAGAAATTTGGACATGGGAGTCATATATTCCTGAATAATGTTTCAGAATACAACTAATTCAATTAATTACCAGAAAATAAGGGAATATGAACCTGTTAATACAATATAGGATTATTAATATTAAATATAACTGATAAAATGGCTGAATTTATATAATGACAGGAAGTAAATTTTGATGTTTTGACTTTTCAGAGTATACCAAACTGAAAGTAAAATTACTATTTTTTGGGCAGAAAACACTATAAAACGGCATTATTTAATCTGAAAATAAGCTGAATGAACTGAAAGATTAATTTAAATCACATCTAGTGAATAAAATTGACAAATAACCAAAGTTTAGGCATTCATATAGTGAAATAGTAAAGTGTACACAGGATGTGAAAATATTTTTGAACAATGTTAAGGATAATATTATATAGGCTAAGAGTTTAATTGAAACTAAAGGAAACAGTTAGTTGATTATTGATATTTGAACGGTTAACATAAACGAGAGTTTTGTGACGATCTAACCTATCTTACAACGTTAAAGTTAAGTGGCGAACAGTACGTTACTGTGAAGTCGAGAGTGAATTATAAAATCCTTCCAGAACATATACATTGTGACAAAAACAATCAAGAAACACTAATTAACACTAAACAATACATTTCTACTCCGAAAAACACCACAAAACACCAGAAAACTGTATAACACATTAACCAAATTAGTGTCGGAATTGGGAAAAGTGTTTTGACTTATAATTACACAGACATACTAAATACAACCCAGAATCACTACACCAGTCACTACACAACATTTAACAAGAGATTTGCAGACACAAGAACAAGAATATTGCCAGAAAATACATTATTTGGAATGCAGCAGGAACGAGCGACATTTTGATCAACTTGACGGCAGCCATCTTTCTTTTGACGATCCCAGTGCCTTCTTCTGTTTCAACACAGCTGTTTGGTGAAAACAAATTATTTTATTTTCAAATTATTATTCAATGTTTGTGTTTAGTAATAATTATTCATTTGATGTAACGTTATACTTTTAAATATTAGCCCGATTTCTCTGACTTTGATAATAACTGGCTGTTTAAAGAACCCTGTACGATTTTTATATAATACTTTGTAATTTTTTCGATATCCTGAGAATCGATATTAATCGATAAGAGTCAATATTGCTATTAATTAATAAAACATTAATACTTTTCAATACTTAATAGTTCTTTATTTCTTCAATAATACTAATTACCAATAATATAATTCTAATTGATAATCTACAAGGACTTTACCACCTATAAGTGAAGATAACCTAAAAAATAAAAAGATAAACAAGTATCGATTGGTTTGAAGACAATCTTATGAGTGGTGATAGTTTATTTAAAATATACCAAAACTTTAATAAAAATTTTCAGAAGAGCATTACACTTTTTAAAACTTCACAGCCCTATATTAATTAATTGATCATAATTAATTAATTAATAAAATTAAAATTTTTTTTTAATTATTTTTTTTATAAACATAATTTTTTTTTAAATTTCCTTCAAAACAATAATTTTTTTTTTGAAACTTTCTGTGAAGCTGAACATATATATATTTCTTCATCAACTTTACTCTACTCGACCGGTCTTGCTACCATTGGGACTCGACCAGCTGGGAAACTTAAGGAAGTGTTTCAGGCCAGTAAGATGTCGAGAGCCACACCAATTAAACATATTACATTACAAATTTACTTATTTTATTACAAATTGGCTAGCCCAAAGAGTGGGGCTTGATTACATCGGAGTCTCACATACTCCACAATCTCTATAATCAACACACATCAAATTTGTATTATTATTACAAATTGGCGCACAACTTTAGGGGCTTTAATTAGCGATTGGAAGGCCAATAAATTCTGCCCAATCACTAGTTGGAGCTAGGCAACAGCTACAAAGCCAGAGAATTTCAAGGGAAAATGCAACGACGTGCGACATCTAAGCGACGGGCGGCGGAGGCCGAAAAAGAAGTTGATATGGACAACAAAGAGGCAACGCCAGTAGAGTTGGAAGAGGTATTACAATCGGTGTTGTCCAAACAAACAGAGCAACCAGAGGAACAACCGGAGATACCCACACAGACAGGGGAAGTCAATGTCCGGAAAGAACAATTAGAAAAACCCGCACAATTAGAGAATGTGGCAATACAAGAGATGCTCAGAATGGTGATGGAAGAAATCAAATCCAGTAAGAATAAAATGGACGAAAACAGTAAGAGTTGAAAGAAGAATTGAGTAGGATGAACAAGAACATGGAAGAGTTGAAGGGAGACAACCAGTCTTTGAAAGAAGAAATCAAATCCAGCAAGGAAGGAACAAATAAGAAGTTAGAAGAATTGAAGGAAGACTTGAATAAGAAAATGGACGAGTGCCACGAGTCGGTAATGGAGAAACTGGATGAGTGCCACAAGTCGAGAATGAAGAGACTCGATGAAACGAATAAGAAAAGGGAAGAGGAGCATCAAAAATGGATTAAGGAAATAAGAGAGAACAGATTAAAAAGGGAAGAGGAGCATCAAAAATGGATTAAAGAAAGAAGAGAGGACAGATTAAAAAAGGAAGAATTAAGAAAGGAGAAGACCGAAGAAATAAAAAATGATAGCCAACCAGAACCAGAAGAAGTAATAAATGATAAAACGCAGGAAGATAGCCAACCAGAACCAGAAGAAGTACTAAATGATAAAACGCAGGAACAAGTAATGGTGGTACCTGAAATTGAAACTAACCGAAACCAGGAAAATATTAAACAAAGGGAAGGAGAATCAAGGATGAGAAGAATATATCCAAGGAATGTAATAAAAACGAAGGAAGAGCTGGAGATGTTGAACCATGGGTTAATTGATGGCAATAACATCCCAATTACCTATGACAAAGACATCATGAATTCCAGGAATTATAGGAGGAGAATCGAAGTAATTTCCAAAATAATTTACCACAAGACAGTAGTGTACCAATGGGAAAGGACCAGAGGTAAACAGAATACGACATGTGGACAAGATCAATATCAGCGCAGAACTGGACAGTGGATGTCAGAAAGATGGAAATGTGATATCGTACCAGACTGTAATGACGGCACAGGTGAATCACCAGAATGTATTCCATTAGCGTGCCATCTAGGACAGTTCCAGGGTACGGTTAGACTAAAATATATTCCGTCAGAGTGGATATGTGATGGTAAACCAGCTTATGGTGTTTCAGATAAACAAATAATAAGTGATAACCCAGATGAAGATCCTCACATATATTTGTCAGGTAACACAAAACATGGACCAGAGAAGTATTGGTGTATACAAAATGATGATAGAGGGAACCAGCCCAGTAATTACGACGGCCCTAACAACCCGCCGCATAATAACCAGTTTATCGGTAATTTTAACGGCGTTAGGAATAACAACCCCTATCCATACAATAGAAACAATTTATACCAACATAATAATGTCCCATATAGTCAGAGAAATCCATATCCCAACAATAATGGTGACAGACCTTACCAACCTAACCGAAATTACTATCATGATAAATTTAGTAATAACAATAATAACAGTAATAATAACCGAGTGTCGCGCCCTAGGGTAAATTTTATAAGAGCAACTGAGATGATGGACCCTGGTTGACACGGATACCACACACCATCAAGAAAAGGGACAGAGATCATGATAACCGACTACAGCGAAAAACGATGGTGAAGGAGACGAAATAAATATCACTGAAAGGAAATGATACGAATAATAAACATAGAAACAAAACTGGGTTTTATGAATGAAGACTATTTAAGAAAGTGAACATGACAAATAAGAATATGAGCAATGGAACGACATAAAAAAAATCGTCCATCTTCCTGGGTATATATAAAAGAAAAGAAAATTTATAAGAAAAGAAAAAGTGGAGATCAACTTATTAAAGTATAAATAATTGGGCCAGTGTAGAGTACAATATAACCCCATATGTTGTGGTAAATGATAAGCATAACAATACATATGAGTTGAAGGAAATCGTTTCAGGAAAAATCAAAGGAGTGTACAATCAAGCTTCTATGAAGAAATATTATGAAGAATGAGTTGTGAGATTTAGAATTTTTATTATAAAAATTCGAAAATAATGTAAGTACATCTTACAACCTAATATTTTGAGAAGAACAATCTGGAGAATTATAAGAAGAAAGGAATTTTGAATTTATTTATAAAATTTAAAATTGAGTAAGTACATCTTACTACAACCTAATAATTTTGGAACAAACTTTATGGAAGAAAGAAAAAGAAAGACTTTTGAATTGAAATATAATTATAAAAATTTAAAATTTAGTAAGAACATCTTACTACCACTGATAATTTTGAACAAACTTTATGAAAGAATTAAGAAGAAAGGAATTTTGAATTTATTTATAAAAATTTAAAATTGAGTAAGTACATCTTACTACAACCTAATAATTTTGGAACGAACTTTATGGAAGAAAGAAAAAGAAAGACTTTTGAATTGAAATATAATTATAAAAAATTTAAAATTGAGTAAGTACTTCTTACTACAACCTGATAATTTAGAACAAAACTTTATGGAAGAAAGAGAAAGAGAGAGAATTTTGAACTTATTATTTATAAAAATTTAAAATTGAGTAAGTACATCTTACTACAACCTAATAATTTTGGAACAAACTTTATGGAAGAAAGAAAAAGAAAGACTTTTGAATTGAAATATAATTATAAAAATTTAAAATTGAGTAAGTACATCTTATTACAACCTAATAATTTTGGAACAAACTTTATGGAAGAAAGAAAAAGAAAGAATTTTGAATATAACTTATTCTAAAATATGTAAGTACTTCTTACTACAACATAATAATTTTGGAACAAACTTTATGAAAGAATTAAGAAGAAAGGAATTTTGAATTTATTTATAAAAATTTAAAATTGAGTAAGTACTTCTTACTACAACCTGATAATTTAGAACAAAACTTTATGGAAGAAAGAGAAAGAGAGAGAATTTTGAACTTAATTTAAAAAATTTAAAATTAAGTAAGCACAGCTTACTACCACTGAATTATGAGAAAACTTTATGGTAAATAATTAAGAAGAATTTGAATTTGGAAAAATACCAAAACATTCAGAAATAATAGTAAGATCACATTACTATAAACAAGTCTGAATGAAACAATTCTGGGAATAAATGAATTAAACAGAATTTGTATGTTGATAGAACGTCAGTACTTTGAAACAAGATAAGATCAACATATTACAAGGATTTATGAGAAATATTTTTCAATTAAATAAAAAGAATAGTTTGAATTTTATATTAAAACTAACCAAGTTCCAAAAAAAATAATTATGTGTCAATTATGATTGAATTGAGAAGAAAATAAAGTGATTAATTCAGAAAAGAGAATTAACGTTAATCCAGAATAAATGCTAGACATTCACAATAGCATTTGAAGGGGTAAAGAAGAACAACTCATACCAAACATATGGAGAAGATGATTTTGAACAAATGATAATAAAAAGACTTATATGAAATGCAAAGAGAAGAAATACCACATGAAATATAATATAAATGAATTAATGCTAATGAATGCGAAAGCGGATTAATAACTTTCTAAGAGAAAGGAAAGAACCAAAATGTTTAAATAAAATGATCAATATAACAACCTGTATATCTAATGTAAAGATACAATGTTAAAAATTTAAATATAATATATTAAGACCATTCAAATAATGAATACGAAAGACTATTTATAAAGACCATGCTAATACTATGAATAACCAGAAGAAAGTATAAAGAGAATTCAGATGAAGAAGAAAGAGAGTTACACTGTAAACAGTAACCAGAATTATTAAAAGAAAGGTTTTCAACCATAATTAAATTAAATATATCAGACAAGTTAAGAGTTTTGAAAAAATATATATGTAATGAGTATAATAATGATTATGAAGATTTATTAAGATAGAAAATGTGAGATAATCTGAGAGACTACGAAGTGGAGAATCCAAAGATATTTTTATTAGTCGAAAATGAGACTACTTTTTATTTATTTATTCGATGACTGACTGAAGATAATTCCAGCAGCATTATGTTTTTTGAGCAGGGATGGATATGCCTCTGTACTCAATTTATAGAAGTGGTGTATGGCCAGCAGAGAAGTAGCGTACAGTGCCCCTCTGATCTGCCCCAGCCCACGTGATAGGGAATGTTAGGGAATTAATATCCCAAGGATACAACACGAAGTTGATAAAGAAAGAAAATGTATTACAATAATAATATATCTCAGAAGACACTAACTATCCGAAAAGGATCAGTAGTAAAACAAGTAACCATATATATAAAATCAATTAAACTCTAATATAAAAAAGTCGATATAAAAATAAAGGAAGAAAATGAATTATAAGAAATGATGAAATTATCATAAGAAATTATTTCATCCATAAACATGTCTGAAATAATTGCTTCTGGAGGAGAGCAATCTGTAGCGTGACAGATATAAGCATAATATTGAATGGCAATTGATCATTAGAATAATGTAGTTATAATGTTTAAATTTGGAAGAAGGCATTAAGTTTAATATAAATAGATTAATTCATAGCAACTGTGGAAAGAAATCATTATTATAAAGTAAATACAAGTTCAAGTAAAAGGAGTTACTAGTGATGAGTCATCCAAAACCAGTCTCATAACCAAAGGTTTTCAAGGTATAACCCAGGAAGGTAAAAAAGTAAATAACCAAGCAGTACAGAATATGACCAAACCCACAACGAGGGAGAATAAATAGAATAGAAACCCTAAAATAAGCCAAGATCAACCAATACAGGTTGTGTATTTCTGAAATAAAGAAGAAGATGGAGAAGATCCCAAGAAACCTGATGGCATCAAGAAGAAGATGGAGAAGATACCAGTCCCAGAAGGCAGGAGAAAAGAAGACTGATGAAAGAAGAAGAAGGCAGCATCCTGAAGAAGATGTCATGCTCTTATAAAAGACACCCAAATCCCTATATCCCCAAAATAAATATTTAAAAATAAAAGTATAACGAAATAAAAACCACATGTATATAAATTTAAGAGAGAGAAGTGTATAAAGTAAAAGTTTCCTGTGAACTAAGATGAAACAATAATATAGTACCCATGGAACAAATCTCCATTGAAAAACGCTAACCAATTTATTATGTTGATAAGACTATACGACCATTTAGCATTAACATAATATATAAGTGCAAAGTGAACCAGTGATAGTTTTGGGTATTATAAAAAATGAACCTTGTGTTTCATTCTTGGCAATCACAAACATTGGATGCAATGAAATATGCATTTTTCAGTGACTTGAAATGTGTACTGTGACAATATGTTGTTCATAAGACATGAATCTGTTTAAAATAACATTTTGTTTTACATGAAAAAAGAAAAACAGATTTCATAGTGCTTTTTGAACAATTCATACTATTTATTTGTTAATGACAGGGTACAATTCCCCAAAGACAATGTATAAAAGACGGTATAAAAACTGTAGAATCCTACTTATAATAATAGTTAGAAATAAGAATATAAATATAAGGTTTTTATGTATATAGTATAAGAATATTTAAAAATGTTTTAGATATAAGGCCATTTGTTTGGGTCTGAAACAACTAACATCAGAACTATAAAAATAGTTACCACTTGTAAATAGTAGAGAGTAATTAAGATGTTAGTTAGTAAAAAACCTTTTTTGTAAGCCATATTTCCATGTTTAGAAATAAGGATTTTGTTGCAAAATGTCTGACTTGAAGACAACCATTTATTTAAAAAAATATTCTTTCCTTTTGTTTAACTATTATTTGTATTGTAACCAATACTAATTGTTTTTGTGTAATTTGAAAACATGTTTAATTTATAATACTATATGTAAAAGTCAGAGAGGGTATCACACATCATATATTGTTTGTAAAATATTTTGTAAGAAAAATTGTTAAAAAATCATAGGCCAAAAGAATGGAAACCAAACTTCATCAAAACAGAGAAATTGCTCAATTAAATGCAAATAAACAAAAAGGGGTTTAGACAAAATAAACTTGAGATCATGCCATATAATTGCACATACCATTTAGAGAGATTTTAATAAATTATATTCAGAATTATAAATAAAAATGAAAATGACTAAAATCAGAAATTTGGACATGGGAGTCATATATTCCTGAATAATGTTTCAGAATACAACTAATTCAATTAATTACCAGAAAATAAGGGAATATGAACCTGTTAATACAATATAGGATTATTAATATTAAATATAACTGATAAAATGGCTGAATTTATATAATGACAGGAAGTAAATTTTGATGTTTTGACTTTTCAGAGTATACCAAACTGAAAGTAAAATTACTATTTTTTGGGCAGAAAACACTATAAAACGGCATTATTTAATCTGAAAATAAGCTGAATGAACTGAAAGATTAATTTAAATCACATCTAGTGAATAAAATTGACAAATAACCAAAGTTTAGGCATTCATATAGTGAAATAGTAAAGTGTACACAGGATGTGAAAATATTTTTGAACAATGTTAAGGATAATATTATATAGGCTAAGAGTTTAATTGAAACTAAAGGAAACAGTTAGTTGATTATTGATATTTGAACGGTTAACATAAACGAGAGTTTTGTGACGATCTAACCTATCTTACAACGTTAAAGTTAAGTGGCGAACAGTACGTTACTGTGAAGTCGAGAGTGAATTATAAAATCCTTCCAGAACATATACATTGTGACAAAAACAATCAAGAAACACTAATTAACACTAAACAATACATTTCTACTCCGAAAAACACCACAAAACACCAGAAAACTGTATAACACATTAACCAAATTAGTGTCGGAATTGGGAAAAGTGTTTTGACTTATAATTACACAGACATACTAAATACAACCCAGAATCACTACACCAGTCACTACACAACATTTAACAAGAGATTTGCAGACACAAGAACAAGAATATTGCCAGAAAATACATTATTTGGAATGCAGCAGGAACGAGCGACATTTTGATCAACTTGACGGCAGCCATCTTTCTTTTGACGATCCCAGTGCCTTCTTCTGTTTCAACACAGCTGTTTGGTGAAAACAAATTATTTTATTTTCAAATTATTATTCAATGTTTGTGTTTAGTAATAATTATTCATTTGATGTAACGTTATACTTTTAAATATTAGCCCGATTTCTCTGACTTTGATAATAACTGGCTGTTTAAAGAACCCTGTACGATTTTTATATAATACTTTGTAATTTTTTCGATATCCTGAGAATCGATATTAATCGATAAGAGTCAATATTGCTATTAATTAATAAAACATTAATACTTTTCAATACTTAATAGTTCTTTATTTCTTCAATAATACTAATTACCAATAATATAATTCTAATTGATAATCTACAAGGACTTTACCACCTATAAGTGAAGATAACCTAAAAAATAAAAAGATAAACAAGTATCGATTGGTTTGAAGACAATCTTATGAGTGGTGATAGTTTATTTAAAATATACCAAAACTTTAATAAAAATTTTCAGAAGAGCATTACACTTTTTAAAACTTCACAGCCCTATATTAATTAATTGATCATAATTAATTAATTAATAAAATTAAAATTTTTTTTTAATTATTTTTTTTATAAACATAATTTTTTTTTAAATTTCCTTCAAAACAATAATTTTTTTTTTGAAACTTTCTGTGAAGCTGAACATATATATATTTCTTCATCAACTTTACTCTACTCGACCGGTCTTGCTACCATTGGGACTCGACCAGCTGGGAAACTTAAGGAAGTGTTTCAGGCCAGTAAGATGTCGAGAGCCACACCAATTAAACATATTACATTACAAATTTACTTATTTTATTACAAATTGGCTAGCCCAAAGAGTGGGGCTTGATTACATCGGAGTCTCACATACTCCACAATCTCTATAATCAACACACATCAAATTTGTATTATTATTACAAATTGGCGCACAACTTTAGGGGCTTTAATTAGCGATTGGAAGGCCAATAAATTCTGCCCAATCACTAGTTGGAGCTAGGCAACAGCTACAAAGCCAGAGAATTTCAAGGGAAAATGCAACGACGTGCGACATCTAAGCGACGGGCGGCGGAGGCCGAAAAAGAAGTTGATATGGACAACAAAGAGGCAACGCCAGTAGAGTTGGAAGAGGTATTACAATCGGTGTTGTCCAAACAAACAGAGCAACCAGAGGAACAACCGGAGATACCCACACAGACAGGGGAAGTCAATGTCCGGAAAGAACAATTAGAAAAACCCGCACAATTAGAGAATGTGGCAATACAAGAGATGCTCAGAATGGTGATGGAAGAAATCAAATCCAGTAAGAATAAAATGGACGAAAACAGTAAGAGTTGAAAGAAGAATTGAGTAGGATGAACAAGAACATGGAAGAGTTGAAGGGAGACAACCAGTCTTTGAAAGAAGAAATCAAATCCAGCAAGGAAGGAACAAATAAGAAGTTAGAAGAATTGAAGGAAGACTTGAATAAGAAAATGGACGAGTGCCACGAGTCGGTAATGGAGAAACTGGATGAGTGCCACAAGTCGAGAATGAAGAGACTCGATGAAACGAATAAGAAAAGGGAAGAGGAGCATCAAAAATGGATTAAGGAAATAAGAGAGAACAGATTAAAAAGGGAAGAGGAGCATCAAAAATGGATTAAAGAAAGAAGAGAGGACAGATTAAAAAAGGAAGAATTAAGAAAGGAGAAGACCGAAGAAATAAAAAATGATAGCCAACCAGAACCAGAAGAAGTAATAAATGATAAAACGCAGGAAGATAGCCAACCAGAACCAGAAGAAGTACTAAATGATAAAACGCAGGAACAAGTAATGGTGGTACCTGAAATTGAAACTAACCGAAACCAGGAAAATATTAAACAAAGGGAAGGAGAATCAAGGATGAGAAGAATATATCCAAGGAATGTAATAAAAACGAAGGAAGAGCTGGAGATGTTGAACCATGGGTTAATTGATGGCAATAACATCCCAATTACCTATGACAAAGACATCATGAATTCCAGGAATTATAGGAGGAGAATCGAAGTAATTTCCAAAATAATTTACCACAAGACAGTAGTGTACCAATGGGAAAGGACCAGAGGTAAACAGAATACGACATGTGGACAAGATCAATATCAGCGCAGAACTGGACAGTGGATGTCAGAAAGATGGAAATGTGATATCGTACCAGACTGTAATGACGGCACAGGTGAATCACCAGAATGTATTCCATTAGCGTGCCATCTAGGACAGTTCCAGGGTACGGTTAGACTAAAATATATTCCGTCAGAGTGGATATGTGATGGTAAACCAGCTTATGGTGTTTCAGATAAACAAATAATAAGTGATAACCCAGATGAAGATCCTCACATATATTTGTCAGGTAACACAAAACATGGACCAGAGAAGTATTGGTGTATACAAAATGATGATAGAGGGAACCAGCCCAGTAATTACGACGGCCCTAACAACCCGCCGCATAATAACCAGTTTATCGGTAATTTTAACGGCGTTAGGAATAACAACCCCTATCCATACAATAGAAACAATTTATACCAACATAATAATGTCCCATATAGTCAGAGAAATCCATATCCCAACAATAATGGTGACAGACCTTACCAACCTAACCGAAATTACTATCATGATAAATTTAGTAATAACAATAATAACAGTAATAATAACCGAGTGTCGCGCCCTAGGGTAAATTTTATAAGAGCAACTGAGATGATGGACCCTGGTTGACACGGATACCACACACCATCAAGAAAAGGGACAGAGATCATGATAACCGACTACAGCGAAAAACGATGGTGAAGGAGACGAAATAAATATCACTGAAAGGAAATGATACGAATAATAAACATAGAAACAAAACTGGGTTTTATGAATGAAGACTATTTAAGAAAGTGAACATGACAAATAAGAATATGAGCAATGGAACGACATAAAAAAAATCGTCCATCTTCCTGGGTATATATAAAAGAAAAGAAAATTTATAAGAAAAGAAAAAGTGGAGATCAACTTATTAAAGTATAAATAATTGGGCCAGTGTAGAGTACAATATAACCCCATATGTTGTGGTAAATGATAAGCATAACAATACATATGAGTTGAAGGAAATCGTTTCAGGAAAAATCAAAGGAGTGTACAATCAAGCTTCTATGAAGAAATATTATGAAGAATGAGTTGTGAGATTTAGAATTTTTATTATAAAAATTCGAAAATAATGTAAGTACATCTTACAACCTAATATTTTGAGAAGAACAATCTGGAGAATTATAAGAAGAAAGGAATTTTGAATTTATTTATAAAATTTAAAATTGAGTAAGTACATCTTACTACAACCTAATAATTTTGGAACAAACTTTATGGAAGAAAGAAAAAGAAAGACTTTTGAATTGAAATATAATTATAAAAATTTAAAATTTAGTAAGAACATCTTACTACCACTGATAATTTTGAACAAACTTTATGAAAGAATTAAGAAGAAAGGAATTTTGAATTTATTTATAAAAATTTAAAATTGAGTAAGTACATCTTACTACAACCTAATAATTTTGGAACGAACTTTATGGAAGAAAGAAAAAGAAAGACTTTTGAATTGAAATATAATTATAAAAAATTTAAAATTGAGTAAGTACTTCTTACTACAACCTGATAATTTAGAACAAAACTTTATGGAAGAAAGAGAAAGAGAGAGAATTTTGAACTTATTATTTATAAAAATTTAAAATTGAGTAAGTACATCTTACTACAACCTAATAATTTTGGAACAAACTTTATGGAAGAAAGAAAAAGAAAGACTTTTGAATTGAAATATAATTATAAAAATTTAAAATTGAGTAAGTACATCTTATTACAACCTAATAATTTTGGAACAAACTTTATGGAAGAAAGAAAAAGAAAGAATTTTGAATATAACTTATTCTAAAATATGTAAGTACTTCTTACTACAACATAATAATTTTGGAACAAACTTTATGAAAGAATTAAGAAGAAAGGAATTTTGAATTTATTTATAAAAATTTAAAATTGAGTAAGTACTTCTTACTACAACCTGATAATTTAGAACAAAACTTTATGGAAGAAAGAGAAAGAGAGAGAATTTTGAACTTAATTTAAAAAATTTAAAATTAAGTAAGCACAGCTTACTACCACTGAATTATGAGAAAACTTTATGGTAAATAATTAAGAAGAATTTGAATTTGGAAAAATACCAAAACATTCAGAAATAATAGTAAGATCACATTACTATAAACAAGTCTGAATGAAACAATTCTGGGAATAAATGAATTAAACAGAATTTGTATGTTGATAGAACGTCAGTACTTTGAAACAAGATAAGATCAACATATTACAAGGATTTATGAGAAATATTTTTCAATTAAATAAAAAGAATAGTTTGAATTTTATATTAAAACTAACCAAGTTCCAAAAAAAATAATTATGTGTCAATTATGATTGAATTGAGAAGAAAATAAAGTGATTAATTCAGAAAAGAGAATTAACGTTAATCCAGAATAAATGCTAGACATTCACAATAGCATTTGAAGGGGTAAAGAAGAACAACTCATACCAAACATATGGAGAAGATGATTTTGAACAAATGATAATAAAAAGACTTATATGAAATGCAAAGAGAAGAAATACCACATGAAATATAATATAAATGAATTAATGCTAATGAATGCGAAAGCGGATTAATAACTTTCTAAGAGAAAGGAAAGAACCAAAATGTTTAAATAAAATGATCAATATAACAACCTGTATATCTAATGTAAAGATACAATGTTAAAAATTTAAATATAATATATTAAGACCATTCAAATAATGAATACGAAAGACTATTTATAAAGACCATGCTAATACTATGAATAACCAGAAGAAAGTATAAAGAGAATTCAGATGAAGAAGAAAGAGAGTTACACTGTAAACAGTAACCAGAATTATTAAAAGAAAGGTTTTCAACCATAATTAAATTAAATATATCAGACAAGTTAAGAGTTTTGAAAAAATATATATGTAATGAGTATAATAATGATTATGAAGATTTATTAAGATAGAAAATGTGAGATAATCTGAGAGACTACGAAGTGGAGAATCCAAAGATATTTTTATTAGTCGAAAATGAGACTACTTTTTATTTATTTATTCGATGACTGACTGAAGATAATTCCAGCAGCATTATGTTTTTTGAGCAGGGATGGATATGCCTCTGTACTCAATTTATAGAAGTGGTGTATGGCCAGCAGAGAAGTAGCGTACAGTGCCCCTCTGATCTGCCCCAGCCCACGTGATAGGGAATGTTAGGGAATTAATATCCCAAGGATACAACACGAAGTTGATAAAGAAAGAAAATGTATTACAATAATAATATATCTCAGAAGACACTAACTATCCGAAAAGGATCAGTAGTAAAACAAGTAACCATATATATAAAATCAATTAAACTCTAATATAAAAAAGTCGATATAAAAATAAAGGAAGAAAATGAATTATAAGAAATGATGAAATTATCATAAGAAATTATTTCATCCATAAACATGTCTGAAATAATTGCTTCTGGAGGAGAGCAATCTGTAGCGTGACAGATATAAGCATAATATTGAATGGCAATTGATCATTAGAATAATGTAGTTATAATGTTTAAATTTGGAAGAAGGCATTAAGTTTAATATAAATAGATTAATTCATAGCAACTGTGGAAAGAAATCATTATTATAAAGTAAATACAAGTTCAAGTAAAAGGAGTTACTAGTGATGAGTCATCCAAAACCAGTCTCATAACCAAAGGTTTTCAAGGTATAACCCAGGAAGGTAAAAAAGTAAATAACCAAGCAGTACAGAATATGACCAAACCCACAACGAGGGAGAATAAATAGAATAGAAACCCTAAAATAAGCCAAGATCAACCAATACAGGTTGTGTATTTCTGAAATAAAGAAGAAGATGGAGAAGATCCCAAGAAACCTGATGGCATCAAGAAGAAGATGGAGAAGATACCAGTCCCAGAAGGCAGGAGAAAAGAAGACTGATGAAAGAAGAAGAAGGCAGCATCCTGAAGAAGATGTCATGCTCTTATAAAAGACACCCAAATCCCTATATCCCCAAAATAAATATTTAAAAATAAAAGTATAACGAAATAAAAACCACATGTATATAAATTTAAGAGAGAGAAGTGTATAAAGTAAAAGTTTCCTGTGAACTAAGATGAAACAATAATATAGTACCCATGGAACAAATCTCCATTGAAAAACGCTAACCAATTTATTATGTTGATAAGACTATACGACCATTTAGCATTAACATAATATATAAGTGCAAAGTGAACCAGTGATAGTTTTGGGTATTATAAAAAATGAACCTTGTGTTTCATTCTTGGCAATCACAAACATTGGATGCAATGAAATATGCATTTTTCAGTGACTTGAAATGTGTACTGTGACAATATGTTGTTCATAAGACATGAATCTGTTTAAAATAACATTTTGTTTTACATGAAAAAAGAAAAACAGATTTCATAGTGCTTTTTGAACAATTCATACTATTTATTTGTTAATGACAGGGTACAATTCCCCAAAGACAATGTATAAAAGACGGTATAAAAACTGTAGAATCCTACTTATAATAATAGTTAGAAATAAGAATATAAATATAAGGTTTTTATGTATATAGTATAAGAATATTTAAAAATGTTTTAGATATAAGGCCATTTGTTTGGGTCTGAAACAACTAACATCAGAACTATAAAAATAGTTACCACTTGTAAATAGTAGAGAGTAATTAAGATGTTAGTTAGTAAAAAACCTTTTTTGTAAGCCATATTTCCATGTTTAGAAATAAGGATTTTGTTGCAAAATGTCTGACTTGAAGACAACCATTTATTTAAAAAAATATTCTTTCCTTTTGTTTAACTATTATTTGTATTGTAACCAATACTAATTGTTTTTGTGTAATTTGAAAACATGTTTAATTTATAATACTATATGTAAAAGTCAGAGAGGGTATCACACATCATATATTGTTTGTAAAATATTTTGTAAGAAAAATTGTTAAAAAATCATAGGCCAAAAGAATGGAAACCAAACTTCATCAAAACAGAGAAATTGCTCAATTAAATGCAAATAAACAAAAAGGGGTTTAGACAAAATAAACTTGAGATCATGCCATATAATTGCACATACCATTTAGAGAGATTTTAATAAATTATATTCAGAATTATAAATAAAAATGAAAATGACTAAAATCAGAAATTTGGACATGGGAGTCATATATTCCTGAATAATGTTTCAGAATACAACTAATTCAATTAATTACCAGAAAATAAGGGAATATGAACCTGTTAATACAATATAGGATTATTAATATTAAATATAACTGATAAAATGGCTGAATTTATATAATGACAGGAAGTAAATTTTGATGTTTTGACTTTTCAGAGTATACCAAACTGAAAGTAAAATTACTATTTTTTGGGCAGAAAACACTATAAAACGGCATTATTTAATCTGAAAATAAGCTGAATGAACTGAAAGATTAATTTAAATCACATCTAGTGAATAAAATTGACAAATAACCAAAGTTTAGGCATTCATATAGTGAAATAGTAAAGTGTACACAGGATGTGAAAATATTTTTGAACAATGTTAAGGATAATATTATATAGGCTAAGAGTTTAATTGAAACTAAAGGAAACAGTTAGTTGATTATTGATATTTGAACGGTTAACATAAACGAGAGTTTTGTGACGATCTAACCTATCTTACAACGTTAAAGTTAAGTGGCGAACAGTACGTTACTGTGAAGTCGAGAGTGAATTATAAAATCCTTCCAGAACATATACATTGTGACAAAAACAATCAAGAAACACTAATTAACACTAAACAATACATTTCTACTCCGAAAAACACCACAAAACACCAGAAAACTGTATAACACATTAACCAAATTAGTGTCGGAATTGGGAAAAGTGTTTTGACTTATAATTACACAGACATACTAAATACAACCCAGAATCACTACACCAGTCACTACACAACATTTAACAAGAGATTTGCAGACACAAGAACAGGAATATTGCCAGAAAATACATTATTTGGAATCCAGCAGGAACGAGCGACATTTTGATCAACTTGACGGCAGCCATCTTTCTTTTGACGATCCCAGTGCCTTCTGTTTGTTCAGCACAGCTGTTTGGTGAAATCAATTATTTTAATTTTTCAAATTATTATTCAATGTTTGTGTTTAGTAATAATTATTCATTTGATGTAACGTTATACTTTTAAATATTAGCCCGATTTCTCTGACTTTGACAATAACTGGCTGTTTAAAGAACCCTGTACGATTTTTATATAATACTTTGTAATTTTTTCGATATCCTGAGAATCGATATTAATCGATAAGAGTCAATATTGCCATTAATTAATAAAACATTAATACTTTTCAATACTTAATAGTTCTTTATTTCTTCAATAATACTAATTACCAATAATATAATTCTAATTGATAATCTACAAGGACTTTACCACCTATAAGTGAAGATAACCTAAAAAATAAAAAGATAAACAAGTATCGATTGGTTTGAAGACAATCTTATGAGTGGTGATAGTTTATTTAAAATATACCAAAACTTTAATAAAAATTTTCAGAAGAGCATTACACTTTTTTAAACTTCACAGCCCTATATTAATTAATTGATCATAATTAATTAATTAATAAAATTAAAAAATTTTTTTAATTATTTTTTTATAAACATAATTTTTTTTTTTAAATTTCCTTCAAAACAATAATTTTTGTTTTGAAACTTTCGGCGAAGTTGAACATATATATATTTCTTCATCAACTTTACTCTACTCGACCGGTCTTGCTACCATTGGGACTCGACCAGCTGGGAAACTTAAGGAAGTGTTTCAGGCCAGTAACACGTCGAGAGCCACACCAATTAAACATATTACATTACAAATTTACTTATTTTATTACAAATTGGCTAGCCCAAAGAGTGGGGCTTGATTACATCGGAGTCTCACATACTCCACAATCTCTATAATCAACACACATCAAATTTGTATTATTATTACAATTTATTAGTCATTTAACAAAGTTATTGTACTTCTAACCTAGAAAAACGTGCCTCTATCTCACGGTAAGTCACATGCCGATCTTCTTTAATCATGTTGTGCATAGCATCGATGTTTTTGGGAACAACAACCGATTCAGGTCGACCTTCACGAAATTCATCGCTGACTGAAGCACGACCACGGCAAAATTCCACAAACCAATTGTAAACAGTCTTTTCTGATGGTGATTGATTACCAAAAGTTGTACGAAGCCCCCCCCCAATGCGATTCGAGGCATTGTTGTTGAGTTAGGCCTTTATTAAAATTGTAAAAAATCATCCAACATCCATCCAAAAACCTTCACATGAAATTTCCATTTTTTCACAAACACTTTTGTTTTAAACGCTGACTGTAAACAAACTACTCTGCCAATATCTGAGCTGCAATTGTTTTACAAATAACATATGACAAATTTTTCAACAATGATAATGTCACATCTCACTAGCGCCATCTAGTGGTCGTTTGTAAAGACTTAAAAGGCAGCCCTCGTACAGTTTATAAAGCATTTAATTATGAGAAGTTTTATGTAAGTAGAGTCAATAAGAAACAAATGAATGTTATAAAAAATCAAATTTTATTGAACAAGAAACGTAAGAAATGTTATCTTCTGGTAATGGTGTACTGCACACCATTTATTTATTTGTCAATCATAAAAATAATTTATTCACGTAATAAATATCATAATTTACAAACTAACAGGTTTTTCCAAAGTTTTTTTTGTATTTTTGAACAATATTTTTCAATAAATGATCTATCAGCTCATAAAATATGAAAGATCAGGGAAAATGTTTTGTGATGAGGTACCCTTCTGTTTGGAAATCTTTGTTGGTATTCACATTTTGTAGCCTGGGACTTTTCCATTACTAGAACAACACATAAAAATATATATCTCCACACTCATGATCTGGAAAATACAATGGCATCTTGAAATTATGTGTAAAAAAAAACACTACATATCCCAGCTTACAGATTGGTTATGATAAATAATTAAGCTACTGTATTTTACATTAACAGCTGTTTCCTAATTTTAATGCAATTTTGAGTCTGAACAGTACAGTATTGTTGACTATAGATTTTTAATAAGTTTTATTAAAACAATGTATTTAATATTGTTGACATTAATATTTTGTTTTTAAATTATTCTATCAGTATTAACTAAAATTAATGGATTTCGTTGTCCATGACGTGTCCGTTACTTAACTAAATATCACTATAATATTGACGACTCGGAACACAAAGTTTTTTATAAGTAAAAACTTAAAGTTTTACAAGGCTGTAAGGTAAAACTTTACGTTTTTACTTATAAAAAACTTTGTGTTCCGAGTCGTCAATATTATAGTGATATTTAAAATTAATGGTTTTTATTAACTGCATTAAAATTGTTGTTATTAATAAATTGTTATTATTAACAAATAAATAAATAGTTTGTAGTACATTACCAGAAGATGAAATTTCTGACATTTTTTGTTGTGTTTCTTCTTCAATAAAATTTGATTATTTATAATGTTCCTTTAAATACAACTATTTCACTAGCACATCTGAAGAAGCTTTTTAAAAGTGAAAACCAGTTCAGGTTGTAAGGTAAAACTTTATGTTTTTACTCATAAAAATCTTTGTGTTCTGAGTCGTTAGTGAAATAGTTGTATTTAGTTAAGTAATGGACACGTCATGGACAACAAAATCCGAGAATGTTTCTTTGTTTTCTGTCGACTCTACTTATATCAGATTTCTCAAAACTGAATTCTTTATAAACTTTATTACAAATTTATATTTTTTTATTGGCAAAAAGTGTTTTTTTTGCCACAAATTTTTTGAGATTTAAAAAACTTTTCTAAAACACTACCCAAGGTACATTCTTGGGACCCTTTTTTTCATTTTTTCTGTGGTCAAAAACAATACAAACCCTTGGATTTCGTTGTCCATGACGTCCATGAAAATTTGTTACTTAACTAAATACAACTATTTCATTAACAACTCGGAACACAAAGTTTTTTATGAGTAAAAACATAGAGTTTTACCTTACAACCTGAACCCGTTTTTCCCTTTTGTGAAAACCAGTTCAGGTTGTAAGGTAAAACTTTATGTTTTTACTCATAAAAAACTTTGTGTTCCGAGTTGTTAATGAAATAGTTGTATTTAATACAAACCCATCAAATTTACCCTTTATTTCAAGTTTCAAGAATTTCAGTAGGGTAGGGTAATTCCAGCCTTGGAGCAGAAGTCAAGGTGAACATTTTCGTAAGCCATAAATTGAAAACAAAGCATTTTTGGACGCATGTTTATATCAAATTTCTTTTTTATTTCATCCTGTTGAATGCGTTCCTGAAGTATGCCTCATTTCTCATAGAACACTGTGTGTGTATGTGAAATATATTATCAAATTATAATTACTTCTGCAAGTTATTGATTTTTTAAATATATATTATTGTATATAATGTGTGTATGTGTGTTTTGTGGTAGGTTTTTGGGTACAACTGAGTTTCAAGTGCTATGCCAACATTTAGTTCCTTGAACAGGGAACATGTATTTGATTTGGCTACAGAGTACGTTACATACCTGACTGCCCTTGGAGTTATTGTTGTAGAAGGGTTTGAAGGGGGGCTGAGGGTGACTGTTGATGAGGATTTTGTTGTTTGTTATTCTGTGAACAGTTTTTTTATTTAGTAGGAATTTCCCAAATTGCTGCCACTTTAATAAACTCATTTTGGTTGTTGACTGCAGCCTGTCCTTTTTATACTATTTCAATTCCCTCTGAGTATTTTCTGATTCTCTTATTGTTTTTTCTTGCTAAAATTTTTGTCTTTATGGTATTCAAAATGTCTCCTGTTTCCTCTGTGTGTGTTGCCCAGACGTCAAAGATGATGTATGCAACATATGGCTAACACGAAAACATATACCCATCTATATACTGACAGCTGATAAAAAGGGCGTTAAGAGCATAGCTGAGACAAATGGTGCAGCAGGGTAAATGGATGTCAAAATATCAAGAACAAAATGAATGTTGTATTTATACAAGGTTTGATAAATAAATACTCAGAATTTTTGTTTTTCTCAAAAAATCATTATTTATTCATCAATATTAATTTTGTCCCCTTCAAAGTAGTCCCCATCAGATATAATACACTTGTGCCAGTGGTTTTTCTAATCTTCAAAGCACTTCTGGAACGCAATTTTTGGTAAGGCGTTTAGCTCCTTCAGCCAACATCTCCTCAATGTTGGCAAAACATCATTCTTTCATGGTTTTTTTCATCTTCGGGAATGGGAAGAAGTCTCAGGGGCCATGTCCGGTGAATATGGAGGCATCATAACAGTGTTGTTTTTGGTCAAAAATTCATAAACAAGCAGTGAAATGTGAGCAAGTGTATTATTGTGGTGCAATTGCCATGAGTTGTTTTGCTACAAATCCAGGAGTTTTTTTTGGATTGCTTCACACAAAGGGCATAGAACTTCCAGGTAATGCTCCTTATTATCTGTACGACCTGGTGGCAAGAACTCATGATACACCATGCTGTTGAAATCAAAGAAAACAGTGAGCAGAACCTTCACATTCGATCGAACTTGACAAGTTTTTTTCGGTCTTGGCTCTTCAGGAAGTATCCATTGGGATGATTGGGCCTTAGTTTCGACATCATATCCATACACCCATGTTTCATCACCAGTTATGACCCATTCGAGCAGTTCTGGATCGTCACTGACTCCATTCAACAGCTCCTGAAAAATGTCCATTCGGCACTGGTTTTGGTTGAAATTCAACAATTTCAGGACAAATTTTGCTGCCACATGTCTCATGCCCAAAACACCCGAAAAATTGCTTGGAATGAGCCAAATGATATGCTAACATCATCAGCAACCTCTCTGATAGTGATTCGGCGATTGTCCATTACCATTTTCTTCACTTTTTCGATGTTCTCATCAATTGTTGATGTGCTGGGGGTGTCCAGGGCACGTGTCATCTTCAACGTCTTCACGGCCCTCTTGGAAACGTTTGTACCACTTACTTGTAAACGCTTGTTTTATTCATATACTCTCGCCAAAGCAACATTCAACATTTCCAATATGGCACTGCACTTTATTCCATTCTTAAAACAAAATTTAATGCAAATTGTTTGTTCCATTTTTTCCACATGTAAAAAATCGCTGAGCACACCAAAACACGTGTAACCTTTTTGACAGCCAACAATGAACAAAGCATCCAATAAGGCTACCTGTGTCAAGATACGTCAGGGACAAGGTTACCACCACCACCACCAACAACAAATTAAAAAAAAAAATAGGCAAATGTACTATCATATTTACATCCATGTTATAGAAACAGGGATTCATAAGGTTGAATCCATCCATGTGTCTCTCTCAGACATTGGCTTGAGAATCAACAGCTGGGCTGTTGTGCCATGTTTGTCTCTAGTTTCCATGTGACACGTTTATTATGAAGTTACACACTGAATGAAGTAGCTCTTATGTAGGCAGACTATTAAAGAAGATAATTAAAACTTACACGTTCTGTGACCTCAGTCACGTCCGTCGCATTCACTAAAGATTCTCCATGCATACTAGGGTCGGCAGTGGTAGTACTTGAAGTGTTATCCACTTCTGTGGTTTCTGAAAACAACATTCCTAGTTAAAACAGTTTTAAAAATAAAAATGCAGCTTTTCAGGTAACATATACAGTGTGGTTCTGGGAGGAAAGGTCACTATTTCAGGATAATCACCTCCTGACAAAGGTCCTCTCCTCTTGGAACACATTCTACGTTTATGCCTCTAATAGAAACCAATTCTGATAAAACTATTACTCTATGAAAGTGTAAATATCATTAATGGTGGGGATCGGTTGAGGAGGAGGGATAATCATGTGTAGTTCAGTTTCTTTATAAGAATAAAGTACTGAACTTATGAAGAACTTATTTTTATAGATAAAGTGACTTGAAAATATCATTATATTAAACAACTACCCCATAATAACAAAAATATCTATAAATAGTGAAAACAGTTTGAGGGTGGAGGATTTTTTTTTAGAAATTATTGAACCGAATCCAAGTAAATGATTTTAAATATAAATGTTAGAACATGGAAGTCTTGTATGGTTCGTCTTACCAATATTTTATATTTGTGTGGTGAATTGATTAATTGTCTAAATTATAAAAAATGGTTATTTGTTTTTCTGTGACAAATAGCCTTACACTGAAGAGTAAAATGGTATTTTGGGCAGTAAATAAATAAATAAATAAAGGAAGAAGAAATTCAACAGTCAATAGCTTTTGGTTATTCATATTGTAAGGTAAGTGTGAAAGGTGGAGTAGAACAAATACTAAATATAAACTGTCAAAAATAAAGTGGGCATATGGAATGTTAGCCGTATTACTGGAATCTGCAAAAAAAAAAAAAAATATATATAGTTACAACTATTCAACAAGAATAATGCTAACTCACTATTTTGTGTGGACAGTATCTAAGCATCATAACAGAGAAAGACAGTTAGATCCTGATACAAGCATTTTATTCAAGATTTTTAATAGTCTTTTGGGCAAAATAATAACAAAGAAAAGAACAAATCATATGCCCATTTAAGGGCACTTGTAACCAGCAAATCGACCCAAAAATCGATTTCTGTTTTTTGTCTTAAAAAAATCTTTAATATTTTCTGTGTAATTTTATGCCAAATTTATGCCTGATAATAAAGTTGTATGATTTTTAAAAGAATAGGGATGTAGTCAAAAGTGCTGATAATATTACCATTTTTTACAAATCTGTAACTCCAGTATAACAAATCGTAGAGACATGCGGTTTTTACCATTAGAAAGAGAATTTTTGTGTTTAAAAAGGAAAATTTTGTATTAATACAAATGGTTACAAGCCAATATTTGCTAATCTGAGTAAATGTCTTTATGGTAGTATGCATGATGCAAACGAGTCGTTAAACCATTTTATTTGAATAGATTGTCAAAGAATAAATTTTTTGGTCTGGATACTTTGGTTTTGGGTGTACATGATGCTGTGTTGACCTTCAATGAAGGTAATATAAGCAAGTAACAAGTCCGACAAAAATTAAATTAATTAAAATTTAAATCAAAACAAGGAACAAATAAAATGGTTGAGGTAATGAAAAAATTGACTTGAAATGAATACTTGAGACAGACACAGGAGTAGACAAATTGATGAAAAAGGATAGAGAGTCAAATAGTAATTTGAAGAAAAAACTAGAGGACCAAATGGATATAATTGAAGACCCCGAGTATGGGTCCGGACTATATTAAATAAGGTAAAACAATGAAACTCTGTTTTAAAACTTTAAACGCTTTTTTCTCAAAATCTACTTTTTGTAGATAAGTGACCCATTATTTCAGAAACTGAGTAGACTGTCAAGCTAACTCTTTTTGTGGCCATTAGATTAGTCTAGATATAACCACACAACTAGAATTATTTAGTTTCACTGAAAAATAAAAACGTAAAAAAATATTAAGTATGCTTTTTGTATGCAAATGTTTGGAGCAAACCATAAACAATTATTAAAAAATCAAGAAACTGACGTACCTTTAAAATTGTAGTATCGTTTAAAGAGTACAATGTGTTAACCTGCTTGGTAAAATTTTAAACTTATATATCTTTTATAGGTTCTGATATAACGGGTCTCAGAATTGATGAATTTAACATGGTAAGCACAGTCGGTTACGAGTGCCCTTAAGAAGGGTTGAGGCTTATGGATGTGTGTTACACTCTCAAATCCTAAGAATGAGTGTAACTTGACCATGATTTTAACAGCATTTATATTGAACTAGATGGCTCTTATGTGTCATTAGGTTTTTTTTATATTAATAGTAATATTTTATTCTTCGTATTGTTTAAAGACCTGAAGATGTCAGTAATGACGAAAAGCTTAGTCGAACAATAAAAATATATAGCAGTTAGCAAATTCATAAAAGAAATAGTAATATTTTAGTTCTGCAATACAACTATAGAGGGCAGCATCAGCTTGAAAACAGTCTTACTTTCTTTGTAATCATGTGTGTTTTGAGTAAAGCTATTTTTGTGTTGTGACATGCGCTGAGTATTTTGTTGTGTCAGTTTCATGGTTTATTATAATTGATTTGCATAACTATCTTATAAAAGATGAACTGTGTGAACTTTGAATAATTCAGATATTGATGTGTGGAAATACCGCTATAAAAAAGTTTAAGGATTTTGAAATGGTTTAATTTTGATGCCTACAATGGAATATATTTTACATGTTATTTTACACATATCATATGAAAAGGGGACGATTTAAGTCCTTGGATTTTGTTGTCCATGACGTGTCTATTGATTAACTAATTAAAAGTATAACACTACCGACTGGAACACAGAGTTTTTTATCGGTAAAAAATGTAAAATTTTTACCTTATAGCCTGAACCAGTTTTCGCTTATTATAAGCTTCATCAGAGGGTGCCACTGAGAGCGCTGTCCATCTTGTTCTTGGCGACGAAAGAGCGATGTTGTGTGTGATATGTTCAAATAATATGTGTGATTTGAATTGTGTCTGTTCGTTTAGGATGTCGTTTTCATGTGTTTTTGTGTGTTTGTATATTTCTAGTTGTTCAAGAGTGTCTAGTTTTCGGCCTTTTGTGTGTACTTGTAGAATATCCATGTTGGTGCTTATGTTTGTGTATGTGTGGTTTGGTTCAATGAGGTGGTTTGCAAAGGTGGATTTGGTAGTGGAGTGTAGTGCCTTTGTGTTCATTGTATCTTTGTTTGAAGCTACGTTCTGTCTGGCCTATGTAGAATTTGTTGCAATCTGAGCAATTTGTAATGGTACAATAATGGTAGAAGATTGTGTGTCGAAGCACAAAAACTTTCAAATTTAGTTTGTAAACACCATGTTTATCAAATTTGTTTTGTTCTGTGTGTGTGTGTTTTGATAACCGCACTGGAAAAATAGCCCACAAATTTAAAAGCAGGATACAGAATCGCATACAGAACTACACGCAAAACGGAACACACTATCAAAACAGTGTTCTGAGTTGGTAGTGTTTACTTATTAATTAAGCTTAATAATTTATGATTATACTTATGATTTAAGCTATCAGACAGTATATGTACTTTGGGCATAAGCAAAAGGTTGTGTGTTTTTCAAAAATTCAAAGGTTCAAATTTACATAACAATGCTCAGGCCATGGGAGGAGGCAGCCCTCCAATATCTCAATGTGTTAAAGAAACTAGGTAATATCAAAGAGATGCCATGAATATGTAAAGAAATGCCTATGGGAAGAAGAAGTAGATAACAATCAATTGAAGGATAGTTCAGAGGGAGTTGAGGAAGGCTGCAATAAATTGAAAACAAATAACCAATCTGATCACAAAAACAAACAAGACTGCAAATGCTTTTAGGGTAGGCCTTATGCTTCAAACAGGAGTAAAAGGAAGACACAAAGAAAAAAAATATTCAAAATTCTGGCAACAAAATGTAACGTAGTTTAGTATTTAATTTTTAAATGAATAAGAAATGTCAATCACATGTTTTCGTACTTTACCGCAACTTGTGTCTTGTAGTTCGATACTGTACGATACGACTCCGGACACAGAAACTCCAAAATGTTGTAGTCTTGCTGCTCTGTTTGACATTAATTCCTCTGATAATAGTGTAAGCATCCAACAAAACAGATTTACTATTAAAGGTGTGTGGGAAACTGAACTAACAAACAATCACAGAAGTCTATAATCTAATCTGCCATATTGAATTGTATATAATATAATAAAACAATAACCAGCCTTTGCAAATATGAAAACAGTACCAATATTTTGAACACAAGTAGCTGAGTCTAGAAAGTCTAGTAATTGATTACGATTGTCTGTTTCTGGATATGATTCCAAAAACCAAAATGGGTTTTGTGAGTTTTGTGGGTCTCTTGCTGATCATTTTTGTAGTAACTGTCTATACAAGAATGATCTTTTTGGAATCAAATTTTTCTCTTCTATGTGTTCAATTTGTTCTTCTGTTCTGTTTTTCAAGATCTTCCTGTGTAATCCAGATATAGAATTCATTCTATGCAGATAGACGTCTATAGTTACATCTACCTACACCATCTATCACCTTTCTTTATGCTGTTAACAACTCAAAAGGAAGTTCTTGACTCCTGAGGAAGCATTTGAATGTATAATCAAAGAATTCAAAGAGCAAATCAGTACCATATCAAAAACACTGGATGCCTACTTGATACATAAAAAACTGCTTGGTGCATAATAGATGTGTGTGGTCTTCATTATTGTACTGTATTATTGGCTACATCCTCATTTATCTTCCATCACACTTCCCATTATTGAGACCTCTTCTAATATTATGTAACGTAACAAGATTACACCTCAGAATAAAGACAAGTATATCATCAAAATTTACTGTGAATTATGCATAAACACAATCTTTTTAGTATTAAAGTACAAAGAAGAATAAAATAAACTTAATAAATAAAGAAAGGAAAAACAAAATACACTATTTAAAGATAAATAATAAGGTCAAGGAAATAAAATTAATCAAAACAAAAAGGGAATATATAATAAATAAATAATAGGCAATAAAAACTCATGAAGTAAATAATTTAATGACTAACAAACAATGACTGACGGTGACCATAATACCCAGAAGTGAAGATCAGATGACTGTCAATATGTAAATAATAATTAATTAATAGAATTATAATGTACAAATGTTAAACTTAGAAAATAAGTAAAAAGACATTTGTTAGTTCATAAGCAATTGATTAAAACTA
Source organism: Magicicada septendecula (assembly GCA_034769895.1). Lineage (NCBI taxonomy): Eukaryota > Metazoa > Arthropoda > Insecta > Hemiptera > Cicadidae > Magicicada > Magicicada septendecula. The sequence goes on from CM068370.1 coordinate 500,616,453, forward strand.
TGAGGAGGTCTGCACACCTCAGACAGTTATTTTGAATCATTGAACTACAGACTGTGAATGATATAAATTTTACAAATATAATAATATCAAACTATAATTATAAAAGTTAGGTTGTGTGACAGTGCTAGAAAGTGAGAATAACAGTGATAGACGTTAAAAAGGAAAAAAATCATGATTAAACATAATTATAATATGAGTATTGAATGAAATATATAATCTATATGAAGCAGCTATGTAGCCCATATAGTGAAATCAAACCAAGTGTAAATAATAAAAAAATAGAGGAATCTTACGTTACAAACTTATAATATAATATAGTGATGAAGAAAAAATAAGATTCAACGGAATCATATTAATTATAAAATATGAAACCGAACATGTGACCCATAAACATATCATTGCCAAGACCTTAACTGCATGAATTAGAGTTTTGGTAAAAAGGAAGGTATTGTTGAAGAAATATTGAAACGAGGCAGAACATGTTAATTTTACTTTTATACAAATTAATTGCAGATATAAGACGAGATGATAAAGAAAAACTATTGAAATAACGTGGAGACTAATATTTTAATCGAATATACGAAAAACTTGAAGGCCAGAAGCAAAGAATCAAGCAATAAGTTCGTAAAGAAAACTACCAGATTGGTGAGATTGCTCCAAATGCTAAGCCAGATATTTGAACCAACATTACTACATTTAAAGATCGAGTTACAGTGAAATACTATAACAAAAACAATATAAACGTTATAATAATGAATTTTATTTGTACACCATAACTATTAGTATTAAAAGTTCCTTTTTAAATTGTTCTTTTGTATGATCCAAAGGACCTACTATTCAACATACTCGTACATCCACAACACCCAATGTTATTTATAAATACAATGTTTTATGTTATATTTATGACTTGTACAGTACATTGACTTTACTTTTACATTAACCCTGAGATTGAGATTTTTCATGTTATCCAACCAAAATGAGCTACAAATGTTAGAGAGGGACATTGAATGTCAATACAAATTAAATCAATGTCAAAGAAAAGAGTAAATAAAAATAATTGACATGTTTTATTCTTCGTATTGTTACTGACCTGAAGATGTCAGTAATGACGAAAAGCTTAGTCGAACAATAAAAAATTATAGCAGTTAGCAAATTCATAATAGAAATAAAAATAATTGAATTTAAGACAAAATGAGATCAGGATTTTGATTATTTATTTTAACATAAAGAGTCTAGTTATAATATGACCCCCATAGTACAAACTGATAATATCTGATCCCAGTTTCTTAGTTTTTATTATCATTACTTTTAGAGGGCATAGGGGCAGGCTGTGGGCAATAATGGCAAAGAAAGGGAACCCACAACATCTCATTAGAACCAAACAAAGTCTTTATATGGAAAACAAAATCTTAATTGAAAAATGAAAACTGAACACAACTCCTAGTGTGAGCTTGATCAGTTGTGGAGTACGACAAACATGCCCTTTGTCACATTCGCTTTTTAATTTATATGTAGACGATGTCATAAACAATTGGTAGATGAACTTTCTAGAGCATTTTATGATTGGTAACTCTGTAGTTGACATGTTCAACTGCATGTGTGGGACAATCAGAAGAACTCTATTTCTTCAACAAGTAGTCAACAACTCTATTTAGTCAACAAGTAGAGAAATATGCTTGAAGTTCTACAAGGTGATGGCTCTTCCGACACTTCTCCATGAGTCTGAGAATTGGATTCCTGTTCCAGGCCAGCCGTATTCAAGTGACCAAAACAGGGTTTCTCAGGCACATGGCAGGATATATTCTACTAGGTTGCATAAGAAATGTAAATGTATGACAGGAACTGAATGTTATGAGTATACTTGATAGGATTGCCCAGTATCAGCTAAAATGGTTGGAACATCGTAACCAAATGGAATACTGCCTCATCCCTGAACAACTACTGAACTATAAGCCGAAAGGGTGGAGAGGTGTAGCCGTCTAAAGAAGTGTTGGAGTGATCAGCTCTAGCCTATCCGGTGAGGACTGGAACAAACCATTTTTGGTTTAATCCTTGCTGAAGGTGATGATTACTACTTTAGGTGGTATTGAACTCCATCTTCAAATTCACTATCTCATCAGATTGCCAGATGCCTGCTACAATTTGTAATCTCATCCGCATATAATAAGCTGTCTAATTTCACAGGCACTAGGTTTTGTCTTCTTTCTTATATTTTTCAGTAGTTTATCTATAATAATTGTGAATAACAGATATCATCCCCTTGTTTGGCACCTTTATTTAGGAAAACTCTTCAGATCACTCTCCACTCATTTGTATCCATTTGTAAGATACTGTAAATCTAAGCTGAAAATAAATTTGTAAACTACTTCATGATAAATAAAGGTAGTTTATTTATTTATATAAATACCACTGTCAAACATATTGTTACGACAGTCTACTGATCATCGTATGATACAGTGGAAAACAAAATACAAGACTCCAATTAAGTCACCAGCTTTAATTATCACAATTAAACAGTTTGTAATCAACAAAATAGTCTCTTACAATAAATCAAATAAAAATTGTTCACACCCAATAAAATGTCAACTAATATAAAACACAACTGTATTACTATTGTCCCACACGATTATAAAACACATAACACTTTGTCACAATACATCGAACTGTACTGTGTAAATCGCCGCTCAAACGCACTGTGTACTCGCCCGACAATAACTCGCAACTCAAACTCAACTGAACGTCGCTGAGTACTTGTACCCTGCCGAAATACTAGAATATTCCATACTACGCATTAACAATAAAGGAAAACATTAGAGCGTAATTCATTGCGGCCTTGACACAGTGCACGCGGCTTTTGGCACAGTCTAGCTAATGCGTTGAGAATACACACACATTACAGCCGGATCCCACTGGAACTTTCGATAAACTTATAGAATGTTCCGTATTACATGACAATATGGTGTGTATTCTATAAAGATGGTCTTACAGATTGGGCAACTCTGAACTGATTTATTTTCACCGATAAGATTTGTGTGGTCACACTTTATAATAACATTTTTTTATTTTACTGATGTTGTTACTATGAAGCTCTCTGAGCTCCAGAACTCACTCAATATTTTAAACAAAACAGGTGTACATTATTATTACTTCCATATTCCTTAAGGAATTGGTGATGGTGATGGCAAAAAAAATCGTGTTCGAGATTATTGCAGATTCTGATTCTACTACACTCAAAACATGAAAAAAAGTCATTTTCCGAAAAGTGTCTGTGTGTGTGTCTGTCTGTCTATGTGTCTGTAGATTTTTTTTCTATGGCAAACGATAACTGCCGCAAATTCAAACAGAATCAAATAATTTTTTGCATACAGCCCTGATTTGTAGAGTACTCACGACCTATTGTTTTTGGTGGAGATCGGTTGAGGGAAAGGGGTAGTTTACCTGCAACAGTTTTTTTTATCAAGGAAAATTTTTTTTTTTTGGCAAACGATAACAGCCGCAAATTCAAACAGAATCAAATAATGTTTTGCATACAGCCCTGAATTGTAGAGTTCTCAAGACCTATTGTTTTTAGTGAAGATCGGTTAAGGTAAAGGGGTAGTTTACCTGTAACGTTTTATGTTTTAACAAGGGTATTTCCTATGGCAAACGATAACAGCCGCAGATTCAAACAGAATCAAAAGATTATTTGCATACAGCCCTAAATTGTAGAGTTCTCAAGACCTATTGTTTTTGGTGAAGATCGGTTAAGGGAAAGGGGTAGTTTACCTACAACGTTTGTTTAACAAGGGTATTTTCTATGGCAAACGATAACAGCCGCAAATTCAAACAGAATCAAAAGATTATTTGCATACAGCCCTGATTTGTAGAGTACTCAAGACCAATTGTTTTTGGTGAAGATCGGTTGAGGGGAAGGGGTAGTTTACCTGCAACGTTTTTTTGTCAAGCGTATTTTCTATGGCAAACGATAACAGCCGCAAATTCAAACAGAATCAAATAATTTTTTGCATACGTCCCTGAATTGTAGAGGTCTCAAGGACTTTCGATTTTGGTGAAGATCGGTTAAGGGGAAAGGGGTAGTTTACCTGCAACCTTTTACGTTTTAACAAGAGTAAAGTACTTGAAAATTTATTTAAACTTTTTGAAACAATGGTAATTGTTAAAAATAAAATAATTTTGTTGCCAGGCAATAAAATTATAATTTTTTCATTTTAATGTAAATTATGTTTGAGTTAATATCTTTATATATACAGTGGAACTTGGTTATTACGGCCTCGGCTGTTACGTCAACTCTGGTGTAGCGTTATTTTGTCATAAGTCCGGTCAAACTGATATCTTTAACATTATAAAAATTCCCGGTTTTAACGTCACTAAATATTGTACTACTCTGTTATAGTGTCAAATATTTCTCAGATATTTACTCTAAATTTCATATAAACGTATATATGTGTGCGCGCGCGCTAGCCCATGGCTACAGACATACATTGTATGCAAGCGATAAGCACTGTAACAGGACTGCCGGCGCCTGCCATTTTGCGTGCTCCAACGGATGGCTAGATCGATTTAAGGCCCGACACTCGATTTCCTTTGCAAAAATTTATGGTGAGGCAAAATGCGTAGATCTGAACGTTACAGGCGATTGGGTGCATAACACTTGGCCAGAAATTAGACGATCATATAAAGATGAAGACATCTTTAATGGACATGAAGCCGGAATTTTTTATAAATTAACTCCAGATAAGACTTTCAAATTTACAAATGAAAAGTGCGTTGGTGGGAAGCTCTCTAAACAAAGAGTTACAGTTTTTGTTTGTGCGAACATGACGGGAACCGAAAAAAGGAAACTTTTAGTTATCGGGAAAAGTTTGGATCCTAGATGTTTTAAAAACATCAAAAAACTTCCTGTAAGTTACACTGCCAACATAAAAGCGTGGACGACTTCTAGTATTTTTGAAGATGACTTCTGTACGTGTGTATGTCACTGAACTCCTCCATGTATAAAATAATATATCGTTCGTGGCAGGTAAGCATATCTCAGTTATGTAATATTTACGTTTCCATTTTATTATTATGCCTACAGCAATAAAAAGGCAGGTAAGACACCACACACACACACACACACACACACACACACACACACACACACACACACACACACACACACACACACACACACACACACACACACACACACACACACAATTCACGTTATTTCTGGCCTCACTCATGTTTATTTTCTTACATTTGCACGCTTTTTAAATGGAAAGTGCCGAAACCCATACCAACATAACGCGTGCAAGCCAAAAAAATGGACATCAATTTGCTTCCTGTGGATCGCTGGGAAATGTAACTGCACGTGTTTACAGAGGAACGATTCATAGACAGACTTTTCGTCTTTAGGGAATGAACCCTCTGCAAGATGCTGAGGGTCCATGAGTGACTTCGGAGCGCTCCTTCTTTTTCGCGTGTTTGTTCTGTGAAACATACACTGTAGATTCGCAGCTTTACTCTAAGCAACGCTCAATAGGAAATGTTGAAAATTTTTGTCCACAGTGTACCCTCATTCACACTAAACCTGCTCTGATGTTTTAATTACGGACATCATAATATTAAAACTTTGGAAACTTGAGCACTACTTAATGGAGATCAATCATTAACTTATACAAGCCATTAATTTTATGCATATATTTTATATATATGTGTACAACGTTATCGGCAACAAAGAAGTAGTTTTTGTTAAAATTCCTTCCCGGGATATTTGGCCGTAGTCCAATGTTTTCTACAAAACCAGACGTTTCGGCAATGCCATTGACTTCCATCATCAGTGAAAATCGAGTGCGATAACGTGAGGTGGTATATGTTAGTGACCACAGTACTGTGGTTAAGGCTGAAGCAGTAAGTAGAAAGAAGTAGTTTCTATGGTAATATTACATTTCGAAAATGATTTTAAATATAAATCTTAGAATATGGAAGTCATGTATGGTTCTCCATACCGATATTTTGTAGATGTAGTCAAATTACTAAATTCAAATTTTTTATAAATGCTCATAAAGTTCTTTGTATATATGATAGTTATCATACTTTTTTGTCAAATTATTAAAGACACCAACTTCTTAGTTTGAAAAAAAATTTCCCATAATTTGATGTCCCATATAGACTTCTACAATTTTAAAAAAGGTTTGACTTTCATTTTTGGCCCACGATGACACATTCAGCTTGAAACTCCCTCTAGAAATTCAATGTTTAGAGATTACCCACCATTTGGGTTCACCCTCTGCCATTATGTTTTAACTCTTTACTAACTTTACTAAAGTTAGTCTGGTGTTTTTCACCAACTTTACTAACACAACATAATGCTTTCCAACCATACTGTTAGAAAAGAGGTGTTTAAGCATACAGTATAATGAATGTCTTCTTCATGATTATGACAGTACAAAATAGTGTTACCTTTAACAGTTGCGCATACACTTTCACATTCTTCAAGTGAGTCAAATCGGTTATCATTTCCACGGCATCCAGAGTATACAAATTTTTTGCACTCTTGATCAGTAGTATCAAAATAAAATTTCCTCAATCTGCTTCTGCACGAGCCCTCTTCTCGTGGCATCTGACATATTTCTATAAAATAAATATAATTAATTATGATTATTAACAACAAGTTATATGAGCATAATAATATCCAATGAGTGCTGAAATACATAGCGAACAAAGAACACTAATTATATAACTTTATAAATTATACACTTCATAAAATTAATGAGCTAAACATATAACATCATTGAACATGAATGATTAACCACATTGATAGGTTAGTTGATGTACATTTAAGTCATGGGTAAATTACTAATTTGATAATATTACAGTAGTACAAACAGAGGTGGGCTCCACCCACCCCAATTTTTTTATGAAAAAGATGTAAGCGCTTACAAAATATTACATAAATACAAATTTTGATAAACGTACTCTTAAGGTTAGCTAACAATTACTGGAGTTGACAATATACAGTTTTTTAGTCCAGTATTGTTATAATAGTGAAGATAAGAAAGCTTCAGTATCTGGGATATCTCATGAGAAATGAACAGAGATTTTACTTATTGCAGTCCATACTACAGGGAAAAGTACTTGGTAGGTTCTTGAGGGTTGTAAAGGGTTGTACCAAGAGAGATCTTATCAGAAATGGTCGTATTAGAATGGAGCTAGACATAGCTGAAAGCTTAAATGAGAAAATCTCCCGGTACAAAACTACACATAGTGAGAATGGATCCAACTAGATTTTCAAGAAGACCCCTTGACTATCATCCAAGAGGGAAGAGAAGTGTGGGAAGACCCTCTAGTCGATGGTTGGATGACTTCCACTAAGACAAACAGTCTAGTCTACTAGCCTAAGCCGTAAAGGATGATGACGACGATGATTACAGACATTGGTAGAGTTATAAGAATTCAGAGACCAGGAAATTTGGAAAACAGCTTTCCATACTGTGTTCAGAGATAAAGGACAGAGAGCTAGAGATAAATGCAGCTGCAGGAATACAATGACATATATCTGTGAAGTCAAAGACTATTCTTATGGCATCAATGATTTTCAGTGAAGAATCATTCACAACATCTAGTGAACAGTACAACTTTTAGTAAACTATCTACTACTCGGACTGCCTCTGTTGTATATTTTTTCACTTCATGTTTCGATAACTATTATCTGGGATCTTCCTCAGAAGCTGAAAACCATAAACTTACAGTAAGCTTGTTTCATGTCTTTTTAGATTCTGAGGATGATCCAAAATTTTAGGGGTGAAAATGTCCAGCAATAAAAATATTATGCATGAGACAGTCCTCGTAGAGGGTTAACCTGTGAACAGATTAACCCATCATTTAGGAGTTCTTCAGTATGACTTTTCTCTGCTACTAAAATTAACCTAATGTTATTATGTGAACACTAAACCTGGAAATAGTTAATCAGCTTAAATATTTAGGATGTTGGATGGCAGAAGATAATGAAGAAATAAATGAAATAAGAAATATGATACATGCCGCATATAGAGCATATGCTTTGTTGACAACTATATTCAAGACAAGGAATATCCACCATCAGTCCAAGGTCACACTATATAAAGTTGTGATTAGACCAGTGATAACATATGCCAGCGAGACTTGAACTCTGAACAAACAAGCCGCTAACGTAGTCAATACTTTTGAAAGGAGAATTTTGAAGAGAATATATGGACCAATCCAAGTCAATGGGATATGGAGAATGTGTCACAATGAGGAACTATACAAACTGCATAAAGACAATGATCTGGCCACCACCATCTGACTGCATAGATTGAAATGGATAGACACATCATTAGGATGGAAGGCAACCGAATACCTAGGAAGGTACAGTTTAGTCAAATCGAGGGTAGAAGGTCTGTCAGAAGACCCAAGAAACTGTGGATTGATGCAGTGGTGAGGGATGCTGATAATTTGCTTAAAATAAAATGATGGACATCGATTGCCAAGGACAGGGAAAAATGGAGGCGGATGATTATGGAGTCTATGGTTCGACTTCGAACTGTGACACCATAGAAGAAGAAGTTATTATGTGAACCGCTAAAATGATTATCATATCTAAGTTAATTCATATAATTATACCGAGATTTCTTTGAAAAATAATAATTTTTGCCCCAAATACTTTAGATTTTAATTTTTGCTTTTTATCTTTCTGTTAATCTGCTGCCCCTTCCAAAATCGTGCTAACCCATGCAACCACCAACCTCACCTACTGATACAGCTGGCCCTGATGACAAGAAGAAATTAATAAATGTTTTTTTGACCATGCTCGTGACAATCAAGTCTGAGCTGGTAATGTTACTATGATGAAAAAATAACAAAAAATTATTAAAATGTGGAAACAAATGAAAATTATTCCAAGAAAATGAAAACTCGATACGGGCAAATCTATGGAACCAAAAATTCAAGTATCTTGAGAAGTTATTGAACAAAATTTCTCAGAGAAAGAAGCCATTAAAGCGCAGAAGAATAAGATGAAAGTTGCTTACCATTAAACCAAGGGCACATATAACAAGAAATCAATATCCATTAATACCAAATTTGGGGATTATTCAACAGTAATTCACCCGGAAGCACTTTATACAGCTTAGTGTCTGACTCTGAACAAGAAAATGATGATGGAAGAAGTGGAAGTCACAGAAACGAAAATATTAAGAAAAATCTTGGGATAAATAAAAGAGGGAGAACAGTATAGAAGATGCCACAATAGTGAGCTGTACACATGTGTTGAGAAAGTCACAGACGTAATTAGGAAAAGAAGAATTACTTTCTACGGGCATGTTCAAAGAATGAATCCTGACAGATTAACAGAGAAGCTTTTAACTGTTTCAGAAAGCTCAAAATGTCCAACACATTCTGTTCAAAGGAACAGAAAAAGACATAGAAGAACTCCAGATTACTCAAGAAGACATTGAAGAATGCTTGACACTCAAAAAAGGAATTAAAAAAGGCCCAAGGTTTTCAGGAAAACCCAAGAAGAGGACAGGTGCCATCTGGTATGATGAAAGGAGGAAGAGACATCGATTAAGAACGAAGGAGATGTGGGAGAGGAGGAAGAGAGAGGAGAAGAAGGGAGGAACCAGTTGAATCAAACGTAGTTCACAGTGGCTCATATGTAAAAACAAATGTTGAAACATTTTATCAAACGTATGAAGGTTTAGGAAGCTTTCAGAAAAACCTATGAAAATGTGTTCCAAAAATGCATGGAGGAAATCTAATGTTATAAACTTGTGATATAGAACATTCTAATGATTTATAAATTGGAATTCACATTTGTACTCATGATAAATTATATTTTAATACAAGCAATAGAATGAAACCAGCAGAAAAAACCTTTCATTAATTTATTATTGAATTCTTGGATTTCGTTGTCCATGACGTGTCCGTTACTTAACTAAATATCACTATAATATTGACGACTCGGAACACTAAGTTTTTTATAAGTAAAAACGTAAAGTTTTACCTTACAGCCTAAACCGGCTTTCACCTATAGAAAGACCTTAACAACATCCCCTTAGATGAAATAGACTACAAAGACGAACTAAACACGATAAAATATCTAGCAGAATCTAACGGTTATGACAGAACAATAGTCAGTAAACTCCTACACAAAACACAAAACAAACAACAGACAAAGACAGAAAACAACAAATTCATAACACTAACATACATCAACAAACAAACAGAAAAAATTGCCCACAAATTCAAAAAAGCAGGATACAGAATCGCTTACAAAACTACTAACAAAACAGAACACACACTATCAAAACGCATGCCCAAAGCACAAAACAAATTCGATCTACCCGGTGTATATAAACTAAATTGTTCAAATTGCAGTAAATTCTACATAGGCCAGACAGGACGTAGCTTCAAACAGAGATACATTGAACACACAAAAGCACTCCACAACACTACAGAATCTACCTTCGCAAACCACCTCATCGAAGCAAACCACACATATAAAAACATCGACAATAACATGAACATACTACACGTACACACAAAAGGCCGAAAACTAGACACTCTAGAACAATTAGAAATATACAAACACACAAAAACAAATAAAAACGACATCCTAAACGAACAGACACAATTCAAATCGCACGCATTATTCGAACACATCTCACCACACACACACAGCTTCAATCTTTCGAAACACTATCTCGTCGCCAACAACAAGACGAGCAGCGCTACTAACGACAGCCTCTGATGAAGCCTTCTATAGGTGAAAGCCGGTTTAGGCTGTAAGGTAAAACTTTACGTTTTTACTTATAAAAAACTTAGTGTTCCGAGTCGTCAATATTATAGTGATATTTATTATTGAAAGCAAGCTTAGATAAACTATTCAGTGGTATAGGGAAATACGCATTATTAGACTTATTTAGGTGTGCCTAGGTTTTTAAGTCATTCGGTATCAAATAACTATAACTTTTAAGGCATTACTATAAGAGTTTCAATACAGTAAAATGGTTAAAATAATATTTTAGTGTTCTGTTTGTATCTGAAGAGACAAAGAATTTAATGTATCACGCTTTTTTTTTGAAGTTTGATACCTTTTGACAATTTTGATGTACTTATAATCAAGGTAAATGGGATTTTCGCTGGTGTATAAAGTGCTTCGAACAACACTCTTTAAGATGTTAACTGAATGGACTTGTAATTTTTATGATTAACTGGTTTGTTTGTGTAAATAGCTTCTACTGATTTTTGAAATGGGTAATAAATTTGATTGTAACAGCAATCATGTCAGGTTCAGTTATAATCCAAACGTAACAATTTGTTTCAGGTTATTAATAACACAAAAACTTTTAGCCAGTCAGAAAGTTTTAATTTGAGGCACAGAGAATGGAAATTCTTTAGAAAATTTGTATGGTCTATATGAGTTTTTCTGTGATTTTGACTGAAGGAAACTAGTTATATCCTTCAGGAAACTATGTTGAATTTGACATAAATCTTGAGTTGATACTATCTACCAATAAAACTAAAGATCTCCCTTCTATAGTCAACCAGAGAGCAATTGAAACCGTAAATACGATATATCCTAATGATATATGGATCTGAATTTACACAGAAAGATCACAGTTAAATGAAGAGACAGGAGCAGGCATATATAGTGAATTTTCCTCCTACTATTTTGCACTAAATTCGGATGCTACAGTGTTCGAGACCAAGTTGTTTGCAATTAATGAAGCCTTGAGACAACTGTTGATAAGACCTTGGCTGAGAAAGAATTCTGTAGGTAGACTCAAAATCAGCTATACAGGCCATTGCAAATAATGACTCATCCAAGAGCATCATAATACAGTCCATCAGAGATAAGAACAAGACAGTTAAAAATAATATTTGCAGAGTGGTAATACAGTGGGTGTCATCACACAGAGGACTGAAGAGCAATGAAGCAGTGGATGAGTTGGCTAAAAAGGGCACTTCTATAAAACTGAAACCTTCGAGATTTAGTACAATAGATAGAATGATTAAACAACTTAAAAAGCATTACCAGACTTCCTTCCATCACAGAACCAAAGAAGACTTGAAAGCCAAACTAAATGAAAATATATCTAGTCTCTATACTGAGGACAAAGATCTTCCAAGAAGATCATCGGTCATCAATTTCCCCATGGCCACAGCACAGAACACAGACTGCTTAGCAGGCACCTCAACAGGATCAACATCCTCCCTGCTGTGATGATGTGCACTCTTTGTGAATGCCCTGGAAGCAAAATGGACAAGGACCACCTCCTGGTCTGCAAAAAACTGGATAAAGAAAGACAAAATAGAAAATACCTACCTGGTCTTTATTGGGAAGATAGATCAAGAATGGCGTGAGCCAAATTGAGCCATTGGAAACAAGAACAACAATATCCTTCAGAAAACTGCTAGTTATTGTTAAACCATTGATGAGAAAATATTACTATCCAAGGTGTATGATGTTATTCATTCAATCATTGCACTAACAGATACAAGTCAGCCCAGCAAATTTTCTGTCATTTAGGAAACACATCAGTGGTTCCTCGGACTGCACAAGGTTGTTTGGAGCATAGCTGGATTGCATATCATACTTCAGAGAGCATAACATTACACAGTGTTAATAGAGTTTAGGATTCTATCTGTCTAGATTCTTATTATATCAAGAGACTATATACATTTTTTTGTATGTAAAGAAAAAGTAATATTTAATTTATATTCTATTTATTTAAGTGAACGATGTTTCACTTAATTAAAGGTTATGATTGTGTAATTTATTTGATTGTAATAGTAAACTAATTTATGTATATGTGTATAACATAAGGATAACATTTGAGTTTATTATGGTTAGTATATGCTTCATAATAACAAAGGTGGAGAAATTGGTTTAAAATCATGCCGCCATACATATTAATGCGCTTACCTACCTACTTATACAGTTTAATAAGGAAGAGAGAAAGTACAAACGCTCTTATAGTCTAGAGACAGTAGACAACCTTCTATACACACTGGCTAATATGTACACAGAAGTACACACACACCTATATACACACATTATACCTTTTGCTTTTTCAGGTGTATATATACATTCAGCTGAAACATTACAAGGCATTTCAAGTCGTCTAGGTAGTTCTGGACACGGCTCTTCTTTATTTTCCCTGTCTGGGTACATTTCGTCAACATCTTCATCTCCCTTTTCTTTTTCACCTTCAGTCTCATTGTCGTCTTCGTCCCTATTACCATAACTGGATGCGGCCGTTGCTGGCATTCCTTTGTATAGGAGGAGTGTTCGAATACGTACGCGTGTTCCGTATATAGAGGCACAGGTGGCATTGCAAGGACTCCATTCACTCCAGTTTGTCATTTCACATAAGCTAGGTTTTTCCTTTGCTTCTTCCTAAACAAATGAATTAACAGATTTGCCCACTGATATGACTAGTGTAAATTTCATTCTATGCATGTAAATTTCATTCTATGCAAATATGTGCTTTTGAATAAATCATGAAATAACACACACACACACACACACACACACACACACAATTAACTTCAATAATATGCCACAGATAAATTAAAATATCACAACAGCCTACAGTCAGATGAAAACTCGCTAGACTTATTAAATGTAAAACAGTTATAAATATTTTGCTACTGACCCAGAACACTAATTTTTTAAATATAATTATTTCACTATGACTCGGATAACAGAACTTTTTATGGGTAAAAACGTAAAAGTATTACCTTACAACCTGAACCAGTTTTCACTTTTAAAAAGCCTCTGAAGAAGCTTTTTAAAAGTGAAAACCGGTTCAGGTTATAAGGTAAAACTTTTACGTTTTTACCCATAAAAAGTTTTGTGTTCCAAGTCGTAGTGAAATAATTATATTTAGTTAATTAACGGACACATCATGGACAATGAAATCCAAGAAACTAATTTTTTATTGTATCTGAAAAACACATACTATTCGAACATATCACACCACACACCAAGAACATATACTGTCACCAAGAACAAGACTGACAGCCCTCCTAGCGGCAGCCTCTGACGAAGCTTGTAATGAGCGAAAACTAGTTCAGGCTACAAGGTAAAGGTTTTACATTCTTATCAATAAAAAATTAGTGTTCTGAGTCAGTAGTGATATATTTATAATTAGTTAATCAACATGTACAACAAAATCCAGAAATGTAAAACAGTCTTTGAAATACACTTTCACTCCATATTTTGACTTGGATATAAATGATTTACCATATGCCATAGCTCTTAAATATAGAGTTTGTCAAAAATAAATTATAAAACTATTTAAATAATGTGGCACTGATTCACTGATCTCGTTTGCTACAATTTTATATTATTAAGTAACATTATGTTTTTGTCTGTTTGTTTAGTGATTTGAGTACATTTATTATGCACAAATTTTGATATTAGATATTTGATATTTATCTATCTTCCTTTGTATGTATGTGTTTTGTGTATAATTGGAAAATTTATTACTTTATTTTTAATAAATACATGGTACTTACACTATGTATGGAGAAATAAAATAGGGTATACTAACAATTTTAAATATCTTGGGAAAAACATATCCCAAAACGCTTCAGGCAAAGAATTCTTTAAGATAAGGAAACTCCAAATTAGCAAAGGCCTTTACTCTAACCCAGGAACTGTACGGAAAGAAAAACCTTTCCAGAAGTGCAAAAGTCCACCATTATAGCACTGTGATCAGGCCTGTGATTCTTCTTAAAATGAACGAAGAATTCTTCAGAAAATTTATGGCCCTAAGAAAACAGAAGATGGGTGCAGGCATAGACCTAAAGAAGAGCTGTATAGGGATCTGGAAAATCTGGAAACCGAAGGAAAAGACTGAGATTCCTTGAACATATGGTTCGGATGGATCAGTCCAGACTAAATAAACACATTCTCAAATATATTTGGCAAGTTTCTAGTGTTGTGCCACGTTTTGGAAAACGCGGCGATGTTCCGATGTCTATATTGTGATTAATTAAAGAATTTACGTATTTGTCGACGCGACAGAAGTTGTCCTTTGGTACGGTCAGTTGGACTTTGTCGTGCTGTATTGCCCCTTGTCCGCCCGACTCGCGCACGCCCTATCGATGTTACTACGGGTTTTTCAACAGCTGGTTTATTCAGTTCCTTTTCAGCTATCAGCGCGTCACATTCTGGTCCCCGGCTGGCAGAGTAGATTGAACAGTTTTCGTCTCCCAGCTTCTTCTATGAATAAGTAGAAAGCTACGTGACCTCCGGTAAGTCCATTAAAATATGTATTTTAATTATTTATAAAAACAAATTGGTTTTATTTAATATTAAAGTGGATGCGTTGAGATATACATTGCAGTGAATCCTTTAGCACATGGCGAGTTCAGGTTGTAATTAGTTTTATGTATGCTTTATCTCAACCCTGGTTAATTGATTGTAACGTTAAGGATATAATTATGTTTTATATTAATCCAGTAATGCTTCTACTAAATTAACTAAACTAAGATGGGGCGTAAGTCAGTAATTTTCTGATATCTGTGTATGTCACGGACTTGTTAAAAGTTGCCAATTCCTGTAAGTGCGTCATGAAAACTTTTGCATAAAGGTTAATTAAAATTATCATTATTATGGAGTGACTATATTTAGACATATTCTATATTAACATATTCAATGGAGTTATTTTTTGAAGTGATTTACCACATTCAATGGGATTCTTGACTTAGGCAATTTTTCGAGTTTATAAACCGGACAGTCCATGCTATGTCAGTGGGTAAATGTGGTAGTGTGTGTTTCATGAACTTATGAGTAATCCCAGATATAATTGTGCAGGGTTTCCGAGGTAGCCGGGAATCTGCCCCGCTCTGGAAGGATGGCCGAACAACTGCCTCTGACGATGTAATTTTAGAACCTTCGTCAGCTATGTCAGCCGGAAGGATGGACTGGACACACACTACTGAGCCCTCAACATACACCCTTCAAACCAGGTGAAATTTAACCATTTTTTAACCTAAATCTTGTGGCCGAATTACTCTGTGAGACTTTCATGAAACGTTCCAGTGTGGACAGTTATTTCCGGACAATGGGTGGAATGTTTTAATTGCATTTTGTAAGGCTTACGCCTCCTCTATTACTATCATGTATATCTCGTTCTGAGAGTGAAAACTCGGCCGGGGTCACGCACCGCCCGGGTCAAGGGGAGTTCGGTAGATAGAGTTGAATCTCATTCTATTTCTGTTTTAAGCATGTTGGGATATTTATGTTAACGATTTTCCTCCATCTGGACACGTGTGTTATTATTCATTCATATCTGGGGGTGGTTTTAAACCGTGGGCGACTCCCGTTGGAGACGTCCACTGCAAGTCTGTCTGTGTCAGATCTTGCTAGATCCCGTCCGATGCCTGACCCTGCCGGTAGTCAAGTTTTGTAACACTGTGAGCTGACTTAATACTTTTATGACTTATATTCTGTATTACAAATTCTGTTCCACTGTTTAGCTAATTTGCACACTTTAAAATTACCATTGTCACAGTTTGTATTTACCATAAAAAAAAAAATCTTGTAACGATAATTGTAATTGCTCACTATAACAATTAGTTAACCATAAGAACACCCAAGATTAATCAATGTCAGTTATGAATACTCATGGTGGTCAAGTTCCACTATTTTTTTTTATTCTGTTTTGAAGGTAAAAAGAAACATAAAATGCAGTTAGGCAACCGGACATCCATGTTGACCTTGTGATGCTACTTTTCATAATAGTAATTGATGGGATTTAATTTGAATTGATTATTAAATATCGGCATGGGATTTGTGCGCGGGCCGCATGGCTTACAGAGAACATTCAGTTAACACTTATCTTGTTAAAACTTGGGGGCATGTCTGCTCCACTCCTGGGATATTTTAATTGAAGTTTTGGGGAGGGGGTTTTAGTCACCTATTAATTAAACAGTAAAGGGGGGGCGGACACTTGGTCCGAATAAGGGGGGTTATGGGTGTTGAACAAGATTATTATGTGCGCTGATAACCAGGGTGAACATGTGATGGGTTATTTAAATATACGTTTGTTGATGTTAATTATATGTGTGTGTTGTTTTACATAATTGTTACTTGTCATATGGAGTATGCCTGTGTATATTTCTGTATATTTATGCCTTGTTACAAAAAGTGATTACTTGCAGGTCGAAACTATGTGCCATTTTATAATTGTATTATTTTATAACTATAATTTGTTATTTATGTAACATCCCATGATTTGTTAGTCAATGATGGTTCAACTATTAATAATTATTCAATACTTAGTGCTGTTAATAGTTATTATTCCTTGTTCAACTTTTGGGCAAGGCACATATTAATGAAATTATATTTAACGATCAAAAGACTTATTTATCTGGCCTTTAGAAGCTCATATGTTGTACTGGCCAAGAACAATAAATTGTTGTTGTTATCTTAAGTTCAGTGTTTCATTTGCAAGTCCCATCATACTGGACCCAGCCCAATTTTAGCTTCTCTAGGCTCTTGCCTAGTTCTAAATAACTTGTAACCTCTCTTTCAAAAAAAAAAAAAAAAAAAAGCACCGAGAGGTTACAAATGGTAGCAGAGCGTGGTTCATTCTAGGGTTGAACCCTTGGGTCCGTTGGTGTGATGGGGCTTGCAAACTTGGAGATGGCCTGGCAAATGAAATGGCACTTAATAGTTGACATGAAATGTAGAAGTATATATGTTTTTTATGAATTATTGTTAAATGTTTTGAATTGTAAATCTGAGGCCGCCATGGGCACGTGTTGTAGTTGGGTTGTTGTTTTGAAATTGGACATTGCCGGAGATCGCGTGGGGATGGGTTCCCGTATTTAATTTTTGAAAGTAATTGCGCGTGCGATTAGTGGGATGTGGTATGGCCCGACTGGAAGTCGGTATCGTCCGATTGTAATGGTGACAATGTTGTAGTCGAAATGTCGTATATTGTGGTTAGTGTTAGGTGGTGTGGATTGTGTGTTGGTGTTAGTGTCTGATGTTGTTTCTTCTTGAGTCTGGCGACTGACGGAGAGTTAGCTCCGGAGCGGGTCAGGTTTCCGCAGCGCTAGGAAACCCGGGGGTCCTCTTGATGGAAGAACAGTACTCAAGGTTTTCGTATTTTAGTGATTGGTGTTTTTATGTTTGTTTGTGGTTCATAGTATAGGTATTTGTAGCATTGGCGGCATGAATGTCATAAATCCCGATTTATTTCTCAAGAACGAGTTGGAGTTCGAAATTAAGTCCCGGGGTGGGAGGCCCCAAGGGGATGTTGCCTCTTTGAGAAAGCAGTTGAGAGACGCCCTCGCGTCCGGAGGCACAACGTCGCTGGTAAAGGTCACTGATGTGACGGCCGAGCTCGAGTTGTGCCAGGAGAAGTGGGGAGAGTTGCGGGAGGTAATGGAAGATTTTGAGTCGGCCCCTTCCAATCTCAGGGCAAGACAGAGAGTACGGCAGCGAGCGGAACACCTGCAACATAGACTGGAGAACTTGTCCGCACAGACTACAATTGCGGAAGTCAGCGCCACGGTGAAGCTGATGGCGGAACAGGTGGCTAAAGCATTGCGGAACTTCGAGCCGGTGAAGTCCTCGCTTTCCGTGAGCTCTCCCCAGCCTCCTGAAACGAACATAGCGCAGACGTCGAACCCTGCGTCTCCATTGCCGACGCTTTCGGGAGGAGCGCATATCTCGTATAATAACTTACCAAACCCCATGTCCTCAATTATGCAGGAGCTTCCGGTGGTAGACGGACTGGACGTGGACCAGTTGATGATTTTTTTTCGGATTTTGTTTCAGCTGTCTGACTTCCCGGGAATGTCGGACGGCACTCTACTTGAACTCGTGTATCCCTATTGTCGGGGGTCTGTGGCTGAGCGGGTTGCGCGAGCTATACGAGATGGCGGCAGTGTGGCGTCTTTCCATCGGGGGGTGCTGGACGCATGCGTGCCTGGGCTTTTGCGTAAGCAGCTGCAGGACAAATATTTTTATCGGGTACAAGCACACGGGGAGAATTTTTCGAAGTTCGTGCAGAGCCTCCGTGAAGCGGTCCGGATTTTAGGGTTGGGACTGCCCGAGAAGGAAGTGGTACAGTGGATTTTCGAAGGGGTTACTCCCCAGGAGAGATCGCGTTTAACTTTTGCAGAGCGACCGCGGACTTATGAAGATCTTGAGAAGGTGTGTGCGTTATCTCGTGCGATACAATCGGTAGATGAATCCCGTGGGCCAGTAAGGGCCAGTCTTGGTGAACCCCGAGTGGTAGAACGACGGGTCGTTCAGTCCCAACCGCGGCCAGAGAGAAATAATGGCGATCGAAGCGGACAAGTGAGAGGTGTTGTGTGCTTTCGCTGTCGTAGACAGGGGCATGTTGCCTGCGATTGTCCGGAGGGTGGTATGCGTCCGGCGCTTCCCCCGAGGGTCCGGTATCCAAAAAACTAAATTATCAGGGGGGGACAAATCGGAGGTTGTCTTCCCCTCGTTGCTATACTTTTCAGAATTCTAGTGCCTCCAGGCGGAGGATAGGTCCAGACTCTTCTAATATCAAGGTCCTTACTACCGTCCCGCAAAAGGCTTCTGTATGCCCCTTCCTGTCGCTCGAGGTAAAGAAGGGTCAACTCAGAGCGTTAGTTGACTCCGGGTCAGCCCGATCTATCATCTCATCTCGAGTATGCGCGGACCTTGAGAAACAGGGCTTAATAAAAGGGTCGAGTCAGTCGCTCGTGGTATGCTGGACTGCTTCTAGGGAAATTCTGCCCATCTCCCGGGTGGTTTCCTTCAAGTTCAAGATTGATGGCTTTTCTTGGGTGTGGCCTTTTCTGGTTTCTCCGGCTCTGGGAGTCGACTGTATTGTGGGTGCCGATTTCATCGCTAAAAGTGGTCTCGTGTTGGACATCCATGGGCACCAGTGCTATTTTAAGTTTAATCGGGGTGTAGTTATTCCATTTCTTGGATACCAGGGAGCTAAGGGAGGTATCCAAGAGGTTGCTTGTCCCGATTCTGCGCGAGATCATCTCACTCCCGCCCAGCAGAGAGCTTTAGACCGTTTGTGTGAGGAATTTCCCTCTGTCTTAACTCCCAAGTTGGGACTCACACATTTATTAGAATATAAGATTCGTTTAACAGACACTAAGATAGTGAGGTCGCACCCATATAAGTTCGCCCCTCCGAAAATGGCCGTTCTGAGGGAGAAGGTTCAAGAGCTTTTAGAGCAAGGGGTAATTGAACCTTCCAATTCCAGCTATGCCAGTCCAGCGTTCCTGGTACCCAAGCCTGGGGGGTAAGCACCGTATGGTAATCGATTACCGGAAGTTAAATGCTAATATTGAAGTGGATTCGGTTCCCCTTCCGGATCTCCACTCAGCTTTTGATTGGTTTAGTGAGGCCAAGTACTTCACCGTGATTGATCTCAACGCGGCATATCACCAGATACCCTTATCCAAGGAAAGTAGACCGTATACGGCGTTTTGTGTCCCGTGGAATTTATATCAGTATACGCGGGTTCCCATGGGTCTGGCGGTGGGCGCCCAAACGCTCACGCGTCTGCTTGACCTAGTGTTTCAAGATGTGAAGTTTAAGTTTATTTTCAACTATCTAGATGACTTGCTGGTCTACAGCAAAACCTATGATGAACATCTGTGCCATCTCAGGGAGGTGATGAGTAGGTTGAAAAGAGCGGGCCTTACGGTCAATCCGGAGAAAGTACGAATCGCCCAGGAGAGCATCTCTTTTCTGGGGCATCTGGTGTCGCACCAAGGCGTTACAGTGGACCCTGAAAGGACCCAGTGTATCCGGGATTTTCCCCCGCCAAGGGCATCGCCCGGTTTGTGGGGATGATCAACTTTTATCGGCGGTTCATCCCCAATGCAGCGGAGATTGCTGCGCCCCTAAATGAATTAAGAAAGAAAGGGGTCAAGTTTGTGTGGGGCGAAAGCCAGCAAAAGGCGTTTGAAAAATTGAAGGAAGCTATTATTTCCCCACCGGTACTGAGGATGCCGGATTTTTCTCAACCGTTTATTTTACAGACGGACGCGAGTTCGGTGGCGCTCGGGGCGGTTCTGTCCCAAGTCGTTGATGGTGCTAGGCAGCCTGTGGCCTTTATTTCACGAACATTGACCCAGCAAGAAAGAAAGTCATCAGTATATGAGCTAGAGTGTTTGGCAGTGGTATACGCTCTAGATAAGTTCAGGCGTTTTCTGGAACACGCTGAGTTCCTGCTCGAGACCGACAATCAGGCTCTCTCTTGGCTTCTTGCTCACCCCCGGCAACTGGGTAAGATCGGTAGATGGGTGGTTAAAATCTCATCCTTTAAGTTCAAGGTGCAACACATTAGGGGAACACAAAATGTGGTTGCAGATGCTTTGTCACGCATGTTTTCCCAACCCAGTGAAGCCCAATCTGAGCAACCCTGTTCTGTTCTACTAGACTTTCCGTTAGCCTTCACTGATGTGTTACCCCATCAGTTGAATGATGAAGAGCTGGGTCCTGTCATCCAGAAAATAAAAGAGGGTAACGCGCAGGCCCCATACTTCTTGTCCAAGGGCGTCCTGTGTTGTCGAGAAAGAAAGGGACGTGCCCCGAAGATCGTGCTGCCTAGCAAGTTAGTGCCCATGGTCTTCAGTTATTACCACAATTCCCCAGTAGGTGGCCACAAGGGGATTTCGAAGACCATTTCCAGTATTAGGAAGAACTTCATCTGGAAGGGCATGGATAGGGACATTGCGACGCGTGTGAGGCCTGTCATCTGTGCGGCTTAAGCAAGCCCGCTCAAAACACTAAGTTGGGGTTGTTGTCATCAGACGTGGCGAGCAGACCGATGGAGAAGCTATTCATCGACTACGTGGGACCTTTCCCGCGTAGCAAGTCAGGTAACGCTTACCTACTTGTCTGTGTGGATGCTTTTTCGAAGTTTGCCTGGCTACTGCCCTTACGGCAGGCAACAGCTCGTTTGACCATAAGCGCGCTTCAGAACCATGTTTTTCAGCATTTCGGTCTTCCGACCATCATTGTCTCCGACAATGGACCACAGTTCATTTCGAGTGAGTTCCGGCGGATGTGTTTCGCCAGCGGTATCAAGCATGTAACCACTTCCCCGTATTACCCGCAGCCGTCCCATGCGGAGAGGTTCAATAGGAATCTACAGTCCGCACTTATTGCCTATCACGCGGAGCAACAGATTACCTGGGATCAGAACTTAAAGTGGTTGCAGCTAGCTTTTAACATGGCCCTGCATGACAGTCATAAGGCCGTGCCTTTTGAGATCATGTTTGGATTCTCGCCCGCACTCCCGTTGTCTAACTTGTGGAATATTGATGATCTTCTGCCACGGGAGCCCGATAATGGAACTGCGGAGAGATGGAGGGAGGCTCGGAAGAATTTGCTACGAGCGCACGAGCGGGTCCGTCGGCGATATAATCAGGGGCGAATTCCGAACCCCTTTCAGACCGGGGACTGGGTCTACTGCCAGAGCCATCCGATCAGCTCAGCCGCAGACAAAAGAGCCGCTAAATTGTGCTATCGTTGGTCGGGGCCATACCGCATTCTCGGGTTTACGTCACCGGTGACGGCGCGGTTGGAAGAGCCGGGTGGTAATCCTAAAGAGATTACTACACACATTTCCAAATTAAAATGGTTTAAAAAGGGGTAAACGGGCTGAAAAATGGGGGGAGGCGGCGGTGGTCTCTGTGCGCATTGGGGATGTGGTCTATTTTAAGAGGGTGTGCTCCGGGGGGGCGGTAATGAGTATGATATGGTACCGGGTAGATGTTTCCCACAGTCCCAGTGGGGTTCGTCTACTTCAGGGATGCGCCCCTGCCTGCGCGAGCCTTGGTTTTCTCCAATTGTCCTATGTCCGGAGGGAGCCATGTCCTTACCTTTAGTCCCAGCCCATGACCGGAATCATCCTTGACCATCCACCTTCCGATTTTCCTAACCAAAAAAAAAAAAAAAAAAAAAAAAAAAAAAAAAAAACCCTAGAAAAAGCAAAAAAAAAAAGGAGTTAGCGAGAGAAGTGTAGAGCAATAGGGGGACAGGGGTCTGTTGTGCTCCTCTTCCACCCTGTTGCTGCACCGCATGCCCTTGGAGCACACTTGTAAAACACATATATATATATATTGGAAAGGTGCCGTTGTCACAGTTGACATGGTTTCCTGTTAGGTCCCAGTGGGACCACCGCATCGGGGGGACTGTCATCGCCCCCCCTTTCCCCTTGGCCCATACAGTATGGTAGTGTGTAAAATGGGGAATAGTATTAGGGAATTATCCCGTAAGTCCATGGGGCAGATTCCCCTGTTTAGGTGGCTGTCGTGTTCCGGCTTGGGTGGACGAGCCTCAGGAGGTCGGAACTCAGGGAGCTCCCGAACTCTCTTTTGTCTTTCTTCTCTGTCCCTCTTTGCTGTGGGCTGGCCCTGATCAGGTCAGCGTGCAGCAACCGCACACTTACACTCTACACTTCTTCTTTCGTCTCTTTCGTTTTCCCTTCTGAGCCTCTGTTCTCCTGGGAGCAAGTCTGCCTGGCCAACTCACCCACGATGTCCACCAGAGTTTTTGTTGGGAGTACACTGCAGGGTACCTTCCCGAGTTTGAAGGTGAGGCAACCGGGTTGCCCTTTTGGGGTGGGGGTGTGCCACGTTTTGGAAAACGCGGCGATGTTCCGATGTCTATATTGTGATTAATTAAAGAATTTACGTATTTGTCGACGCGACAGAAGTTGTCCTTTGGTACGGTCAGTTGGACTTTGTCGTGCTGTATTGCCCCTTGTCCGCCCGACTCGCGCACGCCCTATCGATGTTACTACGGGTTTTTCAACAGCTGGTTTATTCAGTTCCTTTTCAGCTATCAGCGCGTCACATTCTGGTCCCCGGCTGGCAGAGTAGATTGAACAGTTTTCGTCTCCCAGCTTCTTCTATGAATAAGTAGAAAGCTACGTGACCTCCGGTAAGTCCATTAAAATATGTATTTTAATTATTTATAAAAACAAATTGGTTTTATTTAATATTAAAGTGGATGCGTTGAGATATACATTGCAGTGAATCCTTTAGCACATGGCGAGTTCAGGTTGTAATTAGTTTTATGTATGCTTTATCTCAACCCTGGTTAATTGATTGTAACGTTAAGGATATAATTATGTTTTATATTAATCCAGTAATGCTTCTACTAAATTAACTAAACTAAGATGGGGCGTAAGTCAGTAATTTTCTGATATCTGTGTATGTCACGGACTTGTTAAAAGTTGCCAATTCCTGTAAGTGCGTCATGAAAACTTTTGCATAAAGGTTAATTAAAATTATCATTATTATGGAGTGACTATATTTAGACATATTCTATATTAACATATTCAATGGAGTTATTTTTTGAAGTGATTTACCACATTCAATGGGATTCTTGACTTAGGCAATTTTTCGAGTTTATAAACCGGACAGTCCATGCTATGTCAGTGGGTAAATGTGGTAGTGTGTGTTTCATGAACTTATGAGTAATCCCAGATATAATTGTGCAGGGTTTCCGAGGTAGCCGGGAATCTGCCCCGCTCTGGAAGGATGGCCGAACAACTGCCTCCGACGATGTAATTTTAGAACCTTCGTCAGCTATGTCAGCCGGAAGGATGGACTGGACACACACTACTGAGCCCTCAACATACACCCTTCAAACCAGGTGAAATTTAACCATTTTTTAACCTAAATCTTGTGGCCGAATTACTCTGTGAGACTTTCATGAAACGTTCCAGTGTGGACAGTTATTTCCGGACAATGGGTGGAATGTTTTAATTGCATTTTGTAAGGCTTACGCCTCCTCTATTACTATCATGTATATCTCGTTCTGAGAGTGAAAACTCGGCCGGGGTCACGCACCGCCCGGGTCAAGGGGAGTTCGGTAGATAGAGTTGAATCTCATTCTATTTCTGTTTTAAGCATGTTGGGATATTTATGTTAACGATTTTCCTCCATCTGGACACGTGTGTTATTATTCATTCATATCTGGGGGTGGTTTTAAACCGTGGGCGACTCCACGGTTTGGAGTCAATGTCTGTGTCAGATCTTGCTAGATCCCGTCCGATGCCTGACCCTGCCGGTAGTCAAGTTTTGTAACACTGTGAGCTGACTTAATACTTTTATGACTTATATTCTGTATTACAAATTCTGTTCCACTGTTTAGCTAATTTGCACACTTTAAAATTACCATTGTCACAGTTTGTATTTACCATAAAAAAAAAATCTTGTAACGATAATTGTAATTGCTCACTATAACAATTAGTTAACCATAAGAACACCCAAGATTAATCAATGTCAGTTATGAATACTCATGGTGGTCAAGTTCCACTATTTTTTTTTATTCTGTTTTGAAGGTAAAAAGAAACATAAAATGCAGTTAGGCAACCGGACATCCATGTTGACCTTGTGATGCTACTTTTCATAATAGTAATTGATGGGATTTAATTTGAATTGATTATTAAATATCGGCATGGGATTTGTGCGCGGGCCGCATGGCTTACAGAGAACATTCAGTTAACACTTATCTTGTTAAAACTTGGGGGCATGTCTGCTCCACTCCTGGGATATTTTAATTGAAGTTTTGGGGAGGGGGTTTTAGTCACCTATTAATTAAACAGTAAAGGGGGGGCGGACACTTGGTCCGAATAAGGGGGGTTATGGGTGTTGAACAAGATTATTATGTGCGCTGATAACCAGGGTGAACATGTGATGGGTTATTTAAATATACGTTTGTTGATGTTAATTATATGTGTGTGTTGTTTTACATAATTGTTACTTGTCATATGGAGTATGCCTGTGTATATTTCTGTATATTTATGCCTTGTTACAAAAAGTGATTACTTGCAGGTCGAAACTATGTGCCATTTTATAATTGTATTATTTTATAACTATAATTTGTTATTTATGTAACATCCCATGATTTGTTAGTCAATGATGGTTCAACTATTAATAATTATTCAATACTTAGTGCTGTTAATAGTTATTATTCCTTGTTCAACTTTTGGGCAAGGCACATATTAATGAAATTATATTTAACGATCAAAAGACTTATTTATCTGGCCTTTAGAAGCTCATATGTTGTACTGGCCAAGAACAATAAATTGTTGTTGTTATCTTAAGTTCAGTGTTTCATTTGCAAGTCCCATCATACTGGACCCAGCCCAATTTTAGCTTCTCTAGGCTCTTGCCTAGTTCTAAATAACTTGTAACCTCTCTTTCAAAAAAAAAAAAAAAAAAAAAAATACTAAAAGCACCGAGAGGTTACAGTGTGAACGGATTACACCAAACAACTCAAGGAGGAAATAATGAAACTGGGTATCTCTTTGAATGACTGTGTGGATAGAAATACATTCAGAAACCTTGAGGTTCTCTGCAGTGAGAAGAAGACGAGAAAGCGGTGGCCAGTGGAAAGGAAGGTAGCACATAGTGTGTGAATGAGAGCCTTCTGGCGGGAGAAGAAATGGAAATGATATTCGTGTCGTCCACGGCTGGCCTGTTCGTGTAAAAAAAATACATGGTACTTATTTACATACATCTCATCTTTTCTTTAAAACACAGCACAGTATACATTTCCTTTAATAGTCTCACTGATCGTACAGGTAGCAATCTAATTATTCTGTGTTAAAAACTGAAAAGCCTGTTACTTACTTCAGGCAGAGTTTCAAAAATTTTATAGCTAGGTCCGCACACAGCGCTGTACGAAGAGCATATGTCAGTTTGTTGTGTCCGCAAACCTTTTGGCGAACAGTATTTCCAAGCTGACTTTGATTTAAGGGTGCGATAACGAAGACGCACGCCTTGGCCACATGATACTGAACACCGAGACCAGTCACTCCAATCTGTTAACGCACACATTGGATCTTCTGTTGGCTCTACAGGCTCTGCTGGTCTGAAAACAAAACAATGGAACATAATGGTTTTCACAGCAGCGATTCTGTTACTTTCAATTAATTATTAGCAGCCACATTATCATGGAAATGAACAATAAATAAGTATAAATCTTATAAATGAATATTGATTTTAATATTATTTACAATATTACACAATTTCATATTTGAATTTATTACTAGTCGATTGAAATGAAAATTTTATTAAATATTAAATAAATATTTCAATTTAGTATAATATTTTCATTTTATTAGTATGGTACTATTTATTATTAATTCAGTGAAATAGTGTGATGTAATATTGTTAATTATATTACTATATTATTTAGAATATTAAGCTCCCTGAACTGCAGAATTTGCTCACTATTTTGAATGAAATATGTTTATTATTAGATAAAGTTTTCAACATTGGATAATTTTTCAATAACACTAATTATTCTATAAATTTTTTTGAAGATAACAGCTGTAAATCATTCAGTCATACTATAAACACTAAAGATTCTGAACTACTGCACTGGTATTTTTAGTTAAATTTATAACCCCATAACTAAACGACAAATACCTAATTTAATCCTAGGTTTTAAGTTTATGTATGCTTCCATAGAAATTAGATATCAGACTATATGTAACACTTTTCACAAATACATGCAACTGATGACATAAAAATGTAATGCTTTTTATGCAAATGTAGTAGCTTACAAGACAGACCAGAATTTTCAAGGGGTGTTGAAAGATGTTAATTTTATTGAAATACTAAAGATACCAAGTTTATATTTTGAATAAAATTACTTGTAACATAATACCAACTTCTATTTTTTGGCCTCTGGTACTCCTAGATCTAAAAAATTTCAGAGTAAATTCGACATTTGGATTTGGGTTAAAATTCCCTTTAGTCTGATATCTGGTACAGAGTTTTAATATACCTTAATTACTTTGAAATATTGAATTCGGCAAGGCAATGAAAATGTCATAGTAATACAACAAACACATAATATTAAAACGGATTAATATATATATATACTAGTTACACTCATGTTCAATAGAATCAGTTTTATTTAAACAGATTAATTATCCTATTATGGTTGACAACTCAGGTGCATCAGGTGTTAAAAAGAATATATGAATTATACTACTTGCAGAAGAAAGAAATTGAATAACATCACAAATTTATATATATATATATATATATATATATATATATATATATATATATATATATATTGTAGCGTGACAGAAAATCCACTACATTTTAAGTCATGTGAAATCATAAAGTTTAATTACACCAACAAATGTTATAATAATATTGAATGACATTTAAATAAATCAGAGGAATGAACCACAATAAAATAAAAATCCTCACTACATTATATATAAAAACCACTGTTTTTAAAAACCAAAGAAAGTATCGAAGCAACTCATCAACTCATTGTATAATATCAGTAAGTTACCCAGGAAGCTCAGAGCAGTAAACCAGTTATATAAGACCATATCAAAGAAAAAAGAGACTAAATTAAAGAGTGGTGAATACCAAAATACCCCAAAAACAAGAAGAGGGAAGAATAAAGTTTGTGAACAGGAAGAAAACAATACCCTGAAACCTGTATAGAAGAATAAAGTCAGTTCAGTGAATAAATTAAATACTCCAAACTAAACCTCAGTCGAGATAACACCAAGTACCTTGGTTTACCCAAGAAGGAGGAAGGAAGAACAGAAGAGTGAAGACTAGACGAGGGACAAGAATGAAGACTAGAAGAGGGACAAGAATGAATACCAGAAGGAAGATACGAAGAAGGACAAGAAGGAAGACAGGAGGAGAGGAAGAAATAGTATGAAAGAAACACCGTAGTAAAACCTATTATTATATAAACTACTATCAATCCCAAACCCACAAAAACTATGCAAAAGAAAGTATAACATACCCAAAATCTTATAAAATGTAATTATTGAGAAAACTAAAGTGCTGTATAGCGTTATAAGAAGTGCACCGGCTAAAGCTATTGTGTAATAAAGAAAATAAACTAGTCTTAACGGTCCATGATTACTAAAGGTCTGGTCTGAGATAATAAGACTCAAAATATCAGAACCAACAGTGAAAGTGAATTTGTGTAAGTGTTGTTTTTTAAAAAAATGCAATAAACTTAAAGTTGGTGATACTATAACTTAGTAGTATGCTATATCACAACTTTAAAATCTAATAATAAACAGCATAATAAAATAATAAAATGGAAGGTTTCCAGTATTTTATTATTTTAATGTAAATCTTTATTTACAAGACATTTGTAAAAAATGATAATAAATAGAGTATGGGAGTTAATGTTTACTGATGTAGGGAATCACAATAATAATGGTTTAAACCAGAAAGGACTGGTACTAATATAGTATGAATAAGTGTAACATGTTTAAATAGACTGTTATTTCACAGTCCTAAAATCAATGTGTTAAATAAATGTATTTGTAAGGTTTATTAGAAAATAAGATTTATGTTATGTGTTTTAAAAAGAATTATGTTTGATAAATAATAACCTACATACCAGTAATAATGTTCTAATAGGTATGCTATGTTACCTCAAAAATAGTTAAAAGATATATGTTCAAGCTATATCTGCAATATGTTAAATTGTGCAGATTACTAAACAATGTTCATAATTAATTATTTTAATAACTGTAGTGTTAATTAACTACTACACAACACAATAAGTTATAAATCATGTTATTTTCATATAATTGTAATTATGTAAAGTCAGAGGAGGAATTAAGTTTAAATTATTTGAGAAAGAAAGAAATATAAAATTCTAAAATCTAGGCCATTTGGTGAAATCAGAGAACCAATATAAAATAGTATAATTCACTTATAAATCCTGTAAACTACCAAGATTTATATAAGATAACACAATTAACCACTACTAGGAATGATCCTATGAATTAAAATGATAATAAGGAAATATACCTTAACATTTTGTAAATTGTCAAAATATATAAATTAATTAATTTTAAAGAGCAATGTCAAATTTACAGATTAACACAAAAAACCAGTTCAAAGGTGTAATTTATATGTATTTAAGGAAAGGAAGAGGAATATGACTAATTAAAATTTATTATAATAGTATTAATAATATTTAAAATGGAGGGAATTTTGTATAAAGACGGAAATCCAATTTTGAGCCTATATTTCCATAAAGTAAAGAAATTTGTTAATTTCCACAAAATATCTACAGATATGGACTATAATACATCAATTTAAAGGGAATGAGATGATTAAACCAATAATAAGGTTAATAATTCATAAAAGTGAGGAATAAAATAGATAAATTCCATACATAATGTAATATTTTATCATATGTATGGGAAGTCGAAAAATGTTAACAATACTTTTTCAAAGATTAACTGGGCCAGATTTATGACCAAGTTAATTAGTCTTTTGTTGAATATCAAGCTGGACAGTTGTGTGAAGAACGTTTCTTAAAATCGAATTGAAAATGATACTAGTGTTTAGCCATTGAAATCACTGAAACGAGAGTTAGGCGGTTTAAACACTTTTTAAAGCTAAAGCTGTTAATACATTCACGGCAATAGTGAAAACAAACACTTAACTACATAATACGAGTGATAGAAACAAGTAAAACACTATATTTCAACTGATTTATTCTGCAAATCCTAACCAATAACTTGAGAACTTAACCGCAGAAGTTGAACACATAGAAAATAAACTAACTAACACAAGTTTACACAGAACACTTCACCAGAATACACCAAATAGATTAACAGACATATT
Organism: Magicicada septendecula; assembly: GCA_034769895.1. NCBI lineage: Eukaryota > Metazoa > Arthropoda > Insecta > Hemiptera > Cicadidae > Magicicada > Magicicada septendecula. The sequence continues at coordinate 500,647,107 of CM068370.1, forward strand.
ACACCAGTGCGGGGACATTTTAGACCTTGATGAAGGTAATTTTATAGTAATTTTCTGACACGACGCATATGCAGTAACCAAGACCAACTCGAGTAGCGGCCATCTTGAAAACGAAGTCGGCTAACCATATCGCAGTGACGTCAGTCTTCATTGGTTTGACAAAACATTTATATTCAAATATTATATACTGAAATTATTTAAATACTATTGAATAGTAATTATGGTATTTATTTTTAATTGTTAATGTTATACTTTCTCGTCACCCTTCTCTGACTATTAATCCATAATCGCTCAAAGAACCTGTCTTTTAATATAATATAACATAAAATTTTGTTCTGTATGACACAATCGATAATTCCTGAGACAGAGTCGATAATTGCTCTCCATCGATAAAATATCGATTATTTATTTAAAATTGTCAATAAATCTTTATATTTCCATTATTTTGTATCTGTACTTATTTCACAGGGTAATTTAAGGGTATTTATAAGGCTGAAGGAATTAAGTGAGAAGATTATATTCTATTTTGAACAAGATATTGGACCAGTCAGAAAAGTCACCAATCGATTATTACCTGGAGTTAATCTATTTAACTCCAGACTTGGTGCAAATCTTCAAGAAGTGCTCGACGGTCAATAAATACCTACCTGTTATTAAAATTTTACCAGAACCTTTTAAAAAACAGATTTATCTCTTATACATACCTCTATAAACATAAACAAAATTATTTTATTATTTGAAAATTCTATAATTAGTGAATTTTCCGTATACATTTTATTCTTTTGTAACGACCGGCATACAGGGTCGTCTTACAATATATATAATAACATTGCCAAACCCTGATCATATTTGATATCAATAAGTATGTAAAAAATGCTAAGAAATAATATATTTTGATAAATAAATAATAACGAGAACGAAAGTAGTAAATATAATTAAGAGTGAAGGAGGAAGAATAGTAAACCAAAGGTGATTATTAAATAAGAAATACAAACTAGACTGACAGACAAATGACATTGACCCAACCCCAGAGATTGGCCAGATATCAACCAAAATAAAGCGAGACAAGATGGAAGGGAAGGAGAAGAAAAATGAATTTAGATAATGGACCAAACCAACTGCAAAGAAAATAAAATGAACCAAGGTGATAAAACACAGACAAAAATGTAGAAGAGGGAAGGGGGAGATGGTACCATCCAATATCATAAAGGAAACGGAACCGGTGATTAACCAATATAAAAAAGAAATGTTAATATTATCTATGTGACAAATATGACTCATAATTAATAAAAACCCATTAAATAAAAATACACTAACCCACGAATTAGTAGTATATGTAAGTAAGAAATCTAGAAAGAGACATGAACTTATTAGATACAAATAAAATTTGTAAAGATAGTGAGATAGTGATAAATATAATGAAAATAATTAAGTAACAAAGAGAAATAATAATAGGGTTTACCCACCAATAAACGTGTAAAATAAAAAGTGATACAGTGAAATTGATGTGTGAAAAAGGGTAATTAGAGATAGTGTTTAGATTAGAAATAGATAAAGAATACAATGTTATTCAGGGGAGAAAGCCCAGGTAAAATAAACTGTTTGTGTTAACATGGGATGTAGAAAAGTAGTAGTAAAGACTTAAGTAATTAAAAATATAGTTAGTAAATACCCTATGTTATGAGGGAAATTAAGTTAAATAAGTTTACAAGAAGTAATGATGTTTATTACTCAGAGTAGTAGCAAAGAAGGAAATTAATGTTAAAAAACAACAGTTAATAATAACTCGTAAAGAATTGTTTGTTTCAATTATGAATAGGATATGGATGGGAGGGAACTTACAGTCCATAGGCCTAAGTGTTATATTTTAAGTATTAAGACATAAAAAATAATCCTGACATATGATCAGAACAAAAACAATCTCAAGACACAACAACCACTAAACAAATCAATTATAACAACAGAACAAAAACTTTGTAATGAGATGAAATATAATTAGAATAATTTAAATAGAAATAATCAATGGCTACTAAGGCCTAGGAAATGTATAACTGTCAATGATAAATAATTGCAAACTGTATAAAAACAACCAGGAGATTAAGAAATTCAAGGGAAGTAAATAGCCGAGAATAATTTACAAATCAGTTTAAAGAAAAAATATTAGAATAAGAACTTAGTTTAAAGGAGAAAAGTAAATACCAAATATTAACAGATTTGTACAAACATTGATATTTCATAAAACCATACATTATGGGATACCAAATTAATCTTTGAAAGGAAATAATAACAGTGGTGATAATATTTAATATGTAGGGAAGAGGACAGAAGAATATAATCAATAAGAAGATATGCAGTTATTTTGAATAAAAATTCAAAATTTGATAACAATAGACTACTTCAGAATTAACCAATCGGGATTAATTGGTTACTATGACAACAGTCGTTTGGTGTCTAATTACCGTTAGATTTCTTTACTGGTTATATGACGCTTTCATTGAATAGACGCTAGTTTTAGAATGACCAAAATTGTCAATTAAAACATCAAAAATCTCAAAAGAAGTTACTAGCAAGTGAATCCCAAGAAGGAAGACGATGACTGGAACAATATAACTAATGTCGAGGACGCATTAAAGAAAAAAAGAAAATAAAATCCTGTCAATTAACTTGGAAAGGGTGTCCGAAGTCCCGAACCAATACAAATTAATGATGATTGCAGCATAACCCATTAATACCAGATCGAATGAGCTCGTCCTGTCTACTGAAGTGATAAGTACCTATTAAAGTACCCAAATTTCTAAATAAACTCACATTAATTATTTCTCACTAAAGGTCGAAATCTCACTAAACTGAACATAATTACTTTCAAAGATTAAAAAGAATACTAAGTCACTGAAAATTTATAAACTGACAAGGATAACCTGTTGTTAATTACCAATAACTTGTAAACACTTTTACTACACTACACTAAACAAATTATACCTGCAAAATATGTTATTTAAGTTTAACTGATGTAAGGGTGTATATTTTTATTGTTTTAAACATTTGTAATCCTTTTAACGTAATCTCAAGAACCTGTGACAAACGAACACTAATATTTTGTGTATCATTTCCAACAGACGCCATTACTGAAAGTCTGTTTATCAGTTCAAATATCGATTTGTCAAACCCTGTAGAGTTGTCTCGTATATAACCGGAGCATTTGTATTAAAAAGGGAAATATAATTTGTAATAAATGAATAACTAATCATTAATAGCAAAATAAATAAGTGTTGAGTGTAACCACGGTGTTATAATTTCATTAGGAGGTGGACAATAATTTATGTACATTTTAGCAGACAAATAGTGTTGACGACTAGCGATTACACAGCCCACGCAACGAACTACTGGTCGCTACAAACGGCCTAGGCTGGTGGAAATATTTGAATTATTCAAACCGCCTGAGCAGTGCTGGTCATACACATTTGAATTCTATTTTAATTGTTTTAATAAAACAATTTGGTGCCACCGGGATTTTCACACCCCTAGTGAACAACAGGTAAGAACATCGAGACCTGGTTATTCGTACATTCGCAACGGACGAAATCGGCGGAAGTTGCATGCATTTGAACGACGGATAGAGAAGACACGTTACACCCATTACACACAAATTGTACATTATTCACATTTTACAGAGTAAAACGGTAGCCGTACACACGATTAATATTACAATATATATATATATATTGCAACAGATCAAACTTTATTATTCTAATAAGGATATTGTGAGTGTGTAGAAATCGATAAAAGTCTATTATGGAGGAGATGAAATATTATTTATTACATACAAATATTGTTTATAAAGATGTATAATGTTTTTTAAATTGTCATGTATTGATAGTATATTAAATTGTTTGTATTGTTCGATTAATATAAATCGCTTTTACTTGTTTGCTGCAACGTCCTCCTCTCGTCTCGTCGGTCACGTCTCGTTGTCCTCTTCTACAGCTTCACTCCTTCCTGGTGTCCTCTTCGTCTCATCGTCCTTGTACAGCAAGCAGCTCCAGCGGCGATATTTCAGAGTCTCGTAGTTATGTTTAACTGCTTCCACGATATCTTGTAGTGTCTTTAAGTTCCCTATGCGGATATCTTAACTTACACTACACAGCACTGAATTTTATTGTAAATTTTACTTAATTATTTATCCTCTTGGTTCTTACCGCAAAACTTCGTTAAGAATTACAAGGTTTATAGTTTACTTTATATAAAATATTCCTACATTTGTAAGAGAACAACTCTCTTACTCGGGCACAACTTCCCCTAGCAACGTCGACAGACAGACTGTGTTCACCCTAGCTCTGCAACATATGAATCTCACTGAATTTGGTGTAATTTGATAGGCCAAGCCCAAGTCACATGATTGATGGAACAACCAGATACACAAAATTCATGAAAAACTTTGTATAATTTTGCATAGTCCTGCATGGAAATTATCTACAATTATTATTACCCTATCATTGATAAGAGTTACACTTGAGTTTTGCTTTACTTAAAAAATCATATTTCTAAAATAATTACAAACCTCAGAGTATACACAAATCGAAGCTATTTATTTAAATAATTCCTTGTCAAATTTTCATGTAAATCGGTTAACTACCACTGCCGCTATATCGATCGCAGATTATCACACCGCACACGCGCACCATTTCATACAAAAAATACATGACAATATAGTACAATTTTTTATGAAGATTGGTGTAACATATATGCTTATCATTTTTTAAATACAAAACTTATGACTAAAAAACAAAATATTACACAAAACAAATTTAAACAAGAAAATGCTTGTCATTCATGTACTCTGATATAAACAGCATATCTTATCATCCTGTGTTCTGTTGCAGGATTAACCCCTCCACATGTAAAAAAAAAAATTTTATATGGAATACAAATTTTTTTTTTTTTTTAACCTAAATTGACATATTTTCTTCCCAATAATCATAATCATCGAAATAATAACATAATAACTTCAAAAATCAAAATAACTGAATAGCTTCTATCAAACAACATTTCCCCAATTGTCACTTTGACAACTCTAATTGTAAACAAACAAAAGCACATGGCTGCTTATCACCAAACATTGCTGAACACTGATAAGGATGTCAATGTCAGACGTCATTCGGCTATATCTACAGTTCAACCATACATTTTTCAACATGATTACAATTATTCTTATTTTACACATAATTTTATACAATTTCCTACCAGTCATTCTACTTATATTCTGGCATTCTAGTTTAATTATTTGTATTATCCTTCTTTTAATTTTTAATTTATCGCACAGATTCATGCTGCGCAACCTTTCTCGTTTTTTGATTGCTCTACGCTTGCATTTGTTTCGGTAATTGCCGATACATTGCTTTGATTTAATTTTTAAAGGTTTATATGTAATGCCAGTTGTATTACCCAGGCTACACATAATATAATCTCCTTTGTACAATATGAACTCATTGTTTGATTGAAATTTTTCTGGTATCATCTCAAACATTATTTTCATCAAGTTTTTACAGGGATCAGTATCTAAGTGCATTTAAAATTTTTGTAATGTCTCGGATTTGTCTGCATACGCATTCATAAAAGACGAACACAAATTGCTGTACAGTGAATCTCTGACTGTATACATAACACCTGCATTTCGTTTCATATGTGGCTGAAAATGCTCAGACAGTTCTGATCTTCTGCCAGAATTAACCTTACCTGTGTGCTTCTCCTCAAATGCACCAGCTTCAGGAACAAAACTACTTTGTTTACCCAAGTATTCATCAAATATCTTATTTACATATTCATTTTTACAACTGTATGGACTTCTCAAGTGTTTATACATTTCATTATTGACTGATAAAACATTACCAGAATGGATCTGCATCTTACAGACACGGTATAGCAAATAACATTTATTGTTTTTAAATACTCCACCGTTTACCCTTTGATTATACCAATCTGGATAGATGTGAACCAACACTTTGATAAGGTTTTCCCTATTTCTCATTTCAAATTTATTTAAAATATTATTTGTAATTTTATGTTCATAAACGTTGGTAATTGTGTACTGTGTGTGGAAAATTGATTCATATTTATTTAAAAGATTATTTAAATGCTTTCGTTGACCATCCGTTATCTCCTTATCAGGCGCACCACCCTTAGCTGCTATCTTATCTGTGCGATTACCAGCTGGTTCCTGTATGTCGACGGGACTATACCGGTCAATTGCATTGTTACATTCATTTTCCTGCCTAAGAGAATAATTCAACTTAATTTTGGCTTCACATTCCCTGCTGTGAGATTTATTCCTTTCTAAGGCGGTCTCACTACTACTACAAATTAATTCTAATTTATCAGCTATACATTTTTCGGTTAACTCTAAAAGTTGTTTATTTTGTTTAGCCTGTTCATGAACGGCTGTATAAATTTTTTTATTCTCATCATGAAGTGATTGTAATGACTTATTTTGCTTTAATGCTACTTCTTCTGAGAGTTTTTGCATATTTGCTTTATTTTCGTCCGACAGCTTTTGCATATTGGCCTTACTGTCTTCGGACATCTTTTGCATATTGGCCATTAAAGCCGCTAATGTATTTTGTAATTCTAGTGATTCGGCCATATTGATTATTTATTTTTAAATTTATAAAATATTATAGTTTTATTTATAGTAACGGCAATATTTTTTATACGTATTATTTCTAATAATGTCCGTTTATGTTATTATTATTATAGTCCACTCTCACAATCAAATGTAAACACTTAATCTAACACAGATAACAATAATAATTCAACCTCCATACGGATGATATTTGACTCTATTGTTCAAATATCTGATAAGAGAGAGTATTCCAACTTTTATCTACACTCCCTGACAACATAGAACAGCACCTATAAATAGTTCACTGAATTTAGTCTCTACACACTCAAATAAATATTTCTTTTTTTTTAAATTAATTCATTAATCGAGCCCAACGTTGGCAAGTGCCAAATATCCTAATGCAACAGATCAAACTTTATTATTCTAATAAGGATATTGTGAGTGTGTAGAAATCGATAAAAGTCTATTATGGAGGAGATGAAATATTATTTATTACATACAAATATTGTTTATAAAGATGTATAATGTTTTTTAAATTGTCATGTATTGATAGTATATTAAATTGTTTGTATTGTTCGATTAATATAAATCGCTTTTACTTGTTTGCTGCAACGTCCTCCTCTCGTCTCGTTGGTCCCGTCTCGTCGTCCTCTTCTACAGCTTCACTCCTTCCTGGTATCCTCTTCGTCTTGTCGTCCTTGTACAGCAAGCAGCTCCAGCAGCGATATTTCAGAGTCTCGTAGTTATGTTTAACTGCTTCCACGATATCTTGTAGTGTCTTTAAGTTCCCTATGCGGATATCTTAACTTACACAACACAGCACTGAATTTTATTTTAAATTTTACTTAATTATTTATCCTCTTGGTTCTTACCGCAAAACTTCATTAAGAATTACAAGGTTTATAGTTTACTTTATATAAAATATTCCTACATTTGTAAGAGAACAACTCTCTTACTCGGGCACAACTTCCCCTAGCAACGTCGACAGACAGACTGTGTTCACCCTAGCTCTGCAACATATGAATCTCACTGAATTTGGTGTAATTTGATAGGCCAAGCCCAAGTCACATGATTGATGGAACAACCAGATACACAAAATTCATGAAAAACTTTGTATAATTTTGCATAGTCCTGCATGGAAATTATCAACAATTATTATTACCCTATCATTGATAAGAGTTACACTTGAGTTTTGCTTTACTTAAAAAATCATATTTCTAAAATAATTACAAACCTCAGAGTATACACAAATCGAAGCTATTTATTTAAATAATTCCTTGTCAAATTTTCATGTAAATCGGTTAACTACCACTGCCGCTATATCGATCGCAGATTATCACACCCGCACACGCGCACCATTTCATACAAAAAATACATGACAATATAGTACAATTTTTTATGAAGAGTTTGGTGTAACATATATGCTTATCATTTTTTAAATACAAAACTTATGACTAAAAAACAAAATATTACACAAAACAAATTTAAACAAGAAAATGCTTGTCATTCATGTACTCTGATATAAACAACATATCTTATCATCCTGTGTTCTGTTGCAATATATATATATATATTGTAGAAAAATGTATTACCCACAAGACAAGGCACTGTAACAAGGTTCCCTCTGAGTAAGTTTCTTTTTGCAGTTGTACTGATCTGCTAAGTCTGGGTATAGGTAGAAGCGCTGTTTCTTTCTGTTTCCCTGACCACAAGTAGCTGAACACTCACTCCATTCGCCCCATGCTCCAACACTGCACACTAGCAACCATAATAAAAGACATAATTAGACATTTTAAAACACAAAATTTTCATTGCCCATTCTTAAATATTAATAAAAATATAAAAAATATAATTTTTATCATTATTATCATCATCATTAAAATTATAATGAATAAAAATATAAAAAATATAATTTTTATCATTATTAAAATCATAATTATTCAACTATAAAATTTTATGATAAAAATATTGCATTCATGAAACTATATACCTATGATAAAATGATTTAGTAAAGATTTTTTTGACAAAGTGGAGTGTTTTATATGTGGCTCTGAAACCCCTGGACAATCTTAAAATCAGATGAATGTAATTTTCTGTTGTTTGTACAAGAATGTATAATCTAATGTTTGAAGGAAAGACTTCGAGATGGAGACATAGTGAGGGTCTGTGTCACCTATCCCAAGAGCCAGATGTCACAAAACAAATTATTAATTTTGGATGGCTTTGTTGGGTCAATAGATCACCTGAATGAATGATACAGTTTGAGCAATTTTATGGGACCTGGTGAGATAGTCAACCAAGGCTCAGTTGAGTAGGTGACACTGAGGGATGATGATTAGAATTGGATCAACTTGCAGAACTAAAGAGTCTCAGGTCCAAACTGGAGGGGGTTTCTTCAGGAGGCCAGTACTCAGTGGTTCTGTTTGATCATTTGCAGCACTAATAGACAGGGCTGGATTAAGGTATCTTGGCGCCCTAGGCTAATTATATTTTAGCGCCCCCTTTCCTCCCATAGGCTACTCTTAAGTTTATTTCCAAGGGGCTGAATGAAGCTTTAGACACCCTACAATATATTTCTTAGTTAGGAATATTTCAAATATCTTACTGTTTTTGGACATAGTCTCAAGAATTGAAAACTGAGGCTATTTTTCAGAGTGTTTTTGAGTTACACCTTCAGCCACTTGTAGTTTGCATGTATTTTATGAGGAAAAAATTAACTAAGTAGTTACAGAATTATAACAGTTTTATTAAGGGTACATTTAACATCATTTACACAAAGAAGACGCTCAGTTAAATATCTTGTACTCATGTAAATTCCAACTAGATTCTTTTTTCTCACTTTAGATTGAGCAAACGTTTTAATCACCTCACTGAAATCAAGTCCTTGCAGAAAGTCACTTTCAATGAACAAGAGGGCTACACTGGTCAGTGTATGGAATAGATAATGTGGTCGGCAATCCCACGAACATCGAGCGGCAGCATAGTTCTATGAGCGCCAGCCGCCGATGACTCATAGTTTGGAAAACTATTTGGAAAAGCACTTCTATTATTTATGTACAGTTTTACCATAATTTCTCGCAAACAGGCGCCTGTGTTCAAAATGAACTCAAATTTTTATCCTTGTAATTTATTACCAATTTTACATTTAGCTGTAAAATTGTATTATTTTAAAGCTAAAATTTTGCGCCCCCCAAAGTGCCACACCCTAGGCTACAGCCTAGTCACCCTAATGGTTAATCCGCCCCTGCTAATAGATGATGATGATTAAGTGTCTGACAAAATGTATATAGAAAAAATACTCAGATAGTTTCCATGAGTATAATGGTGAATAATTTCTATAATTTGTAATATAAACTTTTTATTTTGTTCCATTAAATGACATCTGATTTATAATTAGAATCATCATCATCTTCATATCACAATATAGGCAAGGTGCTGCCTGTTGCTCTAGCCATCTCTTCCTGGGTCTACCCACACAACTGTGTCCTATGGGTTTATATTTTTAGACTTACTTAGGCATTGTTTAGACTTGTTTAATCTGACATTCTTTCTAAGTGTTCTTTTCACCATTGTTTATTATCTTTTAATTTTTTCTTTAATAATCCGGCTGTACAATGTTTACACATTTTCCTGAACCAAAGATTACCGAAGTGATTGATTGAATTAGCCCGTGTGGAGTTGCTAATTCAATTGATTCAATCGGGCACCTCCACAGGTGGCAGATATGGGAATGCTCACCAGATATGGTGGGTACCGGGAAAATAAAATACCCAGAGCGGACCAAAACTAGCAGCTGCTGCCTTGTAGTTGGATATTGGTTTATCAAAGGCTAAAGGAATTGCCTGGTCCTCCAGGTTGGTGGTTAATGCAATGAGCCAACTCTCCCATTCATTGGAAAACTAGCAGCTGCTGCCTTGTAGTTGGATATTGGTTTATCAAAGGCTAAAGGAATTGCCTGGTCCTCCAGGTTGGTGGTTAATGCAATGAGCCAACTCTCCCATTCATTGGAAAACTAGCAGCTGCTGCCTTGTAGTTGGATATTGGTTTATCAAAGGCTAAAGGAATTGCCTGGTCCTCCAGGTTGGTGGTTAATGCAATGAGCCAACTCTCCCATTCATTGGAAAACTAGCAGCTGCTGCCTTGTAGTTGGATATTGGTTTATCAAAGGCTAAAGGAATTGCCTGGTCCTCCAGGTTGGTGGTTAATGCAATGAGCCAACTCTCCCATTCATTGGAAAACTAGCAGCTGCTGCCTTGTAGTTGGATATTGGTTTATCAAAGGCTAAAGGAATTGCCTGGTCCTCCAGGTTGGTGGTTAATGCAATGAGCCAACTCTCCCATTCATTGGAAAACTAGCAGCTGCTGCCTTGTAGTTGGATATTGGTTTATCAAAGGCTAAAGGAATTGCCTGGTCCTCCAGGTTGGTGGTTAATGCAATGAGCCAACTCTCCCATTCATTGGAAAACTAGCAGCTGCTGCCTTGTAGTTGGATATTGGTTTATCAAAGGCTAAAGGAATTGCCTGGTCCTCCAGGTTGGTGGTTAATGCAATGAGCCAACTCTCCCATTCATTGGAAAACTAGCAGCTGCTGCCTTGTAGTTGGATATTGGTTTATCAAAGGCTAAAGGAATTGCCTGGTCCTCCAGGTTGGTGGTTAATGCAATGAGCCAACTCTCCCATTCATTGGAAAACTAGCAGCTGCTGCCTTGTAGTTGGATATTGGTTTATCAAAGGCTAAAGGAATTGCCTGGTCCTCCAGGTTGGTGGTTAATGCAATGAGCCAACTCTCCCATTCATTGCCTGGTCCTCCAGGTTGGTGGTTAATGCAATGAGCCAACTCTCCCATTCATTGCCTGGTCCTCCAGGTTGGTGGTTAATGCAATGAGCCAACTCTCCCATTCATTGCCTGGTCCTCCAGGTTGGTGGTTAATGCAATGAGCCAACTCTCCCATTCATTGCCTGGTCCTCCAGGTTGGTGGTTAATGCAATGAGCCAACTCTCCCATTCATTGCCTGGTCCTCCAGGTTGGTGGTTAATGCAATGAGCCAACTCTCCCATTCATTGCCTGGTCCTCCAGGTTGGTGGTTAATGCAATGAGCCAACTCTCCCATTCATTGCCTGGTCCTCCAGGTTGGTGGTTAATGCAATGAGCCAACTCTCCCATTCATTGCCTGGTCCTCCAGGTTGGTGGTTAATGCAATGAGCCAACTCTCCCATTCATTGCCTGGTCCTCCAGGTTGGTGGTTAATGCAATGAGCCAACTCTCCCATTCATTGCCTGGTCCTCCAGGTTGGTGGTTAATGCAATGAGCCAACTCTCCCATTCATTGCCTGGTCCTCCAGGTTGGTGGTTAATGCAATGAGCCAACTCTCCCATTCATTGCCTGGTCCTCCAGGTTGGTGGTTAATGCAATGAGCCAACTCTCCCATTCATTGCCTGGTCCTCCAGGTTGGTGGTTAATGCAATGAGCCAACTCTCCCATTCATTGCCTGGTCCTCCAGGTTGGTGGTTAATGCAATGAGCCAACTCTCCCATTCATTGCCTGGTCCTCCAGGTTGGTGGTTAATGCAATGAGCCAACTCTCCCATTCATTGCCTGGTCCTCCAGGTTGGTGGTTAATGCAATGAGCCAACTCTCCCATTCATTGCCTGGTCCTCCAGGTTGGTGGTTAATGCAATGAGCCAACTCTCCCATTCATTGCCTGGTCCTCCAGGTTGGGGGTTAATGCAATGAGCCAACTCTCCCATTCATTGCCTGGTCCTCCAGGTTGGGGGTTAATGCAATGAGCCAACTCTCCCATTCATTGCCTGGTCCTCCAGGTTGGGGGTTAATGCAATGAGCCAACTCTCCCATTCATTGCCTGGTCCTCCAGGTTGGGGGTTAATGCAATGAGCCAACTCTCCCATTCATTGCCTGGTCCTCCAGGTTGGGGGTTAATGCAATGAGCCAACTCTCCCATTCATTGCCTGGTCCTCCAGGTTGGGGGTTAATGCAATGAGCCAACTCTCCCATTCATTGCCTGGTCCTCCAGGTTGGGGGTTAATGCAATGAGCCAACTCTCCCATTCATTGGAAAAAAATGTTAAAAATCAAATAGAATTAAATCTTTTAATATTTCATTCACATTAAAAACTTGTAATTCTTTGCTTATGGCCTCATTCTTCATGCGGTCAAGTTTAGAACACCTTTTAACTCCTCTTAAGAACACCATTTCAGAGGCCTATATTTTACTTCCTTGTTTCTTGGTTATCATCCATAATTCATCCATAGGACAGTACAGAGACCATCATAACTTAGTAAAACTTTAATTTTCTATCTCGACGTACCTTGTTTGATCTATTGTCTCCAGATCGTCTGAAACTTACTTAACTTAACAGCAATATCATAATTCCTTTCATGACCAATACCATTTCCCAAATAGTTAAAATGGCTCACCTGTTCTACAATTTGATCATTAATTATTATTTTTTTCTCTATTGGTACCTTGATAATAAGAATAAAAATGCTATTTTTTGTCTTTGAATAAGCATGTATATGATAAATTGCAAACTACAAAACTTACTTGACTGCAATTAAAACAGTTACATTGAGCACCTTTCTATATTCCTCATCACAAGTTAGATATTTTAATTGGTCCTAACTGGTCATCTACACTATCAAGATAAGAATGTTCCCACAATGGACCAGCTCATCACCATCCACTGAGTCTTCTACAGCTTCTGCTATCTCCTGCAGCTTACACATCAGCTTCTGTTGTATCCGTCACCACATTACCTCTTCACATGATCTCCTTAATTTACCCCATTTCCTTTGTCTAATAACATTTTGGAAGGTTGAAAATTTTAAATACCTGAGCTTACCAGTTACTGAGGACAACATTATGGTTGAAAAAATGAAAGAAAGGGTATCTTCTGGAAACAGATGTTACTTTCTCCTACAAGGAACATTTAAAAGTAAAAACATAAGCAGAGCAACCAAGAGTAGTCTCAATAAAACAGTTCTTAAGGTAGTGGTCATGTACAAGTCCGAAACTTGGACAATGACAATGCCAGAGGAAGAGTGGTTGTGCAAGGTGGGAAAGAAAAGTCCTCAGGAGGATATTGGGTGCAGTGAACGTCCAAGGAACATGGGGAATAAATACGAATTCAGAAATCCAACAAATCTATGAAGAACCAGATTTTGTCACTGACAAAGAAAAGTAGAATCCGGTGGGCAGGGCATGTCCAGAGTATATTAGAGACATTGTAAAATTGTGAAGACAATTTTTACGAGGAGATCTGGTAGAAGAAGAAGGAGGGGTTGGGCCAGAAAACGATGGGTGGATGATCTTGAGGACGATCTGTGCAGGCAGGTGTAAGAAGATGGAGACTGAGAGCAGAGGATCGAGACGACTGGAGGTGGATTGTCCAGTAGGCCAAGGATCTCCAAGAGCTGTAGTGCCAATTAAGAAGAAGAATAACATTTTTGACCAACAATAACTAGGCATGTATTCCATGGGCCTATGCCATATGGGGCACTTTGTATTTGTTGTTTGACAAAATTGTTTCTCTCCTGATATCCCCATTCCTAATGCTCTGGAGCCTGGATACCTCGCATATCTTCTCCAGGAGTTCACTTTCACTGCTTGAAGCCTGGGGCAGTTTCAAAGCCAGAAGTGACTTCCTAAGATGCCAAAGTAAATTATCTTTTTGCTTTTATGGGTTATTTTACCACTACAAAGCATAGGATTCAGCTCCCCTATTGCGATTTTCCTTTGTTTTATTATGTAGCTGATATTTTCATAACTTTTCTCATTTTTGATGGCCACTCCATGATACTTAAAAAAAAACAGTATTTTTTATATTGTGCAAATCTACTGTCACATTGGCTGCTTTACCTCCAATAACTTGGCTGTTTGATTTTTCAAAAATTTACGTCTAGGCCCCAAGGTCTGTATCATTTATGTCCTTCATGATTTGGAGTTTTTGAATCATGTAATTGGAATCCTGGTCATCCAGTGCTGCCATAAATTTATCATCCACGAACAGAAGCATATAGAGACAGTCATGAGAATTATATTATTAAAATAGTAATAAATATATAATATTAATTATATAATTTATACTAATCATTATTAAAATCCGCATTTCACAACGGTGTCTTTTCTACCTACTTATGGATGTGTTAATATAAATGTTGAATAAAGTAGGTGCTATGGAACATCCTCAGCTTAAACCTTGTGTTACTGCAAAGTATTGGGACATCTTATTCTCAACTTTAACAGCACTGACACACCCCTCATGAAAGTTATGTACTTCTGTAATATAATTAGCACTACACCAGCTTGTTATCTGACTGGCCAGAACTGTGATAATGGAACACTATCCTATGCCATATGCAAGTGTTCTTATGTGTCATTAAATGTTCAACAGAAAACCATTCCACACATGATAGCAGTCTTACAAAGCACATTATCAGTACACATTAACACATTATCGACAGCATGCTCCCATGCAAAAACCACTGTGTTCTTCTATGTCACATATCATAACTTCTATTCCATTGTTTAAAATTTGTCCACATAATCATCCAATAGAACTCATACTAAACTGACAGTAATTCTCCCATTTTTTCTGATTACCCTTTTTACATAGTCATGTTATGGTGGCTTGTTTCTTTTGTATTGGACTTTCTCACCCTTAAGGCACTTTGTATGAACATTTGTGCAATTATTTCAAATGCACATCTTGGGGCATCTTAGTTCTTTATTAGTTTGACTGGTATTCTTCCAGATCCAGGAACTTTGCCTTTCTTTATCTTTAGTGTTATTACTAGTTCATCAAATGTTATATCCCTCAACTTCCACTTTTTCGTTGTGTGCATTCAAATTTCCTTGTGCCGTTATAAAATCTATCCTGTCTTCTATGAAATGAATTTTATTTCATAATCTTCTCCTGTTTTCCATAATACTCCTTCCATTCTTCCAAAGTAATGAGTACCAGCCTGTTAGTTTCTTTTGGATTTGTTTTTAGTTTCTTCAGAAATCCTGAAACGTCATTTGACCATCCGCAAGGTGAAATGTACTGACTTTGGAACAAATAAAAAATTGACATCAACACAAAAGCATATACTACACACTTCCCGATTATAACAACATGAGAATGGGCATAAAATCAAGAAACAGGAATTCTGTAGTAGTTGATGATAAATATAATACTACTGACTCAGAACACTAATTTTTTATTGGTAAAAATGTGTGCAAGTATTTCAAATCCACATCTTAGGGCATTATTTGTTATTTTGATTGGTATCTGTAGTAGTGTATAACTCTACAAATGGGAATATTCCAGCTTCTTTTAGTATAAACAAATGTATCTTAGAGGACAAAGGCAACTTTAAGGTTGTGTGAGAGATGGGATCGCAAAGGACATGAACTTTTGGCTTTGTATTCATTCAGTAAGAACTGCAGATAGCTTCACATCCTTTAAAAAGAAAGTAAAGGAAAAAATTGCTATGTAGTTTAAACACTTTCTGATGACAAAGGTATTTGCTCATAGATTGATGACCAGGGATTGTGTGTGGAGCGATGGCCGTTGCCCACTATTGTGCTGTGTCCCAAGTTTCTTGTATGGCTCCTGTGATGAGGACCAATATTCTCTGGAGTTATAGATGTGGCCTGCTACTTAGCAATTAGACAAGTCTAACTGAGCATGAGGGTTTGCCAAGGCCGTGTCCAAGATTCACCTGGCACAGATGGATCGCGCCCGAGGGAGCTTATTTGGGCAAGGGTCTCCAAACTTTTTCACTTGAGGGCCGAACTGAAAAATCTTGGAAGTCAGGTGGGCCAACACACACAGACACACACACACACGCACACACACACACACACACACACACACACACACACACATTGTAAACCTATTTTTTTATGTTAACAAAATAATCAAGTCAATAAAATAGGTATTTATATAAAAGTTAAGCAGACTTATCCAAAGAAAAAAAATTTCAAAATAATGCAAATAAAAATAAGGGAAAAAGAACATTCAAAGATATTTGTTATGTATTATTTTTTGGCTTTCTTATGTATGTATGAGATGTGTGGAGTTGCTCCTGACATATGCAGTAATGTCTGTCCATTTTGGGTAAAATTTTGATGCTCCTATCAGTAGAATGGATTTCAAGTGTTCATCTGACAAGTTAGTCCTGTACTTTGATTTTACAAAGTTCATTTTTGAAATCGGTTGTTCGCAGATATAGGTCAATTCAAACATTGAAAGTATTGCTCGGAGTTAGAGCCGAGCGCACGGATGTAATAGGAATTTTCGCTTTAGGTTGATGCAAATGAAAAGGGTGATTCATTCAAGGGAGCCAGACAAACAAGCACATTAATCACGTAAGTGTTTTAAACTTGTACAAAATATTATAACATTTTGCTGAAGTTATTTCTTCTTTAGTTATTAAGTAAACTGTTATAATATTTGAAGTATTTGGACGATCTATTTAAAAACTTTACACAGTATCGGGGGGGTTGGCGTTGACCGGACAATGGCCTTTCGCGGGCCAGATCCGGCTTGGAGACCCCTGTATTAGGGGATTGCGCTGTAAGCGGGCACAGCAGTGTTAAAACTTTCTGGAAAGTGTCCATATGGTGTTATATGCTTCAAAAGCCTGGACCATGACCTCAGCCCAAGAAGATATGATCAAAACATGGGCAGAAAGATTCTGAGGAGGATATATGGAGGTGTACTAGATAGTGGAATGTGGCGTATGAGGGCAAACGCCAAATTGTATGATCTATACAAGGAACCAGACATTGTTACAGCAATGAAAGAAGGCAGATATAGGTGGGCAGGTCATGTACGAAGAATGACAGAGGAAAGAGCAGTGAAAGAAGTATTCATTGGAGGACCAGGAGGAAGAAGAGCAAGAGGGAGGCCAATACGAAGACAGGTGGTCGATATAGATGAAGATATGAGAAGACGGGGAATCAGAAGGGGGCGAACAGTCGCACGTGATAGAGAGGAGTGGAGGCACGTCATTCTGGAGGCCAGGGCTCTTCATGAGCTGTAGCGCCGTGGCGTAATAGTAATAATAATAGTCCATATGCTGCCATTCAGGGAACAGACACGAAGGGATTCTTTAGTGGTTTGGTTTGAAGTTGGATAGTGAGCTTTACATTCCCAGACCATTCCTTGCTCCAGGAAAGACATGAAGCTTTTGCTTATGGGTTTTAGCCAAATAGTCCCATATAGGTAACCATCAGTGCCACATACATGGAGATGATAAGTTTCCCTAAGCTTCATGTACTTTACTGCAAAGTAGAGGTCGGAGCTGTATAGACAATTGGGAGTTTTTCAGGCTACTCGCTTCATGCACTGTAAGAAGTTTCTTTCCAAGAATAGACTAGATATTTTACCAACTCCTACCATATGTAATCTATTAATAATCTATCTGTCAAATGTAATATCTGTGTTTACAGTTACTAACTGGATCTACTGTTTGTCGGGTTTAACGTTTAGTACAAACTCATCATGTCATGCCGTTGTGTCTGGCTGTGTTAGTAAGCTAGGTGTTTGTGAATTGTGTTGTGCCTATGTGTGGTTATAGTGCTTGTGTGTATTAGTGATGCCTACTACAGATCAAGATACGTTTTGCAGCCACGAGTCTGGATTAAAACATAAATAAATAAAGTAAAAAAATAAAAATTCATAGGCTTATGGTTTTCAAGTTTAGCTTTGTTTTGTTCAATCTTGTGGTAGCATTATTCAGTCAAGAATGCTTATTTGTAGCTATTCATGCTACTTATTTAATTTGTGCTTTCAGAGTTATAGTTATGAGGTAACTGGGGAATTTACATTTAATTAATTCACCTTAAGAATACATTTTTTTCTGTGACTTTAAAACAATGTTACATTGAATGTTAAGAGTCCACAATGAGGCTGTTGCTTCCTTCAAGGGGATTACAGGGGGTTATAGGCCCATGCCACGTATTCTAAGAGTGACTGTGCTAGAAGATTATAAAAGAATGGAATAAATGACCTGACTAAATACATCATTTGCCTCGTCACTTTGTACAAAATACTAGGAGTGTGCTGCTGTCAGTTGGTGATGGTTTTATAGTAACTAATGCATCTTGCTTTTATCAGGTCATATCAAAGGGTTATTTAATATATGACGTTTGATCAATAAATACGCAGAATTTTTGAATTTCACGGTCTGTATAAGTCCAATTGCCATAATTTTTTGTTGTTGTCTTGGTACCCTTGTTCCTGATGTACCTTGACAGTGGTAGCAATATTGGATGCTTAGTTCATTGTTGGCTGTCGAAAAGGTTACACATGTTTTGGAGTGCTCAGCGATTTTTTACTTGTGGAAAAAATGGAATGAAGAATTTGCATTAAATTTTGCTTTAAGGATGGAATAAAGTGCAGCACCATATTGGAAATGTTGAATGTTGCTTTTAGCGAGTCTTATATGAATAAAACAAGCATTTACAAGTGGTACAAACGTTTCTAAGAGGACCATGAAGACGTTGAAGATGACTAGCACCCTGGACGCCCCCCACATCAACAATCGACGAGAACGTCAAAAAGTGAAAAAAATTATTATGGACAATGCCGAATCACTAACAGACAGGTTGCTGATGATGTTGGCATATCATTTGGCTCATGCCAAGCAATTTTTTGGATGTTTTCGGCATAAGACATGTGGCAGCAAAATTTGTCCCAAAATTGTTGAATTTCGACCAAAAGCAGTGCCGAATGAACATGGCTCAGAAGTTGCTGATTGAAATCAATGATGATCCAAAACTGCTCAAATGGGTCATAACTGGTGATGAAACATGGGTGTACAGACATGACGTTGAAACTAAGGCCCAATCATCCCAAATGGATGCTTCCTGAAGAGCAAAGACTGAAAAAGGCTAGTCAAGTTCGATCAAGTGTAAAGCTTCTGGTCACTGTTTTCTTTGATTTCAATGGCATAGTGTACCATAAGTTCTTGCCACCAGTTATTGCCAATCAATAAGAAGTACTACCTGGAAGTTCTATGCTGTTTGCGTGAAGCAATCTAAAGAAAATGCCCTGATTTGTGGTGAAACAACCATGGCAATTGCACCACAACAATTCACTGCTTGTTCAGAATTTTTGGCCAAAAACATTATGATGCCTCAGCCTTCGTATTTGCTGGACATGGCCTCCTGTGACTTCTTCCTGTTTCCGAAAATGAAAAAAACCATGAAAGAATGACGTTTTGCCAACATTGAGGAGATAAAGATAGAATTGGTGAAGGAGCTAAACGCCATACTGAAAATTGTGTTCCAGAAGTGCTTTGAAGATTGGAAAAAGTGCTGGCACAAGTATATTATATCTGATGGGGACTACTTTGAAGGGGACAAAATTAGTATTGATGAATAAATAAAGATTTTTTGAGAAAAACGAAAATTCTGCATATTTATTGATCAAACTTCGTAACTATGAACTAGTCAATTCATTAACCAGTGACTATTATTATTTCTTGCATTTAGTATTGTGTTATCTGCATTAATGAATATTAGTAGTATTAATGGATACCTGCATAAACATAACAGAATTGTAATCTGAATGTGATATTTTTGTTTGTTACAGAAGTGTTAATAAAAACTCTTGTTTCTTTCTCCAATCTCAGTGGTAATTCTACTATTCTAAATACACTGACCATGCTATCCTTGTAATAATATTATTGACGTTTGTCATGCATATAATAAAAATACTTACGCAGTATTTAATTATGTTATCATCATTATCAGCATTAGTGAACGGATGCCTCTCCTGAAGTCAACTTCAAATCTCCACACGTTGATTCTAAATGTTTCTTTTAAAAATTAATATGCTCTTGTAAGGACTTAATGTTGTTGATAATACTTCTGGGCTACTGAGCTATGGCTGCACGTTTCTTAAAGAGTAAAACATTTCAACTCCATTTGTGATAGTCATTTTCAGTGGCTGATCTTTCGACTCAGCACTGTTTCACAGACAGAGTCAAAATATCTGTGTTTTTAAGAACCACAACTTAATACCCAGGAGATCTTATCAACAGATGACTCTCATGTGAAAGCTTAAACATTACAAAGCCTTTATTTTTTAATTTTATCCAAAAAGCTCCCACTTAATATAGCTGTTTCGTGTTCATCTTCATACTGTTGTTCATTTTTTCTTGGGCTTCAAAAAGTTTTTGAAAAATACTGCTGCATCATTACTATCATATCAGTTTGTTCTGTCACCACAATTTAATTAGTTCATTATCATAGTGACAGAGTGTATACATTTTACTGAGCGTTTGAACTATATGCTTATACTATACTTAACCTAACAACATATAAATACCAATATTTTATTACTATGAATAGTATCCGAATTTACTTAACTTTAAGGTTTATTAATTAAATAAATCTCTCACTAGCTATCCTCTCTCAGGTAGTACATAGAAAATGTTATTTTTATTTATACAAAAAGTTAATGTATTATGCCCAATATTGGGCACCAAATTTAATGCAATGTTCTAACATAAATTTCCCACATCTGTTATTATGAAGCATAAAAATAAGTACAATAAACACAGGGTTGATCCATGAATAGGGACACAAATTAGTTTATTACACACAGAAAGAAAATAAACGCATAGACACATTCACAGTTAAATTGCTTTTTATTGTCATTAATAAACTAACACAATAAATAAAACAAGTAAAATAATAATAAAATTAAATAAGAAATTAAATAAAATGTCTTTGTGTGAAAAAAAATATAAATGTGAACTAAAAAATTAATTTCTCTTATAAATAAATCAATATAGTCTCTTGAAGCGAATCTACATAATTTTATTGCTAAAACCTTTAAAAATGTTTATAATGTTATACCGCATATCCAAACCAGCATGTCCTTTTCCTGCAGAGAACCTCATGTAGTTTGTTGAAGTCTTTGACATGTATGTCACAAAACAAAGGGCAATATTCTGCACTGGATCGTTTACCCATTGGGTATGATGGCAAGCAGAAAAATACAGACAGATCTTTGGGACATTATGGTTATATTTTTTTTTATCATAACTGGATATTACTGATGATGTATCACTTTTCAATTTGCAATTTGTATTATTATTTTATTGTAGAGTTCTGTGTGATCTGCTCTAAATACAATTCTATACAGCTAAAGAAAAGGACTTTCAATATATAATAAAAAAAATTGTTAAAGGTAATTAATAAATAAAGAAAAATAAATATATTTAGAGATACGTTACCTAAAGGAACTGGTCTTGTAGCATCTGTAATATCTTCACACTTTTGTGGATATATCCTTTGGCGTGTCAGGTGAAGACGTGCTAATGGCTTCATTTCTTCTCCTGTCAGTAACAAAAGAATCACACATAGTCTGTTTGTTATTTGCTGAAAAAAAGAAATTACTATCATATCAACGATATTCTGTATTAGCCTGTTTTTACTTCCATGTTCTGTAAGGAAATGGAAATATGGTGATCGAGAAAAAACCTTTTCGTGATGAGGGCTGATTCTTATTGTACTACTCTCAAAACATGAAGAAAAGTAGTTTTTCAAAAAAGTGTCTGTGTGTAGAATTTTTTCTGTGGTGAACGATAACTGCCGCAAATTCAAACAGAATCACAAATTTTTTGCATATGCGCCCGAGTTGTAGAGGACTCAAGGCCTATTGATTTTGGTGAAATCGGTTAAGGAGGAGGGGTAGTTTACCTGCAACATTTTACGTTTTAACAAAGAGTAAAGTACTTGATTTTGATAAATAAAGTATCCTGAAAAGAAGGTTGTAATAATCCACTATAAAATGGTAAATGAGATATCTGTAAATTATATATAAAATATATGGAGAGGATAGTTGAAGGAGGAGGTGGTGATTTTTTAAAAATTACTTTGCTGATATCAAGTAAAGTACAAGTATTTAATTTTGAAGGATAAGGATAGCTTAGAAATTACATATGATAAAACTATTACTCTATGAAAGTGTTAATATCATTAATGGTGGGTATCGGTTGAGGAGGAGGGATGATTATCTGCGTATTTCAGTTTCTTTATAAGAATAAAGTACCTAATTTTTATAGATAAAGTGACTTAAAAATAACATTATATTAAATGACTACCCCATAATAACAAAACTATCTATAAATAGTGAAAACAGTGTGAGGGTGAACGATATATTTTTTTTTTAATTATCGAACTGAATTCAAGTAAATGTTTTTAAATATAAATATTAGAACATGAAAGTCATGTATGGTTCTCCATACTGATATTTATTTACTGGTATGACCTGTCTCAGTATCAGCTACCAAACAGTAATATTTTCCTCTAGCTCGTAAGCGAGGTCACATGTTGGTAATTTTATTCTTGATGTCTTGTTTAGTGGCATAAACTATTTACTTTCATAGTTCAGATCTAATTGCTCTGATGTTCAGCTTATTTCAGATGTTGTTTCTTCTCCTGTTTAAATATTGTTACTCTACATTTCTCAAGAATTCTACAAGGCTTTTGGTTCCTCAACAATCTTGTTCCCTCAGATCATGTTTTTCTGTTTCTTGTTGTAACAAATAAGCTGTATTACCGGTATTTTAGTAATTACAGTAAGTACTTCTCAATTGTTTCTCATGTTCACGGTTTACTTATACCACCTCTACAGCTTTCCGTTCTCCCTTCATGCGACAGGGCACAAAACTCTTTACCGTTTAGTGTACATATCTCAATTACAAAAGACACTGTACATGCGTGCGCTTGTGTTGTAGATATGTAGAAGGGGACGCCCCTACAGTTTGCTCAGTAAGTTTGAACACTAAATATTTTGATCAGTAGAATAGCGAAAACCCAGCTGTATGCTAAAATGTTTATGAGATTCGATGAAAAAATTTGCCCAAATTTTGAATTTACACAAAAACGTGATCACTAAAATATACATTCGAGATATATAGAGGTCATAATAACCCCGATGTTTGTGATGACATACTCAATGATAAACTCAACTTCAGGTCCAACCCACTGTATGATACCGCGCTGCGATCGCTTAAAGATAAAACTAAATAATAGTGCCCATCGACACAGTCTTGACGTGCTGCACGCGGTGCACCATGTCGGTTACTAGTACGCTGATAGTGTGTTCACTCATTTTATGTTACTTGTTTATTTATTATGTGTTTGTTTTATCCTGGATTTTAATTTATAACGAGCTCCTTTGGAGTGAATGTCTGAAGATGGGTCATATGGCCTGAAACGCGTAACCCAGCTCAAATTACGTTAGAAGTCACTTGACGGAAATCATAAGGTAAATTATATCATTAAAATATACAGTTTCAAAACATTGTTTTTGATGTTAATACATCTGTCCTGTAGTTGTCATTTTGGGTGCTTAGTTTACATCTGACAACTAACTGAGTGTCTTGGTATAATAAGTGACTTTTTTAACGTTCTACAAACTAAGGTTGAATAACTTGCATTAAATTTTATATAAAAAGTGAGATAAACAGCTCTGACACACTGGAAGTGTTGCAAAAGGCTTTCAGCAAGTCTGAGATGCATGAATGTACTGTTTAAAACTGGCACAACAGCTTCAAGGACACTTCTGAGTGAGTTGAAGATTTGCGATAATCAGATGAATATTGTGACGGTCAGACTAAACATTTTTATCACTTGATGCTACAAAGTATTACTTGCTAAATGTAAAATATTTGTAAAATAAAATTTCAACTTACCTGCTGTATCATAAAATGGTGACTGAGGATCGTTTGGAAATGATGACGTAATTCTCCTTATATTATCTCTTGGGTCGGTTGGTATGTCTGGTGACTGGAAAAGTCATCTTAACGTGAGTTTAAATATATTACAATAAGTATAAATATGTACATATTTCATTGTAAAGTTTAATATTTTATTTAAGCATATTTTTTATTTGTATTTGTACATACTTGTAAATAAGTATATATATATATTACATTTAATATTTATAAATAAATTTACTTCAAGATATACCTTTTTTTCCTTATTAGGAACATGTTTCGGGTACTATCTTGTACCCATCCTCAGCCTTCCGGTTTTTCCGGTTTTTTTGTCTGGTGAAGTACATATGTGTTGTTGGTTGACTATTATTATTGTGGCTTCCTTTTGGCTTCTGGTATTTCAAATTGGTTTTATTGTGTGTGATTGTGGTGTATGTGCTAGTTTTTGGTGTATTTTCAATGTTGAGTGCTTTGAATATTGTGTCATGTTTTGTATTGATTTGTATTTGTTCAGGTATTAGTTTGTTTTCTGTTTTATGTTTGTATATTTGTAAATTTTCCCAAATGTTCATTATGGTGCCTTTGTGTGGTATATGTTTTATTAGTGTTACATTGGTTATGTCTGGGAATTCATGTCCTGTGTTTATTGCATGTGTGGCTAAATTGGATTTATATACTTCTGGTTTTTTGTATGCATTTAGGTGTTCAAAATAATGTTTTTTCAGCTGTTTTTTTGTTTGTCCTATGTAACATTTATTGCAATCTTGGCATTCAATTTTGTATATGCCGTTAGTTGTATTATCTTTGTTGTGTGAGCTATTTAGATTTTGTAATTTATTTTTATTTGATATTGTAACGGTACGGAATTGTGAGCCACCCCAGTTTAATTTCATATTAATTAAAATCATCATTTTAAGCACTTTCCAAATTGCCAGACTTTCACCTGTGGGGAGCCCCAAGCAGCAGTGCAACATACATACAGTCAGCCAAAACAATTGCCAGACGCATTGCGTAACCACCCACCAGCAGGCTTGTGTGAAACCCAGTATGCAGTGTGTCATTAGAGAGTGCACAACAGACAGCCAGCATCAGACAGTAAAGTGCGTAAATTAAAACCAGTGGCCTCGGGCATAAGATAGGCCTAGATTAATTGGGCCTATCTATTTAAACAACTCAAAAACAGTTCCGCGCGGCCAGTCTGCAAAAAATTAGTGCGAATAAAATTAATCCGGCCGACTTAATCATAATGTATAATGTGGAACCAATAAAACAGTAAGGGCTTTCAGCCACAAACAGTAAACATGTTAAACGAGTACCGGAGTGCGTGAGGTCGAAGCAAGTATTCAACACCAGTTCGCGCAACTAACCCTAGGAGTACGCTGCGTATGGGTAACTAGAAACATTCAATATGCATATTAAAACCAATGCCAACTAACCGGTGATTATTCGTTATAAAAGGAAAATATAGAACACCAATACTTTGCACGATAGAGTTCTCTCAGGGGCGGAGTTTATTTAAAGATCAATGTAACAGAATGAGTGTGCGTGTGCTAAGATAGAGGTTATCCACTGGTTCATTTTCAATGTTTTAATTATTTAACAATATCACTTATAATATTAACCAAAATAAAACTCAATAGAGATAAGAAATAATTTCAACCAGTTGTACTATCGTGGAAAGATTGTAATAACATAAAAGAAAGGCGAAATTTTGATAAATAAAAATAAGTATGTGTTTTAGACAGTATCACATGTGTTAACGCAATTATTGAACATATCAAATCCAAGTAATCCTTTCTGCAGCTGGTTTCGTCTGAAAGACTTTGGAATAAAAAACCCGAAGGTAAGAGATAAATATAATTATAATTTTGTAATTAATTCGTAGAGTTTCAATATTAATAGAAAATAAAATCAAATATAAAATAAAAACTGAACAAATAAGAATTAATCAACTGAACAACACATAAATAATAACAACAACAAAAAATGGGCCACATTCACATACATAAATAATAAAATGACAAAACTAACAAAACTATTTAAAAACACAGATATAAAAATAGCATACAAAACTAATAAAAATAAATTACAAAATCTAAATAGCTCACACAACAAAGATAATACAACAACTAACGGCATATACAAAATTGAATGCCAAGATTGCAATAAATGTTACATAGGGCAAAAAAAAAAAAACAGCTGAAAAAACGTTATTTTGAACACCTAAATGCATACAAAAAACCAGAAATATATAAATCCAATTTAGCCACACATGCAATAAACACAGGACATGAGTTCCCAGACATAACCAATGTAACACTAATAAAACATATACCACACAAAGGCACCATAATGAACATTTGGGAAAATTTACAAATATACAAACATAAAACACAAAACAAACTAATACCTGAACAAATACAAATCAATATAAAACATGACACAATATTCAAAGCACTCAACATTGAAAATACACAAAAAACTAACACATACACCACAATCACACACAATAAAACCAATTTGAAATACCAGAAGCCAACAGGAAGCCACAATATAATAGGCAACCAATAACACATATGTACTTCACCAGACAAAAAAACCGGAAGGCTGAGGATGGGTACAAGATAGTACCCGAAACATGTTCCAAAAAAGGAAAAAAATAACATCTTGAGGTAAATTTAATTATAAATATTAAATGTAATATATATATATCCAGGGTGATGCTCTTGCTTGCCTCCTCTTCAATCTTGCCTTAGAAAAAGCTATGAGAGATGCTGGAGTAGATTCCTCTGGGACTGTATTCAACAGGTTGGTGCAGATCCTAGGATACGCTGATGACATAGAAATAATCGGGAGGTCCCTTCGAGCAGTCACTGAAGGGTTTCTTGCTCTTGAAGGTCCCGCAAGGAGACTGGGTCTCACAATAAATGAAAGCAAGACAAAAAAAAAAATACATGGCCACAGGACAAGAGGCTAGAGAAGGAGAGCACATCCAAAATGGCATCTATTCCTTCGAAAAAATCAACAACTTTGTTTATTTAGGATGCCAAATTAATGCTGATGGGGAAACAACAGAGGAAATAAAGCGAAGAATCACCTCAGCTAATAGGTGCTTCTTTGGTCTCAGACCCCTGTTCCAAAGCAGAATAATTGCCAGGAGCATCAAGCTACTTTTGTATAAAACACTGATCTGCCCAGTTCTCACCTATGGTTCTGAGACATGGACCATTTCTAGAAAGTCTGAGTCAAGCCTGCTGGTTCTTGAATGCAAAATCCTCCTTGAATGGAGGAAAAGAACCAACCAAGAACTGAACACACTTCTAAATGAACCAGATATTGTGAAAATTATAAAGCTTGGTAGACTCAGGTGGGCTGTACATGTGATCAGAATGGGGGAGAATGAAATACCAAGAAAGGCACTCACAGAACAGATCTATGGCACCAGGAGAGTTGGTAGACCCAAACTATGTTGGGAAGACGGTGTGAGCTATGATGTGCACCACATCCTTGGGACCCGGAACTGGAGAGCAGCTGCACTTGACCGGGACAACTGGTGGAGGCTGTTAAAGGATAAAGGAGGCCTTGACTCAGTAATGGGTTGTTGCGCCGCTGATGATGATGATGATGATATATATATATATATATATATATATTGCAACGATAATTCAGCCATATGCTGTATTGAGCATTGATTTAAATAAATATAAAATTTGTAAAATTATTATAAGTTTGGGGTAAATGGACAGGTCTGGGATTGTAAAAATGTTTCATTGTTATACTAGGGGAGAAATTAACCTGTTCCAACAGGCAAAAATACCTGCTCGATCTTGTGTGTGTTAGTGATGCATGTACAGACAGGAATCTCAGCTACCCTCCCCAATTAATTACTAAAATAATTATTTTAATTCACTGTGTGAAAACTAATTAGCGTGTAAACAAACAAAAGGCACCAAAGTGTGTGTAAATTTTATAGGTATCCACAGTAAGAAAATGACGTTAATAGGACACACTACGCGAAGTCAGTGCGAAATAAATGTCCCAAAAATACGCAAATTACACTAAGACGCTCAAATTAATACAGTGAGTGCTTAATCAAATTAGCTGTGATTTGTGCTATCTCAATTCCATACAAAACATTGCCATTTGCAAAAAAAAATGCAAATATATGAAAAGTTGTTTTGATAGTTCATCTTCTTTTTTCACAGCACTAAATTAATATAGATTATTAAACTTTCACTTGTGAAACTTACTTTGTTTCTCCCGTATGCGTTTCGGCGTGATGTGCACCTTCGTCAGCGGTGTGAGACAGACTGCCAGTAACTTGTAACAGTTTTAGTTGGTAGGTTGAGTGGGGGTGTTGTGTGGTGGAAGGGAATTGGCGTGGGGATCCGAATTATTGTTTGTTTTACGTATAATTGTGTCAAAGAGTGTCTGTGATTTATAGTGTAATTGGTCATTATGTATGCTGTTTGGTTGTGTTGTGTAGTGTTTGTATATTTCATATTGTTCTGCTGTGTTAAGTTTTCGACTTTTAGGTAAGTAGTGTAATATCTCAAGATTAGTATCTATGTTGGTGTAGCTGTGGTTTTTTCTGTGTATGTGTGTGGCAAACACAGAATGTATGTTGTTGCTGGATAGAGCTTTTATGTGTTCAGAGTAACGTGATGAAAAAGATCTTCCCGTCTGGCCTATATAGAAACTATTACAATCATTAAAGTTTAATTTGTAAACTTTGTTGTATTTGTCTATATCCGTGTTTGTATCATTGATATGTTTTTTGATGGTATTGTTTGTTCTGTATGCTATTTTGTACTTGTGTTTCCTGAATGTGTTGGCGATTTTGTGTGTGTTGGAGTTATGGTATGTGAGTGTGATGTATTTATTTTGTTGTGTGTTGTTGGTATTTATTGTTTTGTTGTTTTTGTTTATGATGTGTTTGTGTAGTTTGTTAATTAAATTAGGGTTGTAGCCATTTT
The DNA here is from genome assembly GCA_034769895.1 of Magicicada septendecula. Taxonomy (NCBI): domain Eukaryota; kingdom Metazoa; phylum Arthropoda; class Insecta; order Hemiptera; family Cicadidae; genus Magicicada; species Magicicada septendecula. Next base: position 500,676,442 of record CM068370.1, read on the forward strand.
TTTATTGCTATATATTTGATTGTGTTGAGTTCTTCGTTATAATCCTGTTTACTTGATGGTATTTTTGTTAGTCTATGGAGCATATGGTTGAATGCCGCATGTTTGTGTTGCGTTGGATGGTTTGATGTGTTGTGTATGACCATGTCAGTTGTGGTTGGTTTTCTGTATATTTTATATGTGTGTGTATTGTTTGTTTTGTTAATTGTTAGGTCCAGAAAATTTATACTATTGTTTTGTTCTATATCCAGTGTAAATTTTAGTTTGTGGTGTATTGTGTTTATGTATTTGTGGAAGTTTTCAACCTGTCTTGTATTGCCATTGAATAAAAGTAATATATCATCCACGTACCTGTGCCAATAAATCATTTTGTTGGTGTATTTGTTGTTGTTTATTATATGGTTTTGTTCCATGTTATGTATGAATATTTCAGCCAGTATTCCTGATATTGGGGATCCTTATCATACACATACATACATATCATACGCACATACATTAGATCATCACATTCACCAAAATAATTACAGAAAAAAATTACTTCACATACAACAACAAGATATGCACACAAACAGACGGCCTCCCTGTGGGATCCGTAAAGACAGCCTCCCTATGCAGTAAGTAAAATTATACTACTTGCAGAAGAAACAAATTGAAAACATCTTAAATTATATATATATATATATATATATATATATATTACTTTAATATTTATAACTAAATTTACCTCAAGATATACTTTTTTCCTATAAGTAAATATAAATACAAATAAATAAATATTAAAGTATTATATACATCAAGAAATGGACGGTAGCAGAAAGTGATTGAGATATATATATTATAATGTAAAATTATAGATATAAGATAGTATTTTATAATTTTTCTTAGTGTGGTGTAGTCGTGTGAGTGCAGATACGCACCGGTATCTACGATAATGTTGTTTCTTAAAAGATGTAATTGTAACTATTAAGGTTATTAGTGTTATTGTATTGTTTTTAATGGGTGTGTAATAATAGTCCACTTCTTTTATTTAAAATGGTTCGCGCACTCTGTTGTATACCTCCCTCACTTACCACACGTGAATACTTCAGTCCTGTTCAGTGACGTCTCTTCTGAAATACATGCACTTTATATACAAGTAAATATTCAGATCGAATATTTAATATAGTATCACACACAAAATAAATGAAGTAATATCTAATTATTATTCTGAATTATTGTTAGATCTTTTTAAACTCTTCCGCCACCTGTGGTAAAACTGATTAAAAAATAAATGAACTTATTTAGAATGGAAATGATACTCTTTTCACTGGTAATAAAAGTGGAGGTTTATTAACAATTCAATAAATAATAAACTCTTTGACAATTAATAATCAAAAACTAACAACCTTTTAAATAATGATTACAATTAAAAAATTCAAATAAGACTCTGTCCAATCTCAAGGCTGGTAGACCTGTTATTGGTACAATAATTTAACTTCAAGAGGTTATGTTATTTTGTTTCAGTGAATTACCATATTTCGTAAGGTTCTTTTAGGTAACATGATACCAGGCACAAGATGTAATATGAATAACGATATAAAATTAACAATAATTAATAATAAGCGAACAAATATAAAAATCAAAAATTGATACCATATGTCTGATACTTATGGTACTATCGTACGCGGGAATGCGCACGCATCTTATAATACTCGTTTACAATTATCAAGCTGGATGACTTGTACAGTAGTTAAAAAATGTATTACTTTCTTTTAATAATTCGTTTTAAAAATTATCTATTCACAAGAGAAAAATTTATCAAACAAAAACTCTTGTTAGTATTTCTATCTGATTTGGATGTTACTTGAGAACAGATCAGTAATATTGAAATTATCAAGTTACAGTTACGATTCTGAGGTTAGTTATAACCGGTATTGTTACAATGGATAAGTATTTCTTAATAGTTATTATTTCTTAATCTATACATATAAACACATCATTCGTAATACTTTGATATGCTATTATCAGAATTACATTTATTTATACTGTATGAAAGTTAATAACGTATATTTCAAAACATCGAAAAAATCAAGAAAAAAATAAGTTTAGTCAAATGAGTGACTAAATATTCTTGTATTCAGTAATAATTATTTCAAACATGATATTTTAAGTTATTATAAATAATTAAAATATTTTTTATAATATTTTAATAATTGTGAATTAATTTTTTCTTTAATTCTGATAATTTAATCATAGTTTTTTAATACTTCGCCTTATTTGACTTGCGTAGTATCAAAAATTAGTTGGTTACGAAGTTATTATTTTTGTTCAGTATTATTTAAATAAAATTGTACTCCCTGTTTTTTATTTATCACAGCACTCGCAAGTACGGTTGACATTATACACTAACCGTACTCATTTAATTAAATAACTCCGCACTTTTCACTCGTATATATTGGCGTAGTGTAAGGTTATGTATGTTGGTCACTTAATGCAAATGTCGCGCACAAATTCAAAATAAAAACTTCTTCATGTTGTCGAGTGGCGTGACCCTTTCCGTCGAAAAGCTAGATGTGAACTGTAATGCTTCCTCTCAGCGTCTCCTGTTAGTCTGCCGAAATTCATTCATTCTATTGGTTGGAAACATTATACTCTCTGACCCAAAAGCCTTTGTTTTATTAAAATATTTAATTTTTTGACAAAATCGAGTTTGGTGTTGAGGCTTTTTGACGTCAGCACTGGTACAAAAATTTAACTGAAAAGTTTAAAATTACTATAACTTTCTTAATTTACGTCCTATCGTTAAATGGTTGATGTCAGTGAATTGCGGACATTCTGCTTGTTAATTTAAGTCTAAGAATGGTTATTTTCCGTCCATCACTCCTATCACAATAACGATTTTATTTATTATTTCTGGTGTATCTTATTTTTATAAGTCTGTTACACCAGATTTTACTTAATTATAATAAAACACTTCTTAAATAAACACTTTGAGTCCATATCTCAATTGGTTTGATTTACAATTTGGGAATAATTGTTCCCTACACAAAATCTCGTTATGGCGTCATTAAGCGTCCATGTTTGTTCTTCCATAAATATGCTTAGAACTAATTTTTCTTATTTAAAACGGTAATATTACAATCTAATAATACTAGTAAAGTTTATTTACACAATTTTACATTAGAATATTTGTATATGACTGTGGTTAACCTACTATTTACATATTTTCAGTCCTCTTCTATCTCTCTTATACAATTTTTTCACCTTATTTTTGGTTTTCTCTATATAAATCATATCATGTAATGATTGTAATTAGTGTACACTCATAGTACCTAATTCATTATATTCAATGGTTATCTTTTAATTAGTTCAGAACCCTTCAATTTTTCAGTAATGGCTCTGTTTATGTTGTGTCATATCATAGTCGTCATTTATTTTTGTTAATACAATAACTAAATTGTTATTGTTCTACTTGGTTTGGATTTCCAAAGTAGCATTAGATATTATTCTAACTCTTGCTAATGATTTCATTTACTTTTACGCAAGTTTATATGTTATATTTTTCATAAGTAACTTGCTTGTCATGGTTTGTTTACATTTGGGTTTCTTCATAATAGTCATTTGGTTTTTAATTGTTTGTATATAAAATGACTGTTTTTATGGTCATAATCTGTTCTCAAAGTAGCATTGGGATTTCCTCTTACTACTGGTAATAACTTTAATAATCTGTGTTCAATATTTGATACAGTATTTTTCTTAACTAATTAGCTATACAATGGTTCAGCTTACTTCTGGTCATATGTACATAGTTAGTTAGTTTACAATATTTTAGTTACAATATTGTTCTTATTATGTTCAGAATCTGTTCTCAATGTATTATCAGATATTTATCTCACTACTGGTAATACTCTTATTAACATTGGTATTGGTTTTGATACTGTACTTTGCCTAACTAAATTGGCATACTTGTTCCATCTCTGTTATCTCTGTGCCATTATGTTTGACTTGTTCTATTTGCATTGTTTTGTAATATAGTACATTGTCTCTTAAGATTTATTATTATTTATAATAAATTCTTGTTTGATAACATAGTTGATGATCATTTATTTATACTAATATGTATCATTTTCTGTTGAAATAGGTGTCTTCCCTATGGGCTGTGTAACAATGTACCATCTGTTTTAGTGCAGTATTTTTCTACTACTAAACTGACTTTACTACGGTATCTTACTATAATATTTTAACTATTTTGTTACACATGTTTATACAACTCCTTAAACACTAACACAAATCTTTTTTGTATTATTTACAATATTTTTCTGGTCATTGGTGGAATTTAATTTCCTGTCATTGTTTGATACATAACAAATGTTTTTTATTTGTTGTCAGTTCTCTATGAACAATAACATAATTGTTCTATTTTGTTCTATTCTGGTGGTCTTATGATTATGTGTATTGATCACAATTTTATTAAATTAGTCACACTCATTGTCTATGTTTATTTGACTATTTTAATTCTTGTTGTTTCATCATGAAATTAACATATTTTCTCACACTGTAAACTTCATCACTGTAATTGTTTGTGTGGTTTATTCAGTTGAAATTAGTTAATTATTCACAGGTTTCACATTTATAATAAGTACACACTGTAATTGTTTGTGGTTCCTTAAATGTTTAACACTGGTTTTCTTTTCACATTTATAATCATCATTTCTTTTGTCACTTATATTGTCTTTAGTACATGTGGTTTTATGCTGAGTCCTTATATCTTCTGTCCATCTTCTTTCTTCTTCTTGGTGCTCTTCCTGGTCCTTCTTCTCTCTTCTTCTTCAAATATTTTCATTGTAGTCGCTATTTTTATTTATCTCCATTGCTGTTGGAGCTTGTTGGTCCTTGTTTCGTTGATTCCCCTCACTGTTGGATCCTATTGGGTCTGGTTACTGATATTTTGTTTTGGCTCGTGGCATTTTCTTTCTTCATTTTGTATTTGATGTTGCTATGTTAATATTCTCTTCTTCATCGTTGGATTTTTTATTAATATATTTGTAGATACACACTTTTATACACTTAGGCTTATTTATCTAGACATACTTCCATGTTTTTCTCTTACTTGACGTTACATTAGTTTATATTATGTAACTACCATATTTGGTACTGTTACAATACAATATATATATTGTAACATTACATTAGGAACAAATTAATATCGTACTTGATTTAATGAAGACTTTGGATAAGAAGCTAAACAAGAAGAACAATATCTTCCAAGATGATAGTGAAGAGGAACGACTAACCATTTTAGACTGACTAGTAATACAACTGACCGTACCCAAATTAATGATTTAGGCAAAGTGATGCAAAATACATTCAACACCGATTATGACATGAACTTTCAATAATGACAAAATAAATAATTATGAAGACAGACGGCTTATGAACCAGTACTATAAAGAAACAAATGGTTTCATTCAATGTATCATAATATCAAGATAATCAAAATACAAATTGAGGGATAATAGGCCCAAACATGTAATACTATGTAAAATGAAATATTAGTAAATGATTAATTTAAATGATGTAATGAAAATATAACAAACCTTATTATAGATACATGAACCATACAAATAATTGTAACAAATAGTGATCATAAGATTGTCCAGAAAACAACAAATAATAACTTGTTCACAGTAACATTTTATAACAAGAGTGAAGTTCTTTTAATGACAATAAAATGTAAAAACCCATAAAAACCAATAAGAATAAATATAAAAACAAAACCATTCTAAAATGATACTGAAGTACAATACAGTTAATAAATAAACTAATGTACAGTAATTTTAAGAAAATACTATATGTAAGATTACATGATAAAAGTGGAAATAATACTTACAGGAGAAGGTAACAAATAATTAATCAAACAGTCAAAACTAGATAGATTAATTATTTATAAGTGTGACAAATAAAATCCAAACAGTGCAATACTAACCAGTGATAAAATAATAAACCAAGGGTTTTTTGAACAAGTATCACCAGTCAAGTGCTAATATTAAGTATATACCAAGATAACAATTGGGAGAATATTTGTTTATATTCCCAATTCCTTAAACCTATAGGAATATGACTATGTTAAAGGGGAAAGGGATACCAGTAATTATGGTGTTAAACAGTGATCAATTGATTGGCAAAGCAAAGTAGACTAAAAAAAGATGTTATTGCTAAGTGTTAAACAATTGTATAGATTAAGTAAAAAGCAGTTTATTTGTTCAAATGTTCAGTAGAATCATAGCCATGTGGGCATGAGATTAAACTAATAGGATAGTATATCTTTTTGTTTTGTTAAGATAGTGTTATATGTTAAACAGTTTTTATGGTTGTTAAAAGTTAATTTAACTGTTAAAGGTTTACTAAGATATCAGTCATGGAAAATGACAATAAGGTAAAATGTTTATAAACATGGTGATGAAGATAACACCAGTACATAGGCCAGGTAAAACCAACTTTAGTAAATTTTAGATAATAATGTTAGGGATTTTGTAAAACAAATGTGGAAGGATAAATAGATTTATAGTTAATAGTGTGCACAACGAATCTAGAAACAAAATAACCCATCTTAAGTTATTTAAGAAAAATTCAAATAACAAAATTGTAACATCTGTAGTTCTTAAGTAAAAGTAGGCATGTTTAGTGTCTATATGTCACAAATGTAAAGATCAAAATAATGCTGCTAATAGTTTTAAATTCCCAATCGGTACCGAAAAGTTATGCTAATTTAAAGGTTTTGAACAAATTTAGATTTTGAAATAATGAAAGTATATGACAATGTATATCCGAATCAACCAACCAGATTCCAAGTTTACCCTTAGCAACCAGAAATTTTGGATAAATAAAATGAGACTTCTTTAACAACGATCATAGCGTACAGACGCGTTTGTAAAACGTCTAACATAATTAAAAATAAACTGTGAAAACACGTTCCAGACATATTAATACAGATAGGTATACATAACACGAACTATTCCAACTAAGTGAGGAACATCCAATATTTGAAATAGAAGAATCAAGAACCAGGGAGAAGGACTGAAGCAGACGTGGGCCCTATCTTCGACCAAGAACCATACAAAGAAGAGGATTTGGTGACTTTGACATTTTATTATATTATGTATCAGCACCAACTTTTGTATACACGACTTTTTAAGAATTAATCAACTAAAACTACAGACACCATATCACACCAACACTAAGAACACTCACTAATAACACGATTTGAGATTGACACCTTTTCAAACACCACAAGAACCTTTGATTTTGATAATAATTATTTAACACCTAAACTGGACATAACCTATAATAACTAGTAATCACGATCCGACTGCCTGTGTGCACATTACACTCTAAACTTTGTAATATCCTTGAACTGTAAAACTTGTATTTTGATTTATAGAATAATATTTTGTTTAAATGTAATCCCCGAACCAGATACGCCCTGAGATATTTTATTTTTATTAGAACAATAACCAACGCATTCTTTTGGTCTGTCTAAATACGGAATAATATCTGCTACTACTGTACCAACTGGTAAAAAGAAGACATATAATTTGCGCCACAATTGTGATTATCATAATCAGATTTAAGAAACAATTAACCAATGCTTTACTGAATAAATGATTTCTATAAGGATATATGTTTGATGTTATATTTGCGTCGTTATTATTGCTGTTCCATTTAGAAAATAAGTTCACAGAGTACAGCGGACACCACGATGGTTGGCAACGGTGAGTGACGTCACTGAAACGGTACGTATAGTGGGAGCGAGCGGCAGATTACAAAACCATTCGCCGTTCAACATAACGTATTAATAATTACAAATTGACGACTCCAGTGCGAGGCGAAATAAGTCGCTACATTTATATATTTGTTACAGATCGACGAACCCTTCAGTGGGGCAGAAAGTAAAAGGACACATTATTTATTTGTTACAAATTGACGCTTCCAACGGGCGGCGTATGTAATTTAAGTGCACACAACATAACATTTAAGTAACATAACACAGGTAACATCAAAGTACGTGTTGCAAATTGGCGCATAACAACGTGGAGCTTGGTCAAACCCCGAAACCTACAATAAATATTATTGATCAACGCTATAAAATAAATTAGTTATAATATATATATATATATATATATATATATATATATATTGTAACAAGACATATGCCCAATATTTCAGTGACCAAAATATTGACACATGTCATAATAATTGAGTCAATGAGACACACCAAGTGTTTAATCTAAAATGCCAAGAGTGAAACTACATGAGCAACTCATCAAGAAGAATAAACTCACAACACAAGAGTTAATAAAAGCTAATGGTAAATAACACATATAATAACATTATAAGAAGAAAGAAGATACAACAAACAATGATTGTACCACAGGAACCAACAACCCAATAGTTTTGGTCAGTAAGGAACCAATGAAAACAAGGAAGAAACATACTACGAGAAAGACACCTAACAACCATGGCATAAGATATAGATTCCAAGAGCCAGTCAACTATAGATTAACATCTTACCCGTATAAATAATAACTGAAGAACTTACAGATTGAAAAGATAGACAATAACAGACTAACTTAGACGACCCATATACAACTAATAATATTGTAAATGAGTAGGACATCCTATATTAGACAAAGAATGGAAGTAACAATAATGTTAACATAAAAGAAGCTGTAAATAAAAGCATAATGACATGTTATGCACAGCATCAATGTAATGTAAGGAGAATTAGAATTGTCTCATAATTATAATAATATTGTTAGTCAAGTAATCAAAAAATCATGTAAGATAGAAAAAGGAAATAAATAATGAATTACCAGTTGTCATTAATAACATTAGACTTGAATAAACAAGGTTAAAAGATGTAAGTTTGTATCAACTTAATATACCCATTGTTGCTACAAATAATATAACCACATAACCTAAATACAGGTATTTTCCACCTAATTTCATATTTAATAGGAGGTAAAACATATCTAAACTAAAATATTTTGTACCCCAAATCAAGTAGAAGTAATAAGCTTTCTACCAATACCAATATCAGATACCAAGAGTAATTTTTATATAAGAATTTAAGTAAAGAAAGTGAACAAAACCAGCCAAAATGAGATTCACTAAGTGAAACATAGACAAAACCACATTGTAATGCTAAATAGAAATAACAGACGAATACCTATGTCATAAGTAAGATATAATACCACTATTATAATAGCATAAGAGTATTATAAGCAAGGACATAATGTGTAATAAGAATAATTAAGCACACCTGTCATGTGACACCAGGTGTAATTACTATTATCCAATGCTATATGCTAAGGAACAGACTAGTGGGTTAAAAACACAAGACTAACTATCAATATACTACTACTAGTAAACTATTCAAACTAAATAATAGTCTGAAAAGACAACAGAATCCCAAATAAGAGTTAAAATAAATGTACACCTCATAGTGCAATATAGAGGTCATATTAATGACAAAAATACCAAGGAATAACAATACATTCCAGGCAAACAAAGACTAACAGTAGTTGTAACAACTTAATGTTTACAACTGGGATAATACAGAAGTTACCCAGATACCTTTTATTATAAATAATTTGTAAATACAATTGATAGACTCATAGGCTAAGTCAATGATAGCATAAGCTCTATATTTTGTCATTAGATATAAGTAACAAATAAGTGAGAAGTGTGGGAGGACTTGGAAGGCATGCCCACAAGGAGGTATGATTGTCATTAAATAGTTTTAGTTTACGAATAAATACAATTAATAGTGAATAGTGTAATGTGATAATCTCAAACATTAACTCCCTTAATAATGAACCGAAGCACACCATGAGTGGACTCAAAATAAAGAGCCAAGTGTTACCAATACAGTGATAAGCTTAGATTGTACTGTTTTTCTCTTTATCGCAATTAATAAAAGACATAAATTATATTTTATATGTTAACTCTTACCTTTTATGGGTCCAGAATCCTTTTACACGAACTCAAAGTCTGTAAGAGAGGTTAGTGGGTTTGTTACACAATATCCATGCTGTTCGACTACATTAATCCAATCTGTTTATTTTCTCAACTTAACATTTCATTTGCTTCTCTTTAAATTTACTCAAAGTTCATTTTGTTGAAAACTTATTTCTGTTAATTTTACTCTCTTTGTCTAGAACTCATTTTCTGTTAATTTTACTACTCAAAATACAAACAAGACTTTGAATTATTTCACAAAAACTTATATCGACTAACAAAAAAACTTAAAGTAGCTTATCTCTATTTTTTAGACGACCCAGTCTGCTCACACTCCATTCATACAGTTTCAAAACCCATTTTATTTAGTTAGGGCCCTAAAAAAATGAAATTATTTATATAGTATAATTGGCAGTCGATTACTTAGCCCCTGGCGTCTCTGATGATCACGCGCCGTATTGCGCATATGTACGAATGTTTGGTCCATTTATGACATTTCTTAATTTTCTTGCTTCACTACACTAACTTTGATCTGAGTTGTTGTTTCGCTGTCGAATTTAACTGGTTAATTCAAAATTTAACACTTAATGAATATGTTAGAATAGATTTTTAGTTCGCGAACTTTTGTATTGACCCCGGCCGGGGGAGAGGTATTTCGTCGACTGTGTAGAGCGTTAACCAAGTGACCCACTCCACTGCTACCCAAACCGGAAAATGCACAGCCTGCTTGCCACAAAATGTTCATCGACTTACAAAGTACGGTGTTGTCCATGTGTGTTCGGGGGTGACGATATCCCAATGCCGCTAGTCACGAGACTAATGTAGGCGGAGTCTTACGGTATTTCTGTCAGCATGAAACCACGTGGCGAACCAAATTTTATACTTTAGCCATTTTCTTTGGCTTGGCTTGAGGCTGCGTAGTGTCATCTGTGCGCATTGCGGGTGTTCGCACGTTTGAGTGCGTCACACAACACTGAAATTCTTGGAACCGTACTGTGTTGCAAAACATACACCGCATTCCACTGTTCTTTGTTTGAATAAAACCGTTTTAGGTATGGGACTTGCTGCGCTGGTCACATATACATTCAATAAAATAAAATAAAATGAAATACCCGTTTTTCGCCCCATTACAAGATTTTAAATCTATGCCATAATAAGAAAGTTATTACAATTATAAGTATCACTATTGTTTGACGACTCAGAACACTAAGTTTTTTATAAGTAAAATCGTAAAGATTTACCTTACAGCCTAAACCGGCTTTCACCTTTAGAAGGCTTCCATCAGAGGCTGCCGTAGGTAGCGCTGTCCGTCTTGTTGTTGGCGACGGGATAGTTTTTCGAAAGATCGATGCTGTGTGTGTGTGGTGAGATTTGTTCGAATAATGCGTGCGATTTGAATTGTGTCTGTTCGTTTAGGATGTCGTTTTTATTTGTTTTTGTGTGTTTGTATATTTCTAGAGTGTCTAGTTTTCGGCCTTTTGTGTGTATGTGTAGAATGTTCATGTTAATGTCGATGTTTTTATATGTGTGGTTTGCTTCAATGAGGTGGTTTGCAAAGGTGGATTCTGTAGTGGTGTGGAATGCCTTTGTGTGTTCAATGTATCTCTGTTTGAAGCTACGTCCTGTCTGGCCTATGTAGAATTTATTGCAATTTGAGCAATTTAGCTTGTATACACCGGGTAGATCGAATTTGTTTTGTGTTTTGTGCGTGCGTTTTGATAGTGTGTGTTCTGTTTTGTTAGTAGTTTTGTAAGCGATTCTGTATCCTGCTTTTTTGAATTTGTGGGCAATTTTTTCAGTTTGTTTGTTGATGTATGTTAGTGTTATGAATTTGTTGTTTTCTGTCTTTGTCTGTTGTTTGTTTTGTGTAGGAGTTTACTGACTATTGTTCTGTCATATCCGTTAGATTCTGCTAGATATTTTACCGTGTTTAGTTCGTCTTTGTAGTCTTTTTCATCTAAGGGGATGTTGTTAAGTCTATGTATCATGGTTCTAAAAGCAGCTAGTTCGTGTTGTGTTGGGTGATTGGAGGAGTTGTGTATCAGTGTGTCAGTTGTAGTTGGTTTTCTGTATATACTGAATTTGTGATTGTGTTCTAGTTTTGTGATGGAGAGGTCTAAGAAATTTATGGTATTGTTGTGTTCGTATTCGGCAGTGAAGGTTATGTTTTTATGTTTTTTGTTTATGTGCGTAAGTAACTGTTCACATTGTCTTTTGTTCCCCCTGTATAGTATTAGAATGTCATCAACGTATCTGTGCCAATATAGTATTTTATGTGAGTGCCTGTCATTGTTTGTTTGTGAGTATTTTTGTTTTTTCTAAGTGTTGGAGGAAGACTTCTGCTAGAATGCTGGCTATGGGGGAGCCCATGGGTAAGCCATCATTCTGTGTGTAGTATTTATTGTTATAAGTAAAGTAGTTTTGTTTTGTGATAATGTTCAGAGTTTCTGTTATTTTGTTGATAAGTTCGTCTGGTGTGTTGTTTTGTTTGAGTTTGTTTTGTAGGATGGTGATTGTTTCAGAGATGGGGATGTTTGTGTACAGGTTTTTAATGTCAAAGCAGGCTAATGTGGCATTATGGGGGATGTGTATGTCTTTTATTTTTGTTACTAGGTCAGTGTTGTTTTTTACTGCAATGTTGTTGTCTATTTGTGTGTGTTGTCTAATAATTTTGTCTAGATATTTTGTGAGTTTGTGTGCAGGGGCATTACGGTAGTTGATAATGGGGCGAATCAGAATGTCTTCTTTATGGATTTTGGGAAGTGCTGGGAGGGTAGGTGCTGATGGTCGGATTTGTTTCATGTAGGGCTTTTGTTTATGTGTCATTATGTGTTTGGCTTTGTTGACTAGTTGTTTTACTGAGTTTTGGTATCTGTCGGTGGGGTCGTGTTTTAGTTCTGTGATGTTGTTCTGTTCCATGAAGTTTTGTACTTTTTTGTGTAGGTTGTCTGTGGGGATGATTACAGTCGTGTTGCCTTTGTCTGCTTTTACAAATGGGATGTTGTGTTTGTGTGCTTTTTCCCTCAGTTTGATTGCTGTGTGTATTTTCTATGGCAAACGATAAGACAACTATACAATTACATTTTTGTAGAGTCAAATGATGATTCAGATGTTCCATTCAACAACACTGTTTCAAAATATTGTTTTATTGTTCACATTTTAAATGTTTTATCAAGAGTTATTTTAACGTTAACAAACGTTCTTTAAATCATTTGTTGTTGATTGACTAATAATTTTGTTAACCTAAGATGTCCAAAGCAGGCATGGTTATAACGTTGAATGTTAATTATTAAGAGATGATTGAATTGTAATCGTCTTCAAACTGCCTAATAATGGTAGAATAAGAGTTCTATTGAATAATTTGGTATCCTGCAAGCTAAAAGAACCCACATATGAATTAACTTATTTTAACCAAAAAGCATTCTAACCATACACTGATATTGTAAATCAGTTTTACCACCCTGAGACAAATTTTATAAAACAAACAACTCATGTTATTTAAACTTGAATTAAAATAATTAATGATACTTTAGATCATTAAAAAGGAGTGTTAAACAGAATAAATTATTATTTTATACGAGCAAACGGAGTCAGTTAGTTCATTTCTATAGACTAGATTTCAGAATAGGTGAACGACTCTTATTGGATAGCACGACACGCAGCGGTGAATTTGAATACGGTAAGCCAATCTACAGATTAGATTGCTACATCGACCCTGCAAGATCGGCAAGACTCACCACAAGTAAGTGATCATTCTTACAAAATATTTATGCTTTCAGCGAGGAATCTACGTCACCATTTCGTTTAGTCGACGGAAGAATAACAACTTAAAATAAATTAACCGAAGTTGAAACGACTTCGCTAACTAACTTCCAGGGCATTCATCGGATTTATTTACATTGGATTCAATGCTAGATTGAATTGAATTAAATAAAACAATAAAAATAATAAACTAAACTAAAAGTTATTGAAATTTAAAACAAAATAAACGGTCATTAACACCCCGTAAACCGTTTAGTTACAATATATATATATATATATATATATATATATATATATATATATATATATATATTCAATCACTTTCTGCTACAGTCCGTTTCTTGATGTATATAATACATTTAATATTTATAACTAAGTTTATATTTATTTAATTAGGTATAAATATTAAATGTAATATATATACAATATACAATAAATATAGCAACAATACATATATTTGCATATTTGCCCAGGGCGGTACGTTTTATATTGTAATTAGAAGAAATAGAATAAGGAACAGTTTTATACAATTTTGTGCAGGAATTGACAATATCTAACCTGTCGAGAGGGACACCTGCTGTGGTAGCGAAAGTTACAGTATGTGTGTGTTTGTGTGTGTGAGCATGCTACGATATGAAAATATGGGGTGATGCGAACGACTTATTGTTTTGTCTGTAATCATGTCTTAACAGGATTATAATAAACTAATTACTTGTGTTAAACCTGTAAGCAAAGACTTATGCCAATTATAAAAAACACCATTGCATTAAGGAATTCTTGACGAATGCAGTGATATATAAAATATTGCAGAAATTTGCAATATTAAAGACACTAAGTAATTAATGTTAATTATGGGTGTAATTAAAGAGTAATTAACATGTGTGTTATATGTACGTGAACAGAAAAAATTACGCAAACAATGATATCGCGCATCCTATAAGTGTGTTTACGAAATCGCTAAAATGAACAAAAAAGTGATTTGTAATTAAAGGATGCTTTGTATGAAAGTTACAATTTCTAACATGTCAAGAGCAATCCTGGACATGTAAGATTGAGTCCAGTATAAATACGACCGACAATTTTGGGGCATTCTCAGACTCAAGGAATCTCTACACAAGGACACTATGTCTGTTTGATAAGCTATTTCCAAAGAACGTCACGCTGCTGGTCTGCCGATCGACTGAACACACTTTTACCACACACACAAGACGTATGGAGGAACTCAGGAGCAACAACAACCCATAGAGACATAGAACACAGCATCATCATCAAATTCTCAGGATTCAGGATGCGCGCGCGTGCACACACACAACGGTAACAGCAGCAGTATGCAGGTGATGACTAAATATTTAAAATTTTGTTGTGAAAAGAACTTTCAGAAAGACAATTTTACATGAACAGTAAGACTTAAAAATTTTAAATGTAAATAATAGTTAGTCAATAATTTAATTTTATAAGAAAATTTGAAAGTTACTAAATCTTTTGTTATATGTTAAAAATTTGGGAGTGTCAATAGAGTTAAATAATAGTTTGAAAGTAAATGTAATTAGTTTATTTTGTCTATAGCAACTAGTAATTTTATGCTTAAGTTTAATGTTATTTTTGTTTCTTTTTAAATGAGTTGCTATTAGCATTTGAAGATTGAATCAAAGTGAGACAACACAAAATATGAAAGAATTTAGATGACTTATTTAACATGTCTGTTTAGTGAATAAGAGTATATGATTGTTTAGTTTTTAGATGTTATGAACAGCCTAATATGTATAAAACTTATAAAAGTGGATATTTGATCTATCTAACGTTTGAATTTTTTAATATTGGAATATTTTTCTATTAATGAATAAATCTTAGGATGATTATTTTTAAATGGTTTTAAAGAATTATTTCATGTCAACAACATCTCACTCTTCTTTAAAATTTATTTAATTATTGTGCAACTACATATACTTGACGCAACGAGAAACAAATATCCTGCGACCTGGCCGGTGTACTACACTTAATAGTTGTGTTGAGTACATGGTTCTGTATTTGTGTGAATTTATGAAAAATCATAACGTTGCAATATATATATATATATATATATATTACTAGTAAGCTCTGTGAGCTGCAAAACTCGTTCACTATCGTAAACAAAGTACATTCATTATTACATAAATTTTGGTATTAGATAATTTTTCAATTATGGGAAAAAATAAAAATCTTGATTCCTCTACTATTTCTTTAGTCATATAACAATTGTAAAGCACACAATCAAACAATAAACACTAAAAATTCAATACATTCATATTTGGGTTACAATTCCTTTAAAACATTTTTGATCTCTCTTTCTTGGTCCCTGGTGGCCAAAAATTTTGAAATTTCCAAAACTTAACACTACATTCACTTTAATTTCCAAACCTTAGTTAAAATTCTCTTTAATTCTCATATGAATTTTTTCTATTTTTATCAAAATTTTCACTTGATTTTTGGGCACTGACATCCAGAACTTTGACACTTTAAAGAATGAACAGTATAATCAGATTATGGTTAAAATTCACTTTAATATTAACCATATGGGTTTTTGTGATTTTGTTCACTATTTTATCCATTGAATAACATGTGTTTGAAAGAGTAACATGTTGCCCATAAAAATTTATAAAATAATAACATATAATGTCTTCAAATAATTCACTGCAAGTAGGTCTATTTTCACCTGATGCACGTTTCACAGAAATTGTTCTGTATCTTCAGAGGTTTGTTTGAATTGTAATTGAATGGTTTGCTTACAATATAGTTACAAGGGATAATCGTTTTTACTTTGATTCTATTTTCAATTGTTGTAATGTTTATGTAGTCAGCTATTTATTATATATTTAATGTTTTATTTTATTATTATAATAAATGTATGATTTTAAATAAATTGTCTTATTCCGTTTTTATTTGAATTTGTTCTTTAATTAGTAGATTATTATTCTTGTGTTTGTGAATATTAAGATTTTCCCAGATATTCATTTTGTTACCTTTTTGTACGTTTTAATTAATTTGACATTTTGAATCTCTGGAAATTTATGTTTATTGTTTAAACAGTGTATGGCTAAATTAGATTTGTAAATAATAGATTTTAAAAACGCATTGTGATGTTGAATGTATCTGTCGGACAGTTTTTTCTTTGTCTGGCCTACATAAAATTTATTGCATTCTGGACATTCTATTTTGTAAACTTCATTTTTATTATGAATGTTGAATTTAGTTTAAGGTTTTATTTTATTAAAAACAATATTATCTGTGTTATAAGATGTTTTTAAGTTTGTATCTTTAAATAGTTTGCTTAGTTTATGAGTTATATTCCGTGATAAGTAAAGTTGTTATATTTTATATTATCATAAGCGGAAGGATTTTTACATGAAAGTTTGTATGGTGTTTGTTTAGTGAGTTTATGTTTTATTTTATTTTCTAATTTAATGATAGTTTTTATTTTGTGTCTATTGTCTATTGCTATTTGTTTGATAATGTTTCTCTCTTTGTTTCTTTCTTGTTCATTAAATGGGCGTCAGGTGAAAATAAACTTAATTGCAGTGAATTATTTGCAGATATTAAATGGGAGACCTCCAGGAAACTCAACGAGTTACTTACAAAGGAATAATAATAACATAGTGTTAAAAGTAAAACTCTTTTTCATATTCGTGTACTTACAATGTATGTGACACCACTGTCAGTTCCAGCATCCCAAGGATACAGGTTTAAGACTTTGGATTCGATCCAACTGCAGTTTTTCAAACACAGTTCTAATCCGGAAACACCAACTATCCAGTCTGGAGATGGATCTAAATATAAACATGAAATTATCAGCATGTATGTTTGTTGATACAAGCGCTATTTTTCAACTTTGATTAAATTAGGAATGATTATAAAACAATTATTGCACAGAAAATGAAGTTCATCTCTCAGCTACTACTTTGCACCATAATCGCCTCTTTCATGAAGATAGTTATCATACCATGATGGTATAAGTTTTCCTATGGAATTCTGAAATCTTATTTAGGACTCTTTCCCTTGCTCTTGGTAGCATTGCAAAAATGAAAAGGAAATGCTCAGTAACTGAGACTTGTTGTCAACATGCATTTTTGGCACCTATTGTGTTGTAACTAATATATTGTTAATGACGGAACACTCTTGAACAATGGAGAGTATTGTTCTACACATTTCTCGGCTAGCCAACCAGGTGGATGGCTCTGTCAAGGCCGTACAAAAGGACCTTCCAGATTGTTCTGGAGAGTACTTATAAATATGCATTATGCTGGCACGCCACAGTTAGGATGGAAGGTTATTCTGAAACCTCAGCGCCACCTATATAAGCAAGAGTGGCTGGCTGTGTCAGACAGTTATGTTGAGCTATTTCTTTAGTGCAGATCAAGTAATTGTTGAAGATTAGTGGAAAGTGTTTACTGTGTAATAATTAGTGTGGATACTCTATAACTTGACATTTTTACTGCTTGTGAACAAATTTAACATGAATTATTGTACGAGAGTACCTTATTGATTACAAATTGTTATCTGTGATTAATCAAAGCTGGTAATTAGTGACTTCATTGGTGTCTGGATTTTGTTTTCCACTGTACCATACGACGATCGACGAGACCATCGTAACAATATACTGAATACTAGTAGGCTTCCTAAGTTATAGAACTCGCTCACTATTTTGAATGAAGTGCATTTATTATTACATAAATGTTACATATTGATATTAGATATTTTTCAATTATGATAAAATTATAAAAATCCTGATTATTTACTATTTCTTTAGTAATATAACAATTGCAGAGCAGACAATCTTACAATAAACACTAAAAATTTTAAATATTCTAATTTGGGTTACAATTCCTTTTATTCTGACAATCTGCTGGACTTTCAACATTTTTTTTTCAAAATTGTTATCTGTTTTTGGCCCTGGGTCCCAAAATTTTGAAATTTCCAAAATCTAACACTACATTCAGATGTTAGTTAAACTTGTATTTAATTTGATACCCCACATGAAATTTGAGATATTTTCACAATTTTTACTTCCTCAAATTTTTGAGCCTCTCCCAAATTTTGGGGTGACGAATCTAAAAAATAATAGGGTTCTATATGGTGAAAGTATGGATGTGAATGTGTGAATGACAAGTTTAATGGGACATTGGTTGATGCGTTTATGTTAGGTTATCATGAGACATACACCAAACTGTTACTGGCAGCACGCTGTAGGTAGGGTCTATATGATTTAACTGGCTTCGATGTAGAAAAAAAGTTGTAATTATAGCAGCACTGTACTGTGTTCAAAATTAAAATGTGTTTTTACATCATGCGTTTAAAATGGTCATCAATGTCAATTCCAGTCTTGCCAATTGTGAGGTGTTTTGAATCTTTTGCATCAAAGGAAAACTGTTGTTGAAATTGATTCCCAACATGCATCTGTTTGTGACAAAAATGTTATGATGACCAGATAAAGGATTTAATTTGGACTTTTAAGTTGAACAAATTTAAGTTGGGAAGAAATTTAAGTGCCCAAGAGTGTCAAGTAATGATTACGAAAATTAAGTTTTAGGAAGATTACTCTAATAAGAACTATATGCATTTTGGGTGTTGAAAACAATGACAAATGATCACAAGAAAAACTGAGTGGCTGTGGTGCCAATATTCCTTGTTATAATGGTCAACAAGTCGACTTTCGGACTGCATTGTGATGGGGAAATGACACACGGATATCTCACCATGCACTTCAGAATGATTATACATTAATTTAGTTTTAAAATGATAAACAAAATACAACAGGTGGAGTTGTTTAAATATCTTGGAAGGTTGATAAGTGAAGATATGTCCTGCACTCATGAAATTAGAGCAAGGATTGCTATAGCGGAAGAGGCATTTAATGGGAAGAAAATACTGCTGTGTGGCAAAATTAATAAGAATTTAATAAAAAGGTTGGCCAAATGTTATGTGTGGAGCATTGCTTTATATGGTGCAGAGACATGGACACTGAGGAAGGAGGATGAGAAAAGATTAGAAGCATTTGAGATATGGGTTTGGCAAGCAGTGGAAAAAGTGAGGTGGGTTGATAAAGTAAGGAATGATGAAGTTTTCAGAAGAATAGGGGAAGAGAGAAGAATCCTGAAGGTAATAGAAAATAGGAAAAGGAATTGGTTAGATCATTGTTTAAGAAAAGACTGCTTGCTTACAACTGCCATGGAGATGTCATAGAAGGAGAAAAAAGAAGAGGGCGTAGAAGAATGAAGTTAATAGATAGCATTAAAATCAGAGGGTGTTACGAAGAAACAAAAAGACTGGCATGCGATAGGACAGATTGGAGAGCTTTTACCATTTGAAGACCTCCCTTAGGGCAGAACACCAAATAATAAAATGATAATAAAAGAGGCCTACCAATTTTTAAGGATTTCAAACATGTGTGTGTGTGTGTGGGGTGGGTCATACATAATATTTGGTTAAATGTTGTTGCATAACTTACCAATCATAGAGACAAGAGACATTAGATGATGCTTTCTGTCTACTCTGAACACAGCAAATGTCTTCGCTGTCACGTTAGGGTAACTAATACCACGGGCCTTAATAATGGTACGTATGTCCTGGCTCTAAAAAAAAAAAAAAAAAAAGATTTCTCAATTTTATGTACACGTGCGTGCACACACACACACACACACACACACACACACACACACACACACACACACACACACACACACACACACACACACACACACAAACTAGTTTTAACATACATTTATTACTGCAACATCTGCAATAGCTTAGTCTTGCTTTGATAGAAATATCACTGGGATCTGTTTAGATTTTTCAAAAGTTACATGTAGCACTGTTTCATTGTTGTTACTTATAGAATGTTGTACATTCCTGTTTGTAATTTACCAATTTTGTTTTTTTTTCTATGAATTTATAACGCTATTCCGGTGCGGAACACAGGTATTTTACAAACAAATTTCAAAAATTTGTATCTTATTACCTCAGCTAGCCTTTGTCATTGCAAGCTCCACCAGTGGTTGCCACTAGGAGCACTGTCCGTTCTGTTTTGGATGCCATTGTTTGAAAGATCAATTTGTGTGTGTGTGTGTGTGTGTGTGTGTGTGTGTGTGTGTGTGTGTGTGTGTGTGTGTGTGTGTGTGTGTGTTTTATATAATGGATTTAAATAGTATGTGTGATTTAAATTGTGCCTGTTCATTTAGGGTGTTGTTTATTGTGTTTTCATGTGTTTGTACATTTACAGTTGTTTGTTCAAGTATTTTGGCCTTTCATGTGTATGTGTAGAATTTCCATGTTGTCGTTGATGTTTGTGCATGTGTGGCCTGCATTAATAAGGTAGTTTGCAAAGGTGGATTCAGTGGTGGAGTGTAATGCTATTATGTGTTCAATGTACCTTTGTTTGAAGCTGCTTCCTCTCTGGCCTATATAGAATTTGTTACATTCTGAGCAGTTTAGTTTGTAAATATCAGTTAAATCAAATTTTTTAGCTGTTTGTTTGTGTTTTTTGTCAGTGTGTTTTCTGTTTTGCCTGTGGTTCAGTATACAATGATGTACCCTACTTTTTTTAAACATGCAGGCTATTAATTCAGTGCGGTTATTGGTATATGTAAGTGTTATGAATTTGTTGTTTTCTGCCTTTGTCTAGTGTTCGTTTTGGGTTTTGCATAGGATTATTAACAAACTGCTAAAAAGAAGCCCTGCTGATTGTCTGAAATCCTGCCAGATTTTCACAATTTTTTCAAACTTTTAATATATTTTTTGAGAACTGGGCTCCTAACATTTTTGAAAATTTCAAAGCTTAATACTACATTCAGATGTTAGTTTAAAATTCTTTTTAATTTGATACCCTACATGGGCTTTTGGGATTTTTTACAATTTTTACCCCTTCACATCTTTGCCTCCTGCCCCTTTTTGGGTGGGGGATCAATCTTAAAAACAATACAGTTTTTTAGGGTAAAAGTATGAACACACATGCCATGTTTTCTGAAAAACGTTTGACTCGTTCTAAAGTTACATACCCCAAACAGGTAGGTAGACAAATATGTAGATAGACAGACAGGTAAATGCTAAATGGTCCCTGAGTTAAAACTGAGAACTTGGCCATTCAATAAAACATTAAACAGATTTTGTACTACACAATGTACTTTTGCAAATATCACTATAATATTGACGACTCGGAACACAAAGTTTTTTATAAGTAAAAACGTAAAGTTTTACCTTACAGCCTAAACCGGCTTTCACCTATAGAAGGCTTCATCAGAGGCTGTCGTTAGTAGCGCTGCTCGTCTTGTTGTTGGCGACGAGAAAGTGTTTCGAAAGATTGAAGCTGTGTGTGTGTGGTGAGATGTGTTCGAATAATGCGTGCGATTTGAATTGTGTCTGTTCGTTTAGGATGTCGTTTTTATTTGTTTTTGTGTGTTTGTATATTTCTAATTGTTCTAGAGTGTCTAGTTTTCGGCCTTTTGTGTGTACGTGTAGTATGTTCATGTTATTGTCGATGTTTTTATATGTGTGGTTTGCTTCAATGAGGTGGTTTGCGAAGGTAGATTCTGTAGTGGTGTGGAGTGCTTTTGTGTGTTCAATGTATCTCTGTTTGAAGCTACGTCCTGTCTGGCCTATGTAGAATTTACTGCAATTTGAACAATTTAGTTTATATACACCGGGTAGATCGAATTTGTTTTGTGCTTTGGGCATGCGTTTTGATAGTGTGTGTTCTGTTTTGTTAGTAGTTTTGTAAGCGATTCTGTATCCTGCTTTTTTGAATTTGTGGGCAATTTTTTTCTGTTTGTTTGTTGATGTATGTTAGTGTTATGAATTTGTTGTTTTCTGTCTTTGTCTGTTGTTTGTTTTGTGTTTTGTGTAGGAGTTTACTGACTATTGTTCTGTCATAACCGTTAGATTCTGCTAGATATTTTATCGTGTTTAGTTCGTCTTTGTAGTCTATTTCATCTAAGGGGATGTTGTTAAGTCTATGTATCATGGTTCTAAAAGCAGCTAGTTTGTGTTGTATTGGGTGATTGGAGGTGTTGTGTATTAGTGTGTCAGTTGTAGTTGGTTTTCTGTATATACTGAATTTGTGCCTGTGTTCTAGTTTTGTGATGGAGAGGTCTAAGAAGTTTATGGTATTGTTGTGTTCGTATTCGGCAGTGAAGGTTATGTTTTTATGTATTTTGTTTATGTGCGTTAGTAACTGTTCACATTGTCTTTTGTTTCCCCTGTATAGTATTAGAATGTTATCAATGTATCTGTGCCAATATAGTATTTTATGTGAGTGTCTGTCATTGTTTGTGAGTATTTTTGTTTTTTCTAAGTGTTGGAGGAAGACTTCTGCTAGAATGCTGGATATGGGGGAGCCCATGGGTAGGCCATCGTTCTGTGTGTAGTATTTATTGTTATAAGTAAAGTAGTTTTGTTTTGTGATAATGTTCAGAGTTTCTGTTATTTCATTGATAAGTTCGTCTGGTGTGTTGTTCTGTTTGAGTTTGTTTTGTAGGATGGTGATTGTTTCAGAGATGGGGATGTTTGTGTACAGGTTTTTAATGTCAAAGGAGGCTAATGTGGCGTTATGGGGGATGTGTATGTCTTTTATTTTTGTTACTAGGTCAGTGTTGTTTTTTACTGCAATGTTGTTGTCTATTTGTGTGTGTTGTCTAATAATTTTGTCTAGATATTTTGCCAGTTTGTGTGCAGGGGCATTACGGTAGTTGATAATGGGGCGGATCGGAATGTCTTCTTTATGGATTTTGGGAAGCGCTTGGAGTGTAGGTGCTGATGGTCGGATTTGTTTCATGTAGGGCTTTTGTTTATGTGTCATAATGTGTTTGGCTTTGTTGACTATTTGTTTTACTGAGTTTTGGTATCTGTCGGTGGGGTCGTGTTTTAGTTCTGTGATGTTGTTCTGTTCTATGAAGTCTTGTACTTTTTTGTGTGGGTTGTCTGTGGGGATAATTACAGTCGTGTTGCCTTTGTCAGCTTTTACAAATGTGATGTTGTGTTTGTGTGCCTTTTCCCTCAGTTTGATGGCTGTGTGTATTTCTGAGTTGTGGTTGTTGTTGTCTGTCTTATGTACTCCTATTGTGTTGTTTATATTATGTCTTAATGTGTCTTGATGTTCTGGTGCTGTGTTTTGTATATTTGTTTCTGTGTCAATTATGAGCTTTGTTAGTGTTTGGTTGTTATGTTTGTAATGTATGTTATGTTTTAGGCCTTTATCAAGGAGTGTTTGTTCGTTTTTTGTGAGTGTGACGTTCGTGAGGTTTACTGTATGTGGGTAGAATTTGTGCGAGGGAATTATATCTGTTTTGATTGGTGTCAGGTTTTTTATTTTTCTGTCGTGTTTTGTCTGTATGATATGTATTTGTTTTTTTGTAACAAATACATATCATACAGACAAAACACGACAGAAAAATAAAAAACCTGACACCAATCAAAACAGATATAATTCCCTCGCACAAATTCTACCCACGTACAGTAAACCTCACGAACGTCACACTCACAAAAAACGAACAAACACTCCTTGATAAAGGCCTAAAACATAACATACATTACAAACATAACAACCAAACACTAACAAAGCTCATAATTGACACAGAAACAAATATACAAAACACAGCACCAGAACATCAAGACACATTAAGACATAATATAAACAACACAATAGGAGTACATAAGACAGACAACAACAACCACAACTCAGAAATACACACAGCCATCAAACTGAGGGAAAAGGCACACAAACACAACATCACATTTGTAAAAGCTGACAAAGGCAACACGACTGTAATTATCCCCACAGACAACCCACACAAAAAAGTACAAGACTTCATAGAACAGAACAACATCACAGAACTAAAACACGACCCCACCGACAGATACCAAAACTCAGTAAAACAAATAGTCAACAAAGCCAAACACATTATGACACATAAACAAAAGCCCTACATGAAACAAATCCGACCATCAGCACCTACACTCCAAGCGCTTCCCAAAATCCATAAAGAAGACATTCCGATCCGCCCCATTATCAACTACCGTAATGCCCCTGCACACAAACTGGCAAAATATCTAGACAAAATTATTAGACAACACACACAAATAGACAACAACATTGCAGTAAAAAACAACACTGACCTAGTAACAAAAATAAAAGACATACACATCCCCCATAACGCCACATTAGCCTCCTTTGACATTAAAAACCTGTACACAAACATCCCCATCTCTGAAACAATCACCATCCTACAAAACAAACTCAAACAGAACAACACACCAGACGAACTTATCAATGAAATAACAGAAACTCTGAACATTATCACAAAACAAAACTACTTTACTTATAACAATAAATACTACACACAGAACGATGGCCTACCCATGGGCTCCCCCATATCCAGCATTCTAGCAGAAGTCTTCCTCCAACACTTAGAAAAAACAAAAATACTCACAAACAATGACAGACACTCACATAAAATACTATATTGGCACAGATACATTGATAACATTCTAATACTATACAGGGGAAACAAAAGACAATGTGAACAGTTACTAACGCACATAAACAAAATACATAAAAACATAACCTTCACTGCCGAATACGAACACAACAATACCATAAACTTCTTAGACCTCTCCATCACAAAACTAGAACACAGGCACAAATTCAGTATATACAGAAAACCAACTACAACTGACACACTAATACACAACACCTCCAATCACCCAATACAACACAAACTAGCTGCTTTTAGAACCATGATACATAGACTTAACAACATCCCCTTAGATGAAATAGACTACAAAGACGAACTAAACACGATAAAATATCTAGCAGAATCTAACGGTTATGACAGAACAATAGTCAGTAAACTCCTACACAAAACACAAAACAAACAACAGACAAAGACAGAAAACAACAAATTCATAACACTAACATACATCAACAAACAAACAGAAAAAAATTGCCCACAAATTCAAAAAAGCAGGATACAGAATCGCTTACAAAACTACTAACAAAACAGAACACACACTATCAAAACGCATGCCCAAAGCACAAAACAAATTCGATCTACCCGGTGTATATAAACTAAATTGTTCAAATTGCAGTAAATTCTACATAGGCCAGACAGGACGTAGCTTCAAACAGAGATACATTGAACACACAAAAGCACTCCACACCACTACAGAATCTACCTTCGCAAACCACCTCATTGAAGCAAACCACACATATAAAAACATCGACAATAACATGAACATACTACACGTACACACAAAAGGCCGAAAACTAGACACTCTAGAACAATTAGAAATATACAAACACACAAAAACAAATAAAAACGACATCCTAAACGAACAGACACAATTCAAATCGCACGCATTATTCGAACACATCTCACCACACACACACAGCTTCAATCTTTCGAAACACTTTCTCGTCGCCAACAACAAGACGAGCAGCGCTACTAACGACAGCCTCTGATGAAGCCTTCTATAGGTGAAAGCCGGTTTAGGCTGTAAGGTAAAACTTTACGTTTTTACTTATAAAAAACTTTGTGTTCCGAGTCGTCAATATTATAGTGATATTTAGTTAAGTAACGGACACGTCATGGACAACGAAATCCAAGTACTTTTGCACTTTATATTTTAAGTTAAAATTTTAATTAAATTATACCTGAGTCTGAGTCAGGTCCTGCTTGTTTAGGAAAGACTTTAAGAAGCTTGTACACATGCAAATGATGGCTTAGGACCAGGTAAAATTTTATCTAAAATTGTAAAATTTTAAAATGAGAAAAGTACATTATGCAGTAACTGACACATCATGAACAACAAAACCCAAGGATGTAAAAAATATTATGATAAATGATAACTTTTTATGGAATGGAGAATACTACTTGTATTTGAAACATAAGATCCACAGAGAAATTGTTTTTTTTTTTATTAATTTTTTAAAAACTTCTGTGTGATCCCTGTACAGTAATGTAGAAACATCTAGTAGTTATGTTATGTTAGTAGTTAGTTAGTCTGTTAACCATACAGTAACCTTACATGATCCTTTAGTTCTGACTCTAACATTCGTGTTGAGCCTCTCTCAGCAACATTACGAAGTCCTTCAGAAGCAATTCCTCCATATTCCCAGAATCTGAAACACAACAAACATCTTATGTAGAGGCAAAAATAAGCGTGTTTTATACACTGCAGCTTTCTATGAAATAAATCATTCCCAATCAAACACAATTATTTCCACTAATGAGAGACTCAAATGACATTTTTGGTCCAGTTACGCTAATGTGAACTCACCAACATCAAAAATTATATTTCATTGTGTTCTCTAGGAGGTGTATTGCCTAAAATCATATATAAATATGTTGTATATCTTTGGTTATATTCACAAGGTATCTAATTGATGGCGCTTCTATTTCAACATACTTAAAACCCAATCAACAGTTATTCTTCTATACTCGAGCTGTTCAGTAAGTGACTCTGACATTTTGTTGTGGTGTTGCCAACTGTATGTCTGGAGTTTTACACTTATTGAGCGCAGCAAGGTGCAAAACTGACCTCATGTTTATCTGGGTAAGAACGTGGCAACACAGCAACACAGTACCATTACAGACCATTACTATGGTGATGTGAACACATTCCTATAATGTGATTGGCAGAGGTTCTTATACATGCTTTTACTCCCACCACTCATATATCAAACATCAGATTCGTTTACTAAATGGCTTGAATCTAATGACTCACATGCATGTTACCCATACTTCTTAATAATAAGTACAGTACCCAGAAAGTACTTTTTACTAACTGTAATAACTTACGCTTTATTAAAATTCATGGAAGACAATAATCTGACAATAACTGATTTATGATCATCTTTTGAGCATCTGTATTAGATATTTGTTTTGCCTTTTACAACAATTTCACCATGCTAGAGAGCAATTGTTTCATTGTTTATAGAAAATGTAATAACAGGTTCTTTGATCTTGCATTGCAAAAAAGTTAATCATCTAACACAAAAATAACAACTTATTGAGTTACCTGTAGAAACTTAACTATGCATTCAAACCTGCTAATAAGCACTGTCGAAACGTTGACACAAATACGTTAAAATTTGTGTTATATTTTTCACTGATCCTCACAAACCCTTCACTGAAAAATATGCATTCAATGTGACTAAAAACTTAGAACTGTCACAAACATGTGTCCCAACACTACTAGAAAACTGTTTTGTAATTGGATACTTTAAATGTGAAAAATTCAAAATTGGACAAATGTTTTGATTAAATAATATCATTATCATTAATATAATTATGATATCATTATCAACCTTGTACACTTTTATTTAATGAACAGAATCACAAGCAAATATCATTATGTTGAATGTTACTAGGCTTAAATGGTTTGAAATTTTAAGAAGCATAGGCTATCTTTCTCTTCTTCAACATCCTGACCTTACCTGCTGATAATAATGTGAACAATATTATTATTTATTCCGGCTGTACAATGTTTACACATTTTCTGGAACCAAAGATTACAGAAGTGATTGAATTCTCAGCTTCCACTGCTGCTTGTCCATCCAAAGATCTTCATAAATTTCTCTTTCCCTCAATATAGTCTGAATTTCTTCTATCCAGGTGATTGGTGGTCTTCCTCTTTTCCTTCTTCCTGGTGGGATGCACTCCATAACTCTCCTTGTCAATCTTTCCTGTGTCATTCTTTTTATGTGTCCATACCATTGTAATTTTTTTGTTTGGATAAAATCAACAATTTAATTTTTCAAATTCATTCTATCCTTAATGACTTCATTTCTAATTTTCTCATGTCTGGATACTCTTGGAGAATGTCTCCAAAAGTCCGTATCTGCTGTCATTAATTTTGTTCTTGTGTGTTTATTAGTAGTCAAAACGTCTGAGCCATAAGTCATGATACTTCTAACAATTTAAATTTTTTGGTTTTAAATATTTTGGTTTTAGTTTCTGCTGTAATTTGCTTATCCTGCAGGATTCCATTTAATGTAGATATAACCATCTTTTTCAAATTAATTCTGGATTATATTTCTTTGTCTTACTTTCCACTGGCCATAATTTTCACCCCTAAATACTTGTATTTCTCTGTATATGAAATCTTCCCCATGTCTTCCTCCAATATCAAGTCTTGATGAAGGTCACCTATTGCCATGTATTTTGTTTTATTCATTTTACCTTTAGTCCCCATTTCTGATATTCCTGTATCAATTTTCTAGTCATGTACTCTATGCCTTCAAAATTTTGAGCCAAAAGTAATAAGTATTAGAACAGTATTAAAATGCACGGATACTAGAATACACGGTAGGGGTCACGCGCAGGTGGGCTGTGAGCGGTGACGTCACCGCGTACCCACTCGCCTCGCCCCACCGCATAGAATCTTATAGGCACACCGCGCGCACATGTTTAACTCATTCACGTTTGTGAATATAATCGAGATTTTTCATGTTTTAGTGTATTATTATTATTACTAAGTTATTTATTAGTTAAATAAACAAATATATTTTTTCTATGGTCAGTGAAATGCTAGTATAAAGCCTCCGAAGGACGTCAACTTCTTTCACCATCTCGGAGGGCACTACTTTTTTTTTGCTGGCGGAAGAGGCTCGCACAGGCTTAGACCACATAGACCTGTGGTACGGAGAAACCCCTAATAATGTCATTTTAAACTCTTTAAACCAGTAAATTTTAATTTATCTTTACAAATTGTACATATCAATTATATTTATATACATAATATAAATCAACTTTTCTACTTTCACACCAAAGCCTTTAACTGTATTAGGCTAACGTGTTTCCTTTTCTTTATTCTGGAAAGTTATGTTGCAACTTTTTTCATTTTCTTCACTATTTGTCTTTGTTCGCCCTCAGTTCGCTTATTACCTTTGCATTTTTTTTTTCTTGTTGATAGCTTTCATTCTGATGAAAGTGCGGGTCCTTACAAAACACATCACAGCAAAGTCCTCTATTCCTGGATATTTTGCGTTTATAACGTCCTTTAATCTTACAAAAACTTTTGGGTTACCATCAATGGAATTGCCGTGGAATCGTTGAAATCATTTTGATCTTTTCTTTCTTCTCATTTCCTTTTGGTATGTGTTTTATTACTCTCATTGTGAGAACGAGGTCATACAGCTTGTCTAACGCGCCATCTTGTTCTGGTAAACAATTTCCGTATGCACTTTTTAATTTATATCCATCAACAGGAGCTCTGGAGTTCAGCACATCAAATCCATTGTTTATGACCTTTACAGCCTCACCAACATAACTGAACTCAGGAAGGTTATGACAAATGGCTTGTCCTACAGTAAGAGAAAACAGCTCAGCTGCTTTCCTTACATTTTGCCTTTCCGTACCAGCAACAAGCAAATGGTTCATGGTTAGTTTATGAGCGTATTGTAAATCTACGCCGGTGTCTTGAAGTTCAACTAACTTAATGAACGCTTCTTTTGTGAGCAAACTACCAGATTTAAGTCGATAACCATCGTCAAGCAGATGATTCCTTAACAGTTTTAAGGCATGAGGCACATCACAAAAAACCCATACTTTTCTGTTTTGATTTGATGGATTTTCGAATCCTGAGTCATCAAATGTAACCTTTAGATTCCCTATAAGTTTTCTGTTTGATGGCCCCATATCACACACAATTGCTCTCACTTTAAATTCAACATTTTCTATGACTTTAATCATTTCAGTCAACAAGTCCTTAGAAACGGCCGTGTCAAAGTTATAATAAATGGGCTGCATCCATTTTCCTACTAAACTTCTGATGACCGCAACCTGAGCATTGTTGTGGGGTCCTCTGATAATCTCCTCTACTTGGTCAAAACATAAGTCACTGTTAACTTTCATTTCATCAAAGCTAAGAAGTACCGTCTTTTTCAAATGTAGTTAGTAGCTTTGATTGGGTTTTCATGACAGTAAGGCTTAAATCAATAAAACCTGGTGGAACGCTAAACTGCCTGAGTCTTCTTTTAATAGTGACTTCACTAGGAAGAGGATATTTCAATACATCCCTGACAAAAGATAACGCTTTATAAGATATACAACGTAAAGTCGCAGCCTTTGCAATATCTTCAGATGACCAATTAGTGCACCGTCCTTTCATAACCACTTGTTGTTGACAGTCAGAAAAAGAACCCTCAACCACTTTTAGCGAATGTTTTGTTTTAAGCAACTCATCATTACACCGAGAGAGACGATCCTGTAAATTTGTATTCTTTTGCCTAAGTTCTTTTATTTCTTTCTCCATAATTTCTAATTTTTGACATAAGCCCACAGTGTCGCATTTACAGCATTGTTTGTTTTCATAGTTGATGTTTTCTCTACTAGTAGTTTCTTCATTAGTTGGTAATATATTTACCTGTAAAATCTCTTCTACTTCTTTACGGTAACTTCGTTTTTGTGCCCGAATTTCTCTCTCATTATTAGGCTCATTACTACCCCGTAAATCAACACTGGAGGATGGGAGATGTAAATTTGGAACAGCATCAGGCTTCAACTTGCGTTTCGGAGGAAGATTCAACAGTTCACTTTTCAAATCCCTTTCATAATCAGAATCAGCAAAATGTATTGAGCACACACGAGCATTATCAACTGAAAACGAATCGGCACGTTTACAAGCATTTATCCATTTTTGTTTCGTCTCATTGTTCTTAGGAAATGTATGAAAATTAATTCCTAACTTACTTCCTTGTCTGCCGTGGTTAGTACAACTCGCGATCGCACAACAAACCATTATTTTTTACTCAAAACAACTTCAAACTTACTCTCAAAACCCCTCAATACACTGATAACTGCAGCGTAACTCTGCACTTAATCGTCAATCACCGATAAGAATTTACACTCACGTAAACAACGTTGTATTCACTCATAAACGCAGTAACAACACAATAGGTTATGGCAGTGGAGCGGTGGCTGGGTTCGCGGTGACGTCAGCGGCGCGGCTTGCTACTGCGCACACACCCCGTGACCCCTACCGTGTATTCTAGTATCCGTGTTAAAATGTATTTAAGTAGTAAAATGTGAACAGTATTAGATTGTTATTTATCTGTTTATAACAAATACAATGATGGCAAAGGATGGGTATTAAAAATTAGGAAAACTGTTTACTTAAATATTTATAAATCTATCAATATCAATAATAAATATTTTACTCCTGTTACTGTCATTAGAATAGACTAAAATTAGTTTTAGTAGAAGAGGAGAACATGCAAAAGTTACCTAAAATTAGTTTTAGTAGAGAGAAGAACATGCAAAAGTTACCTGTAATCTGTTGTATGCGAGGCTCCAATCACATCACTGAACCGTGTCAGCCAGCTGTTACTGGGAAAGTCTTTGGGGTGTGTATGTCTTGACCACATGCCTTCAAATGCCACCTGGTAATCCATAAACAAAGTATATCTGAAGCTGAATATTTGTATCAGACATTCTGGCATAATCTTGAGAAAGAAAGGAAGGTGTTTAAATTTGTTTCTTGATTGTACAAAATAATTTACCCCCTGACTATTACATTATTTAAAGGCTAGATAAGTTCTCTTACTTGGGAGTGAGTCTCCCCCCCCCTTTGCAATATAAAAATATTTACTTGGCAGGAATTTAAATAGAATTGTATTGTATATAGATGATGTACTTTATTATCTATTACTAAAAATTTATGCTAATGTACAAATTGCCTAAACAGGACCTACCTACACAATCAACCAGTTGAGTAGTAAGAAAATCAAGTACTTAGGATATAAAAAGCAATTATTACTAGAAAAAAGTGAGAACTGGAATTGAATTAACAACAAGTACATTTATAAAATGAAAGACTATTCTGTATCGAAGATCCAAGTTTTGAAATAAAATATAGCTTATGAGATGCTATGATATATATGAGCTGAAATATTGTGTCAGCTATGAATACATTGAAGAATATTGAGAGTATCATAGATGAAGAAAATTATGAACAAGGAAGTGCAAACAAGAATGAAAAATAGGAAAGGAAGTTAAAACAACAATTAAAAAGGGGAAACTTCACTATCTAGGCCATACGTAGGGGGACCCAAAAGTAACGAGAATTTTTCTCTGGCAGTTGGTAGAACGCTAGTTCCGACTTCTCCCGCTAGGTACCTTCACTAGACACCATTTTGTATCAGTTGCCCTAGCGGCATTGTTGTGGAAACATTAGCGCGGTCAGTGTGACTATTTTTTGTAAGCGCTGTTTCACGTTTTCGACGATTTTTAAATTAATTTAATGGCAGACATTAAATACCAACGTGCTAACATCAGGTTCTGTTTCCTGTTAGAGAAATCAGCAGCAGAAACTGTCGCAATGCTTCGGACGGTTTATGGGGAGGAAGCTTTGAGCCGACAAGAAAGCACACGCGGAACGAATTTTGCTGCAACACGTTTCATGTTCAGATCTTCAGTCAAAATTCGTTGGCATGAACTCCAGGATATTCCAGTCATTTCCTTCAATTCATCGATTGTTCTTCGACGATCAAACATGATCGCAACATGGATTTTTTTAATGTTTTCGTCCGTTTTGGAAGTCGAGGAACGTCCAGGTCGTGGTTCGTCTTCAATTGACATTTGACCACTTTTAAAACGAGAAAACCACTCGTAAATTCTTGCCTGGCTCAAAGCTTCCTCCCCATAAACCGTCCGAAGCATTGCGACAGTTTCTGCTGCTGATTTCCCTAACAGGAAACAGAACCTGATGTTAGCACGTTGGTATTTAATGTCTGCCATTAAATTAATTTAAAAATCGCCGAAAACGTGAAACAGCGCTTACAGAAAATAGTCACACTGACCGCGCTAATGTTTCCACAACAATGCCGCTAGGGCAACTGATACAAAATGGTGTCTAGTGAAGGCACCTAGCGGGAGAAGTCGGAACTAGCGTTCTACCAACTGCCAGAGAAAAATTCTCGTTACTTTTGGGTCCCCCCTCGTATACTAGATAGAAAAATGCCACCAGCTCCTAGTCATCTTGCAAGGAAAACTTATGAAAATAATGTTGTCAATATGTATGTCAGGTTTTCAGTAAACAGTGAACAAACATTGAAAACTGAACAAAAATGTTAACCATGAACTACAGAAATTATATGGTGGGGTAGAAAAAATGTATCAGGTAACAACAGAAATAAAAGGAAATAGGAAAAAGTGATAAAAATGAAATTTTAAAAATTGGTACAAAAAACAATGTGAACATGAACTGTGCAAGGAGATTGATTTGACTAATGTTGTTAAAACATTTCTGAAATAAATGTGTGAAAACTGCCCTTTTAGTAAACTACAGTTTGGAACTAATGCTCAAAGATGACTATTTAGAAAACTATTATATTTCTGAAAATGTATCCAACACTTGTACAAGAACAACTGGCACATATGTCATCTAAGTATCTAAGTAATAAGTTTTGAAAAATGTTGCAATTTATTGTCAGTTTTACTGTTCATGTGTGCACCAGTTTTTAATTAAAATGGTATTTAATAGGATGGCATTGTAGAGATATGAAAAAGTATATTCAGAGAAATTTACAAACACTATTTTGACGTGGAGCACTAGTGTTTTAGATAAAAATTTTTAAAAATGTTTACCTTATTGGCTGAGTTAGCTTTTGCTCATTGAGAGCTTCATCACCAGTAGGAGCGCTGTCCATTCTGTATTGGTGACGGTGCCATTGTTTGAAAGATTGTTGTTTGGTGTGTGTGTGTGTGTGTGTGTGTGTGTGTGTGTGTGTGTGTGTGTGTGTGTGTGTGTGTGTGTGTGTGTGTGTGTGTGTGTGTGTGTGTGTGTGTGTGTGTGTGATATGTTCAAATAGTGTATGTGATTTAAATTGGGTCTGCTAATTTCAAAAGTTGTTTCCATGCATTGTATGCGTTTGTACATTCCCTGCTGTTTGGCAGTGGGTAGTTTTTGGCTTTTCATGCGCCAGTTTTCAAACAATGGTGCCATCTTCAGAAACAGAACAGACAGCGCTCTTAGCAGCAGGTTGTGATAAAGCTTGCAATGAGGAAGAGCTAGCCCAGGCAGTAAAGCAAAATTGTTTTAAATTTTTATCTAAAACACTAATTCTCCATGTCAAAATAGATTTTCAATCTTCTATTGTAGTGTATTTATTGTTAATAGGCTAAAGATACCATACATATGATTTATAATAAAGTTTTAAACTACTCACATTCTTATTTTCTCTTTACTAACACTTTACTAACACTTTACAGTCTTATTTTCTATCGATTTCGGTCATAGACCATCGTCAGGATATATATACACTATACACTCGCGGTCACGATATTGCGAAACAGTTATTATTTACAGAAAAAAACGGATAATAAAACTGATTGATGATCGTGAAACGTACGTTTGTGTCCAAAGTTTCTCAAAAACTGATCTTTGTTGTGGAGTGTTTATGTCTACATTCAGGTCTATATATTACATCAGCTGATTATCTTGATTTTCATTTTGCCACAATATCTAAAAAATGTGAGATTATTGAAGGCCGTCATGATGTTCAATAGAGATTTTCGTGACCCTCTTCTTTTACATGTTTGTATATTCGGTATTGTTTATGTGTGTGTGTGTGTGTATACAACAGTACAAATATGTTGAGTACTGTGCATTGCACAAAGTAACTTAAATAAGTGATTATAAGAAATAAATAATGCATTTTGGTAATTATAATAATTCAGCCTGCAATATAAATTGTAAAAGAAACGCCTAACTGGCATGTTGGGACAGGTGATTAATGCCAGCTACTCTTTGTATGTGTGTACACACATAAAGTGTGTGTGTGTGTGTGTGTGTGTGTGTGTGTGTGTGTGTGTGTGTGTGTGTGTGTGTGTGTGTGTGTGTGCACGACTTGTTCATTCATGAAAAGCGCCACCCTTTCAGTAACGATATAAATTATGTGCGTTTATTTAATTATAATGCCTGTGTGCATAGTAGCGAAAAACTGAAGACACCAAAATGTGTATTTAAATAACACGAACAAGTGTATAAAAAATAGTGCAAAACGAATAAAAAGTGTAATGATAGGCAGTTAAAAATCAATAGTAATTATTTAAGTAAAATAAAGAAAAACGGTTTGTGCATGAGGAACAGCTATAAATTACCAACCGAGTGAATATCGAGTAATGTGCCAAAGACTTCGCAATTCGCGAAGACGAGCAAATTAAGTGTAACAAGAAAGCGTGGGTTAGAGTGACGCTCTTGACAATCTCAGACATGCAGAATATTGTCGAGACATGAGTTTGGTGCCCTGTGTATAAATACAGGGGACGCGCAAACATCATTCTCTTACTTGTTCAACAACCGAAGCAGCCGGAGGCTCTGCCAGACGACAACTCTTCCGTGTTCGACCACTGATGCAGCAGGAGGCTCTACTGGACGACAACTCGTTTCTCGTTAAATCATCAGAACAGCTGGAGGCTATGTCCAACAACTAGAACTTCTATATTTGATCTATTACCATGGCAGCCATCGAATCTACGAAGAAACAACAACGACAGTAGACCAATCACAAACAGAATCCAGAGACTTCAAGACTGAACATTCGTTCGAGTGAGCAGTTGGGACCGGAGGCCATGACCAGGAACGAAGGTGTACCAGAGTACGAGAATCCAGTAATCCAGAGTACGAGGTTCCAGTAGACGAAGGACTACAAGATTCAAGGACTACAATATTCCAGGACTACAAGACTCCAGGACTACCAGACTCCAGGACTTCCAGAACGATAGGAGCATCCGTATCTAGGACTGAAGAGGACACGCTTCAGATGTACCACACAAATAACAAGGTGACAAATAACCATGCATTAATAAGAAACCGAGACCTAATCAAAAGACTTTAAATATCATAGAAAAAGAATAGACAATTCAAGTCCAATATTGAAACGTATCGCATAACGTTACAATTCGGGAACCTGGTTAATTGGCTCAGGTCAAGTAAACAGGCTGCCATAATCTTTACAAAATCAAAAATACCTAATAAGTACACAAAGGTTAAATAGGCTCCCGTGAATTGAGGAGTATTGACAAGGGATTTGGTAGATATATTCACTCACCTTTTTGATAACCATAACATCTCTTTATTATATTTTCTTGAATAATACTTTAAATATGATTGTTATTTTGTTTGATTACATTAAACAAATAAATTACTCAAAAGTTGTGCATCAAATGCTCTTACGTCTTTTAACATGTTACTCTAGTGATCAAAATAAAATTATATGTTTATTAACTACATCAAATACCTCGGATCCGGGTTTTAACTTAAGAATGCTCTACAATAAGTCAACATTATGCAAACTATTTGAACACTAGTTTGCTCAAATTTCGAATTACCTTTTACCTTTAACTATTATCAGATTACTATTTCATGATTGTAATTACAGACACTACTATGTTAACATTTACATTATTAGAATAAGTCTTTGCAAAAATATACTGCTTTTGTTGCCATTGTTAAAAATATAATGGTTTGGTTTCACCTTGATACAATGTGATCAGCGGCGGGTTCTCTTGTTTTTACTCTACAGTTGCGTTTCCTAGACGTTCTACGATGTCGTTCGGGTGTCTCCACTTATTTCGTAGATTCTTAGTTGCGAACATGACGAAAGGATGCTGATACCTGAAGCTCGTGAATTTGTCGTTGTTGCTTCACTCCTGATCTACGGTGTTCACTCTTTTACACTTTACATTTTGCTTTTAACTGCACTAATGTTACTCTATAATGTTTGGATAGAACGTACCTTACAACTTAAACATTTCGTTTCCTTTTTTAAAAGATGTGTCGGCTAAGTTAGTTACTTTTAGTTATTTCACTACAGTTCAACTACATAACTCGTTTTACTTTCACCACATTTCAATTACTTGTGGAGTCTGTCACCATGAAATATTACGTTCAGTTACATCGCCAGTAATTTTTTTATATTTACACTTTATTTTACGACACATGGTAAAGCTGTTACCTTGTCGCTGATTCTCGCTCGACTGGGGTTGGTTTTGCGGCAGTTAGTAGGGAGAGGGATTTGTTCGCGTGGAGAGAGAAAAATAGTTCGTACTTTTTTATTATTATTATTATCATACTAAATAACTACTATTAATAATACTACATTTTCTTTATTGAGTTAGGTATTTTTTATTATTATTATTACGTCTTCTTATTTAATTATCATAATTATTAATTTTCGCTTCAATACAGAGTAATTTTCATGTCCGTACTAGATTTTTACAAGTTGATACAGGCATATAAGTACACAGGGAAGGGTTAAATATTAAGGGGTGTTATCGCAATTTTATTATAGAATTCTTTTAGGTTTTAAAACTATTTATTTTGGGTATTAAGGCGGGGTTACATTATCATTTTCATTAGGGGTTTATGTTCTGTTTTAATGTGAGATTTTAAATTATTTTAAATTTCTTTTATTTCATTTTTTTTTTCTCTTTTAAAATCGTCACATACTCCTCCTCTTAAGCCTCAGACTCCGGTTTATTTGTTTAGGAATGTACCGGGGGTATGTTTGTTGATTTCTGTGTTAAAATTTAAATTAGTACACGATTTGTTTTCTCTATATCTCTTTAAATAATCTTGTTCATTTAAATGTTCACATTCGTGAAATTCCCTTTATCTCACTTCTTACCATGCTAATTTATATTTTAATTCTTAATACTAATTTCCCTAATTATCCGTAACTCACAATATCGTGGCCCGACTGATTACATTTTGCATACTCTAACTCTAGTAGTTAGTTTTCTGCACTTTCTTTAACTCTTGTAAAGAACTTTCTTTAACCCTTGTAAAGAATTTTTCAGTGCGGCGCCGTTGTGACTTGTTACGTTACCTATATATAATTCTTAATTCTACTACAGAAATCTAAAGTTGATCCCATACTCAACCTTAGATTCATTCTTATCCTAATTTCTTATGCTACTGAGAGAATCGGAATTTCACGAAGATAATAATTTTTGTTTTTAAATGATCAGCTGTAATACATAAACAAAAGGGGGCAAACACTTTACTTTCAA
This sequence comes from Magicicada septendecula, assembly GCA_034769895.1. Lineage (NCBI taxonomy): Eukaryota > Metazoa > Arthropoda > Insecta > Hemiptera > Cicadidae > Magicicada > Magicicada septendecula. The sequence continues at coordinate 500,715,240 of CM068370.1, forward strand.
TGTGGGTCAAACTAGTTTTCTTCAAACAATGGCATTGTTTACGCGTCCGAAGGGGGAATTTAGTCAACTCGAGGGTGTATATATCTATTGTTCCATTTAACAATAGCTGGCGGCTAGAGAATTATTTTCAAGCAGGACACAACTTATTTATTATTATTCATACATATTATTCATTTCTTTTTACTTATTTCACTAATACACTTTTATAATTATAATTCTACTAACGTGTTATAATAATTTACGATCTTATTAAACCTTTTATTTTAAATTACTTATTATTTATTTTATTTCAAACACTTATATTTGGACACAAAATTCCATACTGAAATTTCTCTCTCTCAGATTATTTCTATTCATCAATTGATTATCTTACACTTATGTCACATCTTTAATTCGTTTTCTCAATGTTTAACATAGTTAACGTTAATTCATTTAAACACATACACATATATCTTATTTCATGTTAAGATTCCATATGCAATCTTATCTTAATTAATCAACATAACTTATCTCACAACAATTAAATTCTCAATATTGACATATATAATTAATCAAAACAAAACGATAATACCATTTTAGTAGAGAGAAATTTCATACGAAGAGTACATTATGTTTACATTCACACAACAGATCAGCTGGTTGGGGGAGGTCTATTGTGTGCGTTACGGTGGCTCACCGCCCACCTAGGCAAGGCTTTACAACAAAGAAGGGTGATTTCTGACAATTTGGAACACGTTTCACTTCCTGCACAGGATTGTCTGTTTAGTCAACCAGGGAATGTCATTCAAACAACGTACTTGTATGCGAGGGGAGAGGGTACTTTTCTCGAGCTGTTTCGTGTCAAGAAACAAACATGAACTAGCCTGTAACTACCGTCAGGTTGAAAATTGAATATTTTTACAAGCGGGGACTTGCTTATTATGTCGATTTCCTAACACTACTATTATTACTTTATTAATAAAACTCTATTTATTTATTCACAAATCCAGAGTGATTTTAGCAAGTTATTGTTAATTAGCCCAGGGTACACAATTATTATTTAACAACACAAGTCATAAAAGTGCGCATCTTATTTATAAAATTATTTACTTGTTTTTTTTTGCTTTAAACGATGTCTGAAATCTTTTGTTACTGGGGAAGGGGTCACACATTTTGTAATACAATAGAGTGAGGTGATGTATGGTCTAACTCGTGGTGACAGAGCGTAACAAAGGGATAGTTTGGTACAAGCGGGAACAGGTCATTTTCTTGTCTGAGATTGTCGTTAAACTGACAAGTTGGGGAATGCATTTTTAAACAGGTTTTACCCTAGGCTTACAATGTTTAAATAATTATTATATTATATTTAAATATCCGTACCTTATATATTATGGTTATTATATTATATTATATTATTACGCCACATAATGATTATAAAAACACACTATCCTAATTCTGAATTTACTTACTTCAATTCTTCCTTTTGCGTATTTTAAATTAACATTCATAGAGTGAATAATTCTACCACATATTAAATGACAAACACAGGGCATTTTATCCTGCTAATTATCATTTATTCATTAATTAAGCAGAGTGGCGCATTTGAAACGTATCGCATAACGTTACAATTCGGGAACCTGGTTAATTGGCTCAGGTCAAGTAAACAGGCTGCCATAATCTTTACAAAATCAAAAATACCTAATAAGTACACAAAGGTTAAATAGGCTCCCGTGAATTGAGGAGTATTGACAAGGGATTTGGTAGATATATTCACTCACCTTTTTGATAACCATAACATCTCTTTATTGTATTTTCTTGAATAATACTTTAAATATGATTGTTATTTTGTTTGATTACATTAAACAAATAAATTACTCAAAAGTTGTGCATCAAATGCTCTTACGTCTTTTAACATGTTACTCTAGTGATCAAAATAAAATTATATGTTTATTAACTACATCAAATACCTCGGATCCGGGTTTTAACTTAAGAATGCTCTACAATAAGTCAACATTATGCAAACTATTTGAATACTAGTTTGCTCAAATTTCGAATTACCTTTTACCTTTAACTATTATCAGATTACTATTTCATGATTGTAATTACAGACACTACTATGTTAACATTTACATTATTAGAATAAGTCTTTGCAAAAATATACTGCTTTTGTTGCCATTGTTAAAAATATAATGGTTTGGTTTCACCTTGATACAATGTGATCAGCGGCGGGTTCTCTTGTTGTTACTCTACAGTTGCGTTTCCTAGACGTTCTACGATGTCGTTCGGGTGTCTCCACTTATTCGTAGATTCTTAGTTGCGAACATGACGAAAGGATGCTGATACCTGAAGCTCGTGAATTTGTCGTTGTTGCTTCACTCCTGATCTACGGTGTTCACTCTTTTACACTTTACATTTTGCTTTTAACTGCACTAATGTTACTCTATAATGTTTGGATAGAACGTACCTTACAACTTAAACATTTCGTTTCCTTTTTTAAAAGATGTGTCGGCTAAGTTAGTTACTTTTAGTTATTTCACTACAGTTCAACTACATAACTCGTTTTACTTTCACCACATTTCAATTACTTGTGGAGTCTGTCACCATGAAATATTACGTTCAGTTACATCGCCAGTAATTTTTTTATATTTACACTTTATTTTACGACACATGGTAAAGCTGTTACCTTGTCGCTGATTCTCGCTCGACTGGGGTTGGTTTTGCGGCAGTTAGTAGGGAGAGGGATTTGTTCGCGTGGAGAGAGAAAAATAGTTCGTACTTTATTATTATTATTATCATACTAAATAACTACTATTAATAATACTACATTTTCTTTATTGAGTTAGATATTTTTTATTATTATTATTACGTCTTCTTATTTAATTATCATAATTATTAATTTTCGCTTCAATACAGAGTAATTTTCATGTCCGTACTAGATTTTTACAAGTTGATACAGGCATATAAGTACACAGGGAAGGGTTAAATATTAAGGGGTGTTATCGCAATTTTATTATAGAATTCTTTTAGGTTTTAAAACTATTTATTTTGGGTATTAAGGCGGGGTTACATTATCATTTTCATTAGGGGTTTATGTTCTGTTTTAATGTGAGATTTTAAATTATTTTAAATTTCTTTTATTTCATTTTTTTTTCTCTTTTAAAATCGTCACAATATAAGTCAAGAAATTGTATAGTTGTAAATGTGTTTTGGTACATTAAGTACGGTAATATGAAAGACTGTTTAACGATAAGAGTTAACAGTAACTGTAATTTAAAATCTATAATTGTTAGTAGTAAATGACAACCTCGTTAGAGAAATTAATAGAAAGCAAGGCATATGCAGTAAGAAAGAGAAATTAGTAATAACAAGAAAAAATTCAAGTACCGTCTGCCTAGTGGCAAAAGCTAAAGAGCATGATAATGTCTTTCGGCCGCCAGCTAAACGCAACATTTGCAGAAAGGAAACAATCAGTCAGTCAGTAACCATAATAATGTTGCGTTTAGCTGGCGGCCGAAAGACATTATCATGCTCTTTAGCTTTTGCCACTAGGCAGACGGTACTTGAATTTTCTTATTCAATCTACAACGTTTTACTCGTTCGTTGGCCTTCCTTCGCTTGTCTGCCAGTTTTATGTTGTAGAATGAATCGATTTTCTCCTGCTCAGTCATCGTCGACGCGAACGGTGTATTTATTAAGTACTCGTTCAATTCTTCGTGCATCAAGTCATCTTGTATCTTATTCAATCTACAACGTTTTACTCGTTCGTTGGTTTTCCTTCGCTTCTCTGATAGTTTCATGTTGTAGAATGCATCGATTTTCTCCTGCTCAGTCATCATCGACGCGAACGGTGTATTTATTAAGTACTCGTTCAATTCTTCGCTCAACAAGTCATCTTGTTTTCGTTTTTGTTGCGATGGGGCCGCTGGTATTGAAGCTTCACCGCCGACAGCAACCGCTCGTTGCTGTTCCTTCTCGAGCTTCTTTCGTTCCCGATACTTTCTTGCTCGCTCGGCATTTTGTCGTTTCTTGATCTGAGCCTTCTCGTCGCTGCTATCCATTGTCGAACGCTGTTTTAATCAGTCGCCACGTTATGGTTACTATATACCAGCAGCAGTGTATTTCACCACAACACAAAACAAACCTTTATTTACAACAATCCCAATGACATTATGTATCTGTGTTATACTTCACATTTCTGCGGTGAGTAATTAAATATAAAGAACAGTAGATTTGCATTTACGATGACAAATATTTTAATGAATAGATCGTTAGCTGAATCACATACGAAGACAACCATTAACTAGAGACAATAACCCCAATAACCTATCTACAGCTATGCAGTGTTGTTTGCTTGTTAGGTCTTTAATCTGCGACGACGTTAGCATGTTAGCGGTCGCGGTTTTAGTTAACGATTCCCGGCTGGTAAATTGTGCTAACACTTGATTTTAAACTTTCAGGACGCTTTATAAATCTGGTTTAATTGTTTGCAGTGATATTATTTTTAACACATTATATATATTGCGACGTATCAAAACAAACGTTTATTTACAACAATCCCAATGACGTCACGCAAGAATGACGTCATGCAGCGTGATGCGTTACAGTTTACAGCGTTACAGAAATTTTCAAATGATGGCCAGCCAAAAGACATTATCATGTCAAAAAGAGTTAGATAATTGAAAGATTAGATAATCTATAATATAATTGAGCTAGCTGAGAGCAGTATAAAAAAATTATAACAGTGTATTAGAATATAAGATTATATAATATGTTTGTGTGTAAAATAAGACTACGAATTATACGTAGTAAGTACGTAAAGATAATAATCATTTGGAATCGTAAAATAAATAAGAAATTAATTTGTAATATGAGATTACAAATTACACGTAATAATTAGGTGAAAATAATAATGAGTTTTAAACCGCAAAACAAATAAGAAATTGCTAATAAAAATTGAAATGATTTGTAACCCAAGCGAATAGTGTTATTATTATTATGATTAAACCCTTCATTCTTGCACACACACGAATTTAATGTGTTGTAATGTTACATAAAGATTTCAACTTACACTTGGTTACTAGCGATAAATATTAATTAAAATTTTGTGATTATTAGGCAATTAACATATTCATTCAAATACTACTTACTACCTGTAATTTCTGTTGGGCGCCAGAGACAATAATCTCAGGGTTATTGTTAAATAACAACTCTTCGTTCAGATTCTAAATAACATAGCGTTGTATTTATCAAATTTACGTACATTTAGTTAATTTCAATACATAAACCTCATTATTAATATCACTTGTTCAACTTTAATTACTTATCAAACCTATACATATCTTTATCATCCCTTAATCTTCCAATACAGGTTATTAAACAAGTCGCTTAATCATTTATAACGTTACGATATTTCTTCTTTACAATATGAGTTTCAATTGCTCTATTCATAAATTACCTTGACTAAACAAGCATGACTTATTACCTAACACATTACACATATTAAATTATCATCCAATTCTATGTTATATAATATAAATGGGATTAACTTGTGGTAGACAACTACAGCTACATAAAGATTATTTGATATACGCAATATAAATTGATACTGTTACTTGGAAAAGGCAATCCATTTTACTGCTTGGCTCGTTCAACTTTACACAACACATCTCACTATCACTTAACTCTATTGCTCTGCTTTTAGAATTTCACACGATCGCGATAATTACTTGGCGTCGCACACTTCGATATTTAGACTTTAACTATTACTTTCGCGCACATATCAATGAATACTTCTTCGCATTTCTGCCCGCGCACCAATTCAAATTATACTGACTAATTGTTCACACCTTTACATCTCCGAGTTCTTAAATATCGACTGATTGATTTAGTTCATCACTAACTGATGTAAATACTATGACTGTTTTTGACTGACGTAACTTGAATACTCTGACTGATTTACGACTGCTATGACTGACTGACTGCTATGACTCTCTTTCAGTTTCTCTGCGAATCACTTTTATAGTTTCTTCAAAACTTCCCTCTCTGCTGTCACTACTGCAACCACCCCCATTGGCCATATTTTGAATGTGTCGCCGGTAAATTTGAAAATACCCAGTCAAAATTTGCAAATTCCTCGCGTGCAGAGATAACGCTATCTTCTATTGGCTACCATATTTGCGGCGCTGCACTTTCCCGCACAACCGTTAAGTCGTTAAAAAAGAAATCTACTTTCTAAAATCACACCCCGTTTCGGTATGTCAGCTATTGTATTTTGAAGGCTAACGCACCCACTTTCTAACGGTATCTCTCGTTTTTTGCCGGTTCGTGTAAACAAGGCATTTTATATTTTTGTGACATAGAAAGTTTGGATGTACAATCAGGCCCCGATTTCAGGCACCTTGCACCCTGGGCAAAGCATTCTTATAGCCGCCCCCTTTCATTTTTTTACTTTTCTCCCCCCCACCACCACACCACGTTATTGTTGAATGTGTAAATTTTGGTTTTTCCCCAAGTATAAACTATTAGTACCGATAGCATTTCAGTATTGCAAGTGATCTAATCACTACGTAGGCTACACAACAAAAATTAAAACATCATTTCTTGAAAATAAAAGTAATTATGTTTTGGCAAAAATCGCATGATTGCTATTGCAATTTTATTAGAAATATTTGTTCTAAAAATTCTAAACATATTTGTAATGTTTGGACCGATCGGTAATCGCGTGGTGCACCACGACAACAGTGATATTCATGTTTTTGAACATTAATTATTGACAATGAGTTTACATATGTGTGTTTTTATTTTTATTTTTATTGGATTTTAATATATGAAGACCTCTTTTCAAGCAAGTGTCTGAGGATGGGTCAGATGACCTGAAACGCGTCACGCTAATATTATTCTAAAGAATAAGTCACAAGACGGACCTAACAAAGGTAAGAAAATAAGAAAATATTTGTAATAGTATATAATATAAATATCACTATAATATTGACGACTCGGAACACTAAGTTTTTTATAAGTAAAAACGTAAAGTTTTACCTTACAGCCTAAACCGGCTTTCACCTATAGAAGGCTTCATATAGGTGAAAGCCGGTTTAGGCTGTAAGGTAAAACTTTACGTTTTTACTTATAAAAAACTTAGTGTTCCGAGTCGTCAATATTATAGTGATATTTAGTTAAGTAACGGACACGTCATGGACAACGAAATCCAAGTATATAATATAGTCAACCTTTGAAATTTGACAGAAATATTTAATATATTTGGCGTGCATTCGAACGTAGTTTCCTTCATTCCTAGAATTTTAACAATAACACTCAACTGTCTACTGTCTTATAGTCTTAACGCGTATTGTTTTTCATTCCTTGGCGCCCCCTTGGACCAGGCGCCCTGGGCATTTGCCCAGTCAGCCCATTTAAAGCTCGGGGCTTGTGTTGCCTGACGCCAACGTGTCGGCGCTCTCGGCCTCGCCTTACTCTTAACACCTGCTCATATAGCTAATACTCTGTACAAAATCTTATATGCTTCTCTATTACTAATATTACAATATTTATACTAACATTGATGATTTATATCGTGATATAATACTAATATTTACAATTTATTAAGGTGATTATTCGTAACTCGTAGCGTTACGTTACAAGATTAGTCACACATCAATAAATAAACACATTAAATTTGGTAGTGTTGTAATATATTAGAACTTATTACATCATTGCATGTTTTAAATACTGTTAAATGTTGTTGTATTGGACCATATTCACAAGACTGTTGTTTATGTGTTTGGTTACTGTTGAGTTCGGATTTGAATGCTGAGAATGTTTGGTGTGTTCAGTATACTGTGTTTAAACGATCTTGATGTGAAACCTATATATTTTTTGTTGCACCGCACATTGTATCTTGCGATAGAATTTAAGAATGTGAGTAATTTAAAACTTTATTATAAATCATATGTATGGCGTCTTTTGGCTATGAACAATGTATACACTACAATAGAAGATTGAGATTACAGGTACCGTTAGTACGCAATAAGTGTGTGTATATTATAATACATCACTAACTGAAATAGTGTTTGTAAATTGTTAATGATACACAAGTCATGGACAACAAAATTCAAGAATTCTATATTCAGAGAGAAGTCAAGTAAAGCTGCATATGGGCAGTAAGCTTTACCCTAGCAGTGTTTGGGGTATCATGTATACCTCACCAGCTGTTACCCGCGGCTTCCCAGGCGAATATTTGACTTTTAATAAGTATTTTAATATAATTTTTATTGTCTAGGCCTATGTCTATATGGCGTTCTGTCGGCTCGTGTAACAATTTTGTACTCATTAGTCAAATTCTCTCCAAAGCTGTTTTCAACACTTGTACTAAATTATTATGTTGGTGCGACAGCCTTTGGAGATTTAAAAGTAGGCTACCCGTTTATAAAGCCTTTGGAGAGATTTATAAAGTACTCGGAAACACAGAAACGTTAGGTTCTTTATTTTAAGTGTTACTGTGATATAAGCATTGTACATCATATTAAACGTTATGTTTTCCTCAACCATGGCTTTTATTTATTTCAGGCAAAAACCAAAAACCGTTGTCACCTAACCTCACAGATGAAAACAATACGTATTTTCGTTTTGCATAAAGAAATAGGACAATTTACAATTAGTACACTTTTTCTTTTCCACATCGTAATATATCGGTACAATCGCATGTTATATAAAACATTGAAAATGTACTGCAGGAACGGATGAAAGTACAGTTCCGATGCAGCTAAATAGCTTTTGTTTATTTACTTGTTACTATGGTAATTAATTCTGGTCTCTATGGTTGTTGACATCTTTATACGCGTCAACAAAAAGGTATAATTAAAAGGGCCTAAATCGTGTGAACGGAGCAGAATATTAAATTTCAAGTTAGACAGTATTTTTCGCCGTGTGCCAAAGGTTACCTGTGCAAAATTTGGTGGCAGTTGGTGTAGCGGTGTAGATTTGTATTCAGTACAAAGCAACAAATCCTCAGATTTTGAGTTATATATAACCAATGTAAATAAATGCAAGATTATTTGTCTGAGCCGTCGTTCTATACTATTTTCCGTTAGATGTGACATATTTTCTGTGTGTTGTAGTAAAATTAGAGGAGAAGCGATGGTAACAATGAAATGCTTACCTCATACTTTGCCTCGTTACAGGCACAACATTCCTTTAACGCTTCCGGTTGCATGTCAAGATTTTCCTGGACATCTTCACATAGAGTTTTCGTTAGTGGTCCGTCGTCTTGAAACCAAACGTCTCTGTGCTCCACCACCGTGGCTCTGCAAACATACGTACAGAGTAACTCAGGTTGTACCATTTAGAAAGAAAACTGTGTACTTGGAATCAGTGGCGGCTGAAATACAAAATATGTACAATGAAACAATACAAACTAAACTACAAAATATATTCGAAAACATTAAGCATCTAAAAGTATCCTAAATTTCAACGGAAAGCGTATTAGATCCTACGCGGTAATGTTCGCGTACAATTCAAATGTGGCGCGTAGGCTGGTGGTTGTAGGCCGTTTGCAACTTCAACAGAGTATGGCAGAGCTTAGTACACAAACATATGAGAGTATTTGCGTTACTCTTTACAACTGCGCTATGTTCCCAATGTCAGCTATGCGGTTGCAAAGTTTCTGCAACGCTCCACTAGTAGCCCTGTAGCGCAAATTTGTGTCATGAAATCAGCACAGCCTTCTTGATTTATAAGTTGTCAGATTTAGTGTTTATGTTGGCTCAAGGTAAACGTTATCCGTTGTTTGAGGTTATAAAATTATAGTAATAATTATGTATAACTGTGATTATGATAGTTTTATGTCTTTTAACTCCTCTCCCATCCACTCCACCAACTACTGCAACCACCAAAATTTGGAACCACCAGCCGCCACTGCTTGGAATAAGGAAGAACTCTGTGGTGTTTAAATACAGTGGAACCTCGATAAAACGAATCACAAGGGGATTATAAAAAAATTCGTGTTATCGAGGGATTCGTCAAAGCGAGGTTCGTATTATCAAGGTTAAGATAACAAAAGTTCGTGTTATCAAGGTTCATCATCGTCTTGCTTCATAACACTCGGCTTACTGAGCTCGCTGTCGTGGATAATTCGTCTTATAGAGGTCAAATTCGGGCTATAGAGGTTTTGTTGATTAAAAAAATTCGTCTTATAAAGGTTAATTAGTACAGTATTTTGATTTCAAATCAACAAAAAATTGAGTTATCAAGGTTTTTAACTAAGGAATTTCGGGGTTATAGACTGACTTATTTTTAACAGAGTGTTATGGGAATTTCAAGAGGATTGAAAAAAATTCGTGTTACCAAGGAATTCATGTTATTGAGGTCGTGGTGTCGAGGTAATGAGATAAAAGTAGTGACACTGAATGTTTTTTCTGAAATGGTAAGAATGTCTGGCCAAAAATTCAACAGCTCGTACGAAAAACAGACAACCGCTTTATAACGTTAAACATTTTTTAACTTCTTAACTTTACCATATTTGACTGTGCGACTGTTTTTGTGTTTGATTTGTCTCATGTGACAAAAATAGACTTCAATAATATTGAGCAGCACTGTGCAATCTAATTTTGTATCATACTTCAAGACTATGGAACAGAAAAAACATTTAACATGTTAAAATATGGTTTCAGAGATGAGTGTTCAATATACGCTATAACACTACAGAGGAAGGAAGTATAACTCCATGGTAGCAGCATATTAGTCGAGTAACTATGGGGGGGGGGGGGGTTCTACATAGCTAATGAACATTTCAGTGAAATTCTATAATCACTTAATCTAGGACTATTTCTATTTATTGGGGTTCAGCAACATAAATTTATTTTTTATTTATTTTAATTAAAAATATCGGTATGGAGAACCATACATGACTTCCATATTCTAAGATTTATATTTAAAATCATTTTCAGCCAAACAGCCAGGCTGTGTCTTACCTGCCTTTTTATTGCTGTATTAAATGAAAAATATTATATTACATTAAAATGAAAAAATTATAATTTTATTGCCTGGCAACAAAATTATTTTATTTTTAACAATTACCATTGTTTCAAAAAGTTTAAATAAATTTTCAAGTACTTTACTCTTGTTAAAACGTAAAAGGTTGCAGGTAAACTACCCCTTCCCCTTAACCGATCTTTACCAAAATCGAAAGTCATTGAGACCTCTACAATTCAGGGACGTATGCAAAAAATTATTTGATTCTGTTTCAATTTGCGGCTGTTATCGTTTGCCATAGAAAATACGCTTGATAAAAAAACGTTGGAGGTAAACTACCCCTTCCCCTCAACCGATCTTCACCAAAAACAACAGGTCTTGAGTACTCTACAAATCAGGCCTGTATGCAAAACATTATTTGATTCTGTTTGAATTTACGGCTGTTATCGTTTGCCATAGAAAATACCCTTGTTAAAAAAACGTTGCTGGTAAACTACCCCTTTCCCTCAACCGATCTTCACCAAAAACAATAGGTCTTGAGAACTCTACAATTTAGGGCTGTATGCAAATAATCGTTTGATTCTGTTTGAATTTGCGGCTGTTATCGTTTGCCATAGGAAATACCCTTGTTAAAACATAAAACGTTACAGGTAAACTACCCCTTTCCCTTAACCGATCTTCACCAAAAACAATAGGTCTTGAGAACTCTACAATTCAGGGCTGTATGCGAAACATTATTTGATTCTGTTTGAATTTGCGGCTGTTATCGTTTGCCAAAAAAAACAATTTCCATTGATAAAAAAAACCGATGCAGGTAAACTACCCCTTTACCTCAACCGATCTTCACCAAAAACAATAGATCTTGAGTACTCTACAAATCAGGGCTGTATGCAAAAAATTATTTGATTCTGTTTGAATTTGCGGCAGTTATCGTTTGCCATAGAAAAAAAATCTACAGACACACACACACACACACAGACACTTTTCGGAAAACGACTTTTTTTTCATGTTTTGAGTGTAGTAGAATCAGAATCTGCAATAATCTCGAACACGATTTTTTTGCCATCACCATACTTCCATTCCTTAAGGAATATGGAAGTAAAAATTAAATAATATTTTGTTAAAGAAACAATTTTGTTTAAAATTGCCTGAGTAGTCCTTCCTATAATCGTAGATTATGTACTGAGTGTGCAATGGGGTGGAAAGGACGCTACTAACTCATATAAACTTGAGGAAAATTAGAAGTAGAAATTATGTATAAACATTATGTTACTTGAAAAGTGAAATGAGTGGATCTCATAAATTACTTCGAAGGCTTTCACTACCATTACTACAGCCACAGTACTGTGGTCTCTAACGTGTGTCACCTTACGTTATCGCAAGCTCATAATCTGCACTGATGAAGGCCGTCGATGGCACAGCAGAAACGTTTACTAGATGTTTTAGCACTGGACCAAGGCCAAACAGCCCGGTAGTACAACTTAACAACACAGGATCCCATGTTTGAATGCCTTTAGTTTTGCAAAAAGAAAAAATGATTTAAACTTTTACTTACAGACTTAGTTGCGCTAGACTTACTTGAACACGATGCAGCCGTTACCAGACGGAGGCGCGGTCCACCTAATCTGTATCTCGTTCTTGGGCAGCGACGACGTCTGCGTCACCATGTTGGGGCACTTCTCGCTGTGCTTGACCAGAGCGTCGGCGAACAGCTGCAGAGAACCGACCGGCGGTATCTCCGTCTCGCCTCCGTCCCTCACTCTGAACGGATTCGTCGACTCCACGATAAGCGAGAATCCGATGAACTTGGGCGGCATGTGCGTGCTTCGAGTCCCGTTTATGGACACTGCAACACACACACAAAACACATCATTACTACTGGTCCTGTCTGAAATACAGCCCAGAAACAAGCTGCAGATATTAATGCAGCTTAAATAGAACACGAGTTGGCAAACGGTGATAACTCCAACTTTAAAAAGATAAACACAATTTAGTGGTTAAGTCATGACTTGAATATAAAGAACAAGAAACGTTATTGTTAAATACCACTTTCTGAGTGCGATCAGTAACAAATGGGTTGCGATTTATCTTAAGTTATATTAATACATCACGCACCAGTGGCGTAACTAGGAGCTTTTCCTGGGGAGGAGATGAGACTAGTTTGTGGGAGGAATGAGACTATTTTCTTGCGGGGGGTTGAGACTAAATTCTGGGAAGGGGATGAGACTAGTTTGTGAGAGGAATGAGACTACTTTCTTGCTGGGGGGGGGGGTTGAGTCTAGATTCTGGGAAGGGGGTGATACTAGTTTGTGGGAGGGATGAGACTACTTTCTTGCGGGGGGGTGTTGAGTCTAGATTCTGGGAAGAGGGGTGATACTAGCTTTTCCGGGACGGGGGAGACTAGTTTGTGGGAAAAATGAGACTACTTTCTTGCGGGGGGGGGTTGAGACTAGATTCTGGGAACGGGAATGAGACTAGCTTTTCCTGGGGGGATGAGACTAGTTTGTGGGAGGAATGAGGCTACTTTCTTGCGGGGGGGGGGGTTGAGTCTAGACTCTGGGAACGGGGATGAGACTAGCTTAAAGATTGGACTTCTCGTTTTACTTGGGCCAAATGAGTTATTAAGATGCTTACCATATAATTATTTCTACAATTATTTATAAACCTTATTTTAACACAAGCAACTGGCTTAGAAATAGGCCTACGTTAAGTGTTTATGGAATTTTAATGACATTTGTAATAGCTCTGGGGGCAGGGGGATGGAGTCCCTTGATCCCCCCGAAGTTACGCAATTGTCACGAATGTTATCAAGGTAGAGTATGGTATAGAATCAAGTCAATTACTAAGAAAAAGTAGCCATAATATTAAATATTAGTTTCATTAAAAAGAAAAAAAATTAGTAAACATCGAGAATAAAAAGTAGAACTTACAATGTAGGTCATAGGACCTACTTTATTTTCACTAAACTTGTATTGCAACCACTAACACGCAAATATACTTTCCATAAGCGCTTTCAAGCATCTCGACTCATCTTCAGATGGAACACAACAACCTAGAAACCTTCACCCCTTTATATATCTTATCTACAACCTAGAAGCGTCAACTTGACATAAACAAACATAGCAGGTAAACACTATTGTTACACATTAGCCAGCAAACGATCAACCGAGTCACCATCCCTTGTCCCAATACTTTTCCATTGCTGCCTGGTAACTTTCCATTATGAAATGGTACTTTTCCAAGCACTAAGTATCAAACTGATACCAACCTTTAATTATGTTCTACATTTTTCTCTTCCTTAATATGTGGTAAAATATATCTTCATTATCAAATTTTAACAATAATTAGTTTAATTAATACGAAGGTGAACACATTGTTAAACACATAAATATTGTCACATGAAATAATAAACAGGTATAAATTCTTAGTATTGGTTTACTGGATAGCGGTTCTACTTTTTATATTGGTTATTACAGGAAATTAGGAAAATATATAAAGTTATGCTCCGGCTTTGAATGATTTATAACTCAGCGGTTGGCTATGTTTGTTTGGGTCGCTGACTGAGCACCAAGAGTCTAATGTCGAATTTAATATTACAATGGTTATTCAGTCAAAAGTTCTTTGGATTACAGCAAAAGTTAACAAAATGATTCGAGAAAGTACAATCCTTCACATAAACCCAATCAAATATTACGTTTTTTCTTTACACCACTACTCTTATCAACTAAAGTAATTGTGAGTTCAACTCGTAACTAGAGGTTAAGTTTTATATCGTTGAAAAAATATTTTGGTATTTCCAAATATGTTATTAATTGAACAGTTTTTACTTCCATATTCCTTAAGGAATGGAAGTATGGTGATGGCAAAAAAAATCGTGTTCGAGATTATTGCAGATTCTGATTGTACTACACTCAAAACATGAAAAAAAGTCGTTTTCCGAAAAGTGTCTGTGTGTCTGTCTGTCTGTCTGTGTGTCTGTCTGTCTGTAGATTTTTTTTCTATGGCAAACGATAACTGCCGCAAATTCAAACAGAATCAAATAATTTTTTGCATGCAGCCCTGATTTGCAGAGTACTCGCGACCTATTGTTTTTGGTGAAGATCGGTTGAGGGAAAGGGGTAGTTTACCTGCAACGGTTTTTTTTTAGCAAGGGTAATTTTGTTTGTTTGGCAAACGATAACAGCCGCAAATTCAAACAGAATCAAATAATGTTTCGCATACAGCCCTGAATTGTAGAGTTCTCAAGATCTGCTGATTTTGGTGAAGATCGGTTAAGGGAAAGGGGTAGTTTACCTGTAACGTTTTATGTTTTAACAAGGGTATTTCTTATGGCAAACGATAACAGCCGCAAATTCAAACAGAATCAAAAGATTATTTGCATACAGCCCTAAATTGTAGAGTTCTCAAGACCTATTGTTTTTGGTGAAGTTCGGTTGAGGGAAAGGGGTAGTTTACCTGCCACGTTTTTTGTTTTATCAAGGGTATTTTCTATGGCAAACGATAACAGCCGCAAATTCAAACAGAATCAAAAAATGTTTTGTATACAGCCCTGATTTGTAGAGTACTCAAGACCTATTGTTTTTGGTGAAGATCGGTTAAGGGAAAGGGGTAGTTTACCTGTAACGTTTTATGTTTTAACAAGGGTATTTCCTATGGCAAACGATAACAGCCGCAAATTCAAACAGAATCAAAAGATTATTTGCATACAGCCCTAAATTGTATAGTTCTCAAGACTTGTGGTTTTTGGTGAAGATCGGTTGAGGGAAAGGGGTAGTTTACCAGCAACGTTTTTTAACAAGGGTATTTTCTATGGCAAACGATAACAGCCGCAAATTCAAACAGAATCAAATAATGTTTTCCATACAGGCCTGATTTGTAGAGTACTCAAGACCTATTGTTTTTGGTGAAGATCGGTTAAGGGGAAGGGGTAGTTTACCTGCAACGTTTTTTTATCAAGCGTATTTTCTATGGCAAACGATAACTGCCGCAAATTCAAACAGAATCAAATAACTTTTTGCATACAGCCCTGATTTGTACAGTACTCACGACCTATTGTTTTTGGTGAAGATCGGTTGAGGGAAAGGGGTAGTTTACCGGCAACGGTTTTTTTTTTATCAAGGGAAATTTTGTTTGTTTGGCAAACGATAACAGCCGCAAATTCAACAGAATCAAAAGATTTTTTGCATACAGCCCTAAATTGTAGAGTTCTCAAGACCTATTGTTTTTGGTGAAATCGGTTAAGGGAAAGGGGTAGTTTACCTACAACGTTTTTTTAACAAGGTTATTTTCTATGGCAAACGATAACAGCCGCAAATTCAAACATAATCAAATAATTTTCTGCATACAGCCCTGGTTTGTAGAGTACTCAAGACCTTTTGTTTTTGGTGAAGATCGGTTGAGGGAAAGGGGTAGTTTACCTGCAACGTTTGTTATAAAGCGTATTTTCTATGGCAAACGATAACTGCCGCAAATTCAAACAGAATCAAATAATTTTTTGCATACGTAAGTGAATTGTAGAGGACTCAAGGCCATTAGATTTTGGTGAAGATCGGTTAAGGGGAAGGGGTAGTTTACCTGCAACCTTTTACGTTTTAACAAGAGTAAAGTACTTGAAAATTCATTTAAACTTTTTCAAACAATGGTAATTGTTAAAAATAAAATAATTTTGTTGCCAGGCAATAAAATTATAATTTTTTCATTTTAATGTAAATTATGTATATATTAGAAAATATATAGTGCTTGGCAGGCAAGCATATTTCAGATTATAAGTCTTAGAATATGGAAGTCATGTATGGTTCTCCATACCGATATTACTTCCATATTCCTTAAGGAATGGAAGTATGGTGATGGCAAAAAAAATCGTGTTCGAGATTATTGTAGATTCTGATTGTACTACACTCAAAACATGAAAAAAAGTCGTTTTCCGAAAAGTGTCTGTGTGTGTGTCTGTCTGTCTGTGTGTCTGTGTGTCTGTCTGTCTGTCTGTCTGTCTGTAGATTTTTTTTCTATGGCAAACGATAACTGCCGCAAATTCAAACAGAATCAAATAATTTTTTGCATGCAGCCCTGATTTGCAGAGTTCTCGCGACCTATTGTTTTTGGTGAAGATCGGTTGAGGGAAAGGGGTAGTTTACCTGCAACGGTTTTTTTTTAGCAAGGGTAATTTTGTTTGTTTGGCAAACGATAACAGCCGCAACTTCAAACAGAATCAAATAATGTTTCGCATACAGCCCTGAATTGTAGAGTTCTCAAGATCTATTGATTTTGGTGAAGATCGGTTAAGGGAAAGGGGTAGTTTACCTGTAACGTTTTATGTTTTAACAAGGGTATTTCGTATGGCAAACGATAACAGCCGCAAATTCAAACAGAATCAAAAGATTATTTGCATACAGCCCTAAATTGTAGAGTTCTCAAGACCTATTGTTTTTGGTGAAGATCGGTTGAGGGAAAGGGGTAGTTTACCTGCAACGTTTTTTTAACAAGGGTATTTTTTATGGCAAACGATAACAGCCGCAAATTCAAACAGAATCAAATAATGTTTTGCATACAGCCCTGATTTGTAGAGTACTCAAGATCTATTGTTTTTGGTGAAGATCGGTTAAGGGAAAGGGGTAGTTTACCCGTAACGTTTTATGTTTTAACAAGGGTATTCCCTATGGCAAACGATAACAGCCGCAAATTCAAACAGAATCAAAAGATTATTTGCATACAGCCCTAAATTGTAGAGTTCTCAAGACCTATTGTTTTTGGTGAAGATCGGTTGAGGAAAAGGGGTACTTTACCAGCAACGTTTTTTTAACAAGGGTATTTTCTATGGCAAACGATAACAGCCGCAAATTCAAACAGAATCAAATAATGTTTTGCATACAGCCCTGATTTGTAGAGTACTCAAGACCTATTGTTTTTGGTGAAGATCGGTTAAGGGGAAGGGGTAGTTTACCTGCAACGTTTTTTTATTACTTCCATATTCCTTAAGGAATGGAAGTATGGTGATGGCAAAAAAAATCGTGTTCGAGATTATTGCAGATTCTGATTCTACTACACTCAAAACATGAAAAAAAGTCGTTTTCCGAAAAGTGTCTGTGTGTCTGTCTGTCTGTCTGTCTGTCTGTCTGTGTGTCTGTGTGTCTGTCTGTCTGTAGATTTTTTTTCTATGGCAAACGATAACTGCCGCAAATTCAAACAGAATCAAATAATTTTTTGCATACAGACCGGTTTTGCAGAGTTCTCGCGACCTATTGTTTTAGGTGAAGATCGGTTGAGGGAAAGGGGTAGTTTACCTGCAACGGTTTTTTTTTAGCAAGGGAAATTTTGTTTGTTTGGCAAACGATAACAGCCGCAAATTCAAACAGAATCAAATAATGTTTCGCATACAGCCCTGAATTGTAGAGTCTTAAGACCTATTGTTTTTGGTGAAGATCGGTTAAGGGAAAGGGGTAGTTTACCTGTAACGTTTTATGTTTTAACAAGGGTATTTCCTATGGCAAACGATAACAGCCGCAAATTCAAACAGAATGAAAAGATTATTTGCATACAGCCCTAAATTGTAGAGTTCTCAATACCTTTTGTTTTTGGTGAAGATCGGTTAAGGGAAAGGGGTAGTTTACCTACAACGTTTTTTTAACAAGGGTATTTTCTATGGCAAACGATAACAGCCGCAAATTCAAACAGAATCAAATAATTTTCTGCATACAGCCCTGATTTGTAGAGTACTCAAGACCTGTTGTTTTCGGTGAAGATCGGTTGAGGGAAAGGGGTAGTTTACCAGCAACGTTTTTTATCAGGCGTATTTTCTATGGCAAACGACAACTGCCGCAAATTCAAACAGAATCAAATAATTTTTTGCAAACATCCCTGATTTGTAGAGTACTCGCGACCTATTGTTTTTGGTGAAGATCGGTTGAGGGGAAGGGGTAGTTTACCTGCAACGGTTTTTTTTATCAAGGGAAATTTTTTTTTTTTTTGGCAAACGATAACAGCCGCAAATTCAAACAGAATCAAATAATGTTTCGCATACAGCCCTGAATTGTACATTTCTCAAGACCTATTGTTTTTGGTGAAGATCGGTTGAGGGAAAGGGGTAGTTTACCTGCAACGTTTTTTTAACAAGGGTATTTTATATGGCAAACGATAACAGCCGCAAATTCAAACAGAATCAAATAATGTTTTGCATACAGTCCTGATTTGTAGAGTACTCAAGACCTATTGTTTTTGGTGAAGATCGGTTAAGGGGAAGGGGTAGTTTACCTGCAACCTTTTACGTTTTATTTCCTATGGCAAACGATAACAGCCGCAAATTCAAACAGAATCAAATAATTTTTTGCATACGTCCCTGAATTGTAGAGGTCTCAATGACTTTCGATTTTGGTGAAGATCGGTTAAGGGGAAGGGGTAGTTTACCTGCAACCTTTTACGTTTTAACAAGAGTAAAGTACTTGAAAATTTATTTAAACTTTTTGAAACAATGGTAATTGTTAAAAATAAAATAATTTTGTTGCCAGGCAATAAAATTATAATTTTTTCATTTTAATGTAATATAATATTTTTCATTTAATACAGCAATAAAAAGGCAGGTAAGACACAGCCTGGCTGTTTGGCTGAAAATGATTTTAAATATAAATCTTAGAATATGGAAGTCATGTATGGTTCTCCATACCGATATTCAAGCGTATTGTCTATGGCAAACGATAACAGCCGCAAATTCAAACAGAATCAAATAATGTTTTGCATACGTCCCTGAATTGTAGAGGTCTCAATGACATTCGATTTTGGTGAAGATCGGTTAAGGGGAAGGGGTAGTTTACCTGCAACCTTTTACGTTTTAACAAGAGTAAAGTACTTGAAAATTTATTTAAACTTTTTGAAACAACGGTAATTGTTAAAAATAAAATAATTTTGTTGCCAGGCAATAAAATTATAATTTTTTCATTTTAATGTAATATAATATTTTTCATTTAATACGGCAATAAAAAGGCAGGTAAGACACAGCCTGGCTGTTTGGGTGAAAATGATTTTAAATATAAATCTTAGAATATGGAAGTCATGTATGGTTCTCCATACCGATATTTTACTTCCATATTCCTTAAGGAATGGAAGTATGGTGATGGCAAAAAAAAAAGTGTTCGAGATTATTGCAGATTCTGATTCTACTACACTCAAAACATGAAAAAAAGTCGTTTTCCGAAAAGTGTCTGTGTGTGTGTCTGTCTGTCTATCTGTCTGTCTGTGTGTCTGTCTGTAGATTTTTTTTCTATGGCAAACGATAACTGCCGCAAATTCAAACAGAATCAAATAATTTTTTGCATACAGCCCTGATTTGTAGAGTACTCACGACCTATTGTTTTTGGTGAAGATCGGTTGAGGGGAAGGGGTAGTTTACCTGCAACGGTTTTTTTTTATCAAGGGAAATTTTTTTTTTTGGCAAACGATAACAGCCGCAAATTCAAACAGAATCAAATAATGTTTCGCATACAGCCCTGAATTGTAGAGTTCTCAAGACCTGTTGTTTTTGGTGAAGATCGGTTAAGGGAAAGGGGTAGTTTACCTGTAACGTTTTATGTTTTAACAAGGGTATTTCCTATGGCAAACGATAACAGCCGCAAATTCAAACAGAATCAAAAGATTATTTGCATACAGCCCTAAATTGTAGAGTTCTCAAGACCTATTGTTTTTGGTGAGGATCGGTTAAGGGAAAGGGGTAGTTTACCTGTAACGTTTTATGTTTTAACAAGGGTATTTCCTATGGCAAACGATAACAGCCGCAAATTCAAACAGAATCAAAAGATTATTTGCATACAGCCCTAAATTGTAGGGTTCTCAAGACCTATTGTTTTTGGTGAAGATCGGTTGAGGAAAGGGGTAGTTTACCTGCACCGTTTTTTTAACAAGGGTATTTTCTATGGCAAACGATAACAGCCGCAAATTCAAACAGAATCAAATAATGTTTTGCATACAGCCCTGATTTGTAGAGTACTCAAGACCTATTGTTTTTGGTGAAGATCGGTTAAGGGGAAGGGGTAGTTTACCTGCAACGTTTTTTTATCAAGCGTATTTTCTATGGCAAACGATAACAGCCGCAAATTCAAACAGAATCAAATAATTTTTTGCATACGTCCCTGAATTGTAGAGGTCTCAATGACTTTCGATTTTGGTGAAGATCGGTTAAGGGGAAGGGGTAGTTTACCTGCAACCTTTTACGTTTTAACAAGAGTAAAGTACTTGAAAATTTATTTAAACTTTTTGAAACAATGGTAATTGTTAAAAATAAAATAATTTTGTTGCCAGGCAATAAAATTATAATTTTTTCATTTTAATGTAATATAATATTTTTCATTTAATACAGCAATAAAAAGGCAGGTAAGACACAGCCTGGCTGTTTGGGTGAAAATGATTTTAAATATAAATCTTAGAATATGGAAGTCATGTATGGTTCTCCATACCGATATTTTACTTCCATATTCCTTAAGGAATGGAAGTATGGTGATGGCAAAAAAAATCGTGTTCGAGATTATTGCAGATTCTGATTCTACTACACTCAAAACATGAAAAAAAGTCGTTTTCCGAAAAGTGTCTGTGTGTGTGTCTGTCTGTCTATCTGTCTGTCTGTCTGTGTGTCTGTGTGACTGTCTGTAGATTTTTTTTCTATGGCAAACGATAACTGCCGCAAATTCAAACAGAATCAAATAATTTTTTGCATGCAGCGCTGATTTGCAGAGTACTCGCAACCTGTTGTTTTTGGTGAAGATCGGTTGAGGGAAAGGGGTAGTTTACCTGCAACGGTTTTTTTTTAGCAAGGGTAATTTTGTTTGTTTGGCAAACGATAACAGCCGCAAATTCAAACAGAATCAAATAATGTTTCGCATACAGCCCTGAATTGTAGCGTTCTCAAGATCTGTTGATTGTGGTGAAGATCGGTTAAGGGAAAGGGGTAGTTTACCTGTAACGTTTTATGTTTTAACAAGGGTATTTCCTATGGCAAACGATAACAGCCGCAAATTCAAACAGAATCAAATAATGTTTTGCATACAGCCCTGATTTGTAGAGTACTCAAGACCTGTTGTTTTTGGTGAAGATCGGTTAAGGGGAAGGGGTAGTTTACCTGTAACGTTTTATGTTTTAACAAGGGTATTTCCTATGGCAAACGATAACAGCCGCAAATTCAAACAGAATCAAAAGATTATTTGCATACAGCCCTAAATTGTAGAGTTCTCAAGACCTATTGTTTTTGGTGAAGATCGGTTGAGGGAAAGGGGTAGTTTACCTGCAACGTTTTTTTAACAAGGGTATTTTCTATGGCAAACGATAACAGCCGCAAATTCAAACAGAATCAAATAATGTTTTGCATACAGCCCTGATTTGTAGAGTACTCAAGACCTATTGTTTTTGGTGAAGATCGGTTAAGGGAAAGGGGTAGTTTACCTGTAACGTTTTATGTTTTAACAAGGGTATTTCCTATGGCAAACGATAACAGCCGCAAATTCAAACAGAATCAAAAGATTATTTGCATACAGCCCTAAATTGTAGAGTTCGCAAGACCTATTGTTTTTGGTGAAGATCGGTTGAGGAAAAGAGGTACTTTACCTGCAACGTTTTTTTAACAAGGGTATTTTCTATGGCAAATGATAACAGCCGCAAATTCAAACAGAATCAAATAATGTTTTGCAGACAGCCCTGATTTGTAGAGTACTCAAGACCTATTGTTTTTGGTGAAGATCGGTTAAGGCGAAGGGGTAGTTTACCTGCAACGTTTTTTTATCAAGCGTATTGTCTATGGCAAACGATAACAGCCGCAAATTCAAACAGAATCAAATAATTTTTTGCATACGTCCCTGAATTGTAGAGGTCTCAATGACATTCGATTTTGGTGAAGATCGGTTAAGGGGAAGGGGTAGTTTACCTGCAACCTTTTACGTTTTAACAAGAGTAAAGTACTTGAAAATTTATTTAAACTTTTTGAAACAACGGTAATTGTTAAAAATAAAATAATTTTGTTGCCAGGCAATAAAATTATAATTTTTTCATTTTAATGTAATATAATATTTTTCATTTAATACGGCAATAAAAAGGCAGGTAAGACACAGCCTGGCTGTTTGGGTGAAAATGATTTTAAATATAAATCTTAGAATATGGAAGTCATGTATGGTTCTCCATACCGACATTTTACTTCCATATTCCTTAAGGAATGGAAGTATGGTGATGGCAAAAAAAATCGTGTTCGAGATTATTGCAGATTCTGATTCTACTACACTCAAAACATGAAAAAAAGTCGTTTTCCGAAAAGTGTCTGTGTGTGTGTCTGTCTGTCTGTCTGTCTGTGTGTGTGTGTGTCAATAGATTTTTTTTCTATGGCAAACGATAACTGCCGCAAATTCAAACAGAATAAAATAATTTTTTGCATACAGCCCTGATTTGTAGAGTACTCACGACCTATTGTTTTTGGTGAAGATCGGTTGAGGGGAAGGGGTAGTTTACCTGCAACGGTTTTTTTTTATCAAGGGAAATTTTTTTTTTTTGGCAAACGATAACAGCCGCAAATTCAAACAGAATCAAATAATGTTTCGCATACAGCCCTGAATTGTAGAGTTCTCAAGACCTATTGTTTTTCGTGAAGATCGGTTAAGGGAAAGGGGTAGTTTACCTGTAACGTTTTATGTTTTAACAAGGGTATTTCCTATGGCAAACGATAACAGCCGCAAATTCAAACAGAATCAAAAGATTATTTGCATACAGCCCTAAATTGTAGATTTCTCAAGACCTATTGTTTTTGGTGAAGATCGGTTAAGGGAAAGGGGTAGTTTACCTACAACGTTTTTTTAACAAGGGTTTTTTCTATGGCAAACGATAACAGCCGCAAATTCAAACAGAATTAAATAATTTTCTGCATACAGCCCTGATTTGTAGAGTACTCAAGACCTATTGTTTTTGGTGAAGATCGGTTGAGGGGAAGGGGTAGTTTACCTGCAATGTTTTTTATCAAGCGTATTTTCTATGGCAAACGATAACAGCCGCAAATTCAAACAGAATCAAATAATTTTTTGCATACGTCAGTGAATTGTAGAGGACTTTTAGGTTTTTTGATTTTGGTGAAGATCGGTTAAGGGGAAGGGGTAGTTTACCTGCAACCTTTTACGTTTTAACAAGAGTAAAGTACTTTAAAAATTATTTAAACTTTTTGAAACAATGGTAATTGTTGAAAATAAAATAATTTTGTTGCCAGGTAACAAAAATAAAGTCATTTTGATTATAAAATATAAATATTTACAACAAGAAAAGAATTTTCAGTTTTCAAAATTTAAATATATTTTTATAAAACAATGGGTTCTTCATTGAGGTGGGGACCATGTCACTCACTCCATCTCAAGCCTCTCCCATTTTGCAGAAAAAGAGGACCCTGTCAAGGCTGATACTTTGACGACAGTGACAGGGCTTTCCACCAAATTCAGCAGAGTGACAGGTAGGCCCAACTCTGATTGGCTCCTCAGATTTCCCCAGCGTTAGTAGGTTCTATGAAAATATTTTATTTCAAAAATGATTTTAAATATAAATCTTAGATATGTTTTATAAATCTCATGTTTTATGTTTTAACATGGGTAATTTTTTATATGACGAACCATAACTGCCGTAAATTCAAACAGAATCAAATAATTTTTTACATATGTGCCTGAGCTATAGAGAACTCAATGTCTGTTGATTTTGGTGAAGATCGGTTACGGGGAAAGGGCAGTTTACCTGAAACATTTTTTGTTGTAACATGAGTAAAGTACTTAATTTTGATAAAGTATGCTGATAAGATCTTAATAATCCACTGTAGAAACGTAGATGAAATATCTATAAATGAAGAGGCTAGTTGAACGGGCTGGGGGTAATTTTCTATAAATCAAAATTATAGTTGAAGGGGGAGGGGATAATTTTTTTTTATATGTGTACTACGTTATTGGCAACAAAGAAGTATTTTTTTGTTAAAATTCCTTCCCTGGCTGTTTGGCTGAAAATGATTTTAAATATAAATCTTAGAATATGGAAGTCATGTATGGTTCTCCATACCGATATTTCATCTGTACTCTACTGAAACTAATAATGGACTCTTAATAAATTTGTAACGGTTTTTTGGTTCTAACTGCAAAACCTATCCTTCTCATTGGTTGAAACAATTTTGTACCCATTGTTAGACATAGCTTGTGTTTTCGCCCAAAATGGATAAATATTTTCTAATTAAGATAATTTGCTTGTATTACTATTAATACTTCTGTTATTAGTACCATTGAATAGCATTTCTGTTTAATATTATTTTGAAATCAAACATGACTATGTTCTATTAAGTATTGGCTGATTTAGTATTTTGCTACTTTTGTTTTTTATACTTATTTTGGTTTATAGTGTGTTTTAGAAATTATTTTGTGTTTCTAATGTTCATTGGCTGAATATATTATGTTTACCTAACTTTTTCCCTAACTGAATGTTGTTATTTGCTTACATTTTACAATTTTCTGACTTTTCTTTAGGCCTACACTTGCCTACAATGGTTGACATTGATTATAATTTAATTTTGCTCTTGTTCCTATGTTCTTATTGCTTTGTCTTAGTTTGTTTACAATTATTATGAATTTACATACATTGGTTTATGATTAGTAGTTATTTACAGACATATTATTGCCTTTTACATCTATATCTAAGAAATTAACATTGCATATTTTTATGATTTCCTCATCCTTTCAACACATTACTACTGCTTTTTAGTATTATTTTCCCAACTCAACATAACATAACTTATTCTTAAGATTCTTTTAACAATTATAACATTTTCATAGTTTTATAATACTCCTGCTACCTTCTACTATTCTCTTTATAACACAACTTCAATAATTTAGTGAGTATCCATCTTTTGATGTCTACTCTTCTTTTTATAACATATAACTTGTTTAGGTTTTGTTTATCTCTTTAACTTTACTAACTTAATATTTTAACACTAACATTCTTTATAACAGTTACTTATTCTCATATTTTTTTGAACATGATACCTTATTCTATCTTACTTACTAGTGTTTTGTCTTTTTAAAAACTAATTTCTATCACCGTACACCTACTTAATGTATTTTGACATATTGTTTATTATGCTAAGCACTTGTCCTTCGCACCTTTCACTTTCATATTATTTATTACTGGTAACTGACATTCTTTATTTATACATTTTTACACATGCACTTAGGTTGCTGTGCTTTACCTAGTGTTTATCTTATTGTTTTTTTTTTCGGTATGCACTGTTATATGGTTTTGGCAAGATGTGCTTATTATTATTCAGGACATTGGTTGTTAAAACCATCACTAATTATCACTTAGTGTTGTTCACTTATTGTTTTTTTTTGTAACTACCTACTTTATGCACTCTTGGTTCAATTTAATATAAATGTTGTGATTATCAGACTAGCTCTATCACGTTTTATTCTCTATACATTTATTTATTATCATTTGATTTCATTGTTCTGTTTATTTACTATTTGTCTACTTAACATTTAGTCTACACTTACATACATAGAATTATATTATTTCTGCTGGTGGTTTGTACCTTCAAGGTTCAATTATTCATTTAATTATTGTCAATTTTATGACATTTTTATCATAGGTTTAATTACATTTATTTGGTCATTTGGCCAATCGCTTGGGTGTGGTCATTGTCATTGTCTAGTCTAAGTTAATGTCATTATTTTGCTATTTATTAAAATTGTCAATGTTCTCATCTTATCTCTTCTTAGCTGCATTTTTTCTCTTTATATTATAAGGTATTCCCTCCATTTTACTGGGCGGCTTTCGGTAATGTAACAGTAAAGGTGATAATGGAGTAAAAAAACCAGTGAAAAAATTGATGAATAAAGAAAAGGCTTGATACAAATAAAATAAAATAATGGAAGTTTGGTATGAGTCAAGTCCGTGCGCGCGCACTTAAAAGCAGGCAAGTAGAAATTTGCCCAAATCCGTAATTTTGTTAATTTCGACCACTGGGTTGGCTGTGGCACACATATGTGTTTATGTTATGTAATATGTAATCAATATGAAAACAGTATTGCAATTATCACACGGTTCAGATATGTGAATGCATGGCCAAAACATTCACACTTACTTAACATATTATACATTGTATTAACTAATAAGGTTATTTACAAATATAGGTTAAAACAATTAACAGATTTTTTTTATTCAGCACTGAAATATCTGAAGGCACAAGGCCGGGTCAAGGCTGCCGACAAACAACTTGGTTCACAACGTCGAAAAATAGGATGAAAGCAAATGATGGCAACATACTACATTTTTTTATTTTTTATAAAACTGTATTTGTTTTTCCGTATATCAACTTTTATTGCGACCTAAGGCGGAACGGACGGTTTTATGGCCGAAGTTGAACGCAGCTGTAAAATCTGATTCGTATCGAAACTACGACATATTGTACCATACAGCAGTAGCATATAGTTGTATGTAACAGTAGCTCGGAGGCGGAAAGATGTTCCAAACACTTCTGTCCACATACAGATCGAACGCGTGACGTGATTAAAATAAAGTGCAACGTCATCCGAGTTATACGAGTATTTTTCGTTTACAACGTTAATCGAGAAACCCATTTACAACGTTTCTTTTCAGGCTGTTCAGTTTTATAATCGTTCTTGTTCCTGCTACCATTAATCACACAGCAGGGTTTCTCTACATCAATTCTGATAATACAAAGGTAACGGGTACTGTACATGTATCCTTTCCTGCAGTCATTTCCAATATTTCGATTATGCGATTGTTTGGCTTCGATCTTTAGTGAATTTCGCACATAATTTTATGTAGGTGAAAGAATTGTACAAGTTTTAATTTTGTATGTTGCAAAATAGTTGGCTGGCGATTGCAGTTGGAGTTCTTAGTCCTTTTTTAATGAAAAATGATTGTAGCAGTAGTATATCACGGTTGCGTACCTGCGACGCCAAAAGTTGATGTTGTTAGGTTAACATGAGAACTGAAATTACACGTGGAAAGCGATACGTGTGTAATGTAATACTCGTTTTTTTTTTTTTTTTTTGCGGAAACTACGAAAAAACCCAACTCAAAAGTAAGGCTGGGTGGACCAAGGGCCACCCCTTGCCTATACTATACATGCCTCCTTTTTGTGGCAGAACTCGATTTTCAGTAGAACTCGTTTTTCCAGTAGTACTCGTTTTTTCATTAATAATCTTTCTGTGAATAGATCACTGAAAAACCACCGAACTCGAAAGTGTGGCAGGCCAAGGGCCACCCATACAGTACATATCAATTTTTTGTGGCACAAGTTTTTTCGGTAATATTCGTTTTCCAACAAGTACTCGTTTTGTGGCTAACCAAAACGAAACGTCCATTATGTACAATGCGTAGAGCGAGTAGAGCGTATGTTGTCATTCCTTAATACATTGTTTTTGTTTTACTTTAACCATAAATATTTATATTTTTCAGTTTACATTTGCTGTTGTAGTTTTGTTAATTTGTCAATTCAAAATCGTTAGGTTCTTTACTTTAAGTATTACTGTGTTATAGGCATTGTATATACACATTAAACGTTATGTTTTCCGCAACCATGGTTTTTATTTATTTCAGCAGTAAACTAAAAGCCAAAAACCATTGTCACCTAAGCTCACAAATGAAAACAACACGTATTTTCGCTTTCCATTAAGAAATAGGACAATTTATAATTAGCATACTTCTTCTTTTCCACATCGTAACATGTCGATACAATCGCACATTAAAAACATGGAAAATATACTGCAGGAACGGATAAAGGTACAGTTCCAGGTAACGCTACCCAGGAACGTAACAAGTGCCCTTGGTAAGACAACCGAGTCTCCGCCCAACCAACAACTATATACTGTACCCCAAATTTTCTGTCTACCTGGAGAGTCAAGGAAATGTCATTATGACTAGTGAACCTCCAACCCATATTCAAAGTAATATTATCAATATTGTTTTGTGATAATAAACAAGGTATCGACAGTGAAACGAGTGTTTTATTTCATTCACTTCCTAGAAGACGACATGAACCTGGAATTGTAGAAGGGAAAACCCGACGTTCATCTTCCTGACGCTTAACAAACGCAGGTACCCAGTATCCCTTGGGATAAGAAGATCCCATTATATCACCTGGCAACAGCCTCTACGGAATGTGGATAAGCGGATAGAAATAGATAAGGCGCCTCACTCTCTTGCCTTTGAGGTGGGAAACCGCTCCTAAAGGTGGTTGAGCCTATCAAGATCAGCGTTATTTGACCTTTCCTTGCAGCAGGCAAGGGAAACCACAGCATTAAAGAACCTTGCAGCATCCTCAGCCGTGCATCGGACTATGCTCTCAGGTATGGTAGATCCTGAGAAGTATGTTGGTTGAGGCATAGAGACTGTCTGCAGCTGAGGATCCCCCTTACAGAGGGAAAGTTGGAAGGAAAGAGAGGATGGAGAAGAAGAAAGTTTAGAATGGTTCTATAAACAGAGGAAGACAGAACACCGAGCTTAAAACAACGCGCATCCCTCCAATACATAGCCTCCATCCCTCTGTCAACAGAATTACCCGCAACACCCGTAGACCTTCCTTCCTCATGAGCCGCCTCCTTACCATAAGTGAGGACCTTCTCCCAGAAATCCTCGCCGTCAGCGTCAAAGAAATAGAAATACTTAATTCCCATCTTCAAACATTCTCCACCTCCCATCCTTCCTGATAACATTCCCATCTTCAAACATTCTCCACCTCCCATCCTTCCTGATAACATTCCCATCTTCAAACATTCTCCACCTCCCATCCTTCCTGATAACATTCCCATCTTCAAACATTCTCCACCTCCCATCCTTCCTGATAACATTCCCATTTTCAAACATTCTCCACCTCCCATCCTTCCTGATAACATTCCCATCTTCAAACATTCTACACCTCCCATCCTTCCTGATAACATACCCATCTTCAAACATTCTCCACCTCCCATCCTTCCTGATAACATAACACTTTAATTTTCTTTAACTACTTACCTGGTCTTTAGCCCTCTTCTTTGTGTCCGCCGTCCTACCTTGACGCCTCTCTGTCGCCTCCCACCAGCTTTGGCGACCTGCGTTACTCGCCCGTCTTGCCTGCCCTCATGTTTAAAATTTATGGCACTTCCATCAGCCACTTCTATTACCTAGTTGGCTACACACTACATCTACACACACGCACTACTCTGCCTCCATCTTCTTCGCGTCCGGCCTCCACTGGCGCTCGTCTCCTCACATCCTTCCATTAAGCTGAAGGGGGCTTGCCCCAGATTCCCTGAGTCTTGTCCTTAGGAGCAAGTCTCAAACATCAAAAGCCATAGAACAAAAAAGGCACAGAGCCGATACAAATGGAGAGGATCCACTTTGAAACCTGTGGTAAACGGTTTTACTAAATTTGAAAAAGAGTTTTATATCTTACCTCTATTTTCACCATCACACAACCACGGAAGACAAAATCTCATAAAACTAGATTATCTAAGGTGTTATTAATAAATAGAATGCTTTACAAAAGACAACTGTAAACATCTTTTTCATGTAAATTTTTTAAAAATTATTGAGCTCGTGTGTAAAGTGCACTTCAAGGGACAGTTTTATTATACAGGTCAAAGATTACACAAAATGTGTTGCAATCCTCATTTTCTGTCGCCCCCAGCCGGCGCCGCTGGCGGGGTCCTTTCTCGCAAACCACTCGGTACGGCTCCCACGTCATGTAGGAGCTACGGCTAGTTACGTCATGAATTTCACTTAGAACTATAGTATTATTAAAATTAGAAACTATCGGGCTGTTGGGCCGCGGTCGATTGTTTACAATTTGGTTCATTTACTAAACGTCCCCCCCCCCCCCACTGGAAGTTTTCTACAGTAGAAACGCGTTTGAGTAAGGATGGTAGGCGGAACGCACCTCAAGCAGACGTATAAGCTACAAGTTACCGTGAAAGCCGGGATCCCTATATAACTTTTCAATGAGCTAGGCGAGCCAGTCACAAAGCAACAAACTGGGGTCCAAAACGAGCCAATCACAAACCAACTTTACTCTGATAGGCTCGGTAAAGCAGGTTGCTTTGTGATACACTGAGCGTATTGGCTCTTTCTTTGCAACATCATAATTTTCTGTGACGTCATTCTTTTTCTACTTTTCTAATGTGTGTACTCACCGTTCCAGATCGTGTTTGTTGATTCGGATTATTGTTAAATTGCCTGGAAAAAGGCGTGGGATGGACTATGTGATCTGTGTAGTGTTACAAAACACTGAAGATTCTCGTACATTCGATAGTGTCGTTCTACAAGCTTCTCAACTAGCCCAGCCGGTACGTGTTTCTGCCAAGGCCGCGCTGAAATATCCAATAGACTTTTCGAGTGCTTGTTAAGGACTCATATTATGGAACCCTGCAGACTATAAATAGCCAACACCTGCCGCTTAGTTTACAGTTTACTTCGGGGGATTACACAGTGCGTTTCAAGTGGCTAATAGTAGTGAAAAGTGATTATTGTGCGGGACTCTATTAGTTGACATTATTATTGCGTGTGGACAAATTTAATTTAAATTAATATATGAGTATAATCTTGTCGAATAACTTGTTGATTAGAAACTGTCAATTGTGTTCATTAAAACTGGTTTTTAGTGACATCATTGGTGTCTTGTATTTTGTTTTCCACTGTGTACCATACGACTATCACGAAAACGGTCGTAACAATATTATAATTTGAGATAGACCAAAAACATTGTGACATATCACCAGCTTCCGAAAATGTTTGTCTTCCATACGTAGAAACAAGATTGTCGAATGAGAATGAGGGAATCGTGTCGTCGAGCGACTAAGACAATCACCTGTCGCACGGTCAGTCTGCCGTAGGATAATCACCGCCCAACAGATTTTTACACTTCCGCCGCACAAGCAGGTTGGACCGTTGATAAAGTTTAACGCTTATAGGTGTGCACGCGACACTTCCTGCTCCCTACATTTCCGCTTCCACAAACAGAATTGGCGAGCACCTTTGCCTTATCGCTAACAACACACTTATTCGATCGATTCTCTTCTCCAACGTTGAACTCGCTCTGTGTTACTTTTCCATTATCATTACAGTTCTGTAAACTGTTTTATTTTGTTGTTTAATTTGGTATATTGAATCATTCGGTTTTCATTGTAGCATACTTTCTTCTGTACAAAACACTAAACATTATATGGGGCGTAACTAGGGCCTGCTTCTGGAGGGGGAGGATGAGTTTAGTTCTGGTGGGATGAGACTAGCTTGAAAGTCGGGCTCCCATTTTCCTCAGGGCTATTGAGAAATTCAGAATTCTTGCTATAGGCCTCCTATTTATTAAAAACGGTTTATACATTATTTGCGTGTCAAAATTCTTCTTTCTTCTTTAACTTCCTAGTTAGGACTCTGTACTGTTTTATAACAACATGATGTGACTCCACCTCTTTCTTGGCTGACTAATGCTCCTCTTCGTGTTTGGTTGGCTGTCTCTTGCCCTTTTCACTAGCTTCATTCTTGATACGTGTTCATTCCACATCCTTCTTCTTTCAGCAATCCAAGAATTAATGTCTGTTACATTACACGTTTCTCTTACACTATTGTTTGGCAACCTATCGTACTTTGACTTTTCTAGTACCCTTATAACAGATTTCCTGGTTTAATTTCTAATAATATATTTCTTATATAGAAGTATCATAACAGTTTCTACTAATCTATTATATATAACTCTTACTCAGGGTATTTAAATAATTTAATAACACAAATATAGATATTATAAATAGTTATTTAATAATTCCTTTTCATTCACTTATTACATTAATATAAGCTTTATAAATTCAGTATATTACAATATCAGTTTGCTCAGAACGTTTGATATTTTCTTTTAGTGGATTCTTTTAGAACGGATTGAGTTGCCAATATGAATATAATAAACTTTAAACATCAATACAATATAATTTGATTGTTCTATAAGCTTTACTTGTTTGTTGAATTCCCAAATCTGCGCTGAGGATTATCCACTCGAAAGTAGTCGGTCCAGTCGCTCCGTGGTCATCCGCTGATACTGTAGATCCTTGTCATCCGCACTCGCTTGATTATTAATACTTTGCATATACACTGGTGTCACTTTCACAATAATATATGCACCACTACTTATATTAGTTACACTATATATCTATATATCGTATTAACCAATATACCTTCTTAACACCTTGGTATATTTTAATTAAGATAAGTGCTTGCAACACGGAAAGTACAGATCGATACCGCCGGATTCTTTATTAACTTGACGAATTACTCTGTGGAATCCCGCCGATTCACTGTTATTGTAAAGATTGACCACTTTAACTGTTTATTAACCGTTCTCCGATACTTGAATTGACAATTATAATTTTAATACTTGTAACTTCTCCGCCGCTTTCACTTCCGAATTCACTATTACTTATTTGATTCAATAAAGACTTCGAGTCAATAGTTGTGAATTGTCCGCTGACTTAAGTAACGGTTACGATTCTTTAAGGTAACTATTACAAGTTCTATTGTTATAATATCACCGCTAACTTAAAATAACGGTTACGAGTCCTTTACGTATAATGCTACTCCGATGACTGACTTACTTTTTCAACTACGCTTTTTTATACACGAACTACTGTTACCCACACTCAATATTTACACTAAACATTTTCATTGGACTTAAGTGCCGCGATATTAAATTCTACCCAATGTGACAAGAGGATTTAACCGCTAAAAAACTGACGCTTTTTCTTATTCGCTAACAAACTGCGCGTTCCGAACTTCTCTCGGTGTAGTGGAAATTGACGCGTAACATCGTTTCTCTCTCTAATTCTCTCGCTTCAACATAACGGTACTCATTGTTATAAGCACTTAACGTTTACAGCTCCTTACCTATTTTTTGCTGTTTCTTAAATATAATACAATTTTACTACCTTATGTACTACCTTTACGTGACTTTTGTTTATTTTCTGCCGTCTAACCGTCGCCAGACGCCAGGGTGCGTTCTTTTGAAAAAACACCGCTCTGATATTTTCTAACGGTATTTCTTTAACTTTATTTGTACATATTTGTTCTGATATCTGTTTAATATTGATTAATTCTCGTAAAATTGCAAGGTATACAATTTTGACGTTATACCCTCCGTAATATAGTCATTTCTACAGTTTATCGTTTTCTTTGATTCTTGGATTTCGTTGTCCATGACGTGTCCGTTACTTAACTAAATATACTCGTAATTATTTCACTACCGACTCGGAACACAAAGTTATTTTACGAGTAAAAACTTAAAATTTTACCTTATAGCCTGAACCGGTTTTCGCTTTTAAAAAGCTTCTTCAGAGGCTGCCGCTGGGAGTACTGTCCGTCTTGTTGTTGGCGACGGTATCGACTTTTGAAAGATCGATATTGTGTGTGTGGGGTGTGATATGTTCGAACAATACGTGTGATTTGAATTGTGTCTGTTCGTTTAGGATGTAGTTTTTATGTGTTTTCGTGTGTTTGTATATTTCCAGTTGTTCTAGAGTGTCTAGTTTTCGGCCTTTTGTGTGTACGTGTAGAATGTCCATGTTATATTCGATGTTTTTGTATGTGTGGTTTGCTTCAATGCGGTGGTTTGCAAAGGTGGATTCTGTATTCGATTTTGGATTTTTAAAAGCGAAAATCGGTTCAGGCTATAAGGTAAAATTTTACGTTTTTACCCGTAAACTAACTTTGTGTTCCGAGTCGGTAGTGAAATAATTATATTTAGTTTTCTTTGAGTTGTTGCTGTATCTGGATTGGTCTCTGATGCATAGGATATTACTGGACGACTGTGCTTTTGTAAACCCTAGTTTTTGCTTCTTGTGTGAGGTATTTATTATTCCAAACAAGGTTATTCGAGTATCCAGCAGTTCTTCTTGCTTTCATCAATTGATGTTCCATTTCTTCATCTGCCCAATTGTTACTCGTAAGCCTTGTTCCTAAGTAGTCTATCTGTATTTACTTGTTCTATTATTCTATCATTTATCACAAGCTTCACATTAATGGGTCACGTGAAATTGTAATTGATTTTGTTTTCTCTTCTGCAGTTTTCATGTTACATTTCTGGCATGCTTTGTTCAAATTATACACAAGTCTTTGCAAGTCATTTTCGTTTTCCGCTGTTAGTATAACGTCGTCTGCATAACATAATATTAAACACACTTCTACCCATCCTATATCCTCTCTTATGCTTTACCTCTTTAATAATTTCATCCATAACAACATTGAAGAGTATGGGACTTAGGGAATCCCCTTGCCTGATCCCTTTTGTTACTTTTTTTTTTTTTTTTTTTTTTTTTTTTTTATAGAATTGCTAAACTGCTATAATTGTTTTTATTATTTAGACAAAGCTTTTCGTCATTACTGACATCTTCAGGTCTTAAACAACGTTGTTTAAGACCTGAAGATGTCAGTAATGACGAAAAGCTTTGTCTAAATAATAAAAACAATTATAGCAGTTTAGCAATTCTATAAAAGAAAAGTAAGGATGGCTGCTAATTTAAACAATACGAAGAATAAAATATGCCTTTTGTTACAGTTATATTACCTGATAATTCGGCACTGGCTTTTACTCTCATTGAAGTGTTCGTGTAGATCTGTTTTATTAGCTTTGTGATGTCGATTGGGACTCCTCGTTGTTATAAAATCTTTAACACGTCCGACACTCGGACCCTATTGAACGCCTTCTCGAGATCGATCAGACACATAGCAGCTGGTTTTTGGAAATCGATTGCCTTTTATTTTATTTGTTGAATTACAAATAATGCATCATTACCAAGACTTTCTTTTTCTAAATCCTAGCAGTTCTTCTTTCAAAGTTGATATGCTGTAATAGCTTGAGTTGCAAAACCTTAGTCATTACTTTAAATGGAGTGTCAAAACTGTTGTTAAACCAACGTGAAATATAAGGGTTGGAAAAAATGGAAAAGCGCTGATTTAAAAATATTCTGTCTTGAAAAAAATTCTAAATTTGTATTCTTAATGAATCTTGTGAAAAAGAGTCTTTCTGAAGGTATTTTGAAAAAATGGTTTTTATTCACCCTTTGCAGTTTAATCTTTACGTTAAGAGAAGATCTTTATTAATCTTTAAATACCCAAAGATTGGGTTTGGGTTAATCTTTATTGTCCCAAGAAAGGTTTAAGCAATTTATAGTTCGTATTAAAGTGCATTATTTTTTGTACGTTGTTATTTGCGGATGATCAGGTTATTATCCAAAAAGCAGAAAAAGATCTCCAGTTAGCAGTTTTACATTGATTTCGTCTCCACTGCATAAGCAAAAGGCACTGATGGTAGTTTATAATCATTACGCAATAGCGTAGCTTTTGAGCTGGTTTTATTGGGATCAGTAAATAGTTGCCAGTCCCGTGGGTTACATATAAATAAACAGGTTACATATAAAACACTAAAAAACTTATTAGAAAACCTGAAAAATGGTGAACTAGTTGAAAACCTTCCGTGGTACAGCATTTTCAAGAACCGATTCGTTTTCTACATCTAAAAATACATGAGACTCGATTTATCCGATACCAGATGCATAATGGCTGTTAACTAGTGATCATCATCATCAGTCGTGGCTCTGCAACGCTTGGTGGGTCTTAGCCTGTTCAGAGTCGATTCCATTCTTCCCTATTGTGTGCCCTGACTTTCCAGTTTCTTATGTTCAGCTTTCCGAGGTTCTCCTCTATCTGGTCTTTGAATCTACTTCGGGGTCTTCCACTTTTTCTACTACCCATTGGTTTCTGGTAGAAAATGTGTTTCGTAGGCTGTCCTTCCTCCGTTCTCTCTATGTGTCCAACCCACCTTAGCCTGTATATTTTGATTATTATGACAATGTCCGGCTCTTTGTAAACATGGTATAGTTGATAATTATAGCCCATGCGCCACATTTCATTTACTTGTACTGCTCTAAATATTGTTCTTAGAATCCGTCTTTCACAGCAACCGAGAAGTCTCCCGCTATTTTTTGTCATTGTCCAGGTTTCTGAAGCACATGTCAACACTGGCCTGATAAGTGTTTTGTAAATCTTGAATTTCGTGCTTCTTGAGACGAAGCTAGATGCCAGGTGCTTTTTTAATCCATAAAATGTTTTATTTGCGAGACATATTCTTCTTCTTATTTCAGTGTTGGTGTTGTTAGTGCTGTTTATCTGGGAGCCAAGGTATATGAACTCTTTTATTGCCTCTATATTTCTTGTGCCTATTTCAAGGTTTTGAAGGGTTGGGTTTAGTGGTAGTTTGTTGGCAGTATACATATATTTTGTTTTAACTAGTGATGTAATTCTTCTAATTCTTCTAATTGGTCTTATCGGCATTTCTTTTTATTTTATTAAAGTGACACTTCGGGGTTACTGTGTTCATTCATAATGCAGAAATTATCGGGAAACATGCGATTTTACCCGGACCAAACCGGTTAAAAGTGTTAATATATTGGATGTAACCTCATGCAGTGAATGCCGTTACAGAGTGGTAAGAGAGTTCCATACGATAGCGTCCATCTGTCTTCATCTTGTAATATACGTGTGTATTATAGCAATATCGTATGCAGCCGTCTTTATTTATGACGTATTAAACGGTCACACATGATTGAAGATTTACGGTCAGACAAGTACGAATCCACAACTGGTCAATATTGAACGGTATGTCACGTCGTGACCAGTACAGATGACAAAATACAGGGGCGGGAACAGTTACAAGTGATGACACGGTCACTGACGGCACAAATTGTAAAATATCTGGCGGACGTCCGAACAAAATATAGGCCTATATTGTTATCTGTATACGGAAGTACAGAAACAATTTGCATACAGAAATACTTTATATGGAGCGACCGATTTTTGTTAAACTTGGCGTGTGTGTATCCATACTTTTGACTTAGAGAAGTCCTCTGTTTTTTACAACGATCTCTCAGAAAATAGACAAAAATGTGACGGGGTCAAAATTGTGAAAAACTCGCAAAAGCCTATACGGGGTATCAAACCAACTAAAGGCAATTGTAATCGCAGTCTGAATGTAGTGTTTATTTTTTTAAATTAAAATGTTTGCACTCAAAACTTAAAAAGTGCTTGAAAATTTTGATAAAATTGCAATATGTGTGGTATCAAATCAAAAAGAATTTTAGCTAACAGTGTTATACAGTGTTTTGAAAATTTCTAAATTTTGGAACGCCAGGACCTAAAAAAACATATAAAGAATAGTAGGGTTCAGACTAAAAGGAATTGTAAAATAAATCCGAATGTTTTCAAGTTTTAATGTTTATTGTATGATTGTGTGCTCTACAATTGTTATATTATTGCTAAAGAAACAGTAGAGAAATCGAAGTTTTGTAGCTTTTCCACAACTGAAGAATCATCTAAAATCGAAATTGATGTAATAATAAAATGCACTTCGTTTAAAATAGTGAACGAGTTCTGCAGCTCAGGGACTGCACTAGTTATCTCAATTTTTATTATTTATGATCGTATTTTGTTTTCTCGGCTTTTAGTTAAAATTCCATTTAATGTGATAAGTCACATGAATCTTGGCGATTTTATTAACATTTTCATATAATTTTCGCTCACGGCGTCCGAAAAGTTTGAAATGTTTATAACGACCAGTAAGTTCATATTTTAGCTAAAATTCCCTTTAACTTAATACTCCACATGGGCTTTGCGATTTTTCAAAATTCTCTTCCTCTTAAAATTTTGCCTCCTGCAACACTATTTTTTTGGGTGGTCAATATCAAAAACATTAGATTTCTGTAGAATAAAAGTATGGACGCATATCAAGTATTACGACAACCGGTCGATAGGTTCAAAAGTTTCGTGACTCGTACCCAAATAGACAGATAGATAAATAGATAGACAGACAGACAGACAAATGCCAAACGGTCAGTTAAAACTGACGAATCACTTCGCTTGTTCACAAGTTGCACCAGTGTACGATATCGAAGGCACTGGCTAGGTTGGCCGTGGGTATAATCCACCACGCGTGCTATAATCACCAGCTGGTTATTACAACAGGTAATGTATGGCTACTATGTATGCAATAACAGACTCCATAATAGCAAGTCAGTATTATTGTTGGGATAGTGGCCTGTGTACCGCGGTACGCTCGAGAAGCTACACTACTCAGTGATCTTCATAACCTGGTCTGAATTGGAATTAAATTTTTCATACGTTCAAATCTTCAATTTTGTTATTTATTATCGTCACGTCCTTTCCCGCCTTAGGTAACTGAAACAACAATTAAAGACAGAAATTGTATAGGAAGAGGAACGATTGACCCGCTGAAAGGTAGTTGTATAGTTTGGAAAGAGAAAAAAAAAGAAAACTAAAAAAACACGCCTATCCGTTTTGAAAAGTATTGTCACACATGATCCCGAAGTCTGAAGTATTACAAGAAGACTCAACATAATGAGTACTAAGCGAGAGACGGAAATGAATTTTTGGTCGAAAAATAACGAATACCGAACATACGGGTAAGGAAGATTATGAGCGTTACGCGTCAATTGTAGATGGCATAAGAGACATACTATTAATTTAGTTCATCATGTACGAGGTTTGATCAAAAGTTTGTGCAATTTTGATCAAATTCCATCGCTACAAGTTTCCGATTAAAAAACTTTTTATGTGAAGTTGGTACACATGTTAATGGCAATCGTCTAAAATTTTAGCCCTATTTGATGCACAGTTTAGATTTCACAGCTAATTGAGTAAGTCGTCTTTAGGTGTATTAGGCGATTTTTTTTTTGTCATTCTACAATGCAAACATGGATTACAACACATAATGCAGAACATGGATTAAATTTTTTGTAAACTGTGAGATAAACTGTTCTGTCCTGGTAAACGTGTTGAGAAGGCTTCTGATGAGACTGCTGTGCGTGAACAAGCGTTTTACAAGCTTTAAAGACTGCCGTAAATGAGGTGAAGATCGTGCTTGTCAGATGAAGATTATGTTTTTGTGTTCCACGAAATTTCACCGCTAGGCGCGAATAGTAAATAAAGAGTATTATTCGGACATTTTACGTCATTTATGTGAAGCTATTCGTAGTAAACGGCCAGATTTACGGAATAATAATTTATGAAATTGCATAATTTTTAAAATAAACAAAAACTGCATGAACTTTTTGATTAAACCTAGT
This sequence comes from Magicicada septendecula, assembly GCA_034769895.1. Classification (NCBI taxonomy): domain Eukaryota; kingdom Metazoa; phylum Arthropoda; class Insecta; order Hemiptera; family Cicadidae; genus Magicicada; species Magicicada septendecula. The sequence goes on from CM068370.1 coordinate 500,755,337, forward strand.
ACAACGAATAAGCGAACAGAGAATCCCAAAACAGATCATAAGGTGACAGACAACAAATTCTTCTTCTTCTTCTTCTTCTTCTATTGGCGTTATAATCCATTATAGGTTTTAGTCTCTTCTCCATTCAGCTCTCTCATTAAACAACCTTCTCCATCTTCTTATCCCCATATTCCTCAGATCCTCCTCAACATCCTCGAACCATCTCTTTCTTGACCTTCCTCTTGATCTTTTAGAACAGAGAAAGTTGTTCAGAAGAGAGGCATCCTAGTTTAAGGTACTCGTCATTTGTGTTTTTAAAAAACATTATTAATAAAAGTCTTTTGTAGGCATTTCTATTTCCTCCAATGACAGTTATTTAAATCGAAAACCGTTTGTTGACGATTATTAAAATAAATCCGAAACCCTGCAGGAAATTTTACAAAGATTCGGCGACAGGTACACGCACTTCGGTAAATATGTTAGTCACACTGGAATTCCAAAACATGGTTACAACACATTGTGTCATCAATTATCGCGATAGAACTGACCTTGTCGATTATTAGATGTTAAGCTCATTGTTGTTGTTGAAATAACATTTATTTATTCACACACGCAGTTAACAAGATTCAATTGATTCAGCTCATTTACAACTCCCCTTCCCATTATGTGTGTGTACGGAAGTAGTAATTAATTAAGCTTTTTCCAAGTTCGGGGAATTGGGGTGACCACGAGTTTTAAGGTCACATTGTCGGCGGCAGATCTTTGTTGGATTACACAACGGTGCAACATAGCAACGATTACAACACAGAAAGTCATAATCAAGTAGGCTGTACCAACCATATGTAGTCTTCTTGCAATAAAAGAAACATATGGTCGTTTCTGGGAGCCAAACGTTATGTAAATCTGACGTTACGCAACAGCTGATCATCATCAGCAGAAATGAAAATAATTTGAAGAATGCCTTTAAAGCACTTGAATCATCTGCTAAGAGTATGGGGCTTGTTATAAATGAAAATAAAACAAATTTAATGATAATATTTCAAATATACTAATAGGTGGCTATACTGTATTTTTGAAAGACTAAAGGCTCTTATATATTTGGGGACATATGTCGATGCTGGGAATAATTGCACCAAAGAAATTGATAGAAGAATTCTAGCTGCTAATAGAAGCTATTACGGGCTGAATAAACATTTTAAATCAAGACTATTAGCCACAGAAACTAAAGTCACGCTTTATAAGACATTGGTAAGGCCTGTATTGACATATGGCTCTGAGTGCTGGGTACTCAAGAAAATTGATGAACAGTGGCTGGCTGTGTTTGAAAGGAAGATACTGAGAAAGATTTATGGACAATTCAACAGGACGGAGTCTGGAGAAAGAGAAATAATAATGAATTATATGCTAAGTACAATGACATTACAGTTGTCGGATTTCCCAAAATTAAAAGATCAAGTTGGCCAGGACATGTTCAGAGAATGGATGACGAACATACGGCAAAAAGAATAGGAACAAGCCAATAGGAAAAAGGAGATTGGAAGACCGAAGAACAGATGGTTGGACCAGGTCGGCAGTGATCCAAGGAAGCTGGGCGCCAGTGAATTGGTGACGGATGGCTGAGGACAGGAATAAGTGGAGGCAATTTCTTTTGGAGGCCAAAGCTCGATCTGATGTGTGTATGTCTGTAACAGCTGATCATAATCATTAAAACGAAAGCACGGCCCTTGCTGGAGAAAACCTCTATAGTACGGGAAGCAATAATATGAAAGGTAAATTATTTTACATTATATAAAATACAATACAATACACAATGTCTAAAATTATGCACTGTTTTATATAGTAAATGTTAATCTGTCAATTAAAAAGTAACAATTTGTAAAAATGTTTATTGAGGGAACGAAACGAGTTCTCAGTTTTTACTCGACCATTTGGCGTTTGTCTGTCTGTCTACTTGCTTGGGGTAAATCTCACGACAACTTTTGAACACCTAAATCGATTTTCGTAAACTTGGTACGCGCGTCCATACTTTTACCCTACAGAATCTTTTTGTTTGTCAGATTGATCCCTCACCAAAAAAAAATCAACATGGAGAACCATACATGACTTTCATGTTCTAATTAATTATAAAATTATTTTTAATATGTACACTCAGAACGAAGCTAAATATATCAGCTTGCTTTTGGTAAAAACGCCGAGAAAAATAATCAAAATACGAATAGTACGTAGTTGTTAATATTTTAAAAATAAAGAATTAATTTGATTAAACTATCTTTTATTTAAACAACACGAAAGAAGGCGAATTCCGCCCGGCGTTTATAGTCTGTGAATTTCTAAACATGAAAAATTATTGTTTGCGTATCCGTGGTTACGGTATTTTGTTTAGATGGAACGATATCAATTGTTAATATTTTATTGAATTTTTTTAAGTTTTCGGTCGAATATATTTATAACATCAATACAAAAACTTACCTGCTCCCCTTCAACTACCCTTTTCATTTATAGACATTTCATCTACCTTTCTACAGTCGATTATTATGACCTTCTTTTCAGGATACTTTATTTATCAAAATTACGTACTTACTCTTGTTAAAACGTAAAACGTTGCAGGTAAACTACCCCTTCCCCTTAACAGATCTTCACCAAAATCAATAGGTACTGAGTACTCTATAATTCGGACAAATATACAAAAAATATTTGATTCTGTTTGATTTTGCGGCAGTTATCGTTCGACATAGAAAAAAGTCTACACACACACACACACACACACACACACACACACACACACACATTTTTCGGAAAATTATTTTTCTTCATGTTTTGAGGGTAGTACAATCAGAATCTGCCTTTATCTCGAACACGATTTTTTGCGATCACTATACTTCCATTCCTTACGGAACAAGATGGCGAGAGGCAAATATATGAGGGGGTGAAACTTGTGAAAATATCGCAAAGCCCATGTGGGATGTAAAATTAAAGGAAATTTTAACCAGAATCTGAATACAATGTTTGTTTTTGAAACTTTTAGAATTTTCTGACGTCACTATTTAAAACCTGGGTGAAAATTTTTAGAAAATAAACAAATAATCATGTGAGCTATCGAATTAAAAAGAATTTTAACCATTATCTGAATGCAGTGTTACGTTTTGTAAATTTCAAAGTTTTGGAACCCCACGTTTCAAAAGAAAGAGGTAAGAAGTTTCAAAAAATTTGTGAAAATCCGGCACAGTGTCAGACTGAAATGAATCGTAACCCAAATCCGAATGTTTCGAAAGCTGAGTGTTTATTTTTTTATTGTGTGCTCCACAGTTGTTTCATTACATTACAAAATTATTAAAAAACAAAAATATAAAAAAATACCGATAACAGTAATAAAGCAGATTTTGATAGATTCTTAATAAACAGATAAATTAATTCATAAGTTAAATGGAGTATATAAAATTGAATGCCCTGAGTGTAAAAAATTTTATGTTAAAAAAATACAAAACGTTTAAAAGAAAGATACATACAACACCGTAATTAATATTTAAAACCACACACATACTAAATTTAGCTACACACTCAATAAAAAACAAACACACATTTCCAAATTTAATAAATATCAGTTTATTAAAACATATTTCCAAAGATCTGAAAATGACCTTATGGAAAAATTTAGAAATATTGAAACATAAAGCAGGTAATAAATTAATACTAGAACAAATTCAGATTAATACAAAAAAATAATAATATTTTCAAAATTACTAATTTAATAAAATAATAAATATTTATAATATATTTTATAATTAATTATATAACATATTTTATATACACATACAAAAACATTAAATTTAATCTACATATAAAACAGCTGTTTTCAACAATTGATTAAAAAATGATATCAATTTATATCTGATGACGATAGTTGGATTACTATTGAAACATATGTAATTTACAAAATAAAATATATTCTTGTAAAAATTTTTATTATTAATAATAATATAAAATATATAACAAGAAAAATTTGAGCATTTGTGAATATAATTACTAAAGAAATCGTGATTTTTGTAATTTTCCCGTAACTAAAAGTATATCTAATATAGAAATTTAAGCAGTAATAAACGTACTTCGTTCAACATAGTGAGTGAGATCTGGAGCTCAGGGAGCGTACTGGTTTCATAACGAGTTTGATTAGTTTGTACCGCAGATAGAGTTTGAAAATATTTACATTAAAAATTCGTCGGTTGTGTCCTTCTAGCATCAGAATGGCTAAATTAATTTAGATGAAACGGAACTGTACCTTCATCCGTTCCTGCAGTACATTTTCGCTGGTTTTAATATGCGATTGTATCGATATATTACGATGTGGAAAATAAGAAGTGTACTAATTGTAAATTGTCCCATTTCTTAATGCAAATCGAAAATACGTGTTGTTTTCATTTGTGAGGTGAGGTGACAGTGGTTTTTGGTTTTCAGTTTATTGCTGAAATAAATAAAAGCCATGGTTGAGGAAAACATAACGTTTAATGTGTGTATACAATGCCTATAACACAGTAATACTTAAAGTAAAGAACCTAACGATTTTGAGTTGACAAATTAACAAAACTACAACAGCAAATGTAAACCGAAAAATTCAAATATTTATGGAAAACACAATAAAAACAACGTATTAAGGAATGACAACATACGCTCTACATATTGTACATAATGGACGTTTCTTTTTGGTTAGCCACAAAACGAGTACTTGTTGGAAAACGAATATTAACGAGAAACGAGTTCTGCCACAAAAAGTGACATGTATAGCAATAGGCAAGGGGTGGCCCCCCCGCCTTACTTTCGACTTGGGTTTTTCGTAGTTTCCGCCAAAAAACGAGTTTTACATTACACACGTATCGCTTTCCATGTGTAATTTCAGTTCTCATGTTCTAACAACATCAACGTTTGGCGTCACAGGTACGCTACTGTGATATACTACTGTTACAATCATTTTTCATTAAAAAAAAAGGACTAAGAACACCAACTGCAATCGCCAGGCAACTATTTTGCAACATAAAAAACTAAAATTTGTATAATTCTTCCACCTACATAAAATTATGTGCGATATTCACTAAAGATCGAAGCCAAACAATCGCATAATCGAAATATCGAAAATGACTGCAGGAAGGGGTAAAGGTACAGTACCGATGAAAGAACGTCATATGATACACTTTCTGTTTTCGGGGATGTACACTTCTCTTTTGCTAAACTAGATGTACTCAGCAGTTCCTTAATTTGGCATTCACGTGATTCCTTTCTATTCCTTTTCTTCCTTCCCTTTCCTTTCCTTGGCCTCCGCAACAATCCTCCTCCACACTCCCTTCTAACATTCGCCAATCCTTTCAAGCCTCTTAAACGCAAAGTCTTGAGTGTCATCTTGCATCCATCTTTTCCTTGTCAACCCTTCCTTCTTCTTCCGTATAATCTCCCGTCCCACACACTCTTAACCATGCTTGTATCCTCCATTATTTCATCGCGTCTCAGCCAATGCCAACGTATTCTCTGTCCTTTGATGAACCTTACTGTATCTTTCCATTTAGCTTTTCATTTCTCCTTATTCTCCAAATATCTCCTTCTTCAATCGTACCAAACACCCTTGTCAAGATTTTTATTTTTCTTTCAAACTTTCTCAATTTAGAGGTAAATAAAAATATTTTTGACCAGGTATCCAGTTTTAATTATTTTGGCTGCGAAATATCTCTCACTGTTGATTTTGATGTAAAAAAAAACTTAATAAATTTAAACATATATGTGGGACAATCCGTAGAACCTTAAAATACAAAACTAGGACATTAAGCGTAAGTTTTATAAACTATGGCTGTACCGGTGGCGCTGTATGGGAGTGAGACACGGGTACTTCACAGAGAGACAGAGGGAAGGTTACATCAGCAGAAATGAAATTTTTCATGTCAAAGAGTGCAAGTTACGAGACAGAATAAGTAATGCACAGAGAAAACGAGAATCACAAATTTCTAAATTACAGGATAGAATTACGGAATACAAGCCTTACTGGTGTAAGAATTTGGGAAGAATGAGGCAAGATCACCTTCCCAAACTTGCCTTGAATTATAAAGCCACAGGGTATCGTTGTGTGGGGCGTCCGAGGACGAGATGGTTTCCGGAACAGGCAGTGCAGCCTAATCCGTGAAGTGGAGATGATGATGATGACTTTCTCAATTGGTTGTCATCGCATCCTGACAACGTCCATGTTTTAAAGCCGTATGTCACAACAGGGCGCACCATCCTCTTGTAAATAGTAATTGATTCATTAATTACAGTTTCGTAAAAGTTTTCCGAAACACCGAGTTTCGGTTACTGTTGCGCCTATACACTTTTTAAATCAAAATTAATAAGTAAAGAGACAAAAGCCACGCTCTACAAAACCTTGATCAGATCAGTTCTGATGCATGGCTCGGAATGCTGGGTGCTAAAAAAACTAGATGAGCAGAAACTATTCGTGTTTGAGAGGAAGGTACTGAGGAGAATCTATGGCCCTGTGAAGGAAAACGACGTTTGGAGGCGACTGCATAATCGAGAGTTGTAAGAAAGGTTTAAAGATCTTCCGATCGTGCAATTCATACACATTAACAGATTGCGTTGGGCCGGACATGTGGAGAGAATGGCGGAGGATAGAATCCAAAAAAAATCATGAATTATTTGCCGATGGGAAGGAGAAGGAAAGGAAGACCGCGTACAAGATAGCTGGACCAGGTTGGTAAGGAGGCAGTGAGGCTGGGTGCAGCAAACTGGTGGACATTGGCCGGGAGTAGAGACCAGTGGGGAAGATTTCTTTTGGAGGCCAGGGCCCGGACTGGGCTGTAGCGCCGAGGATGTATGTATGTATGTTGCGACTATACACTGTACTGTACTGTGAACGCTTGGCTCCATAGTTATCGATTCAACCTGAAACACATCGCGACTAATTATATCCGAGAACATTAACCCGTCATCACGAAGCAAACCTGTATACGCTTTACATGTAGACAGACTTTAACACTTTACACGTCGTAATCTGTGAATCCATGTCAAACCATAACTTATATAACTTCTGTCTGAAGCTCCCACGGCCGGTGTCAATGGATTCAAAATTACGCCTAAAAACCGGGCTGTTGGGCCGCGGTCGGTTGCTATGAAACGCCGTCACGTCGGCAACGTTTCGATTCCCCCTCTAGTATCTTCATCAGGCCGCCAAAAAGCGATAGAGAGTAAAAAACACAATAGCGGCAGATGTACGCCGAACAGATGCATGCGCTGGGTTAGTCGAGAAACGGTTAGAAGGTCAATCTCGAGTTTTCAAGAGAGTTAGGTAATTGTGTTTCATCTCAACGAAGGTAACAGTTGAAAGATGTGATTATACGAACGGAGCAAAATAAAATATAATTTTGTTTTATTTTGTAATACATACATGTAGAGATAAGATGATCTTGTAAGCAGCAAGTCTGGCACAGACAGGTGGTCAATATACTTGTTATTATCCGTAATTGTTGTATTTATTATTGTTATTATTATGTCTGTAATGTCCACATCAATACTTTTGAACTATAGACGCGTTAATCTAGTACTGAGCATAATATAAAACTTTTCGCAACGATCGAAAGCAACCAAAGTAAACTAATAAGATCGTTTTTACACTCTTACATTCCGGAATATGAAACAGGCCGAACTGACTCTAATTAAGTGAGCAAATCAATGTCATTGTAATTCATTTTGCGGGAAAGATAAAACTGAAGATTACGTAAACTTTATACTTTTAGGTTAATCAGATACAGTCTTTACGTTTCCTATCGAAAAAAATTTAATAGTCATATATATATATATATATATATATATATATACTCTATATATTGTTTTTATTCCATTAAAAGTACTTTTCTAAGTAAGAAAGTTGTGTTAGTGGTTATAGTCACAAACAGAATTAACACTGTTGCACACCATATAGAAAAATTTTCCGATTAGCGCTTTCCAGCTTCACAGCTCATCATCAGGTCGGAAATTTCCGATCTCATCATCAACAGCTCATCATTTCCGATCTGATGATGAGCTGTGAAGCTTGAAAGCGCTAACCGGAATAATTATTCTATAGTGGTGTGCAACAGTGTTGATTCTCTTTAAAAGTACATTTAATACTAGTTGCAAGTGGGTATAACACATTAAACGTTTTCCTCAACCATGGCTTTTATTTATTTCATCAGTAAACTAAAAATCCATAACCGTTGTTACTTAACCTCACAAATGAAAACGACACGTATTTTCGCTTTGCATTAAGTAATAGGACAATTTACAATTAGTACACTTCTTCTTTTCTACATCGTAATATATCGATACAATCGCATATTATATAAAAACCCGAAAATGAATTTCAGGAATGGATGAATGTACAGATCCATGCCGCTGAATATTTATTTACTTGTTACTATGGTAATTAAGTCTGGTCTCCATGGTGTTTTTGACATCTTTAGTAGTAGTATTTAATATATATTTATTTCATTACTTATTCATTACACTATCACAAATACGTATGAATATAAATTTTATAATGGTTTAAGACAATTACAAAATATATAGACGTATCTGTATACAAAATTACAAAATATAGGCCTATATCGATACAATCGCATATTAAAAACTGCAGGAACGGATAAAGGTACAGTTCCGATGCCGCTAAATAGGATATAATTTGTTTATTTACTTGTTACTATGGTAATTAATTCTGGTCTCCATGGTATGTTGACATCTTTATACGCGTCAACGAAAAGGCACAATTAAAAGGGCCTAAACCGTGCGAACGGGGCAAAATATCAAATTCCAAGTTAGACAGTATTTTTCACTTTCTGTCAAAGGGTATCTGTGCAAAGTTGGTGGCAATCGGTGTAACGGTGTGGATTTGTATTCAGTACCATAAATCCTTAGACTTTGAGTTTTATATAAATATAGATTTTGCTTTTATAAAAGATTCACATGGCAAAAGAAATTACAAATTACAATTGTATGAGTGTAAAAGTATTGTTAAGCTAGAAAATAAACAAAAGTTGACTCCAGTGTTCTTCACTTTAGGAATTCGTGTTAAACACAGCCAGAATAGATGTGAGAAAGCGCAAACAGTGGTTCAGTTCCGGTCGTGATCGCACCGCAAATATGATCTCTGACGCGGAAAATGAAAAACGACAGCGGGGCTAGATAAGATTTATGATCAGCAGGAAACGAATGTTCAGCTTTTTGTATAACGCTGTGAAGTATTCACGATACGTAAACGTTATTACTGAAGAATTAAATACAAGTTTTAAGGGGACCAGGTCGTGAAAAAGTTCAAAAAAATATTCCTTTAAAATGATATATATATATATATATATATATATATTGTTATACCAAAAGATTTTTTTGTATCATCTTATATGTTTATTTCATGTGAAGTCACCAAGCGCGATGTCATCGACCTCATTCAAACAAACATTTCAATATTTCATAGTAATATTATTAGCTATAAATATGAGGATTCATGAAGCTAATAAGAGTGTTCTTGAAAGGAGTAAGGAAAACAGAGTAAATGAAAGGCAGCTAAAAAGGAAGAGAGGTGAGAGTAATGATATAGTGCAGGTGCATTTGAATAAAATATTACAAAACTTTCAACACGGTTTTCCGTAACTCCATTTTTTCATGTTTAGGTACACACAACTAAACTTGATTTTTTTCTAATATGTGTGTTTCATAACACTTATTATAACAGACCAACAATTGTATATGATACGTTATGTAAATATTTAGTATGTTCTCAAAAATAAGTAAAAATTTTGTTTTTTTAAAGCACTATAGTTGAGAAATCACGCTAAGTATTCTTTATCAGTACATGTTTTTAATTAGGTCTACGTTATGCTCTATATATATTTATCTTTCAGCCAAAAAAAGTTTCATAAAAATATCTTTAACGGTCTCTGAAATATGTGTACCTAACTGATAAGCGACACTTCCATTTAGTTAACATGGGACAGGTCTTCACGACCTGGTCCCTTAAAGTATTATCTTATTATATGTCTTTCTGCACAACAGAAAAGCGTACAATATCGTTTTGTCGTTAACGCATTTCTACTGTCAACGTGACAAGGTCATTAAAAATGTCCAAAAAGTAGATTTTCAGGTTTCAGCCCTACAAAAGTTTAGCTTTTTTCACAAGCTTAAAATGGACATATTGTGTTACAAAATATTTTCACGCCGATGATAAAATGTGGTTATTTCATGTGACACGTCACTCGTTAACCCATTGAACCTACTTCATGTAAATATTAACTATTTTTTGTCTAACTCCATTCCAGCTAGTTACAAACTATCTAGCAATCTTATTTTAATACATAAGTTAACAGTGTGTAGGATAAGCTTCCGCTGGAGCATTCCTCAGTACAGTTACGCTTTGTTCATGTGCTGAGAATTACTATAGATATTTAGCTCACTAGTTCAAATGGTGTCTGTCTCTGCAATCGCTGAACGAGTCCAACTATATCAAGCAGTTGTAGCACTTAAATGTTTACGTGTTCATGAAGTCTTCTTTCATACTTATCCGCAACCCGTTTAATCTCTTCAGCAACCGTAGGCATTTTCAGGTCCTGATAGATGTCACCATTTCTTACATCAAATCCATATATCTTACATCAAATCCATATTTCTTTCTTACATATATCATGGTGCATCAACAATAGAGCGAAGAGCCTTATTTTGAAAAGTCTCAATTATTATAACATTAGATTCCTTAGTACAATCTCAATGCTGTACACCATACACACAAACTGGTTTCAAGACTTGTTTGTATAACAACAGTTTGTTATGTTACGCAGCGACAGCTGAGAGTGTCTTCCAAGCAACCACCACATTTTCTTCACTTCTAATCGAAGTTCTTCTAGAAGAACCAGGCAAAATTTGATTATAGAAGACTATATAACAGTCAGAACTTTTACATACCTAGGAGCGACGATATCTGAAGATGGGAATGAAGAGGTAGAGATAAGGAAAAGGACAACTCTAGCCTAAAAGGCCTATTTCACTCTTATCACCACCTTTAAGTCAAGAGTTATTCATAGGCAAAGAAAAATGCGCATATACAAAACTATCATACGACCCATCCTGTGCTACATGGATATTAATACAAAGAGCAATTAAACGCCTGAAGATATTTGAAAAGAAGATCTGAAGGAAATGAAGATGTATAGAAATGGGGAATGGAAGATACGGCATAATGATGAGATGTATTGTCACGTCAACGAGCCAACGGTAGAAGTGTACGTAAAACTGAGGAGGGCTGGCTGCAATGTGCTGCCCGTGTCGTAAGAATGGATGACAAACGAACACATAAAAGAGTCCTTATGGACAGTATGGATGGCAAAAGAGCAAAAGGCCGTCCGAGGAAAAGATGTGAAGATGCTGCCGCTGTGGATGCAAGAGAGATGTTGGGAGTGCGAGGATGGAAGTCATTTGGTGCTGATAGAGAGAAATGGAGGGTCAGGATAGAGGAGACCAAAGCTGTAGTGCCCTAGGAAGAGGAGAAGGGATAGTTTGGGGTTCACGGTGGCACCAAGCAACTGCATTGCATGGAAGCGGTGCATAATCGCGATATTTATAATACTTGTTTACTTTTCTTCTTCTTCTTCTTCTTCTTCTTCTTCTTCTTCTTCTTCTTCTTCTTCTTCTTCTTCTTCTTCTTCACTTCACGGAGTAGACACTTTCCTGTTCCGTCTTCACAGAGTGTCTCTCCATCTCACTCTCCGTCTTCCTACATCTCTTTTACCAAAGGGTCTATATCGAAACGCAACCCTAGTTCCATCCTCCGTTCTGTCCAGATGCTGTACACACTCCCTGCGATATGTATGGATTTGATCATTTACGGAGAATACCTGTAGCTCTTCTCTAACATCCTCACTGCGCAAACAATCCTGCCTTGTGCAACACTTTGTTCTTCTCAAAAACTTCATTTCCAAAGTTTGAATCTGGTCTATAATCTTCTTAGTAGGAACCCACGTTTCACATCCATATGGTACTACAGGCACAGCCATTGTTTTATAAAATTTAAGCCTTGTCTCTTTCCTTATCCTTTTCCTCAACGTTTTATGTATGACGCCACACATCATCTACAACCTAGACATTTTCTTATAATTCGTAATAAATAATAATACTTTAAATTTTGAAACAAGAATATTTTTTTGTTTACAATGTTTCAATAGTTTTTTAGTGTACTGTCGTCATTAGAATTATAATTTATAAATTACAAAGATAAATTACAACTCAAATGAACAGAGTCTGATTGCTCTATACTTTTATCGTCCAATACAGTTGAGTTCGCAATCGCCTCATATCATCTGAAACCTCAATATTTTTGTATAGTGATATATCTCGGCTTGATACAATCATTATAGTGTCAGTCAGTCAGTATAGTTTCATTCTCAATACTGGTAGTGCAACACAGGTAATTATTTACTATCGTTTGTTTTTCTGTAAAATCCATAGCGATCTCAGTGGAATAAGCCTGGAACAATCGCGTGTTAAATTAAACTAGAAAAACGTGTAACGTAAGAGAAGAAGCTGCAATCCAGTTGTTGAAGTGAAGTGAAGTGTACTCGGCGGCAATTGTAGCGTATCATTGTTATCGACTGACGCTGCAACTCTCATTGTTCCGCTTCTTGCCTTTTGTTTGTGACGTATGTATGCTTGCTTACTCTGCACAAGAAGTAACACAGGCTATAGGGTTTTAATTGACCCAGTCGCAGCGCATAAGTACTTCAGTGAATTGCGAACCAACGTGCAAGATGTTAAATCCGCTTAAATTGCAATGATCTGCAATAATCCAGAGTGCAAGCCTACAATTTCCGATATAAACCGTCATCCGAATACGGGAAATAAACTCGTCTAGCAAATAGTATATGTGTTCAATATAAACTCTTAATTTGTGTCAAATAAAATATTCAATTAACATATTTAATTTGTGGTAGTGTCTGTATAAATTTTGTGCTAATACAGTACTTATTTATTTATTTGTTACAAAACATAAAAAAATGGTTGTAATCATTGTAGAGCTACATTATTATTATCATCATTAGTATTATGTACACTACTACTACTACTACTACTACTACTACTACTACTACTACTACTACTACTACTACTACTACTATTACTACTTTTTTTATAGATGGGGAAAATGCTTTATGCACCGTCAGAGGAGGCCGTGCTTCCACTGGTGAGTGGGACTCTCACCCACTAAAAAACCCACCTCTAATTCAGGTGTTCATATCCATCCTGGAACCACTTAGCGTATTACTTCAGGATGGAGCCTGTTGCGCCCTTATCGGGCTTCTTCTAGATGTTCCTCATCTTCTACTGCCCGTTAGGTGCAAGTTGGGCCTGTATTTTTTTTTCTAGTAGGACCCAATGAATAAATGCATTGCTGCGGTCCCATTCCACCTTACCACCAAGCATAAGCGCAACTACGCTGTCGGGCGTGAGCTCTCCGAGCTCCATTTCTAGTACCATCCTCTGTCTTTGGAATCTGCAGCACTTGAAAAACGTGTGCGAGACATCTTCATGGGGAAATTCTCCGTATTGGCATGCTGGGCTTTGCACGTTTCACATTTTATGGAGGTAGGCATTTAAATTGCCGTGCCCACTGAGCAACTGGGTCAGATGGTAGTTGACCTCACCGTGTTGGCGGTTGATCCATTCCTTCAAGTTTGGTACGAGCCTTGCCAGTGCCCAAGAGAATGAGTGCCCTGGTTTCATGCTTTGCGGCATCCCTTCCGATTTCCTCTCTTCTTTCGAATAAATGCTTCCGTTATAGAGTCAACAGGTCTATGGGAATCACTCCCGCTTTCACCACCAGGACTACTGGCTTCGGCACTGTCCGGTAAGAGGATGCTATTCTGAGGGCTCCTCTCCTCTGCACCGATGCCATACGTTTTCTGTACTTCTCCAGCTTTAGTGCATCGGCCCAGATTTCGCAACCGTACAGAAGGATGGATTCTACTACTACTACTACTACTACTACTACTACTACTACTAATAATAATAATAATAATAATAATTATTATTATTATTATTATTATTATTATTATTATTATGTAGCTCTACAATGATTACAACTATTATGCACCATGGGTAGAAAAGACGTGGGTCGTCCGAGGATTAGATGGGTGCCGGAACAGGTTTATATAACCTAATTCTTGAAGCGAAGAAGAAGAAGAAGAAGAAGAAGAAGAAGAAGAAGAAGAAGAAGAAGGAGGAGGAGAAGGAGGAGGAGGAGGAGGAGGAGGAGGAGGAGGAGGAGAGAAGAAGAAGAAGAATTACGGAAATTGCGTTTAACACATTTATTACGACGAGAGCTTTGAATGAATGCGGAAAAATCTTCTACTTAACAAAAAAAGATGTTTCATGTATTTTACAAGCTTCCAGCCCGATGGTTTTCCACCGTCAGTGTCACTTTTTTTTTGGTTAACTGTTTGGTGACTATAAGTTGTGAAGATTTATTTTATAAATCTGAAATATTATACCTTTTATGACCGTTTGAATGTCTAAGCTCGCGTCGTGTGTCTTCAAATTGCTGCACAGGCGAAGCTATGCATGCGTTATTGCATTTCTCATATGTGAATACTTCTTTGCGTCGTGTTTTGGATGCAAACGCATACTTGAAAGAGTAGTAGTCGGAAATATTACCGCGCCGCGGAACGAGACCTAGCAGCCAGTTTAATATTACACACAACGTAAACTTTATACAATGATGTCAAAAATACGACAAAACATCTGTAATGTACAGATATAAAGTAATTAAAGAATAGTATTACTTTTAAAATGACTCTCGGCCTGAATTCAAATTTTAGTTCTTTACTGGTTGTGTTTTAAAGTACAAAATCGGTATGGAGAGCCATACATGACTTTCATGTTCTAAGATTTATATTTAAAATCATATAGTTGAATTCGGGTTGACAATTTCTAAAAAAATATCCCCCACCCTCAAACTATTTTCACTATTTATAGATGTTTTTGTTATTATGGGGTAGTCGTTTAAATAATGTTATTTTAGAATTACTTTATCTATAAAAATGAGGTTTCTTGTAAAGAAACTGAACTACGCAGATAATCAGGCATTAATTACATATTTATATAATTATGTGGCAACAAATTATTTTGTGGCCTGCTGGGCCATGGTTGCGGATCTCCACGCATAGATGATTTAAATTAAAATAAAAAATTATAATTTTATTGCCTGTCAACAAAATTATTTTATTTTTAACAATTACCGTTCTTTGAAAAGATAAAATGCATTTTTATTTAATTTCGTCAAACTTATTGAACAAATACCAAACAAGGAAAAATTACCCCCTCTCCTTTTAACTATCCTTTTCATTTATATATATTTCATCTACCTTTCTACAGTGGATTATTATGACCTTCCCTTCTGGATACTTCATTTATCAAAATTAACTACTTTAGTCTTGTCAAAACGTAAAACGTTGCACGTAAACTACCCCGTTTCCTTAACCGATCTTCACAAAAATCAATAGCCGTTGAGTTCTCTACAACTCAGACACACATACAAAAATTATTTCATTCTGTTTTAATTTGCTACAGTTATCGTTCGCCATAGGAAACATTCCACACACACACACACACACACACTTCATGAAAAATGACTTTTCTTCACGTTTTGAGGGTAGTACAATCAGAATCAGCCCTTTCTCGAACACGATTTTTTTCGCCATCACCATACTTCCATGTTCCATGTTTCGCCTCACGGAACATGGAAGTAAAAAGCCTTCTATAAAAGATGTGTACACGTTCATATTAAGGTGTGATTTTGTTTTGTTATACATATATAGAGATGAGATGATATCGCAAGCAGCAGGTTTAGCTCAGACAGGTGGTCAAAGTCATTGTTATTATTCGTATTTTTTGTCCTTATTATAGTTATTACGTTTGAAACGTTCATATCTTAATATTGTACTACGTTCTTAATGGCCGCACTGTGATAATGCATTCAACAGACATATAACTTCTTCCTGTTATCCTTAGACTGATAACATGTGTTCATTCATAAACCGTTTGAACTGAGATGGTTCGTACACGGCTGCTGTCCGGCTGATTCCAGTACACCTCGCGCTTCTAGGTCGGTAAATTGATTCAACGTGTAACGAAATAGCTGAAACGAAAAAGCAGTGTTGCCAGGTCAACCAAACTGCTTGTCTCCACATACCTACACAAAATTTCCTAGTGCCACATATGTTTTTAAGCAAAGCGTAGTATAATATTTTAAAGAATGTGAGCATATTCTAAGTGTTTAAATACTATTACAAGAATAAAGCGACTATTAGAAATAATTTTATTCCTTAACACATTGACGACATGTTGAGAGCATGGGAGATGGGTCCAAAACACCACGTCTAGGAGATGGGTACTCTGATAAAAACCACTGGTCCTCTTAGTTGTGCATAGGGACGACTACCCTGTGCTGTAAAATGATATTGTTACGACGGTCTCCGTATGGTACAGTGGAAAACAAAATACAAGACACCAATGAAGTCACTAAAAACCAGCTTTAATTAACACAATTAACAGTTTGTAATCAACAAGTTATTCAACAAGATTATTCTCGTACAATAATTCAAGTTAATCTGTTCACACAAATAATAATGTCAACTATAAATAATTCCGCACTATAATCAAGTTTCACTAATACACCACTTGAGACGCCCTGTGTAAATCGCCCGACACAAACTGAAATTAAACGGCAGGTGTGGGCTATTTATAGTCTGCAGGGTTCCATAATATGCGGCCTTAACTAGCACTTAAAAATTCTAGAGGATACTTCAGCACGGCCTTGGCAGAAACACGCACCTTGGGCTAGTTGAGAAGTTTGTCGAACAAGCCTATCGAATGTACGAGAATATTTCGTATTACGTAACACTGTCTCGATTGTGGACGCATGTTAAGTGTCACGTACGCACACAAACAATACAGCTGGGCTCTGGTGGGATAGCCGATAAACATGTAAAACTTTCTGAAATGACGTAACAATATAGTTGCGTATAACTCAAGGAATTAGATAACTTAGAGGAGACTTAGTGTGAGAGTCTGGAGACGGGTGTGTGGTGAGACGACAGACCAAGACCGAGTTGTCATGCCAGAAGAAGAGAAACAAGGAAAAGATATTTATCAAAATACAATACATGCAACCTTCAATAAAAAAAATTAAAAGTAAAATTTAATCATCATCATCATCATCATCACCACTCTAAGGAGTAGGCCTTAGACCTGTTCTGGAACCCATCTCCTCCTCGGTCTACCGACATCTGTCTTACCAGTAGGGTGATAACCCAAGGCAGCCGCAGTTAGACGGATATCAGGCATGCGATTCAAGTGTTCACACCATCTCAATCTTCTGGTGCAATGATACAATGTTTAATCGCGTTTAATATCCTCGTTCCTTCTCCGATCCAAGAGAGAACAAACTTGTGTCCGTCTTAGACATTTCGTTTCGGCTGCCTGAATCCTCTGCAAGTCCCTTTTATCAAGAGTCCATGCCTCACTAGCATACAGGAATGTGGGACAGCCATACTTTATAAAATTTAATTCGGGTATCCTTCCGTGTTCTATTTCTCAGGTACCTATGAATCTTTCCACAGATGCGTCTAAATTTTGTTAAGTAAAATTTAAAGAAATACAATTTTAAGAATCTTAACGTTTTTCTTGGTAACCAGAACTGATATTTTAATTTGTATCTCCGCCAGTAAAAAAAGACGTGGGTGTGTTTAGTATATGTTGAAAATTTCATAATGAACGTCACACTAAAGTTAGTTAATTTATCTCTTTAGTTAGCATCGGAACGTAAGGGTATTAACTACCTTTAATAAAGAAATATTTCGAAGAATGGTAATAATTTCGTTTACCATTTACGTTGGTATAAAACTTAAAGATATACTAATTCATTTGTCATGGAATACAAGTTATGCAGTAACTTGGTGCCTGAAGGAAAGCGTCATGTCTGAGCATACTGTTGTCAACTTACCACACAAATAATCGATAATGGCACCCGTTTCGAGGCAAACAGCAAGCGAGTTCGATACCCAGCAGATGTGACCGACATCTTTGTGGCACAAAAACCATCCCCTTTACACTACCAGAGTAGACTGTTTGTGACAGAGAAAATGGAGCAGAGAATCTTGTTGATTAACGATGCCAATTTAAAATACCATCAAGTAATATACAATTTTTATTTTAACAAACAAAAGAAAAGCGGTAACTGACATTTGTAATTCTAATAAAATTAACTACCATCTTTAAAATACCGATGTATATAAACACGACATATAAATTCTACAATTCTATATATTGTTTTATATACAATGGAACTCGCGAAAACGAGTTCGCTTATAACGAGAACTCGGATGTAACGAGCATAAATACGAGATTTGTTTGGTTTTGTGTCTTAGTAATGACAATTAAACTCATTTTTAACAAGTAGGAACGCATTAGAGACTTGGTTATAACGAGCATTTTATCCCAGGCTTGTTGATGGGCTAAGGTCTAAAAAACGTACGTTACAAATCAGAATTTTAACCATTCATTTAAAACAATTAACGCAATTTAGTAAAACTAATAATGTGAGTGATGAATTCGTGGAATATTTCAACAAATTACAAAACTGTTTTAATATCTATAGATACAAAATTACTAAACAAACAAAAAGACAAATAAGTTACAGTGAATTTTTTTGTAATTTAAAAATAAATATTGTACACGTGGCATAGAAAGTTTTGCGTTTTTTGCCAGATAGCCGGCTAATTTTTAGTAAGTTTTTACTACATAGTTACTTTTACTGTATTTCGCGAATGCACTATACGCCAATATTCAGCAAAGAATGTTGGCGTCTAAAAATGTTTAAAAATCTAAATTTTAATTTAAGCGTAGAATGTAACACTTGTCAAAATTTTATTGTGTAAAACCTCTTCTGTAGTAGACTGGTTTTGTTGTGTGTTCGATAATCACGGTATAAAAATGTTGGTTTGCGAGTTGACAACTCGGATGATGCTTTATTATACGTTTCAAAGTATAAAATTTTAAAACACGTTGTATAGAAAATCAACAGCAATAAAAGAAATACAAGAATTGTTTTTTTTTTCAGCCGACTAAACGCTCCGCACCGCACATGCTGTACTTAACGCTTAGCTGCATCTGTGACGGGATTTGTGCCCACGTCCGAAATAAATTTACGTCGGGTTTCCGTTTTCATTCAAACAAGATAAATGGCCGGCCACATAACCTACACGCCCATAATGCTGACAAGAGTTGTTACAATCTTATCGACACCTTTCTCGCCACGGATTCAATATTCTACACTCGAGTAAAAGGTAAAAACGTGAAAAACTGAAAATTAGTAAACAAAAATAACAACGTAGTTTACGTAAAGGTGTTGAATAATAATTTTTTTGTCACTTAAGAGTAGTTTAAGTGTAGAATATCTGCTTGCACGTAATATCTTATGTTTTTGAATTTAATAACACAATATATAGATAACGTATAATTTAATTCATCATCATATGATGATAATCATATACGTTAGTCCGTTTGGTTATACGAGCTGTCTGTATGGTTACCATGGAAAGAGAATTGTTTGGACTTTTTACTTCCATTTTCCGTGACGAAATGGAAGTATGATGATAGCGAAAAAACTCGTGTTCGAGATAAGGGCTGATTCTGATTGTACTATCCTCCAAACATGAAAAGTAATTTTCCTAAAAGTGTCTGTGTGTAGAATTTTTCCTATGGCGAACGGTAACTGCTGCAGATTCAAACAAAATAAAATATTATTTTGTAAATGTATCCGAGTTGTAGAGGACTCAAGGCCTATTGATTTTGGTGAAGATCGGTTAAGGGGAAGGGGTAGTTTACCTGCAACGTTTTACATTTTAACAAGAGTAAAGTACTGAATTTTGATAAATAAAGTATCCTGAAAAGAACGTCATAATAATCCACCGTAGAAAGGTTGACGAAATATTTTATCTATAAATGAAAAGGGCAGTTGATGGGGGAGGGGATAATTTTCTAAAAATAATAATGATAGTTAAAGGGGAAGGAGATAATTTTTACTTCCATGTTCCATAAGGAAATGGAAGTATGGTCATGGCGAAAAAAATCGTGTTCGAGATAACGGCAGATTCTGATTTTACTACCATCAAAACATGAAAAAAATTCATTTTTCGAAAAGTGTCTGTGTGTGTGTCTGTCTCTGTCTGTAGAATTTTTTTTCTATGGCAAACGATAACAGCCGCAAATTCAAACAGACCAAATAATTTTTTGCATACAGTCCTGAATTGTAGAGGACTCAAGGCCTATTGATTTTGGTGAAGCTCGGTTAAGGGAAAGGGGTAGTTACCTCTAACGTTTTACGTTTTAACAAGAGTAAAGTGCTTAATTTTGATAAATAAAGTATCCTGAAAAGAAGGTCATAATAATCCACTGTAGAAAGGTGGATGAAATATCTATAAATGAAAAGGATAGTTGAAGGGGGGAGGAGGTAATTTTTTTATAAATTAAAATGTTAGTTGATAATGGAGGAAGTAAATTTTATAAGTTTTATATGTGTAATACGTTAATGACAACAAAGAAGTAGTTTCTATGGAAACATTTCATTTCACTTTAACAAAATAAAAAAAATTTAGTTGTTTTTTTTTATTTATGGATTGTAAAATTAACATTTACACTAACCTGAAAATATACATAGTAGCATTTAACTAGACGCAGAAACTACACATTTTTGAACACTACGCCCCGAATGTGGCGACAATTTCAACTCACACACTTTTGAAGTCGAGTTTTTAAGTTTTCCATTACACGGTGTAACATGTGAACAGAAATTATATGAACTTTGAGTGTTTCGATGTTTCATGGGTGTGGATCATTGTACACCTTACTCTCAAAATGTCCCCAGTAGAATAAATAGCATGCTGGCAATCCTCGCGGGCTACGGAATGTTGCTACTTCTGAAGGTAACTCGTTAAACTGCGTCCATTGATCGCCTAGCCGTATGGCTGATTGCTACCCGTACTGTTTGGTGTTTTTAATAAGCATTTCTAGACGGTTATTTATATGTGTACTACGTTATCAGCAACAAAGAACTATTTTGTTGCTAAAATTCCTTCCCGGACTGTTTGGCCGTAGTCCAATGTTTTCTGCAAAACCAGACGTTTCGGCAGTGCCTTCGACTTCCATCATCAGTGAAAATCGAGTGCGATAACGTGAGGTGACGTTAGTGACCACAGTACTGTGGTTAAGGCTGAAGCAGTAAGTAGAAAGAAGTAGTTTCTATAGAAATATTTCATTTCGAAAATTATTTTAAATATAAATCTTAGAACATGGAAGTCATGTATGGTTCTCCATACCGATATTTTATTTATGTGTGTACTACGTTATAGGCAACAAAGAAGTAGTTTCTGTGGAAATATTTCATTCTATCTGTTAAACATAAAACTCGATTTACAAGATGAGGGATATTTTTTTTATAGAAATTATCGAACCTAATTCAAGTAAATGATTTTGAATATAAATCTTACAACATGGAAGTCATATATGGTTCTCCATACCAATTTTTTTCTTTAAAAAGGGAGGAGCGTATAAAATAAGTTTCATACAAATACTAAGTTATTGATATTACAATAAGGTCAAATTCTACATCTATGGCTTTCCTTTGCAACCGGATGGGTGCATTTTCAGCTACTACCTTCATTTCTTCAGCTTCAGTATCCAGATCAGGCCTGTAGATAAAATAAAATTTAAGTTTTCCTGTTCTGTGACATCGTCTTATGCAAATTGTGCCGCGGTTTCGACGATTATACTTTACTTTTAGGTATGAGAACAAGAGGTCATCATCGTCGTCGTCGTCGTCGTCATCATCATCATCATCAGCAGCAGCAGCAGCAGCAAGGATTAAACCAAAAATGGTTTGTTCCGGTCCCAAGCAGACAGACTAGAGGTGGTCACTCCAACCCTTCTTCGGATTGTGAGATTTACTTAAACATTTATTATAGCATGACACGAGTCTTTTGGTATCATCGGTGAAAAATTATCTCCAACTTCCGTGAACCATTCTCGCGCTGACTATTCCACCAGTGTGATATGGCCGCAAGAGCCTGTCACAAACAAAGGACCGAACAAGTGGCAATCACAAGGGGCAAGGTCAGGTCTGTAAGGAGGGTGTTTCCACTCATCCAGCCCAAATTTTTAAGGAGTTCCTTCCTGACATGTGCCAAATGATACGTGCGCAAATGTTTGCACATTGCTCAAACACGATGTAGTGCAAAAGACTCAATTCAGCCATTGTGTAACAATTGTGCAACGTTGACGCAACCAACAATTGATGAACGCGTTCAACGTTGTCATCCGTTATTGAAGTTGATGGCCTTCCCTGCCGGTAATCATCCCTCGATATTCGTGCGGCCATTTTCGAACAACTCTCACCATTTTGTGATGGCCTGGCATGAAATTTAAATCAATACTGAAATAATACTGAAATTAAAAAAAATTAAAAAATTACTGAAATCAACTGGCGATGAGGTTCAGTAGGCGTTAGTACTCGCTCACAGAAAACCAATCACGGCGCGGATTTCTAATTTGGACGCTACTTGCAAAAGACATGATACATTTCGTGTTTAACAACATCCTAAACGTTTCGTGTTAGGCCTTTATTACACTACGCAACTGATTGCAAAAGAAATTGTGGGGCATTGGTTTAAGTGTAGCGTACTACACTTACTGCAATTGGTTGCACAGCTTGCAATCGTTGCAAAACAGTTTACAAGCCTTGCAACTGCTTGTGCAACTTTTAGTTTCATGCACTCGTTGTAGGGCATTGATTCAAATGTATCCTATTACACTATGCAACCGATTGCATGCAACTCTGCTTCGAGCGCATTCTGTAGACAACGAAGAAATTTCATGACATGGGACCGACACAACATATACAATTTTTTACAAATTGCCAATATTTCAAAAACGAAAAGGAAGATTTTATTGAAACAAATACCAAAATAAAATTTGTAATTTTTTCTAAATTTCGCTCGCTGACACCATATAGCTCTTTTAGAACAAAAATTTATTGCATGCCATATATTTCACTACATGCAAATTAACAAAAATGTTTCATGCCATGGGACCGCTTTAAATCTCTGTTCTTAAAAATTATTAAAGTTATTGGTTCAAACGTATGTCTAAAAGCATCCTCAAACTTCAACAAACACGGTAGTAAACGAAATTTTTATCGCATCAGTAGTTTCTGAGGTTAGCCCAGACAACGATAGAAACAAATTTTACCTCTTTATAATAGTAGTATAGACGCCGTGTTTACTCTGCAACTGATTGCAGAGCGGTTGCAGACTTTTTTTTACTGCCGTGCAACTAATTTCATGTAGGCTTGAAACAGTTGCGTAGTGTAATAGAGGCCTTAGAGGGAAATGTTCCTACAGTTGAGGAAAGTGGAAGTTTACCAGTGCTGCCAACACCTTTCATCAAAATATCTCTTTTAGAAAAAAGAAGACGGTGTGCGACTGGAACTAACTTTTTACTGTTCCTCGTATTTACTCGTATAGTTGGAATAAGTGTAATGATTCGGTATTTTTGTTTCAGTTCCAACGTACGCCTTCGCGAAGTAGTATTTCTCGACTAAGACTCACGTCTTTTGGTTGCTGTAATTATGGCAGCTGATATATTTATGCGTTCAGCTTGAAACTAATTTACCGTGCAGTAAACTTGCTCATTTCCTCATGGCGTATTAAATACTCTCTGTGTACAGCTAATTAGAAACATCGCAACGGCAGCTAATACTGGGGCACGCTTGGTTGTTTTCACACTTGGAAGAGGAAGTTAATAATATACACTGTGCATTACGGTATAGACTGAGAGCGAGTGGGAGAGAGAGAGACGGACGGATCGATAGACAGACGGGCGAGATACGTAGGGGAGAGACGACATTTTTGTTTAATCCTTCCGTTAAACTCCGAAGATGCATTTGCAAACTTTTTAATTAATTGTGTGAGAAAATCTTTTGAAATTACCCGACGTTCATTTTCAATCGATATGCGCTTAAACACATATTAACAGTATCACTAAACCACTTTTCTTCTCTCTCTTCTGTAGTGTGCGTGAACACACTTCGTACAAACTAAAACTAACCGTGGGACGCGTGCAACCGTGACATGGTTATTCTACAGGTACACACAAAAGACCGAAACATAGACACTCTTGAATAACTATAAATATACAAACACACATAAAACAACATCCTAAACGAACGACACAATTCAAATCACACATACTATTCGAACATATCACACACACAACATCGATCTTTCATACGACGGAGCCGTCACCAAGAACAAGACAGATAGCGCTACTAGCGGCAGCCTCTGACGAAGCTTGTAATAAGCGACAACTGGTTCAGGCTACAAAGTAAAAATTTTACATTTTTACCAATAAAAAACTTAGTGTTCCAAGTTAGTAGTATTATAATTAATAGAATAAAAAGTACGAAATAGAATTAGTGGGAAAAAGAATCTAGGAGTACCTTGAAAATGCTGCTAATAAATGTAAAGAATACTATCGGTAGAGTGATGAAACCTACTTATTAAATGCAGCGTACGAGAATAAAACAATAGAGCACACACGTTTGTGTGTGTGTGTATGTGTGTGTGTGTGAAGCTATGATACGAGCGTCTGTTAGGTTCTTAATTAAACTACCTCTGTTGAACTGCTTGCTTTTACTTTATGTTTTAAATTTATTTCTTTTGCAGTGGTGCAGAATAATATCTGTTTCTCTATAAATGTTCGTTGAAGCTTGGTATTACTGTTTCTGATAGTGAAAACATACGCGTACGCGTCTCTATCGAATATTTTCTTTTTTCGCGTCAAGACCAAATCGTTAACTTATATTCCCTGAGCTGAAGAACTTGCACTATTTTAAACGAAGTATATTACTTTCTTCAAAACGGTTCAAAACCTCGAAATAGGCACACAAAATATAGAGGCCGTAAAAGAGTTCATATATCTTGGCTCCCAGATAAACAGCACTAACGACACCAACACTGAAATAAGAAGAAGAATATGTCTCGCAAATAAAACATTATGGATTAAAAAAACACCTGGCATCCTAGCTTCATCTCAAGAAGCACGAAATGCAAAACTTACAAAACACTTTTTGTCATCAGGCCAGTGATGATATATGCTTCAGAAACCTGGACAATGAGAAAAAATCGCGAGAGACTTCTAGGTCGCTCTGAAAGACGGATTCTAAGAACAATGTTTAGAGGAGTACAAGAAAATGGAATATGTGTATGTATGTACACATACATACATATCCGGCACTACAGTCCAGGATGGACCTTGGCCTCCCTAATAATTCGCCTCCAGATAGTCCAATCATGTCCACGAATCGACATCCATCCTAGCAGGCGCCATAATTATGAACTATACCACCTTTACAAAGAGCCGGACATTGTCAGGATAATCAAAATGCACAGGCTAAGGTGGGTTGGACACATAGAGAATGGAGAAGGACAGCCTACAAAACATATTATCTACCAGAAACCAATGGGTAGTAGAAAAAGGGAAGACCCTAAAGTAGATTCAAAGACCAGATAGAGGAGGACCTCGGAAAGTTGAACATAAGAAACTTGGAAGTCAGGGCACCCAATAGGGAGGAATGGAATCGACTCTTGGAGCAGGCCAAGGGTTGTGGAGCCACGGCTGATGATATATATTACATGAATTTCGATATTAGATGACTTTTCAATTATGGGAACAATTACAAAGATCCCGATTACTCAACTATTTATCCTTTAGTAATATAACAATATAGAGCACACTATCGTAAAATATATACTAAGAATTCGAAACATTCAGATTTGGGTTAGAATTACGTTTAGTCAGACACTCGGCTGGATTTTCAACTTTTATTCGAATTTTTTAACTCTTTTTTGAGCCCTTGGATCAAAAAATGCTGAAATTTCCACAACGTAACATTACATTTAGATGTCAGTTAAAATTGCCTTTAATTTGAGACCCCGCATCAATTTTTTGATTATATCAAAATTTTCTTTCACTTTTTGGCACCTGACGTCAAAAAAAATTTGAAATTTTCAAAAACAAACAATATATTCACATGTGGTTAAAGTTCTATATATTTGACACGCCATTTGGTGACACCTCAAATTTTTTCTCTTGCTTCGCTATTTTTAAAGGGATCGCTGTCAAAAACAATACGATTCTGTAGGATAAAATTATGGACACGCTTGCTAAGTTTTACAAAAATCGGTTGATGCGTTCAAAAGTTATTGTGAGGCATACCTCAGACAGACAAACAAACGGGCGAGTTATAAGTGAGAACTCACTTCGCACTTCCAATTAATGTTGGTCATTATTGGGGTATCCACTTATTGCAATTTTTATTTACCAACTTTTTGGATTCTGACGTCCAAAAATTTTGAAAATTTCAATTATAAACCTATATCCAGATTGTTGTTTAAATTCCCTTTATTTTGACACACTACACATGGGCTTTTGCCGTTTCTACAATTTTGAACCTTTCACATTTTTGCCTCCCACCCCCTATTTTCTGGGGATCAATCTAAAAAAAAAAAAAATAGGGTTCAGTAGGGTATAAGTGTGAACACGCGTGTCAGGTTTTACAAAAATCTCGGTTGATGCGTTGGAAAGTTATCGTGTGACACACCCCAATTAGACAGACAGACAAACGTCAAACGGTCGAGTCAAAACTGAGAACTCACTTCGCTCGTTCGATAATTCACATGGCATACAATTAATAATCTCAACAGCTAAAAACTCATTGAAGTGTACCACCTTTCTTATCAGTTTAACACATCACTTTCAAACGTTAGGAGAGGGGGGAGAGAGAGATTGAGAGAAACAGTGAGGAGGGGGAGAGTGAGAGAGTGAGTGAGTGAGAGAGAGAGACTTTATTTTCAGTTTAACACATCACTTTTAAACGACAGGGGAGGGGAGAGAGAGAGAGAGAGAGAGAGAGAGAGAGAGAGAGAGAGAGAGAGAGAGAGAGTGAGAGAGTTATATGGTGTAGTGTCGCGTTAAAAGCGCCATTACGACAGGTGACGAAACACTCGCTTCAGAGCACTAAACGTACAAGGCTGCAAGTAATAACCAACCATATGTCATGTTTACGGTGAAAATCTCTGTACTGGTTGTATACAACGAGAGTGTGTTGTATACAACACTGGAGCCCCGGCGCGGATTTCTTTACGACGCGCCCTGTCCGATAAGACGGGTGTTTGTAATCCAATTTATCTTTAAATAATATGTAGCAAAAACACTTTACTGTTATATATTAATTGTCTAAACACTGTACTGATACATCTTGTTAGGTAACTTTATAAGAAACTGTAGTTATGTTCGAAATAAAAACCCACTTTCATTTTGTAAATACAAAGTTTAAAGAAAATAATAGAAGTAGTATTATTTATAGACTGCATTAAATTTATTACAATACTTGATAATATAAAATAAACTTATATTTTGTAAAACAAATTTATCATTGCTGCAAACAAGACTTGGCAATTTTTTTCAAGTCAGTTAGTAGTTTTAGTGCATAACACACGTTGTTACTTATCCGTACAGTTGTCTTCAATGTCACTCGCGGTTTTGTTCACTCACACAATATATGTGATGCACTTTTTGTGAATTCCTTCATTCGAGTAACTGACCTTATTTCCTGCACTCTGCATTACCACTGTTCGGTGAAAATTCTGATGAGAGGTTTTAAATAAATTGTTGGTGTCTTAAACTTAATTCTCCAGATCTGGAGGCCCCCTACTAAGTGGGGCCGGGGCCATCCGCCCCCACGCCCCCTTAGCCCACTACTCTGTGTGTGTGTGTGTGTGTGTGTGTGTGTGTGTGTGTGTGTGTGTGTGTGTGTGTGTGTGTGTGTGTGTGTGTGTGTGTGTGTGTGTGTGTGTGTGTGTGTGTGTTTTCATGCGTATTCTCAGAGCTGCGTGCTGTCTGAATTTTTTTGTTTACTAACATACCCCTTTCTTGTCTCGTGAGAGTCTTCGATATCATACACACAACATTTAAGAATATGGATACGTAGGTTCATATACATCTGTATGATACGCTATAGCCAAAGTAAAACAATATAAACTCGCCTGAAAGTTATGCGTAATCTTTAGTTTGTAAGGATATAAACCAAGTTAAAACATTATAAGGCGAAAATATCACTGTAATTAAAAGAAGAAGGGAGGAGGAGGAGGAGGAGGAGAACAACAACAACAACAACAACAACAAGATCACTAAAAACTATATTATGGGTCAGAAAAATTACAAAAGAAACTAAGAAAAAGTTACATAAAGTATTCTCCGAGTAGCCTACAATCACATACAGAGCTGAACTATGCTATGTAAAGAAGCTTGGCCAAATCTGCAATAAAGTAGGGCCTAATGAGGAATCAAGTTCACCTAGTTTATGTAGAAACGAAAATATATCTGCGATCTGTTTTATAAAGGCATATTGACAGAAGAGCTGAAAATATTATAATTTTGTTGTTAGCACTGTTACTTAGACATTATTAGAAAGAACACACTTAGATTGCATGTTAAAGTGAATTAAAATGAAAAGAATAATATTCTAGTAATTTGTAAATTATTAGTAAAAATATAAAGTTAAATGAAATTTGATAAATCTATTTTTTTGGCAGCTATTCAATAAATACTAAATAAAGTACGTACGAAATAGAAGAAAAACGAGTTAAAGTGCTATTTTTGTATAAGTGGCGTTAAAGATGTAGAGAGAAAAAGGATCCAATAGTAAGCGGTCGCGGGTTCAAGTGGTGTGGAAATTCCATTTACTCTGACAGTAATGTGACGCGGCTGTTAAAAGTTTTATAACTCGACAGAATGAAGATAAATCTGCCGAGATTCCGATACTCTCAAAAGTAATTTGTAAGAGTGAAACGTATTTTTTATATGGGCGCTTTGATTTTTGATTTACTAAAATACAGGACAATAAAAATATTTACAAGCCTGTGTTCACATCTAGAAGTTTGAGATTTCTATTAAATGACCGCTGATTTCCTACCAAACAGGTAAATTTGCTAATATATACCAAACTTGCTAATAATTATATAATTTTAAGTTTCCATAATTACAACTAAACATTTGTGTTAGGCTTAACTATAGAGGAAAATAACATATATTTTGTCTGTTATTTGTAAATGTTTATATTAGTACATATTTTTTAAAATAATATTGTGATATTATTCAATATAGTTTCTTCTGCAACTAGTGTATTAGGTTTTGTCGTTTCAATGCCTGACGCATATTTCATTGAAATATATCAGCATCATCAGAGGTTTGTAAGTAAATCAATAACAATCGAAATAATTCTACGTTAATATGGAAACTAACGAATAATCAAATTTGTTTACGAAAACGATTTTAATGTAAAATAACAGATAATCAATTTAATTCGATTAGTTAACGATTGTTTTAATGTTTATTTACTTAAACAGCTATTTTGACGGTTATATTGGAAATATTTAATGTTTATGTTTTATTTATTTTAATAAATTTATAATTTTAAATAGATCATCTTGTTTTGTTTTTATTTGAGTTTGTTCTTTAATTAATAAATTATTGTTATTGTGTTTTTGAATATTAAGATTTTCCCAAAGATTCATTTTTTGACGTTTCTGTATGTTTTTAATTAACTTTATATTTTCAATGCCTGGAAATTAGTGGTTATTATTTAGACAATGTATTGCTAAATTAGATTTATAAATATTTGGTTTTAAAAACGTATTGCGGTGTTGAAGGAATCTATCGAGTAGTTTTTTCTTTGTCTGGCATACGTAAAATGTATTGCAATCTGGATATTCTATTTTGAATATTCCATATTTATTGTTAATATTGGATTTAGTTTTAGGTTTTATTTGATTAAAAACTATATTATCAGATAATCTTAAATTTGTATTTTTAAATATTTTATTTAGTGTCTGAGTTATGTTTCCATTTTAAGTAAAGGTTGTATATTTTATATTATTATTAATAGGAGAATTTTTAGATGTAGTGTTATTGGGAATTTGATTAGTGATTTTATGTCTAATTTTATTTTCTAATTTATTGATGTTTTTATTTTTTTATCCATTTTTAATTGCTATTTGTTGGATAATATTTCTTTTTTTGTTTCTTTCTTTGTCATTTAGTGGGATCCTAAGCATTCGGTAAATCATGGAGTTAAAACTGGCATTTTATGTTGGGGACGATGGTTAGAATTATTTATTAGAATTAAAATTATATGTATGCAGTACAAAGGACCACAGTAGATTTCTCCGTTCTTCAGTTGGCAATACAAAAAAGAAGGACAAAATCGCAATGTAAACATAAAGTTGGACGACCGACCAAAAATGGTATGAAACGTCCTAATTTTAACCATCGACTCTTCAAACGTTTTTAATCGATTATAACATCATCTTTATTTTGGCCTTTTCTTCATCTGCTACGACAAAAGTCAGAATCGTATAGCGTTTTAAAGACTTGTCGGTTTTACTTCTCAAACTGAGAATCTTTATTTAACGTTTGTTTGTTTTATCTTTTAATAACATAAATAGTGACAATGTTGGGTAACAACTATTAACACGCGTTCACATAACTTACAAAATTACATTCATTTTTAGTTTTTGTGAACCAGGATTAAAATTGAAGGAATTATAAAACCTTGACGTGTTTTCACCAATCATGCAAACCTAAACAGTTATAGCAAGTGATTTAAGAAGTTTTAACCCCACTTTCAAAGCTTATTCTACAGATCAAAATAAGAAAAATGTCATTTGAACATGTGTCCGGAAACTCACTGTTTTCCAGTTACACTCAGTAATTCCCTATTTTTAGTGTCTCGAAGATACAAAGTGCGACAATAAAATTCTGTTAGTCGGTAGAATAGAATCTCCAATAGTTACTGAGAAAATTCTTGAAAGCCGTGTGTGAAAAACACATTTTTAATTAACAGTCAGGGAACAAGAGTTTCCTGGCTGCTCTATGACATCACGCTGTACAAGTAAGTGATAACACTTTTTTAAGTACGCTATTATTCAAATTCGATTTCAAAAACGTAGTTAATTGTTTTGAGGTGTTAATAAAGTATTACCAACTTATGAAACAAAAATTTCTCAAATAACTTTTCCATCGCATCAAAAAGTGAAAAACATTTTGACTCGCCGTAAATTAAATACAAACCATTTAAAATCATATGCTTATATTAAATTTTTGTTTGTTCTTCCCTTCAGAATATACAGTACTCTGAAAGTGGGGCGGGGATTAAACTTAGAATCACACAGTGTATTAGATTTTAAATTATTCATAATGAAACCAAATATTAAATTATTTTTCGTAGTAGTGTGTGAAACGTGTTTAGCCTGCCATATGGTAAATTCGGTTTTATTAAACCAAATTAAATGTAATTTAATAACTTACATAAAATAGTTAATGCTTTTTTTTCATGAAATTGAGATTTTTATGTCGAAAGTCACATCGAGTTTTCATAAAGTTGTAAAAAAACTCTGTTTTTAAAACGCCGTAAGTACATTAGTTTCAAATTTTGTAGTTTCAAACACAGAATTAGAAACTATTTAACAGTATTCAACGACGTGTAGTAATTTTTTGCTAAACAAGGTTCGCTGTTGAGTTAAACGATAAAATCGATAGATTATTTAATAGTGTATGGAAGAGTGTGCAGACCTTCTAGGACGCAGTTGGCAGTAAAATTAAACAAAAATAATTACGTTGGCTACAAAAATGTTATTAGCAGTTTCGTAAAAAATTTAGTATTTATCAGTTGCTTTCTGAAAACGTGAATTGAAGCGCGTGGAGGGTGTAGGGTGGAGAAGGGTTGTCAATGGATTTCCGGCTTTAAACAGTCAAATTTTATCGTATAGAAATTAGTAAAAAATCAAATTAAAGGTAATTTTATATCCTTCATTTTCCTTGTTGTTTACTTTTAGTTTTTACTGCATGTTCTTGAACTCTTTTTATATGAGACTCTACAAATGAAACTGTTATACGGTGGTTATTCAAAAAGAATGAACCGATTTCATAACGGTTTATTTTATTCAGGAAAAATAATACAAAATTCCAACCAAATCACAAGTATTCTACACATAATCAAGTTTTATTTCCTGTCTTACAAGTGTTCGAAATGAATGAACCGATTTTGTGACGCATGATGGACCCAAGATTGTATTGGGCTTTGTGCTTGGCCTACGAAATCTCTAGATCTCACCGTATGTGACTTCTTCTTGTGGGAATATGTAAAATATAGAAGTTTTATTCCCCCACTACCCACCTCGATGAACTTAAACATCGAATAACAACAGCGACCAACTCAGTGGATCGTGAAATATTGCTAGCGTCTAGGAAGAATTCTCATATAGCCTTGATGTTGTCCGTGCTGCAATCGGTGGCCACGTTGAAAACTTGCCAGACAGGAAATAAAACTTGATTATGTGTAGAATACTTGTGATTTGGTTGGAATTTTGTATATTACTTTTCCAGAATAAAATACTGAGTTATCGGTTCATTCTTTTTGAATAACCCTGTAAGGCGGTCAATTCAAATCGTAGTTAGCTGACAAAGATCAAATTTAAGGTAATTTTGTACGGTATCAAAACTCTTATTAGTAATTGTTCGTATATCGCATAGTAACACTGATGCGAAATACGAACGTTTAAATACAGTTTCGGTGATGTCTGAATGAAACCTTAAATTTTAAATGTTAGAACTCGACACCAACAGAGACAAGGAAGGACCAACATAAAGATTATTTACACTGATGGAGTGGTTGCTCTGCACTTGGTAGAACACTTTACTAACACTTGAATGTAATAAACAAACACTTAGCAGAGTTCTACAGATGATTGTTTCACCGGTTACGGCAGCTTCAGAGGCTGGATTTCAGCTGAAGGGTTTGAAATGTATGTTAGGAGGGAAGGGTTACTTTGTCTAATTGGGTTAAATTACAGAAATGGCAATACCTACACTACTGTATGGTTCTGAAACTTGGGCCATAAAGAAAAAAGATGAACAGATGATACAAACAGCAGAAATGAAATTTCTGAGATCAGTTAAAAGGTTAACGTTTTTAGTATTTCGTTATTTTTGAAACGTATATGTATAATATTGTGTTTTCCTAGTCAGTACTGTACAATTGTGTTTCCGTTTCTTCAGTATGTTGACACAATTATAATGTAAATTCTGTTACTGAAATGCTTCTTCTTCAGCACTACAGCCCAACATTAGCACTACGGCTCCAACACCAATCTTCCCCAAAGACTCGTTACCATAACAGTGTAACCCCTCACATCCGTTCTTCTGAGATCTTCTAGCACATCGTCCAACCTCTTTCTGCTTTTATATACCTACGCCCTTAGAATTTTATTTGGCATTCGCTGATCATCCATCCGCTCCAGGTGACCTAACCAATGTATACGTTTTGAGCCTTTATGAATCCTACAATGTCCTCATGCTTTAATGGATCATCTATCTCCTGGTAATTTCTTATTGTCTATTCGTCGTCTCCTTTAACCAGGCCATAAACACATGTTACGATCTTTCTTTCAAATCTTCTTAGTGTTACTTGTTCCTTTCTTTTGTCAATCTCCGTGTCTCACCTCCATGAATAACAACTGTCTTATACAGTTGATACACAACAACTGTCAAGTAAGTTGATAAGTATCTTATACATTTATATTTTTGTGTTGCGACTAATGAGTTTGCTTCTCAATAGTCTGCTGTTGGCATAGTACGCCCTATTTCCTAATTGTATCCTGTCATGTATGACGTGTTTTAATGGACCCGTCATTATTTATCATGTGTCCCAGGTTTCTGAACTTATCAACTATATGAAATGAGTTATCCTATACGCATAAATTATAGAGATTTCTTGTCCCTTCTGACGCAGAAATCAGCATGCATTCAACTTTGATGATATTTACATCGAGTCCCATTCCAGCGGATTTTTTATTCAGCTCCTTGCATAGGCTACTCAGCCACCCCCTGTCTTGATTATCACGAAAACGACAGAGCGTACGAAAATAATAGCGGCAGAACAATACCCGATACTTGCTCAGACAGAAGCAACCAACAGACAGAAGCTGAGACAGGTATCGGGTATTGTTCTACCGCTATTGTTTATTGTTTTGGCGACCTGAGGAAGATTCCCGAAAGGGAATCGAAACGTTTCCGACAAGATGTCGTTCCACAGCAACAGCCCGGTTTGTAGATATAATTTTGAATACAGTACAAAATGTAACTGTAGTTCTCGCGGTAGTTCTAGAGGTGTCGGAAAGATTTTTGAACGAGCGAAACAAGTTTTCAATTTTTACTCGTTTAAGATTTGTCTATCTTATTTGTCTATTTGCTGTATGTCTCACAACCGACTTTCGTAAAACTTGGCCGTACTTGTACCGTATTGTTTTGAGATTTATGCTCCCAAAATTAGGAGGGTGGGAGACAAAAATTTGAAAGAGGTCAAAATTGTAAAAAAAATCATAAACGTCAGTGTGGTGTATTAAAGTATTGGGAATTTTAACCAAAATGTGAATGCAACTTTTGAAAATGTAGTTTTTGAAAATTTTTATATTTTGTGATGCTAGAGGCCAAAAAGTGGGTAAAAACTGTGCTAAAAGTGCAACATTTCATGTGGTGTATCAAATTAAAGACATTTTTACTAAAATCTGAATGTTGTGCTGAGTTTTGCCAATTTAAAAACAAAACTTACCTAAAAATGTGATCAAACGTTTGAAAAATTTGTAAAAATCCAGCCGGATGTCAAAAAACGATATATTTTAACAGAAATTTGATTGTTTAGGGTTTTGAGTGTTTGTTGTATGATTAGTCTACAATTGTTACTCCACTAAAAAAAAAACCTAATCGGGATTTTTGTAATTTTTTTGATAAACTTTTTATGAAAAATTATCCAATATCAAAATTTTTTAGTAGTAAATGTACTTGGCCCCTATTTCAAAATAGTTAGCGTGTTCTGGAACTCAGGGACTATACCAATATTTTTTATTTATTGCACCCAATTGTTTTCAAGCAACCAACAACAACTTGTGTCTCGTAATCAAAACAAACTAACAGTTTACCCAACATTTTTATGGTGTCGCACTTGCCTACCTGGAAATCCATTTTATTGTATTTACGTAACAAATACAGTATATTGTCTGTAAACCCACTTCAAAGTGACTGCTGACTGTCAAGGACCTCAGTGTTCATATGCTTGTGGTATCTTTGTCAAAGTTTAATTTCTTTTCCAACTGTAGATATCCTCATGAAGACTGTTGACTTCCCGGACGTATCGGTAAGTCCAAACGGCTTTCAGTAGTCTGTTTGTAGATTAAAAATGTATTTTTTTGACGATTGTTGACTTCATCCGGTCGCCAGTCTCTGAATGGGTTGGAAGGTGACTAATCTCATCATAGTCATCATCATCTTCACGGATTAAACCAAGGATGGTTTGTTCCGGTCTCAAATAGGCAAAGATTAGAGCTGGTCACTCCAGCGCTTCCTCGGACGTCTCACACCTCTCCGTCCCGTCGGCTTATAGTTCCAGAGTTGTTTGGGGATGCGGCAGTCATCCATTCGACAAAGATGTTCCCACCAATTCAGGCGATACTGGGCGATCCTGTCGAGTATACTCATAATATTCAGTTCCTGCCGTATATCTGTGTTTCATCTATGATCATGGAGAGTATACCCTGTCACGTGCCTGAGAAATCTCATTTCACCCGCTTAGATGGGACTGGCCTGGCCTTTCGTTAAAGTCCAATTCTCAGACCCATAAAGAAGTGTGGAAAGAGCCATCACCTTGTAGAATTTTAGGCGTGTTCCTTTACTTGCTGACTTAAGGGTTCCATAACATAAGGTTGAAGTTATGGAACTTATAAGTGACTAATTTAAAAACTAAATTGTTGAACATGGAGGGGGAAGGCTTAGCAGATTAGCGGGGACACCGCCAGGCTAATAATGCAGAAGGTTCGATTCCCGGGCGATTTGCACAGAGTTAAAAATTTCTAGATACACGTGTATATGTACGATGACTTCGCAACAACGGGGAATCCTATCTGTGCACTCCCGTGCGTCATTTTGAAGACGTTACTTTCAAAGTAGTTACAGCGTATGTATACGTGTAAGTGAGTTTGAAGTTCAATAAGTGTTATGTCAAATTGAAAGCACTCAGAAGTTCCGTAAACGACTTCTGACATATTGATTGAGTAATATCGATTCAACCAACAAATCGAGTTACCAAGCGCTGACGTATACCTCCACTGTCTTCCTGGTTCTTTACGAAAAGTATTCCATACCAAATTATCATGTGATTTAAGCGTGCCTATTAGCAGACAAGCTCAGTATTTCTATAAAATTAAATTAACACCTTTCTAAATTTTCTTCCGTCTTTTAAGTGAAGAGTTCTTGGCTCATTACAGAATTGTCAAGTATGCATACACGTGTATTAAATAACTTGTCAATAAAATCAAATGAAGTAGAATTGAACATAAGCCAAATATGTGCTCACGCTGAAGATATTGTAGTAACTAGCCAGATCAAGAGAGCGGGTGGTTGAGGTAGCCTATGCAAGGAGCTGAATCAAAAATCCGCTGGAATAGGACTCGATGTAAATATCAGCAAAGTTGAATGCATGCTGATTTCTGCATCAGACGGGAGAAGAAATCTGTATAATTTATGCGTAGAGGATAACTCATTTCATATAGTTGATACCTGGGACACATGAAGGGTCCATAAACGTGACAATACATACGGGATACAATAGGGCATATTATGCCAACAGCAGACTATTGAGAATGGGAACCACCAATACTGTCGAGTATACTCATAATATTCAGTTTCTGCCGTATATCTGTGTTTCATCTATGACCATAGAGAGTATACCCTGCCACGTGCCTGAGAAATCTCATTTCGTGTCGTAACACAAAAATAAAAACGAAGAAGAAGAAATAAAACCACCAGACGGACAAACAAAATAAGGTAAATACTTTATTCTATCAATATAAAAATAAAAATGTTTAAGACACTTATCGGACCAGTTGTTGCTTATGGAGGCGAGATCTGTACATTGACAAAAGAACGGAACAAGTAACAGTAAGAAGGTTTGAAAGAAAGGTTGTAAAACGTGTTTATGGTCCGGTTAAAAAAGACGACGAATAGAGAATAAGAAATTGTCAGGAGATAGACGAGCCATTGAACCATGAGGACATTGTAAAAGCTCAACAAGTACATTGGCAACAAATATATTGACACCCGTCCGTGCAAGCTTTACGTTTATCGCGTTTGGCGTTTAAGTAATTAATTAATATTTAAAATGTAGGCCTGTATAATATTTGAAACGCACTTGGTTGGCCTTTTTTCTCTGATTGTTTCTCAACCAGTTAAGTACATACTTATTTTCTACTCGCTCTGCACAGAATAAATAATTTTATACAATACCAGACCTACGTAAAGTGTCGTTTAATATTCACAAATTCACGCGGTGACAGTTCCTACTTGTTACAGCCAGGTTTCTATCATATGCCACTGCAGCTGACATGGCAAAGTTATGCTTCGTTTTTCCAGACAGAGAGACGGATAGACAAATGTCAAACGAGTGAAAACTGAGAACTCGCTTTGCTCTTTCAAAAATCTTTCCAAGGGCGCTAGAACTACAGCAAGATTACTTTTTTTATGTTTGGCGTTGAAGTACTTATTTGATCTTTAAAATGTAAGCTTAAATAACATTTAAAATGCACTTGATTTTTAAAATTATAGGAAGAACAAAAACTGCTATGGTGGAAGCCTTTGTGAAATTGGACAAAGCTGCAACGAGAATGCATCTGCAGATCAATCAGGAAAAAGCAAAGTAAGCTATATGCCAGTGACAAGAAAGGACTGTTGTGTCGACCCTAAAAATTTGGAAATAGGATCTTATAAATTCGAGATAGTACATAACATTAAATTGGAATCTTTCGAAATGTGGGTTTACCATAGAATACTGGGCATTTCATGGATAGCACATATAACTAATGTTGAAGTTCTTAGAAAGATGAAGAAAAAAAGGGAAGTTATTAACACTGTGAAGATAAGAAAGTTTCAGTATCTGGAACATCTCATGAGAAATGAACAGAAATTTTACTTATTGCAGTCCATACTACAGGTAAAAGTACTCGGAAAGAGAGGCTTTTGGGCGACGGAGAATCACATGGCTGAGAAATTTAAGGACCTGGTTTGGCATGTGACTTATTCCGTGAAGTCACACTTGGCAACTGCTTCCGTGGCAACTGACTTATTCCGTGAAGCAGTACAGAAAGTTAAAATAGTCTGTATGATATCCAACATCCGAAACGGATAGGAACTATCAAAAGAAGAATGACATAGCATTACCTACATCGGCTGAGAAGTTGACTGTAAAAACGATATTTGTGTGAAAATCCGAAAACGTATTTTGTCACGAAATAGGTGTCTACGTCTGTAGGGCCTCAGAAAACATCTAAAGTCTCAGTTAATACAAAGGAAAACCAAGGTATAAGGTCCTAGTGCGCCCAGTACTGACTTATGCATCAAAGACATGGATAGTCTCATTACCTAGATCAGATGAGAGGCAACTAAATATATTTGAAAGGTCAAGTGGAAGAGTGGGAAGCCTGGAGGAAAAAATATAATTTAAAACTCTATAATTTGTATGATGAACCTGAAGTGGTCACCTTTATTAAATTAAAAAGGTTAGAATGGGCTGTGCTATGGCCGGCTCTAGTAGAAGGCCGGAACATTAAACGTGGCAACGTTGCGTCTGAGGCCTATAAGCATAGTGTAATAAGCTAAAGTGAACATGTTATATTTTAATTTAATTTCATAGCATTACTAAAATCATGAGTAGGCCTATTTATAGCTAAATATAAATTATAGGTATGTGCTCACTTAATACTATACACGTTTAAGTTGAAGAAATTAGTGAATTAGTGTTAGGCTTAATGAATTAATTTTGTTCAAATTATTGTATTCGTATCATATGAATGAGTTAATTATTATAATTCTTAAATAATATAATAGTATTTTACGTAATTAACTTTTAATTTGCAAAAAATGAAGAATTATAAAACTGCTGTTAACCGGCAATTAAAAATGACACGATTTGATTACTGAAATAAATTAATTAAGGGATCGTCTAGTCGGCCTCAAAATATCAGCTGGTTCCAGTGTTGCCACGTTTAATTTTCCGGCCTTCTACTAGAGCCGGCCATGGCTGTCCTTGTGAAAGTACAGTTATTAAGAATATATTTAATGCAAAGCCAGAAGGTAAAAGGAAATTTGGAAGGCAAAAACTGAGATGATGGAACAGGGTGGGTCAGGACATCAGTACTCTTGGAATTAGAAACTGGAAGAATACCAGACGGACAAGTACACAAGGTGACCCAAGGTGGTTTGGGTGTTGGTATGGACAGAGAAGATTGTTGGTGAAATCTTCTGAAGAAGGTCAGGGCCTCCAAAGGGCTGCCGAGCCAATGATGACGATGATGATGTTTCTCAGACAATTAAGTAGCCTACGTACTTATACAATACCAGACCTACGTAAAGTGTCGTTTAATATTCACGCGGCGACAGCTTACGTGTTACAGCCAGGTTTCGTTCGTATGCCACTGCAGCTGACATCGCAAAGTTATGCTTCGTTTTTCCACGCCATTTCACCGTCGCCCATTAAAAGATCTGCCCCTCCCCCTCCCCCAAAGTCTTTATCTCTGTCTTCCACTTGGAAACACTTTTTACGATTAAAAAAAATATATATTTACGTTGTTACACGATACTGTTCGTTGCGAAATCATTTCTTTGTTAATTACAAAATTTCAAAGCATGTACATAAACTAGAATTTGTATAAAAACTTTGTTCCTGTAAGGACAAATATCGGTATACATGACTTCCATGTTCTAAGATTTATTTTTAAAATCATTTTTGAAATAAAATATTTCCATAGAAACTACTTCTTTCTTCAGCCTTAACCACAGTACTGTGGTCACTAACGTATACCACCTCACATTAGCGCACTTGATTTTCACTGATGATGGCAGTCTGTGGCACTGCCACAACGTCTGGTTTTGCAGAAAATATTGGATCATGGACAAACAACCCGGGAAGGAATTTTAAGAACAAACTACTTTTTTGTTGGCGATTACGTAGTACACATATAAAAAGTTATCCTCTCCCCCATCTCAAGCATATATGTAAAAAATTATTTGATTCTGTTTGAATTTGCGGCAGTTATCGTTCGCCATACACAGACAGACACACAGACACTTTTCGGAAAATGACTTTCCTTCATGTTTTGAAGGTAGTACAATCAGAATCAGCCCTTATCTCGAACACGATTTTTTTCGCCATCACCTTACCTCCATTTCCTTATGGAACATGGAAGTAAAAATTGTAGTTGATAATAGTCTTTTGGAGGAGGTATCACATTTTAATTATTTGGGATGTGATATCTCATATAGGAAGGACAACGATATCGAGAAAGTTAAATAAATTTAGTTATAGCTGTGTTGAACAATAAGACGACTATTGAAGAATAAAACACAGAGGGAGACACAGCTAAAGTTCTATAAGGTCGTGGCTGTGCCGACTTTAATGTAGTGAAACATGGACTCTCCTGTAAAAAGATATTTCAAAAATACAGGCCTCGGAAATTAAATTTTTAAGAGCAGTGAAGGGTTTTAGTTTGAGAGATCGTCTACGAAACGACGAGATAAGGAAAGACCCGATGTTACAGTCGGTTCTGGAGAGAATAAAGGAATACAGGCAGAATTGGAAGTCCCGTGTGGAACGCATGGTAGACACGTGTATCATCTAGCTTTATATTATTTGTATGAATAATGAACACAAAATGTGTTAAGAACTCGACAAAAGTGAGTAACATTAAAGCGGCTAAAGAAAAGAATCAAAATACATAAGGAAAATATTCTCAGATATTATATCCAGTACCAGTACCTGTTTCAGTGTTAAGCTAGTGTTGTATATTAAATGACAAACTACTCAAAGTACTTATAATATTTTGCTTATACGGAATCTTCAGTGTCTTAAGAGCCAATATAGTACCCTTGTGTGGTATCCTCAGTGAGTTTGTAGATAAAACACGATAATTTTTCGCAATGAATTACGAATACATATCTGTGACCGCCT
Organism: Magicicada septendecula; assembly: GCA_034769895.1. Lineage (NCBI taxonomy): Eukaryota > Metazoa > Arthropoda > Insecta > Hemiptera > Cicadidae > Magicicada > Magicicada septendecula. The sequence goes on from CM068370.1 coordinate 500,796,582, forward strand.
TATGTATCATGTAATACATTTTATATTTGATGCATCTCCTAGTATGAGAAATGCCCGAATTTCAACTGTAAATGTTTAAGTACTACTACTACTACTACTACTACTACTACTACTACTACTACTACTCCAGCTCATGAAGAGCCCTGGCCTCCAGAATGACGTGCCTCCACTTCTCTCTGTCCTGTGCAACTCTTCGATACCTTCTGAACCCAGTTTTTTCATATCTTCATCCATATCGTCCACTCATCTTCTGCTTAGCCTCCCTCTTGCTCTTCCTCCTACTGGCCCTCCAATGAATACTTTTATTGCTGTGACGATGTCCGGTTCCTTGTATAGATCGTACAATTCGGCGGTTGTCCTCATACGCCACATTCCAGTATCTAGTAACACCTCCATATATCCTCCGCAGAATCTTTCCTTCCCTTCTTCTGATCATATCTTCTTGGGCTGAGGGGCCGCAAGAGTTTTGTAAATCTGGACCTTGGATGTTCTTGAAATGTTTCTGGACTTAAGGATAGGCAGAAAATAAAAGTAGCACCTATTTCACATGGCTAGTTTGTCTTGAATTTCCATTGCCATCTGATTTTTGACGTCAAGAGGGACCCAAGATATCTAAAACTATCCACCCTCTCCAACTCATTGGCATTGACTTTAATTATTGTGACTATTTCTTCTCGGACATTCTTCTTCATCAGCATATATTTTGTCTTTTGGCTGTTCACTTGCAGCCCTAAGTTGGTCGAAGGTAAATTTTTTAAGTATCGTACTGCACGCAAAACTTATCAAACGAGTAGGTTAAGGCTACAGTACTATAAAAGTGGCCCGATGAAAGTGAAATTTTATACTGTTGCCAACCAAGAAAATATACGTAGGCCTACAGAAAATGTTAACATAAAAAAATTAAAAGAGTTGTATTAGAAGTGAACGAATTTCTATCTGTTAGATTCTTCCAGGTACGCTGACTATTTTAGTATACCGCCGTATAGCCTGTTGCGCTTCGAAGGTCCTTCAACGCTTTCTTGGCCTTTGGAAACTCCAAAGAGTTGGTCTTTGGCAGCTCTTCTTCCTTGTAGAGATCGTAGGTCATTACTGATTCAGGTAATCCGTTGTGCGACGTTATCCAGCATACCATCCAAGTTATTACTTTCTTCATTATACTTTTTACCGTTAACTCATTTCTTACAGTTCCCAAACTCATGTCTTATTCCAATCCCTTCGTGTGATAAGTTCATAAAACGTAAACACGATTCTCACCGTTGAATAATTTTATGAGATCAGAAGACATTGGTGTTAATGTAGCATATTATTTAAGGAAAACCGTAAAAGCATTGTCGGCATAAGAAGAAGAAGAAGAAGAAGAAGAAGAAGAAGAAGAAGAAGAAGAAGAAGAAGAAGAAGAAGAAGAAGAAGAAGAAGAAGAAGAAGAAGAAGAAGAAGAAGAAGAAGAAGAAGAAGAATATTTCATATTTTACGGGACTACCTTGTTGATTACAAATTGTTATTTGTGATTAACTAAAGCTGGTAATCAGTGATTTCATTTGTGTCTGTATTTTGTTTCCACTGTACCATACGACGGTTAGTGAGATCGTCACAACGGTTTCTAGGCTAAGGTTTTTTTAGGTTCCCATTCTTAGCACAATTCTAGATCTAAGGTAGTGCATTGGAACATTTACGTTAGATGAATTAATGTTTTTCTAACCGCAGTAACGTACTGAAGTACACCGTTATTTATACAGTCTAGTATAAAAAAGGAAAAATATTTAAATAATTACACAAGTATAAAAAAAAAAATCATACAGCACATCATTCATTTCACAAAACTAATTCCGAAATATTAATTTAAAGGCCTTTTGAAAGACGTAAACAGAACACTTGTAAATTTTTTTGGTAGTAAAAAGAGAGAATTAAAGTGTTTGTGAAACGAAAAGCTGTGGGGACGCGAAGTGAGTTTGCGCGACAGACGTGGGGGTGTGGGTGTGGATGCGAGAGTGAGGTAGCGGAGCGTTTTAATTAGGGGGTAGCAGATGGGGTAGTGTCTGAACAGATGGCACTTACTAGGACTCGTCCTTCAGTCTGAGAAAACTTTATTTCAACAAATCGTATGCAACATTTAGAATGCGATATGCAGTGCAGTACAGTCATGGTACGTACAATCTACTCGAGCATTCTGCTTCCAATCTACTCGTGCAGTAAATGTTATTATTGGAATGGAGATATTTAATGAATATTTAACAACATCTTAAATAAATTGTAACTTTAATTTTGTTCTGTGCAAACTGTCACAGACACACGCACCCACACAGACAGACTACAAATTGAAAACGTTTCTCTCAGTATAACTTGTTCTTCATAACTATATTTCTTCTCATTATAATTCGTTAGCTTTATTATATCGTTACGACGGTCTAACTGATCGTTTTCAGTGGAAAACAAAATACAAGACACCAATGAATCCACTAATCACCAGCTTTAATTATCACAAATAACAGTTTATAATCAACTTGTACAATAATCCGAGCAAAATTTGTCCACACGCAAGAATAATGTCAACTAACAGAGTCCGCACAAAATTATAAAACATTAACACTTCGCTACAATACTTCGAACCTCATTTGAATAAATCGTCACTTAAAACTGACTTCTAAGCGGCAGCTGTCGTTGTTTAAATAGATAGCACAAGTGTTCAGAATAATCCATAATACGCGTCAACACTACTCGAAAACACTAGAGCGTAATTGATTGCGGCCTTGAACAGTGCGCCTACCGGTATGGTCTGGAATAGCCACGTTTGTTGACGCATAGTAAGTATCACGTAAGCATACAAACATTACAGCTGGGATAGCCGAGAAACATGTAGGACGTTCTGCAATCATGTAACAATGTCTTAAACTGATATATTATTTTATTTTACTTAATATATTTGCAAATACATTGACGATCCAGTAAGCAATGGAAACATCTATGCTCTGTATGACGATGGTTGGCCTACCTGCTGCCTCTCCCCCATTGTAATACTTCCGCCCGGGCTTGACAGCGGCTAATTGCCGCGTGAGTCACCTCACTGTGCGTCCAGTATGAAACAATTTTTTTGACATGATAATGTCTTTTGGCTGGCCATCATTTGAAAATTTCTGTAACGCTGTAAACTGTAACGCATCACGCTGCATGACGTCATTCTTGCGTGACGTCATTGGGATTGTTGTAAATAAACGTTTGTTTTGATACTTCGAAATATATATTTAATGTGTTAAAAATAATATCACTGCAAACAATTAAACCAGATTTATAAAGCGTCCTGAAAGTTTAAAATCAAGTGTTAGCACAATTTACCAGCCGGGAATCGTTAACTAAAACCGCGACCGCTAACATGCTAACGTCGTCGCAGATTAAAGACCTAACAAGCGAACAACACTGCATAGCTGTAGATAGGTTATTGGGGTTATTGTCTCTAGTTAATGGTTGTCTTCGTATGTGATTCAGCTAACGATCTATTCATTAAAATATTTGTCATCGTAAATGCAAATCTACTGTTCTTTATATTTAATTACTCACCGCAGAAATGTGAAGTATAACACAGATACATAATGTCATTGGGATTGTTGTAAATAAAGGTTTGTTTTGTGTTGTGGTGAAATACACTGCTGCTGGTATATAGTAACCATAACGTGGCGACTGATTAAAACAGCGTTCGACAATGGATAGCAGCGACGAGAAGGCTCAGATCAAGAAACGACAAAATGCCGAGCGAGCAAGAAAGTATCGGGAACGAAAGAAGCTCGAGAAGGAACAGCAACGAGCGGTTGCTGTCGGCGGTGAAGCTTCAATACCAGCGGCCCCATCGCAACAAAAACGAAAACAAGATGACTTGTTGAGCGAAGAATTGAACGAGTACTTAATAAATACACCGTTCGCGTCGATGATGACTGAGCAGGAGAAAATCGATGCATTCTACAACATGAAACTATCAGAGAAGCGAAGGAAAACCAACGAACGAGTAAAACGTTGTAGATTGAATAAGAAACAAGATGACTTGATGCACGAAGAATTGAACGAGTACTTAATAAATACACCGTTCGCGTCGACGATGACTGAGCAGGAGAAAATCGATTCATTCTACAACATAAAACTGGCAGACAAGCGAAGGAAGGCCAACGAACGAGTAAAACGTTGTAGATTGAATAAGAAAACTGAGATGGCAACGAAACGAGCGAACGAAGCAGCTGAATTCGAACAGGCAATCGCTGCGGTATCGCCAAAACGCTTAAAAACTGAAGAGATAGCAGCAGATGCGGAATTTACGAAACGATTCGACGACAACGAGTTCGGTTACGCCTGCTCCGTCTGCGATCGCTTATGGTTTCAGAGAGATTTGCGAGCACCGCCGCAAAAGAGTCAACACATACTGGCCGCTGAGTTCCCCAACGAAGATGTAACTAGCTACAAAGTATGCGGAACGTGTTACAGAGCCGACGGACGAGGAGCCGTTGATAGAAAGCATCGCAGAACAGCCAGAGAATGCGAATGAATTGTTGCTCGCACAACAAAAGACGATGATGTGGGATGAGGAAATGTACTTGGCCATAGCACCAGGCATGAACTCGAAGCCACAGAATATAATCTACGATGAGAATGCCGAGGAACTGTCGTTTCCAAGCATCTACTTGGGTGAGCCACGCATCTACAAGACGAACAACGTTACTCCGTTTATGATGGCAAAAAGCGAAGTACGTCGTAGAGACAGACGTGGCGTAAAACCCGAGCATCTCTTATATATGGCAATGAAAATCATGCGTTTAGCTGGCGGCCGAAAGACATTATCATGCTCTTTAGCTTTTGCCACTAGGCAGACGGTACTTGAATTTTTTTGCCTCGCCCAATACTGGTAAAATTTTGTTATATTTGAAATCAGCAAAATAATACGATGAAAATGACACCAAACACGACTAAGGAATATTAAAAATTGGGCGTTATAAAGCACTATGCACTGAAAATGTGTATTAAAGTAGTTGTTGAGCTTTTACCTTGAAACACCTTAAAATTTAATATTTTTTAGTCGTGTTTGGTGTCATTATCATCGTATTATTTCGCTGATTTCAAATATAACAAAATTTTACCAGTATTGGGCGAAGCAAAAAAAAATTGTTCCATACTGAACGTACAGTGAGGCGACTCACGCGGCAATTAGCTGCTGTCGAGCCCGGGCGGAAGTATTACAATGGGGGAGAGGCAGCAGGTAAGCCAAGGGTCCACACGCCAACCATCGTCATACAGAGCATAGTGAACCCTGGTACTGAGACATCACGAGACAGATATTTGAATGTGCTGTCGTTTACTGACGACTTGCTTGTAATTCCAAATACAGAATCTGCTTTACAAAAATCTGTTTTTAAGCTTCATTAGATTTGAAAACAATACAATATGAAAATCTCTACTACAAAGAAGGTAATGGCACTTCGAAGCGAGGAACGAATAAGAACAAAAATAATAATTAATGGTCAAATTGTAGAATATGTGAGTTATTTTGGTAATTGTTTACGATACTACGTAACCCCAAATTGCGGTGAAATATTTTTTCCCTATTCTTCTATACTATATAAACACGAAAAAAATAATTTCAAACGGCGGTCGAACCTATTTACGGAGAAAAAAAATTAAATAATTACTCACATAAGAATGCATGCAACAGCCGGTGAACGCCATTATTGCGTTGAGCCCAAACGGCGGTTTAAAGCTTTGCGTTGAGCCCACCGCGAGTTTATTATTAGTAACCTCGGAGGCGCCGAAGGCGCCGTAGACTAAAGCATGTGCGGTGAGCCGGCTACCCAAAATCACTCTCAGCGGTGGATACTGTAGGAAACTGATGAGTCGGCCACCCACGAGTCTGAAATGTAATGCTTTGCGTTGTATAGGCAATTGAATTACGTTAAGGCAAAATGTAGTGGTGATCCCACTAACTACTCAGTTAGTATGGCGTATGGTGTAGCACAGGTAAATATTTACCATAATTTTAAACGGCGGTCGAACCTATTTACGGAGAAAAAAATTAAATAATTTATCCCGTAAGGCGGCAAAAAACGACGCGTTATTTGCCGCGTGAACTTAGGAAGTACAGCACTGAGTACTCCGCGCAATGCCGTCATAACTCGTCATTCGCTGTGTATCCGTGCGCCGTTGCTGAGTTAACATGGCGGTCATTCATTTTACATGCGCGCTTATGGGAGTAATTATTTAATTTTTTTCTCCGTGAATAGGTTCGGCCGCCGTTTAAAATTATTTTTCTCGTGTTTATATAGTATAGAAGAATAGGGAAAAAAATATTTCACCGCAATTTGGGGTTACGTAGTATCGTAAATAATTACCGTTATTTTAACTACTGTACTTGGGAATGATGTTGGCAATGATAAGAATTATGATATTGATGTTCAATTAGGTAAGATCCAAACGATATGTGGGACAATCAACCGTATTTTTAGAAACAAGGTACGTCGAGATACAACATGTAAGTTTCACAAAGTTAGGCGGTCTATGGATGCGAATTATGGACGACGACCAAGAAACAAGAAAGTGAAACACAGGCGTCAGAAATTGCATTCTTAAGAGGAGTTAAAAGGTGTTCTATATAAAGAATGAAGCTACAAGAGAAGAATTACAAGATTCTAACTTGAATGAAAGACTAACTTGCAGTGTATTTATTTGAAGATGGGAGACTTGCAGGTAACTCAACAAGTTACTTACAAAGAAATATTATTGTTTTTTTTTTTAATATGTTTTCTGACCTGTGTATAAACTGGCTCACTCAGCCAGCCTGTGCGTACATATGCAACCGGTGAGACGTGAAATGAATAATTCATCATTGGGCCAGGAATTTGGCCTGTACGCAGTACACGGGCGGAAAAGCGAAAAACGACTGTACGGAAAAGCTGAATTCACGATTTAATGGAAATTAGATGGAATTAATTTACAATATTTAATTAAATGTTATATACTTTCAGATGTAAATGTGTGTGTACTCATGCATACAAGTGTTTTCATGTCTGTACACGCAATAATCGCATTATTAACAGTAGGCCTACAACAAAAATTAGTATCCAATTACGACATCGGTTTTAAATTTTCATACAAAATTATGTATGTTTCAAAAAGTAAACAAGCAGTTATATTCTTGAGCGGTAAATCTGTACACATGTACTAAAAATACCGCTTCCAAAACATCCATCAATGACACTGTGTTGTCAGTCTTCAAACACATTAAGAAGAAAATAACTATTACAATACTGTTTTTTACAATGCATTCAGAAGAAGAAGAAGAAAATAACTATTACAATACTATTTTTTATAATGAATTAAGAAGAAGAAGAAGAAGAAGAAGAAGAAGAAGAAGAAGAAGAAGAAGAAGAAGAAGAAGAAGAAGAAGAAGACGAAGAAAGTAACTAGTACAATACTATTTTTTTACAATACATTCAGGAAAAATTACCATTTCATTTATAATTTTTTTATTGCTACTGTATTTTCATAATGAAATACTCGCATGCATCTTACAAGTCTCATGTTATTCTCTTTTAATATGTAATACCTAAAAAACTTTATTATGCAATTGTACAGCAAAAAACAAAAAACTCTTCAAATGACGTTTGGAGCCGAATCCTTTTACACTTTTCAAATGGATTATCGTATCATTTTGAAAGCGTTTAAAAGTCTCTACCAATTGCTAGAAAAGCAGTATTGAACTGCAGTAACGACTTAAACGCATTATAGATTCAAACGACGAGATTTAAATGGCCAGTAACACGCGTCTGCCGTTGTTCGATTTAAATATTAAAGCGCATCAACACGGTCCATTGCCCGCCGACTGCCAGCCCGTGCTAATTGACTTTTAATTGAAATGTTCGAGTTCGCGACCGTGCGAGCTAATGAAGTGGGATCACGCACACGGGTACAACACACACGTGCGACGGAAATACGATTAAATTCAACTAAAAGTAAGTACGTATTTGGCAGGGCGTGGCGTGGGTACATAACAGCTGTTGTCGGTTGTGATAGGCCTAAAACTTAGCCTAAAAATTAATTCGAATTTTTGCTAGTACCAAGAGTTCTTTTTAGAGCCAAAATATATTTTTTAGTGCCAAAACGTTTTTTTAGAGTATTTTCTATAATTCGCTGGTAGAAGAAGGCCCCAGTTCAACGGGATCTGACTCCATTATACTTACACAGAATAAACAGGACACAAATAATCGAATTAAAAATAATAAAGGCAAACAGAGAAACATATAACTAAACGAACAAAATACAAATAGGTACGTATTAATAGTAACTGCTGCAAGAACACAGCTGCTAACTGAGCGTTTTGCCGGTTTATACAGCGGCAATACATTGGGTGGACGAATATGTCCCCCTCTCCACAGTCAGTACAGTGAAAACTAGTACGAGGTCAATGACCGTACGCAGTGAAACATTGCCGTGTTGTAATTGTCAATTGTACTTACTGTAATTGTATCATAATTGTACATGGAAGTGAAAGGGAGAAGCATTGTCATTTAGTAACAATGAAACGGACAGATGTTTCGTACATAAAAATAGTTTTAGAGAATTTTCCCAGGGTTCAGATCTCACCCTCTTTCTTAAAAACAGGTGTCAGGAAGCAATAATCGTAAAATTTTAGTTTATGGGTAACCCCAAGTTACTTAAGACGGATGGAGCTGTGGGAGGTTAAAAGCCACTCTCTTAGATGAAAGGGTGACAGATTTATGAAAAACAGAGGGAGTCTTATGAAGGACACAAGTTAGACAGAAAATATAAAATGTCACATAAAGTTGATACCCTTCAGGGGTGAAGTCAAATAAATTGGTCTCAGGTGTGAAGACAGGTGGTGTATTTGCGTGAGAACTTTAATCCTAGAGGGAAGACACCCAGAAAGTGACGTAGGGTCACGTGATGCAGTGTCTCAAACGAATAGTGGTAGTTCTTATAAGATTATAAGAGATTTACCCTCACTTCCAATAGATTTAGCCTATCATAGTTAAGGTTTTAGAATTAAGAGGAGGGAACAGTCCCACCACTAAAACTAAGGGTTACACCCACGATGATGTACTATAAAAACTCTAGCATTCGCTGGAGAAGTCAGATCTGATTGTGTAAGAGGTCCGAGAGAACTTTTCTCATTTTTATTTTGACTTTGATCTGTGTTGGAAGGTGTTCTTAGAGAGCCGAAAACCAGACGTTGTCATAGTTGTCTTTGTAATTTTTGAAGTAACTAAAAGTAGTTACATTAATTTGTGAACTAAGAGTTGTATAAAGTAACTTGTAAAAGTTCGTTTGTATTTTGCTAATCACAATAAATTGTCTTCAAGAAGTACGGTTCATTCTAATGATTCAACTTCACCTCCGGAACCACGTCAAACAAACAGTTGTAGCTTAGCAGCCACTCGATAGGTTACAACAGTCGATGTCAGACCCGGCAACACAAAACGGTGCAAGTGCCCGGCAGTTCGAAAGCAATGCTACGCTTTTCGTCAAGTTTCCCTACTAATAATGTTCGGATTTCAAATTATTCAATAACCAAAGTGTATTCATTCTGTGATATAATTAATATTATTTTCTCTTATTTCCAGTACTGTTGGCGCCGCCAAGCTACTGCCTATCCGGCATGGACGCCACGCTACTGCCTATCCGGCATGGACGCCAAGCTACTGCCTATCCGGCATGGACGCCACGCTACTGCCTATCCGGCATGGACGCCAAGCTACTGCCTATTTTCGTGGTATTAATAAATGTGTGTATAAAGAGTCCGACAACAGAATCGGTCGATTTTCAAAGGCTCAAAGATAAATAGTAAAATAATTACACGGAAATAAAAAAAAACGAAAAACCATTTAATAGATGCTATTTATTCCTCACACCTTAGTTTTCAAAATTACATCAGGTAGTGTTCATCACGGAGCTTTGTAATTCCTGCAATCTTAGGCGAAAATTCTACACCACGATCCCGTTTAAGCATTTCAGGATGGCGGTTTAAGTCTTCTGTCTTATCCCGTATTTTGCTCTTAAGTAAAAAAAAAAGAAAAATAATTCCTTAGCATTTATCGGTTGATGAAACGGCTATACTAAGATAACGGCGGTTAAAAATTATAACGCGAGTTAACAAATTGCTCATCAGCAAACAAAAATTAACAGACGGTCGTGAAACGGAACATGAGTAATAAAACTGCGAATGCAGGGATCGCATAGAATAAGTAATCGGTTACATAGAATATTGGAATGCTTCGGATTTGTTAGTGACTTTTTTTTTTAAATTGCGCTAATAATTTAATATTGTTTCCGATAACGAATCAAAACAAAATTAATTAATTGGTTCTGTTGACCTTTTTTTACAAACTTAAAATAATTTTCTTTTATATTCTAATTACATAAATATTTAACTTATACGAGTTTTTTCGAGTGTATAAGTGTTTTTCAATAAGTTTAAAACAAATTTCACTTCTTTGTTAATAGGTGTTTCTTTGGTCTCAGACCCCTGTTCCAGAGCGGAACAATTGTCAGGAGCATCAAGCTGCTCCTATACAAAACACTGATCCGCCCAGTTCTCACCTATAGTTCTGAAACCTGAACCATTTGTACAAAAAAACCATCCGCGGTATTTTTGGTCCAATACGTGTGGGAGGTGACTGGAGGAAAAGGACCAACCAAGAACTGAACACTCTTCTGAACGAACCATATATTGTGAACTCGATTGACTCAGGTGGGCTAGACTTGACAGGGTGATCAGAATGGGGGAAAATGAAATACCCAGAAAGCCACTCACAGAACAGATCTATGGCACCAGCAGACTTGGTAGACCCAAACTACTCTACGTTGGGCAGACGGTGTGAATTATGATGCGAGCCATATCCTTGGGATCCGGAATTGGAGAGCAGCTGCACTTGACAGGGACAACTGGCGGAGGCTGTTAAAGGAGGCCTTAACTCAGTAATGGGTTGTCGCGCTTACTGTAAGGAAGTATCAAATCCTGCGTTCTTTATGGAACACAATACGTAAGAGACTTTAGGTAAGTAAATTAACGTAAACTAGGATTTGTAAAAGCCAGAAATTATTTATTTTAGAATAAGTGATTTAGATTAAATAAATAATATGTTTATTAAGTAACTGTATGATCCATCAATTCGGACTCCTATGGAAGTAACATAATTTTTAACGTAACGCACAATTATAAACGCGCCCCTCGGGGTGGACCGTTCGGACTATACTTGTGTGTGTGTGTGTGCGCGTGTGTGTGTGTGTGTTCGTGAGCCATGTGTTTGTTGAGATTGTATCGGTTGCCAACATTTAGTCACACGCCTATTTCCTAGTCGAAGCCGTGACCCCTATTAATTCAGTGCACTGTGATACGTTCCGTTGTAGGTTAGTCTACCTATGCAACTCGCACGTGGGTCCGGCACCCGACGCGACGTCCGGAAATAGCAGAGTTTAACGCATCAAACGGGCCATGGACCCATACGAAATGATCTCTCGTAGTACACATTGTAGTCTGATAACTGTGAGCGATAGCGTCTCAGCATCATCTGAAAATGTGAATACTTTCGTATTAAATAATATTATGAATTGTGTTAATGAATTAGTAAAACAATGGATTGATTTAAAACGGATTTAGTGAATTAGGTTTTAGTAATGGACTGATAATTTACGTCTACGAGAGAAGAATTCGATTTTGTATTTTACTGGTAGTTTTATGGTTAAAGTTAAAGAAAGAATGTCTTTCAATATTAAACATAAAATTTTCGTTTTTGAAGGATTGTAATAAAAAAGCTGAAGAAAAAACTACCTCCTACTTTTACGTATAAAGGTACTGATTCCTCTATTGTTATTGCAATAAATATATGTACTGTATTTTTTTCGGTAGCACTGTGAGAACTAACAAGAACTCAAGTCCATGACCAAACACTATTTTCACGTACGGAAACAAAACATACTTGTAGCCATTACTGACTTCAGAGTTGCCAGCATGAACTATAAAATATTGCCAATTGCCATACCCAAGAGTCCTAAGCCCACCTCATTCTTTCCTTTTTTTGTATTTGGTTTGAAGTAAGAATCAAATGTTTATTAGACGCTCTTAAGTAACAGTTTCTTGCATGTTACTAACTTATTTAAAGATTTTACATGCTAATGTAGCTACAGTATTACGTAAGATATTGGTTAAAAACTATTCTTGCATAATGCAGCAACAATATTATGTTAGATACTGGTTAAAAATTAGTTTTGCGAATTTTCCATTTTATTTTTTATAAAATTATGATATTTTTAAGGATTTATTACTTCCATGTTACGTAAGGAAATCGTAGTGTGGTGATCGCGAAAAAATTCGTGTTTGAGATAAGGGCTGATTCTGATTGTACTACCCTCAAAACATGAAGAAAAGTCATTTTCCGAAAAATGTCTGTGTAGAATTTTTTCTATGGCGAACGATAACTACCGCAAATTCAAACAGAATCAAATAATTTTTTGGATATGTGCCGGAGTTGTAGAGAACTTAAGGCCAAACCGATTTTGGTGAAGATCGGTTAAGGAAATTGGGTAGTTTACCTGCAACGTTTCACGTTTGAACAAGAGTAAAGTACTTAATTTTGATAAATAAAGGATTCTGAAAAGAAGGTCATAATAATCCACTGTAGAAAGGTAGATGGAATATCTATAAATGAAAAGGGTAGTTGAAGGAGGAGGGGGTAATTTTCTATAAATGAAAATGATAGTTGAAGTGCGAGGGGACAATATTTTATATGTGTACTACGTTATCGGGAACAAAGAAGTAGTTCCTGTGGAAATATTTCATTTCAATTTGTCAAACATAAAACTCGATTTACAAGGTGGGGGATATTTTTTTACGAATTATCGAACCTAATTCATGTAAATAATTTTAAATATAAATATTAGATACATGTAAGTCATGTATAGTTCTTCATACCGATTTTTTTATACGTATTCGTTTTGTTTCAATAAAATTTGCGATTAAAAATCTGTACCGGTAAATGTCTGTTGTGTCTCGTTTAGTCTGCGAACTCGGCCTTGATAACGAGTATAAAGAATAAAAACTACTGACACTGTTTACTTATCTCGATGCTTTTAATTAACAGAGGTCGCGGCCGCGAGACACTACACACTGTGTGGTCACATAATCGAGTCGTTTAAGCTGTTATCGTTTTGTGCTAAGTTGTGTTTAATTTATTATTGTTTATATCGTATTCTAGTTTTGTTCGTTCTACACTATTGGCCGTAACTCGGCTTTAAGTAATTAACTGTTCTCTGCAAGTGTTGCGTGTGTGTACGAGGGCTATTTTTGTTCAACCTCCGATAAACCAATAAACAGATACATGAATGATATCAATAATTTTATTATATACAAAAGTTTCATATATATGTACATTACGTTTCTACATAGTCACCACCATTGTTGAGGGACTTCTCATAGCGAGGCACCAACTTTTCTATGCCCATGTTGTAGAATGTTCACTTCTGAGTAGTCAGCCAATCTGCCACACTGGACTTAACTCATCATTGGAGTCAAACCGCTGCCCACCTAACCACTTTTTCAAGTCAGTGAACAAATGGTAGTCACTTGGTGCCAAGTCTGAGCTACAAGGTGGGTGATCAAGGACTTCCCAACCAAATTCATGAAGGCGGAGTCTTATGGACATCTGTGAGTTTTTTGGTAACCCACCGAGCACAGAGCTTCCTATATCCAAGCTTCTGAGTAAGAATATCATAAAGAGCAGGCCTAGAAATTTCAGGAAAATCAGCAGAAAGTTCAGTAATTGTGAAACGACGGCGCTCTCGAACCAACCTGTCTACTCTTTCAACAACATCATCAGTAGCCACGGACTTTCTTCCTTGACCTCCTTCATCATGAACGTCAATTCGCCCTTCTTTAATTTTCGACACCATTCCCGAACGTAACCATCACTCATCACATTTTCTCCATACACATTACACAATCTTCGATGAATTTCTGCAGCACTATGACCAGTTTAAAGAAATCTAATAACAGACCGAGTCTCACACTTGGAGGCAATTTCAATTGTAGTTGCCATAATTAAACTGTCGTCACCACAGTAATAGACAAAATAACTATAAAACCAGTGGTTATAGGTTAGAGCAAAGCCTCAAAAACATTAATCAACAATCATATTGATGCTATGACAACAGAACCAGGTTTGTAAAATCACCGGAGGTTGAAAAAAAAAATAGCCCTCTTATTTAGATGTTTGGAAAACATTACGAGAGTCATTTGTTCAAGCCGTAATAAAATACGCACAATCTGCTTTACTCATCCATTTTATGTTTTAATTTCACTTCTTCTTCTTCTTCTTCTTCTTCTTCTTCTTCTTCTTCTTCTTCTTCTTCTTCTTCTTCTTCTTCTTCTTCTTCTTCTTCTTCTTCTTCCACTTCTTCTTCCTCTTCTTCTTCTTCTTCTTCTTCTTCTAGGATTAGGTTATATAAACCTGTTCCGGCACCCATCTCATCCTCGGACGACCCACGTCTCTCCTACCAATGACTTTATAGTTCAGTCCCGCTTTCGGCAATTGATCGTCTGTCATCCTTTCCAGATGATCCCACCATTGTCTTCTGTAAATTGAAATAATTTCATTTATGTCCTTTACTTCAAGATCTATCTTTCCTTCCTTATTCTATCTTGCAATGTATAATTTAAAGTATTTCGAAGAAACTGCATTTCAGCACTCTGAATGTTGCCGCTTTCCTTTTTTTGTCATGACCCACGCCTCACTTGCATAAATCAACGTAGGTATTGCAATTGTCTTATAAAATTGAATCCTTGTGCTGTGTCTTGTTTTATTTATAAGATTTCTATGAATCGTACCACAAATATTCCTATATTTATTTATCTTCTCTCTTATATCATATTCAGATTCATAGCTTACTGCACAGCCGAGATGATTGAAACGGCTCACCGTTTAAAACTACCTCAGTCCTCACTGGATATTTACCTTTAAAAGACGTGGTTTATTTTAAATCTTGTCGTCATTTTAAAAAGAATGAAGGTAGAGACAGAGCTTTTGGTCTGCTGTCAGTTGCGACGCGATCGTAGGTGAAAATTTGAAGTCGGCCGATCGCGATCGAAAACATCGTCCTATCAGCTACAGACAGGGACTGCGTCTGTCAAAGACGTGTGAAGAGATGAAGACTCGCGCCAGGAATGGTAATGCCTACAAGCTGTTTCCAATGTCTACGCGACCAACAAACTTTCTCAGTGCGTTGGTCTGAACCCATATGTAACAGAGCTCTGCGCTCGTTTCGCTCGCCCTACGTAGGCATCGAACCGGCGGCCTTTGGTTTAATATCGGTTTGTGGGTTACTAAACACGTCACTCGTGTGTCGTAGACATCGAAGCATTAGATCGCTCGGTCGTTTAACAAACCGTTTCTGCTCGCTCCGATCGCTGCTAAGCTATCACGTGACGGTCCATCGCATGACGAAACTCACGGTCACACAATACGTTCGCCACACCGTTACTATTCTTGGTGAGACAATGGGCGAGATAGGGAAATACATTACGCTTATGGGTTTCACGTTCGCTACTATTATTACGCTACTTGAAAACCTCGACCGATAAATATAAAACACTAGATAAGTCTACAAAATGTACACAGTAGTAAGGGTAATTTAATTCTTCACATTTTGGTATATTTTAAACAAATTTATCCCAAAAATTAAGTCGGTAAAAATAAGAAACGTAATAAAACCATCGCACACTCGATTTAGTGATTATACAATGTTACGACATTACAGAACAACCCACGTGTTTATCGAAAGTTCCAGAGGAATCCGGCTGTAATGTTGTGTGCGTACGTGATTTCAACATGCTCTCGCGAGAATTTTCTAGACGTCGCCAGCCACGCGCACTGTGTCAAGGCCGCAATCAATTGCATCCTAGTATAGAGCTGATTCGTAGTGTATGGATGTTTCTGGATTTTCGGCGGGGTATAAATACAAGTACTCAGCGACGTTCAGTTCAGTTTGAGTTGCGGTTTATTGGAATGCGGTTCGTGGTATTTCAGTTATTGTCGGAAGATTACTCTGTGCGTTCAAGTGGTTAATTAGTGAAAAGTAATTGTGGCGAAGTGTTATGTCCTTTATAATCGTGCGGGACAATTGTAATACAGTTGTGGTTTATATTAGTAGACTACATTTTTATTGCGTGTGAACAATTCTTATTTGATTTGTTGTAAGAGACTATCTTGTTGATTACAAACTGTTTAATTGTGATAATTAAAGCTGGTGATTAGTGACGTAATTGGTGTCTTGTATTTGTTTCCGCTGTACCATACGAGCGGCGTAACAATAATATAAACTGTCCTTACGCAAGATGTTCTTGCTCCATAACAATAATATAAACTGTCCTTACGCAAGATGTTCTTGCTCCATAACAATAATATAAACTGTCCTTACGCAAGATGTTCTTGCTCCATAACAATAATTTTTTTTGTACATGCGGTTCAGTTCACGTACATGATGTACATGTAATTTAAATTTAATAATATCCTTGTTATAACAAAATAAAAAATAAAAATTTATATCAAATTTTAATTTTTCTTTTCAGTCGTGACATAAAAAGTAGCCAGAGAAACGTTTTCCTGTTCAAGATAGACTGATACATAAAGCAAGTGAATTGTACAGAAAAATTTAAATTTAATTTTGATTTAACTCAGTGATTCCAAGGACAGATCATTCACAACATCTCTATCGCTGATTGTAACAAGTGTATTGTAACTAGTTTCCCATTGTACGCTGACTTCGTCAGCCTCCATCCTACTTGAAGACGGAGGCACCAAACTAAAAGGACACCAACCTAATCTAAACGGGGGGGGGGGACAGCTGAGAACGGCCTGCTACAGACCAAATCGCTCTACTTTGGCAGGGCCATGAGGCAGGAGCTCCTGAAGGCAGGTAGGAACTCAGATTCCTAGTGGTACGTCTCTGCGACGCACAACCACACAGCCCAGAGTCAGTCACTTAAAAAAATGCATCCCCATCTAGTACCAAACGACCTTGAAAACCCTAACGTTCTTCAAAGAGTATGATTTTTGCGGTCATCGGAGGAGTCATTTTGGGCTATGGTACCATGCAATAGTCTTGAGCCCCGTCCCCCTCAGCTACAGCTAAAGCTAAAAAATTTATTCCGTCGGATGACGTGAAGGAAGCAAACCGGAGAAGGAAGGAGGAAAGAGCGAAATGGAAAAGAAAGAGGGAAGTGAAACCCATCGACTGGGACAGCAGCGGGCTCTACCTCTAACATTCCGTTGCCGAGTAAAGAGGACTGTAGCGCAGTACAGCGAGGGCAGCCGCCGAACATCACACCGCGCCTCGCCGCCGCAGCATCAATTAGCGTCCTCGCCCAACGATCATCTTAACGACCACAAAGATAATACAGTGTACGATTGGAGCCAAATGTCTTGTGACAACGTAGGGCTTCTAAATGTAATATTGTTACGCAATACTGAACGTTCTGGTACAATGGAGAAAGTTGTTCTACGCGTTTCTCGCTTAACCAGCACGTGCGCGTTTCTGTGAAGGTCGCACTGCGAAGTATCCTCTAGAGTTGGTTTTCAAGTGCTTGTTAAGAACATATATTATGGAACCCTGCAGGGTATAAATAAACAACAGCTGCCGCTTAGTTTTCAGTTTACGTCGGGCGATTACTCAGTGCGTTCAAGTGGTTATTAGTGAACGCAAGTGGTTAAAAGTGATTATTGTACTGGACTCTATTAGTTGGCATCATTATTGAGTCTGGATAAATTTATTTGAATTATTGCACGAGTATAATCTTGTTGAATAACTTTTTGATTTCAACCTGTTAATTGTGATTAATTAAAACTGGTGGTTAGTGACTTCACTGGTGTCTTTATTTTGTTGCTCACTGTACCAGTGAGACCGTCGCAACAACACGAGCTCATATCATGCAGTCCTGTACCTTGCGTACATCAATCATATGTTTAATTTTTTATATTGGTGTTTAATTTATGATTGGTGTTTTTATAACCTGATGATGAGGATTTATCCTTGAAACGCGTTGTTATTGGAAGTTTTAAAGAAGTCATAAGACGGTGAGGTAACCACGTGTTTACAAATACTACAATTAAATACATATACACGTGACTTGGAGACTATAATATAATGAATACAATTCGTAATTAGTGACTTACTGTTGTCTGTATTTTGTTCCCACTGTACAATACGACAATCGTAACAATATACTAGTAAGTGAAGAACATTTAATCGTTACAAACGTTTGTACTGTAATGAAAACCTGTTGATATTGTTTGTATTACAGTTTAAATACATATTTTCCAAAGTATTATTGTTAAAATTTAAATCAGCTTCTTCTGAATGCACTAAAGATATCGTTGCCAAAGTAAAGATAACTTTCTCTTCGGCCGAGAAACCGTTTAAAATACACAAAAAAGTAACTTACATGCAACTGCCAAGAAGGTTTGCAATATAATTACCAATCTGTTACGGGAATACTTCACGTTCAAATATTTTTCTGGCAGTTATCCAGTATTCTACCCCAAGTAATTTATAACATTCAGGTAAATTTTCATAATTTGGAAACTGTACACGGAGACGTATTGATGTCGCTTTTTAAGATATATTTTTGAATAATTTGACAGGAATATGTGACAAAAAAAGGCAGTCGTAAGTATGGTATATAACAATTTTTCATGCAACATGCATGCCATTGGTTTTTTGGTAGGAGGGGGGAGAACAAAACTCTGATAATTACGGTAAATACAATTGTGAGCGGTAGCGTGGCGTCCATGTAACCGCTAAATAATATTAATTATATCATAGAATAAATACTTTAGTTATCGAATAACTTGAAATCGGAACTAAATTAGTACCGAAACTTGAAGAAAAGCGTAGCATTGCTTTCGAACTGCTGGGCGCTTGCTCCGTCTTGTGTTGCCGGGTCAGACATCGGCAATGTTTTACTGCGTACGGTCATGGACCTCGTAGTAGTTGTCACTGTACAAACTGTGGGGGGGGGGGTCACTCGTCCATCCCGCTAACCGGCAAAACGCTCAGTTGGCAGCTGTGTTCGTTTCCGGATCTGACGTGCAGCGGATACTACGTACCTATATGTGTTTTGTTCGTTTAGTCACGTGTTTCTCTGGTTGCCTTTATTATTTTTAATTCGATTATTTGTGTTCCGATTTATTCTGTGTAAATATAATGAGAGTCGGATCCTATTGAACCGGGACTCTCTTCTTCTCCCAGCGAATTATAGAAAATGTTCTGAAAAGAACGGTTGGTACAAGAAAAATTCGAAATAATTTTTAGGTTAAGTTTTAGACCTATCACAACCGGCAACAGGTGTTATGTACCCACGCCACGCCACTGAATTTGAGCTAACCTGAATCCAACTAAGCTCATTTTAGCCTCTAACCGCACTACCCCACACACACACGCACGGACGTTCCGTTACTCCTTCCACGCTGTACCTTCGTTGGCGTCCATACCCCTATACTGTCGTTACTTACTGGCTGAAGACAGTTTGTCTCCAGCTTGAGGCAGGCATGCGAGGAGTGAGGATTTTTTCACAGCAGTGGAAATCCTATGTGGGAAATTTTGGTAGGGGTTTCCTGTCAAACAATGATTACGTTCAACGCCTCAAATATTTACACAGGTGCTGATCAATGTTTATTATGCTTTTGGAGATCTGTGAAAACACAGAAGAAAGGAGATGCTACTGAAGCTCATCTTACTTTGGAGTAGTGGGTGTTACATAGCGAGGTTCATCAAGTCTATGAGGATCAGCTGGTTGGGACATACGATGCGCATGGAGGACGACAGAATGCCCAAAGCAATTCTTAGCGGGACAATAGATGGGAAAAGAAGGAAAGGAAGACCTAGAATAAGGTGGCTACAGGACGTAGAAGGTGACCTCAGGAGGATGGGTCTTGGGGATTGGAGGCGGAGGCTTGACGATCGAGGTGATTGGAGACGACTACTCGGGGAAGAAAGAAAGAAGTTTTACAAGGGATGACCCGGGACCGTAGTCCTATCTACAGCTATTGGCCCTAGTGGCGCGGGGTCTAATATCTGAAACGCTGACTAAGCGCCCGACGTTGAAATGGTCGGTACCCCTGGGAAAGCGAGACGTGCAGCTCATTTCCCTTCGTGGGGTTCGGATAATCCAGTATCTAGGATTTAGTAGCTCGTGCATCGCCGCGGAACGCCTCTTCGAGCCCTTCGTAGCCATGCAATCAGGCCGAAACCACAGACCACCTCGAGTCCAACACCAAGTATGGACAGAAGGTCCCCGCCCATACCCGACCGGGGCAGGAGATAGGCGTACCCACCTCTGAGGCGTGGAGGTCAAGGATCATCATGGGCTGTAGCGCCAGAGGAACGAAACGAATGAATGAAATAGTAGTGGGTATGTGGAAAGGATTTTTAATGTTATTGACTTTGGTAAAACTAAATCATAAATAAATTAGATACTGAAATACTTTCTGGCTTATTACATACAGAAAAATCCTAAGCAAAACAAAATCTTTTTTTGTTTTTTGTTGATCAAACATACTGATTGTACGTATTTAAACTAAAAATAGATGCGACTAAATGAAAATGGTTTTTGTCAATTGAACAATTTTGAAAGGTTGTATGAATACAGTAGGTAATAATGAACTAAGTGGATGAAAAGGACTCAAATGTATTTAGCTCAACCTCAGGGGCCTAAGGGCGTGGATGCGATTACATGCTTATCAACGAAGAGAAAAGCACTAGCATCTCCACCCTAACTCCACTATCACCTACAAGGCGGTAGGCCCTGTTACACCGAGTAACCACATTTCTGAGGTTGTGGTAACCAACCCCTTCGGCGAAATGGAGAAGAGAAGAGAGAAGGGGGTCGTGCCAGGGCAGTCCGTGGGGGTAACCTGGATCCTGGCCTAGCAGGATGGTTTACACCGGCAGCAGGGTGTGCATCTAGTGTGGAGGCGGAGGAACCTCTAGTAGGTCAACGGCTCCACACATGGGCTGAGTTAGTGTTAGCCTACTGCGACCGGGGAGAGAGCACTCGGCAGCCGAGGTGAAGGCATCTCTCTAGGGGAAGAACAGCCTGAAATCAAAGTTCCTGGTCCTCCTGGTAGGGGGTTGGACATAAGGCTAACGTCCTTATCCTGTGAAACAAAATTTATTACGGATACAGAGAGATTGCCTCGGACAGGGCTCTTCATGAGCTGTAGCGCCGTGGAGTAGTAGTATTGTAGTAGTAGTAGTAGTAGTAGTAGTAGTAGTAGTAGTAGTAGTAGTAGTAGTAGTAGTAGCTCAACCTCAGCATTTCTTTTAGCATATAGTAAAACAGTTTCTAATATTTACGTTAGTCTTGTAATAGTATTTAAAGACTTGGAATACACTCAGATTCTTTAAAATATTAGACTATGCATATAGAACACATTTGTGGCGGTGGGGATATTTATCGCAAAATGGGGAAATTTTGGGTAGCCGTGTGATTGGCGTGACAACTTACCGGTGTAGGAGGTACCGGGGACGTACTTCTCGGGGTTGCCGCTGATGGAGAGACTGAAGCGACCGTCGGGCGTCGACTTGGGCGAGACAACTCCGTCTGGGGTGCGGTCGCAACGCATCGCGCACACAATGCCCACGCCACACAGTGCGACTATCAACTGCACTCCCCCTCGCATCTGTAACACCACAACATACACAGTATAGACTACTGAAACAATCTGTATTCCCATACTAAAATAAGTAGTAAGGTCACTGAAGCCGCATACTAATGCGAACAAAATTTAAACACTTAGAATACACTCACATTCTTTAAAATATTAGACTTTACATATAACACACATTTATAGCGGTAGGGATTTTTATGCCAAAGTGGGGAAATTTTGGGTAGTCGTGTGGGGAAAAGAGGTGTGATTAGCTTAACAAGTGCACTAAATACATTTAGTGTTTAGTATAGGATATTATGTTTCGTGTAGGATATAGGATATAATATCTTCAAATAAATACAACTGCAAGTAGGTTTATTTTCACCTGACGCACGTTTCACAGCAATTATTCTGTACCTTACAGAGGTTTGTTTGAATTGTAATTGAATGTTTCGCTTACAATATAGTTAACGGATAATCGATTTTACTTCGATTCTGTTTTCGATTGTTGTAATGTTTATGTGGTCAGTTATTTATTATATTGTTACGAGAAGGCAATCGAACAACCCAGAACATTCTCCACTCTTCCCCCCGTCCAGTGTGGCAAGTGTTGTCCCAGCCAACGCCGCTCTCAAGTAGGTTCTAGTGTATTCAAGAACACTTGAGATACGCATTAAGCCAGCGTGCAGTAAGGAGGGAAAGCTATACTGGACCTATGCGCGACCTATATAAAACCATAGCAGCCGGCTTGTCAGTTCAGTTACGTGAGCGATTTTCCTTAGCGTGGATCGAGTGTTTGTCGAAGTGAAGTGTTATTGTGTTAATAATTGTGTGGAACTCTATTAATTGACATTGTTATTGCGTGTGGACAAATCTACCTGGAATTGTTGTACGGGTTCATTACGAATTGTTAATTGTGATAATTAAAGCTGGTGATTAGTGACTTAATTGGTGTCTTGTATTTTGTTTTCCACTGTACCAGTGAGACCGTCGTAACAATATATTTAATGTTTTATTTTATTATTCTAATCAATGTACGATTTTAAATAAATCGTCTTGTTTTGTTTATATTTTGATTTGTTCTTTAATTAGTAGATTATTATTATTATTGTGTTTGCAAATATTAAGATTTTCCCAGATATTCATTTTGCTACCTTTTGTACGTTTTTAATTAATTCGAAATTTTGAATGTCTGGAAATTTATGTTTATTATTTAACAGTGTGTGGCTAAATTGGATTTATAAATATAGGTTTTAAAAAATTTTAGAGTACATTTATACGGGAAATCAGTGGCGTAACTACAGAGGAGGGAGAGAACAAAGACATAAATCACCCCCCTCCCTGTGACGATTTAAAAGGAATTTAAATACTACAAAATAATTTTTATTCAAAATAACATGTGAAAAAATATTTAACCCTCCCCTGTGTATTATATGCCTGTATCAACTTGTAAAAAATCTGGTACGGACATGAAAATTACTCTGTATTGAAGCGAAAATTAATAATTATTATAATTAAATAAAAAGACGTGATAATAATAATCGAAATACCTAACTCAATAAAGAAAATGTAGGATTATTAATAGTAGTTAATTAGTATGATAATAATAATAATAAAGTACGAACTACTTTTCTCTCTCCGCGTGAACTGCACCCTCTTCCCTACTAACCTCCGCTAAACCAGCCCCAGTCGAGCCAGAATCTCAGACAAGGTAACAGCTTTACCATGTGTCGTGGAGAAAAACGTGTGAATATATATAAAAAAAAACAAGCTATGTAACTGAAAGTAATCTTTCGTGGTGACCGACTCCACAAGAAATTGAAATGTGGTGAAAGTAAAACGAGTTATGTAGTTGAAATGTAGTGAAGTAACTAAAAGTAACTAACTTAGCCGACACATCTCTTTAAGAAAGTAACGAAATGTTTAAATTGTAAAGTATGTTCTATCCAAATATTAAAGTGTAACATTAGTGCAGTTAAAAGTAAAATGTAAAAAAGGTGAACACCGTACATCAGGAGTGAAGCAACAACGACAACCTCACGAGCTCCAGGTAACAGAATCCTTTCGTCATGATCGCAACTTAGAATCTACAAAATAAATGGAGGCACCCGAACGACAACGTAGAACTTCCAGGAAACCCCACTGAAGAGTAACAACAAGAGAACCTGCCGCCGATACACATTATATCAAGGTGAAACCAAACCAATATATTTCTAACAATGGCAACAAAAACATTACATTTTTGCAAAGACTTATTCTAATCATGTAAATGTTAACATAGTAATGTCTGTAATTACAATAATGAAATAGTAATCTGATGGTAGTTAAAGGTAAAAGGTAATTCGAAATTTAAGCAAACTAATCTTCTAATAGCTTGCATAATGTTGACTTATTGTAGAGTATTATTAAGTTAAAACCCGGATCCGAGGTATTTAATATAGTTAATAAATATATATTTTTTTATTTTTGCTCACCAAAGTAACATTTTAAAAAGGCATAAGAGCATTTGATGCAGAATCTTTGAGAAGTTTATTTTTTTTTAAGTAATAAAACAAAAATAACAATTATTTTTAAATCATTATTCAAGAAACTATAATAAAGAGATGTTTTTGCTAAATATCCAGAGAGTGAGTAAATTTGCGTAACCTAATCCTAATTCCTGTTCTACATATTTTCAAATTTGTTGGTAAGTAATTTGTACTAACAACGGCAGCCGGTTTGATTGAAAGTAACCAATTAAACTGGTTCCCTCTGTTATAATGTCTCAGACAGGAGAGACGTTAAAATTAAAAAGAAATTAAAGAAATAACTTTAAAATTAAAAATTTCCTCGAACCACTTAACGTAAGCCTATTTCTAAGCCATCACAATAAGGAATCACAATCTATTTCTAAGGAACACAATATATGTAAATTAATAAAATAAACGTGGAGTTTTCTTAATAGTGACAATCGCATAAGCTCTGGTAAATAACGTAGATATTTCCAACTCACTTTACAGCGGTTTACTCAGAAACTTTGAGACGCAAAGAAATTATAAAATATGTTTATACAATTATATGGGAAAAATCCTGAATTTTTCTTTTGCCCTGAGATAAATAGGGAGTCTAAACTTCAAGCTAGTCTCATCTTCCAAGCGCCAGGAAAAGGTCCTTGGTTCGCCACAGCGGAAAACTATTCTTACGATTTAACCGGTAAAATATGTATTGCATCAAAACTGCACGACATCACACGTGTCAATCTTTTTGATACGTGTCAGAGCGGTAGCCTGCCCTGCCTGCCTTAATTATTGACACAATTTGTCTTCTCCTTTCCTTCAGGGATTAGTCGACCTCTCTCCTGTCTCCAAAATTAATACGATTAGGATCATCAGATCGGATTTCGTGCACTGCGCTGCTATTCCCACTTGGTTTCCATGCTAACCAAACAATGTAATAATTCTGTTTTTGTTTTGTGTTTTATGCTTTGCAAGTGTTTCCAATTTTATACACGTTGAAATGATTCATAAATTGATATAGCTACATGTAAATTACAGTTTTCAAAGTGGCTTGACAAATTCTTTGTTTCTTTTTATATACGTCTTCAAACGTTTACAAAGAAATTTTTACACTCGATTTTTTTGTAATACTTCAATAGACTTTAATTTATATTCTAACGGCAAATATTTGCTTGCTAATTTGAATGTTAGCCGAATCACACAAACTGGTCTGTATTCATTGGAGTAGAGCGTTATTTTATTTAAGTGATTTTGTATTTCATAAAGTATCAGTAGATTAAATGTCTGTTTATCTGTTCCTTGATACGTAACGAACGATGAGCTTCAATGAGACCTAAAGTACCTGTGGTTACTGATCAGACTAACGGTTTCCAGCTAAATATGAACAAAGGCTTTTTAAATACCAAAACAATAGAGTACTACGACTTCTTGATAATGGTGGAGTTCTTTCGCGATTGCAGAGACATAAATCATTTGAACTGGTACAGGAAAGTGACACGTTTGAAGAGAGTCCACCAATGAAACTTTCGTCTCTGCGTCTCCTGCCGTCTGTCACTCACATATAATTTTCGAGAGAACCAATTTTTCTTATGCCATTCGTCGCATCCTAACTTTTAAGTTTCCTATCATGTCAAAAAAAAAAATGTCTAAACTACTTATTTCTCGTCGTTCTGTTTTCACCGTTTCAAATTTTGTCTCGTCTCGTTATTCCACGACTCAGTTGCCAATAATCTTTGTTCTCGTGGTATCCACACTTCTGTTTACCTCGGTAGTATGCAAGTGTTCGTGCTTGTGTCTTGTGTGTTTTCATAGTAAGATTCATTTGAATTATTTTATTTTCTGATTATGTGAAGTTTTGTTATCACTATTTTTGTCGACTCTTTATTACGGGTTGATAGAGTATTATTAATTTATTTACATCTATTAGTATATAATTGGCCTGGAGAAGTCTGCCGATTCTTTGGGTGGCCGATACGTTGCATTTATATTTTTTCTGTGATGGAAAAAGTCCATCAGGTGAATGCAAATTCAACCATATTAAATAAAGATAAATGTACTGTAAATGGTAAATGTGTATGGCAAATTTCTAATCACATCTCGTTTCGTTTGACAGTAATTAATTTTTTCTTTAAGAACATATACAGACACGCAGACGGTAAAGGAAGCATCTTTCAGTGTTTCAGTATACGTTTGTTGAACATTTTTCTTTCGGTTTAATGAGTAGAATCATATCCAGAAATTTGGGGCCACCTTTACAAACGCTACTGCTTGTTTAATCCAAATTCTTCTTAGGTAATCTCTTTCCTGCCCTTGGCCTAATTCCCTGCCGACGACTCGTCCGCGTATTTTTCATTCCACTCTTGTCAATTTACTCTTGTCTGATGCCTCGTACTTTGACCGATACATTTCATTAGTTGAATGCCACATTACATCCTGCAACCAGGTTTCCGCACAATTCACACAAATCCTGCAGTTCCTGCGTTTTCAGAATTACCCAGTCCTTTATGTTTTCGATGTATTTATTTAAGTAGGTCCTATTACCATTACTTTTGCCTTTGATTCATATATGGTACAGTTATATTCTTTTCCTATTTTACGCTCGCTGGAGAGCGTCTTCTAAAATTGCGAATATAGCTTGGTCATCCGCGAAGAGAATGGTTTTTAAGCTTTTATTTCGATGGATTTTAATACCGTCGGGGGATTGTTCTTTTCATTTTTGAAGAAATCATCTAGATAAAGGTTAAAAAGTAGTGGTGACAGACAACAACCTTGTTCTTTATGTAACATAAAGAAAAAAGATGAACAGAAGATACAAACAGCAGAAATGAAATTTCTGAAATCAGTTAATAGGTGTAGTAGACGAGATCATATAAGAAATGAGGAGATAAGAAGTGATTTAGAAATGTTGCAGTTAATGAAATGATTAAAGAATACAGAAGAAAATTGATTCAACACATAGATAGAATGGAAGAAAGTGGAATACCGGAGATGGCGAAACATTACAACCCTAGTAGCAGTAGAAAAGTTGGTAGACATAAGAAAAGGTGGACTGTAGAATAGGAACAGGCCGCTAAAGCATAAGAAGATGATGATGATGAGGTCCTATTACCTACTTTGTAAGTTCTACTTTTTATCCTCGAGGTTTAACTATTTTTTTTATTTTTAATGAACCTAATATTTAATCAAATATATTGCAAGTTACCGTCTGTGGCTTTTTGAAACAACGTCTTCACTATTCGCGACG
The DNA here is from genome assembly GCA_034769895.1 of Magicicada septendecula. Taxonomy (NCBI): domain Eukaryota; kingdom Metazoa; phylum Arthropoda; class Insecta; order Hemiptera; family Cicadidae; genus Magicicada; species Magicicada septendecula. The sequence continues at coordinate 500,824,004 of CM068370.1, forward strand.
GTTAAACGATGTACATCGTTTAACCGTCGCGCTCGTTTTAAACATTTAAGTATTGTGATTTTGTTTCATATTGGATTTTAATATTTTAATTATTTGATAACTGTATCAACGTTAAATGATACACGAATATTTTAAGTTCTGAGGATGGGACAAGTGTCCCGAAACATGTAAACTTCATAGTAAAGACGTTGTTTCAAAAAGCCGCAGACGGTAAGTTGCAATATATTTGATTGAACAACACGTGGCTTGGTACTAAAAAAAAAAAAAAAAATTAGGATTTATTCCTTTTAAACATAATATTTAATGTTCTGTCTACTTTTTTGCTTAGTAATTGACTTGATTCTATACTATACCTTGATGATATTCGTGACAGTGGCATAACTACATGGAGGGGATCAATCCTCCTAGAGCTATTAAAATTTCAGTGAAGTTCCATATCACTTAACGTAGGTCTGTTTCTAAACCAGTTGTGTGTGTGTTCAACAAACATGCCTATTGCCTATAAATAACTACAGAAACTATAGAGTTACAAGCCGAAATGACGGAGAGGTGTGGGGTGTCCGAAGAAGCGCTGGAGTGACCAACTCTAGTCTATCTGCTTGGAAACGGAACAAACCGTTTTTGGTTTAATCCTCGCTGAAGATGATGATAATGATGAATATTTATTGTAGAAATAATTAATGGTAAGAATCTTGAATATCTCATTCGTCTTGAGGAAAACGAGGAGTCCAACCTTCAAAAGCCAGTCTCATCCCTCCCCCCAGAAACTAGTGTCATCCACTCCTAGTTATCCCACTGATCCACGATACATTAAGATAACTCAATAAAGACTTCTTAAAAACCATCTGTTGCTGTTCGCATTAATAAAATGGCGTTTAACAATAACATTTCTTCTTCTTTATATTCACGTCACGTTTTGCGGTAGAAATACTAACTTAAACTTCGTTTCTCCTCAAGAATTATATGTGGCGCCCAATAAACAGAAGTAACCACGTATAACTGTCAAAGCGTGTTTGACAACATTGATATCTTGAAAACAGTAAAGCTTTTCCTACGCGTGTAAAGCTGTTACATAAATTCCAGTAAGAAGTCGAGACACGTGGCACGTGACACAAGTACAGTAATGCCGTACAACTGCAGCCAAGTAATCCGCCGCTTGTCTGTCATAAACATCGTCTCCACTCGGTGTTGCCAATTACGTACATAGAGTTTCCAGTTCACTTACACTTTAACTGCTAAATACGATCAATTCACGTTTAATATTTTACAACCACAATCAGATTTATAACTCAGGTAATTGAGTGAATGTGGTACGAAACAGACATGATAAACAGAAATACCACTGTTGTACAAAACCATAGAAATTTTGTTTGCGATTAGCTTCAAAGGTCACAGCTTTTCAAGCTTCACAGCTAATCATCATCAGATCATAAATCTATATATATATATATATATATATATATATATATATATAACTCAAAGTCTGAGGATTTATGGGTACTGAATACAAATTCACACCGTTACACCGATTTCCACCAAATTTTGCACAGGTAACCTTCGACCTGTGCACAAAGCGAAAAATACTGTCTAACTTGGATTTTGATATTTTGCCCCGTTCGCACGATTTAGGCCCTTTTAATTATGCCTCTACGTTGACGCGTATAAAGATGTCAACAACACCATGGAGACCAGAATTAATTACCATAGTAAAATAAACAAATGTTATTTAGCGGCATCGGAACTGTACCTGTATCCGGTCCTGCAGTTTTTAATATACGATTGTGTCGATATATTTTGTATACAGATACGTCTAAATACTTTCTAATTGTCTTAAAAGACTATAAAATTTATGTTTATAAGTATTTTTGATGATGCGATGAATAAGTAATGAAATATATAAAATACTACTACTAATGATTCAACAGCACCATGGAGACCAGAATTAATTACAATAGTAACAAGTAAATAAACAAAAGCTATTTAGCGGCATCGGAACTGTACATTTATCCTTTCCTGCAGTACATTTTCGATATTTTATATAATATGCGATTGTATCGATAAATTACGATGTGGAAAAGAAGAAGTGTATTAATTGTAAATTGTCCTATTATTTAATGCAAAGCAAAATACGTGTTGTTTTCATTTGTGAGGTTAGGTGACAACGGTTTTTGGTTTTAGTTTACTGCTGAAATAATTAAAAGCCATGGTTGAAGAAAACATAACGTTTAATGTGTTTACAATGCTTCTAACACAGTAACACTTAAAATAAAGAATTTAACGTGTGTTTTTTATGTGTGTTTTTTATGTTTATATTATATTTATTGTTATGTGTAAACTTGTATATACAGTGTTTTTAATATTTTAACCATCGACGAACTTCAACGAGGGATAATCCTGATGATGGGGCATATGTCCCGAAACGCGTTGAATTAAATATAGAAAAAAGGCCACCAGACGGACAAGAAAAAGGTAAACTATTTTACTAATTATATACTATAAGTGGCCTGGATACCGAAAAACATGGATCTAAAAAAGAATTTAACGTTTTAATTTAACAGGTACTTTATAAATATCTCCAAAGGCTTTATAAACGGGTACTTTTAAATCTCCAAAGGCTGTTGCACCAACATAATAATTTGGTACAAGTTAAAATAGTACAATTGTTGAAAACAGCTTCGGACAGAATTTGACTAATGAGTACAAAATTGTTATACGAGCTGACAGAACGCCATATAGACAGACAATAAAAATTATATTAAAATACTTACTAAAAGTCAAATATTCGCGTGCGAAGCCGCGGGTAACAGCTAGTATAAAATAAATGAGATCGGATTATTGTATATTTCCGATCTAGTGATAAACTGTGAAGCTTGAAAGCGCTAATCGAGAAAAAATATTCTATAGTGGTGTGCAACCGCGTGTTATTTCTAGTTAAAATTACTTCTCGGGCTGTTTGGCCGTGGTCCAAAGTTTGTAACAAAACCAGACGTTTCGGCAGTGCCACCGAGTGCCATCTTCAGTGGAAACGCTAACGTGAGATGATATACGTTAGGACCAACGTATGGCTGTGTTTAAGGCTGGAGAAGTGCCGTGAATACCACTTCTCCACTGAAGATGGCAGTCGGTAGCACTGCCGAAACGTCTGGTTTTGTAATAACCTTTGGACCACGGCCAAACAGCCCGGGAAGTAATTCTAACCAAAATGACTCCTGCCGTGTAAGCCTTCGTACCACAGTGTTATTTCTGTTTACGGTTATAACCGCTAACACAACTTTATTAATTAAAGAAACAGACATGATAATTACTGTTACTGTTTCATATTGGATTCAGAACATAAACATGATCAGTATAACTATCTTTTACTATAATTAAACGAGCGAGCGAGTTGTCAGTTTTGATTCGACCGTTTGGTAGTGTCTGTCTGTCTATCTGTTTGAATGCTTCAACCGTTTTTCGTAAACCTTGCATATTCATACTTTTATTCTGGACACTCCTGTTGTTTTTAGACTGATTTCTCCAAAACAGGGTGGTGAGAGGCAAAACGTGGTTATTAAAATTGTTTTTAAAAATCGCAAAACCCATGTGGGGGGGGTATGGAATCAAAATAAATTGTAACTGTAATATAGTATATAGTGTTCATTTTTAAAATTTCAAAATATTTGGACGCCAGAGCCTAAAAAGTGGGTGAAAATCTTGATAAGATCACAAAATTACTTCATGCGGGGTATGAAATTAAAGAGCATTTTAACTAACGTCTGATTTGAGTGTTAAGTTTTAAAGAAATACCACTTCTTTCTACAATTGTTTTCACCATCCAAGAGCAATTTTTCCATTCGTCCAATATTCAGAATTTTTGTATTTAACGTTTCCTCTGTCCTTAAACAATAAACTTCTACAGCACCGCATTTCAAAATCCTTAAACTTTTCCTTTTCTGCTTTTCTCAAAGTCTAAATTTCTGCAGCTTAAGTATAAATGCTCCAAATGAAACGCCATATAAATTGCTTTCTCGTCTGTAGACTACAGTGGATTTCTCTGAAAATACTTTGTTGCTTTATGTTATTGTTGTATCCATCCGTACGTGTAATAAATCTAACTGATAAATTATAAAATATGTATGCGAATATTCATGTATTAATGGAATGCAATTCGTGCGCATATTCATGTATCAGTGGCATGCGCATAACTTTCGAGTGGATAAAAATAAGTAAAACAGTAAGTTCATATTTGTTTGCAAATTATTACGATAATAACAGTATAAAAACGCTTGACTGGACGTAAACATAAATATTTATTGTAATTTGTTTGCAATAATAATGTTTGGATGAAATTTATCGCAAACTACTTGTCTGGAATCGGCAGCGCGGCGATGACCCAGAAACACGAAGTTGTAAACATACAGACAGATTATCATTATTTCCTGCGTGCATTGTCAACACAGTTACACTGTTAATACCTTGAAGCAATTGTTTTTTTATGTTTAACATGTGTGTGTGTGTGTTATCTGTGTCACTACACATTCGTCGTTCATCACTCACTCGGCGCTAGTGTGATTACGTTCGTGAGTGTACGTCTATGTGTGAACATAGAGATACAAAAAACACAAGATCTCAAAACGATACCGTGAAAGGCTACAACACACAGTAGCAGCGTTATGCGCCAAAGAGAAATATTTTCTCTCCAGAGATTAAATCGGCCTGAGGCCTGTTCCAGTTACGCATACGAGCTGCTCGCAAAAAAGTGTTTTCACATGGCGTTTTACCAGAGAATGCGTTACATACAAACTTTTCTATCTAGTTATGCTGTAACAATAATTTTGTCGTGTCAACCTATTTTAACAAAAACATTTATTATTGTACAAGTAAGGAAACTGTTTATTGTTTTATGCAGTGTCCATGGAACCCAAAATAAATAAAATAAACGTGACAGTATGATTTACTAATACATAAAAAATTCATTAATACGCCTACATTACGTGTAGTCGCACGAACACAACCGAATTAAGAAAAACCGAATTAAAAATAATATACTTTCCGTACGTGATGGTACTTCTTTTCGATGGTATGTGAACATTATCAGAAGGTTTGGGTCGAACAATAACCACCGTTATAACTTATCACACAACGTTTCGACTACTAAACAGTCTGTAGTCGTCTTCAGGTGTAAGTTGAACTAGTACAATTAAATATGAAATTAACCCGAGATGCGTTGATTGACAAGCGTGAACTCTTCTGATAACTTTCCTGAGAAATGTGCAGTTTTATATTAATTAGTTTAAATATTTAAAATTTCCTACACATGATTCAACGCCTATTCTATGTTCCACATTGACAAATCTACATTCTAACACAACGTTTTTACAGATACTGGCAGATAACATTTGTTTTAAGGAAAGGAGAGTAAGCTGCAAATTATATATAAGGATGAGTAGGTTGTAACAAGATTTGGTGAACATGAGTGAGATAGCACTGCGGTCTGTCTCCTTATCACTTATCTTGTACATACAGAAATCAATAGATGCGGTTGGAAGCAAATTCCTCGATGAGTGTCGAGGATTGAATGTGCAGTGAGAACTGCTAAAGGACATGAATCGTTCTACACTTATGATGGCAATGGCCATGGCCGGCTCTAGTAGAAGGCCGGAATATTAAACGTGGCAACACTGGAACCAGTTGATATTTGAGGCCGACTAGACGATCTCTTAATTTATGTATTTCAATAATCAAATCGCGTCAGTTTTAATTGCCGGTTAACAGCAGTTTTATAATTCTTTATTTTTTGCAAATTAAAAGTTTATTATGTAAAATACTGTTATATGTTTTAAGAAATATAATAATTAACTCATTCATATGATACGAATCAATAATTTGAACAAAATCAATTCATTAGGCCTAACACTAATTCACTAATTTCTTCAACTTAAACGTATAGTACTAAGAGCGGACAGACATATAATTTAGATTTAGCTATAAATAGGCCTACTTATGATTTTAGTAATGCTATAAAATTAAATCAAAATATAACATGTTCACTTTACCTATTTTATTACACTATGCTTATAGGCTTCAGACGCAACGTTGCCACGTTTAATATTCCGTCCTTCTACTAGAGTGGCCATGGAATAGGATTAACGTTACAAGAAATTAAATAAGAAATTAAAATAACTTTGGAAGGAAATCGCATATGAAAATAAACGGGGGAAGCGGAGATTTTAGTGATGGCAAAAAACGGTACACAGACAAGACGATTTTTAACAGGTGACTTACTGGAAAGTCGTACCTCGATAGTATAATAGCAGAGAAAGTTATGTTATGTTATGTTATGTTATGTTATATAGCAAGGGTTACAAACGAAGAGATTTTTTAGATAGGGTTAAGGAAAGGCCGGATCTGTAGGACTTCATAAACAGCCAACGAGATGAATGTAAGGGGGATACACTGCTACCTATGAGCCCGTTAACGGCTACATTGAAAGGCAAAGCTGAAGGAAAGATTTGTTGAAGGAGACAAAAAATATATGCAGCAGAAAACGTCCGTTATATACGGAGTAAAACATATGTGAAGCGAAAACAATGTATGAAGATCGTAGAAGATGTGGGGACACAACTCTTATTATGAAGTGAAGAGGGTGTCGGCGAACAGAGAGGCGTGCAAGACTCAGGGCCGGCGAGATGGGGGGCAGGGGGGGCCAGAGCCCCGGGGCCCGGGGTCCCGAAGCGGGCCCGGCGCATAACGGCCTTTGCCCTTTGTTAAAAGAAATAACTAAGCCTAATAACTAAGAAAGGGGATATTGCTGTAACGACAGACTGATAAAAAGATAGTGTAAATATAGCTGTAAAACTTTACACAATACATTTATTTACTTGCTAACATACCATTTATTATGTATTTCTATAAATATATTTTATGTTATTTTATATCTCTCTTCACATATCTTGTTCTGGCCATTTATTAACAGTGTAAAACCCATTTATTTACGATTAAAGTAAAGAATAACGAATTGTAGGGTCAATTAATAAATCCTAAACTATTAACAATCCAACAGTAATGATTTTGGTAAGTTTTTCTTTGGGTGGGGGCCCAAAAATGTTTAGCCCCGGGGCCCGTGATCGCTCTCGCCGGCCCTGGCAAGACTGCCACTGTTGCAAACCAGCCTGCGGATTGCTTGACAAAGGCAAGCCCGTCGCCCGTGATTGCACCGCGTCCCAAGCCACAGTCGAGCTCCCGCTGCAGGAACAAGCATAAAATCAGTATGGAGAACCATACATGACTTCCATGTTCTAATTAATTATAAAATTATTTTTAATCTGTACACTTACCAAATATATTAGCATGCTTTTGGTAAAAACGCTGAGAAAGATAATCAAAATACGAAATGTACCTAGTTGTTGATATTTTAAAAATAAAGAATTAATTTGATTAAATTATCTTTTATTTAAACAACCAAAAAGAAAGCGAATACCCACTGCATTTTTTTTATGTGAATTTCTGAAAACGAAAAATTATTTTGTTTACGCATCCGCAAACATAGCATGGAAGGATATTAATTGTTAATGTTTTATTGAATTTTTTAAGTTTTCGGTCGAATAAATTTATAACATCAATACAAAAAAATAACCCCTCCCCTTCAACAACCCTTTTCATTTATAAATATTTCATCTACCTTTCTACAGTGGATTATTATGACCTTCTTTTCAGGATACTTTATTCATCAAAATTAAGTACTTTACTCTTGTTAAAACGTAAAACGTTGCAGGTAAACTACCCCTTCCCCTTAACCAATCTTCACCAAAATCAATAGGTCTTGAGTCCTCTACAACTCGAGCATTATGCAAAAGATTATTTTATTCTGTTTGAATTTGCAGCAGTTATCGTACGCCATATAAAAAGTTCTACACACAGGCACACACTTTTCGGAAAATGACTTTTCTTCATATTTTGAGAGTAGTACAATCAGAATCTGCCCTTATCTCGAACACGATTTCTTTCGTGATCACCACACCTCCATTTCCTTACGGAACTTGGAAGTAAAAATCGTGGAAGTTTTCGGTGTGGCTCGCTACCGGCCGAGGGGGTGCAATCAGACTAAGTCTCTAATTCAGGGTAAGCGTTCGTCGAGGCCGTGCCCAAGATTCACCTGGCACTGAACGGTGACGTCTGAAAGCTTATTAGTTGGTTGCCCTGGAAACGAGCGCAGCTACTCGACGGGACAGTAGAACTTCCGAGGAAGTGTCCGTATGGTGGCGTTCAGGAAAAGGATACCGAGAGCTGTGCGGATGGTCTGGATGATGAGCTTTGCAGGACCAGCGCAAGCCTAGGTCTGTAAGAGTCCGAAGTTTTCAAATGGTCCCAAAGACTGGAAGTACGATGGATACGATGGATTGTGGCTTTGCTGTAAAGTAGGAGACGAAGTTGATACAGACGATGAGATATTTTGCTCGGTATGCGTCCGCTAGGTAACACGTCTGTCACAGTTTACGCCCAGATACTTCACTCGGGAGACCATGGGAGTCGGGTGTCGCCTATGTACAGCTGGGAGGATTCAAACGCAGTATAAAACAAATAATATCACGTTGTCATTTTAATAATGGCAATTGTCATTAATCAAAACATTTAGTTGTATATTCTTTGGCAACGAAAATACACGACGAGTTTTTAATAATTGTTTATCAACAAAAATAAATTTTACAATTCTGGAGTGCTGAAGCAGAAGAAGAAGAAGAAGAAAAAGAAGAAGAAGAAGAAGAACAACAACAACAACAACAACAACAACAAGACTTTAACACAAAAGTACTACTTTTACGCTATGAAACTTTTTTTTTCGTATCGCCCATCTAAGGACCACATGCCAATTTCAATTCTTTAGTCTTGGTTCTTTTCTTTTTTCCAATATTCTTTCATCTTCTCACTGTGTCTCTTCTTCCTGTCTTCAGTCCACTTTGAACCTGCGTTTTTCTCTCTCCTACCCTGGACTCCCTCCATTTTTAACACTTTTGCCCGAAAAACTTCTCTTTCAATTGCTTCTTCTGCGTGTATATCATTTTTTCTAAATCCTTTTGGACTTCTTTTATCCAACTTGATGTTGACTTCTTCTCCCACAGATATTTGAAGATTTGCTTTGTCAACCTATTGTCGTCCATTCTATATAAATGGCCAAAAAAATAATAGTCTTCTTTTTCTCATTGTTTCTGTTATATTTTCTATACTTTGATATATTTCATCATTACTTCTTTTTTTCCAACCTTCTGAAGTTTTTCGTGGGCATAATATTTTTTTAATAATTTGAGGAATTATTAAAAATTATTAAAAGCTGTAAAGGAACTTTTGAAAGCTATAAAACTTTTATCAATTGTACATCTTAAAAGCACAAAAAGATCGATATTAAAATAAAATAGGTACTAGAGAAAGTCTATCAAATACCAAAATTTCTAAAAATACTGATTGCGTTATTTAGATATTTTTTGCTTTGGATACTACAAATATTTATCCAGTGAGGACTTAGATAGTTATAAACAACAGCACTTTAGAACATGTGAGCCGTTTCAAATATCTCGGCTGTGCAGTAAGCTATGAATCTGAATATGATATAAAAGAGAAGATAAATAAATTTAGAAATATTTGTGGTAGGATTCATTAAAATCTTAGAAATAAAACAAGACATAGCACAAGGATTAAATTTTATAAGACAATTGCAATACCCACGTTGATTTATGCGAGTGAGGCGTGGGTCATGACAAGAAAGGAATGCGGCAAGATTCAGAGTGCTGAAATGCAGTTTCTTCGAAATACTTTAAATTATAAATTGCAAGATAGAATAAGGAAGGAAAGGTAGATCTTGAAGTAAAGGACATAAATGAAATTATTTCAATTTACAGAAGACAATGGTGGGATTATCTGCAAAGAATGACAGAGGATCGACTGCCGAAAGCAGCACTGAACTATAGAGATATTGGTAGAAGAGACGTGGGTCGTCCGAGGACGAGATGGGTGCCGGAACAGGTTTATATAACCTAATCCTTGAAGAGTAGAAGAAGAAGAGAAAATACGCGTGTGTATGTTATGTGCGCGCACATATCTCAAAGAGTGGAAAATAAAGCAAAAAAAATACAAATTAAGTAAAGAGAAAACGAGACAGCAAGAGAAAAGTATGATTCAATTTACCGTTTTTAAATAACGTTAAAAAAAAAATGTCACCTCTAACATTCACTGCTCCAGCAAAACAAGGTTGTACAGATAAATAAAGTCTGCTTTTAAATCGAAGTCATATAAGACTAACAATTGTAATTTATTTCCCGGAACGTAATAAATTGTAAAACGTTTTTTATTCTGTGCCACTTTGAGCGCAAAGGTTCAGACAAAACTATAACATGCAGACGAGACGAAACAAAAGCGTAATCAGTTTCAAATGGATTTTAAATTGAATTTTTGATTTTACGAGTCAAGCTAAGGTGTGGGAGGAGTGAGAGAGGGAGGGTGAGAAACTGAGTTCCGCTCTTCTCTACTGCTTCCACAACAACGTCATAGCCATTTATATTTATCTGAAGAGTTTCAAGCCAATTTTGCGTGAACAATTCGCCGGCGATCCGATCCAATTCCGTCTTATTCCTTTATTATGACAAGGTCTGGCCTCCTTTTGTCTCAAAGCCGATATCAATTAAGGTGTTTTGCTACTTCGTAATATTTCGCCTCATCCCTTTGTTTTAAAGATCAATACGTTTTATATATATATTTACTTGCTTATATAACAGAACAAAGGTATTCTGAATAAATAAAAACTCCTTTACACACTGTCCGTTTCTATGAAATGTCTGTGCAAAGGAGGCAAAATAATATTAAATTATTGCAGAAAATTAAACTTTGATAAAGTAACAAATGTTTTTCTGTTCGTGATCATAAAAGCTTTACGCTCATTGGAAAGTTACTGCTTCTCTTTAGAGATCTTCTGATTTGTGACTCAGTTGACTCCACTATTGTCTTTTCGCCACACCATTTTTTGTTTTCTAAAGCACTGTCTCTGGTAGACCCAAACTACGTTGGGAAGACGGTGTGAACTATGATGCGCGCGCGTTATCCTTGGGACCCGGAACTTGAGAGCAGCTGCACTTGACCGGGACAGCTGGCGGATACTGTTAAAGGAGGCCTTGAGTCAGTAATGTGTTGTCGCACCGCTGAAAAAGAAGAAGAAGAAGAAGAAGAAGAAGAAGAAGAAGAAGAAGAAGAAGAAGAAGAAGAAGAAGCACTGTCTCCATTCCTTTCTGTCTCTAACTCCCTTATTCAACTTGTCTCATAGCGTTAAATCCGTTGTCTTCTCGTTTCGTCTTTTTCCTTCCTTTGGTCCTCTGTCTCTGGATGTTCTCGATTTTACGATTTTCTCCAAGCAAGATTTGCATATAATCTATGCTTTCAATATATCTCACAGCGTGTTTGTTATTAATCTCTTGTTACAGTCATTTCTTTGTTGGCAACAAACTCAGCGACATTGGGGCCGTGGGACCGGGTCCACTATACTTATTATTTTAAGACGTTTCGGTCTCACCTCTGGAGGCCATCCTCAGTGAATAAACGAAGTTTTCTCCCACATTACTGTGGTTACTGTCGAACATCGTGTCAGTTGTGTTGGATCGTTTATTCACTGAAGGCGCCTGCCCAGAGGCGAGGCCGAAACGTCTTAAAATAATAACAATAGTGGACCCGGTCCCACGGCCCCAATGTCGCTGAGTTTGTTGCCAACAAAGCTGACACCGGTCGTGAAACCCTTAGAAACAGTAATTTCGTTGTTTACACACCAGTCCATCTGTCACGCTGAAAAATCTTTAGATTCTCTCTATCCGCGCGTATGACGCACATTGTTTCCATTCCGTGTACCGCCATTGGTCGAATTACTGTCTTATCCGTTGTGTGCCTACATTTCGCTAACCCGCCGTTGCCGCATACGTTCCTCCCCCCGCCATACAGTGTATACTCCTGCCAATTGGTACGTTCCTTTTTTTTTTTACTAAGCCTACCTTTACTTTATTCCGCTATTAGAGCCTTTGAAGAGTCTACGTGTATTATCTTTATATCTTTTGTTTGTTGTTTCTGTTCAAATTAATTTTTTACAGTTTGTTACAGAAAATTGAACCGAAGAAGATGCTGTCCGCTTCATTGAAGAGAAGGGTGTGCTGCACGATTTCCGAAACACAGAAATAAAGTTCAATTCCGGCATAAGTCGGAATTTAACTGACTCTTGTCTATGCCAATTTGTGCGCATGAAATGATATCCCAACACTGTATCTGAGAAAATTGTATGGCACGTAAAAGAGTTTTGGCCGCTTGCCTTACAAAGAAAACCTATCCTAATTTCCCGTTTTACTTTTTAGAGGTATAAAAAAATGTATAAAAATAATTCTTCTTCTTCTTCTTCTTCTTCTTCTCCACTTCAGGCATTAGGTCATAGACCTGTTGCGCCCTCCGGCCGTGATAGAACTCACGCCCCACCCCAGCCAGAGAGATGTTAGCCAACTTTTAACCGACGTACGGGGGCAAGCCGTGCGGTGGGGGGGGGAAAGGGTGTTGTTTATGTGTGTAGTATATATTGTGTGCACTTGTTACTTATCTGGCCAGGGTATGCCAGAGAAGACGTACGTATTATTTGTCCGCGTACGTGCGGGTGGACGAGCAAATAGAGCCGTGACCTTGACTCGATCTCACCACATCGTTACCAGAGCAACGCTCTAATTATGAGTCAGAGACGCTACCACTGTGCCGGCTCGCCCACTCAAAAATAATTCTAGAAATGATTATAATATTACTAAAAACGGAAAAATGAAAACAAAGAACAAAAATTATCAGTAATAAAAGAACAAAACCCAAGTAATTCAGGAAAATCCAAGAAAAGGACAGGTGCCATCTGGACTGACGAACGGAAAGAGAGACAACGATTAAGAATGAAGGAGATATTCTTCAGATGTAGCTGCAGCAGCAGTTATCATAATTTCGCTATTAACTTAATAAAGTCAATCAATAAATATTCGACATTGTTACGACATTTTCGTATGTCAGCTTCCATCTAATTGCAGTTCTAAGAAAACACAATCTCTGTGTACAAGTTGTATCGTGTACACTGTACGCAGATCACTTTCATTCATCGGATCACAAGTTCGAGTCAATTTAGACAGTAACATAAATTACAATAACAGTGGTGACTCGGGGTCGTTTCGATTAACACCAGAGCAACATTGTGTAGAGCGATAATATCGTCTTATAATTCACTGAATCAACAGACGAACAGAGTAACTATATACAGGAGATTTACAGCTGTTTCAATTTTCAAGGTCGGTATTTTATGGTCTTGTGATCTTACATCATGTGATCGATTTCTTTCTCGACTTGCAACCTTCTTCTTCTTGTTCTTCTTCTTCTTTTTCTATGCCTGTGAAATAAGACCATACGGCGTTTCTTGCGACATAGCTTTTAATTTAGTAAATGATTTCTCTAGTCTTATAGACTGCATCGCCTTAGTCATGCCATTATTCCTCACAACAATGTCATTAATCACACAATCGTCTTCCTACCGGTTGCCAGTTCCACAATTTTTGAAGCCATCTTTTTTTTCTGGCATTCGTCGCATGACCCCGTACCACATTAATCTCTTGATATCTGTTAGGCTGATGTCTACTCTTTCTCGGATACATTCAAAAAAAGTTACGATAAGAGCTGTCTTTCTGTCTCTGTCTGTGTGTCTGCCTGTCTGTTCTGTCTGCCTGTCTGTCTCTCTCTGTCTCTGTCTGTCTGTCTGTCTCTCTCTCTCTCTCTCTCTCTCTCTCTCTCTCTCTCTCTCTCTCTCTCTCTCTCTCTCTCTCTCTCTCTCTCTCTCTCTCAAAGTCTTCTTCTTTTTCTGGCACAAATTGGCGTTCCAAGACTTCTTCTTCCTGACGGTATGTAATAATCTGGAAGTCTGACTGAGTCCATTCTGATCCACCCACTTTCTTCTATTTGGTTTTATTTTATCCTGCAAACTGTATATTGACAAATGCGTCTTATCACGTCTTCCCTTCTACATTCCTTCACAACCCTGAGGGATTGCAACTCTCGTTGTGACTGCCTGTATGTGGTTTTCTTGTCTTTTTTTGTGGTTGTGGTTTTCTTTCTTGTCATGAAACCCATGACTCACTTCTACGAAGGAGTGTCGGCACCACAATCGCTTCATAAATCTTTATTCCTTTGCCTCTTTGCGTTTTGTGTTTAAAGCGTCGGTTTTTTACGCATAAATACAGTGGACGCCCTCTAAACCAGTCAGTTTGGGACCGGGGGGCCGCCCGGTTAAACCGGATTTTCTTTCAAACTAAGTTTGATCAAACACAACGTTAATCTAATAAAACACTTGGCAGAATAAAGTAGTAATTACTGCATTTATGACACCGAACAATATTGTATATTTCAGTTACGCTTAAAAAAATCATTGATTGTTTTTTGCTTCTTAGTTTATAATGAATTTTTAAAAGCGTAGTCACGCCACATTCTCATAAACATGACATCGATAGCAGACGCCTCACCTCGTTGTTCGACGTATCGCACTGCCAGCTGTAATGCTTCCACTGAGTCTTTGAGACTGACTTTTCCCTCACCGTCCTCTTCTTTTTCTTCTTCGATCTCATCTTCGTCAATATCAGTTTGTTGGCAGACAGCAGTTATAATTTCCTCATCAGACAAAGATTCATTTTCAAGCTCTTGATCACCAGCTGTCCATTCTTCGACGCCTCAGATAGTATCAGCAAACTCACGAAATCACGTACAGTAGTAATAATTGAGACACGTCACATCACTTTGATAAAACAACCACTAAACTGACTAAAAACGTAAAATAAACAAGTGCAAATCATGCAAGTTTTGATATGTCGGTGAGCCGCTCGGTACCGTATGAGTCATTGTTTATCTCACAGCCAGGCGGCCGGTTAATGCGAGACCGGTTAAGAGGGCGCCCACTGTTTGACCAAATTTATTGATTTTGTTTTCAAGCCCCCGGTCGAATCCACATGAAATTTCGCACCCAAGGCAGTTAAAACGCTGAATCCGTTCGATGACTGTACACATATGTTTTTATAATCACAAAAGCGTTGACCTGTCCTTGGTTAAACAGCAGCACTAAGTCAAGTAATTTTTAGAGTTTTTCAGACTACCACAACGGCCAGTCGCCAACCTTATTGTTTTATTCATTACCACTGTCTTATTTGTCTCTTCCTAGATTCATGTCATTTTCTGCCTTTCACCGTTAGTCATTCACTTCTATACGTTCATTAGTTACGTTAATACGGATTTATTACAAAACATCTGAGATATCTGTTTGCATTAGGTGGAGAATTCTTTTACTCAATATTGTGTTCGTTCGCGTAATCGCTAGACATTTAAAAATTTCTCTCTAACAGCTCCGTTACGCTGTTTTTCTTATTACTTCCATGTTTCATAAGGAAACGGAAGTATGGCGATGGCGAAAAAATCGTGTTCGATATAAGGGCTAATTCTGATTATACTACCCACAAAACATGGAGAAAAGTCATTTTCTGAAAAGTGTCTGTGTGTAGAATTTTTTCTAAGGCGAACACTAACTGCCGCAAATTCAAACAGAATCAAATAATTGTTTTTTGGGTATGCACCCGAGCTGTAGAGGACTCTCGGCCTATTGATTTTGGTGAAGATCGGTTAAGGGAAAGGGGTAGTTTACCTGCAACGTTTCACGTTTTGACAAGAGTAAAGTACTTAATTTTGATAAATAAAGTATCCTTAAAAGAAGATCATAATAATCCACTGTAAAAAGGTAGATTAAATATCTATAAATAAAAAGGGTAGTTGAAAGGAGGGGATTCTATAATTTTCTATAAATGAAAATGATTGTTGTAGGGGGAGTGGATAATTTTTTACATGTGTAATACGTTATCGGCAACAAAGAAGTAGTTTCTACGGAAATATTTCATTTCAATTTGTCAAACATAAAACTCGATATACAAGAAACACATCTAACTTGTTAGAAATTATCGAACCGAATTTCAAGTAAATGATTTTACATATAAATCTTAGAACATGGTAGTCATGTATGGTTCCCCATACCGATATTTTTTAGCTACGCTTGGATTTTGTAGTTTTTAAGACTACCACAACGGCCAGTCGCTAACCTTATTGTTTTATTAATTATCATTGTCTTATTTGTCTCTTCCTAGATTCTTCTCATTTTCTGCCTTTCACCGTTATTCATTCACTACTATACGTTCGTTCGTTACGTTAATACGGTTTTATTACAAAACGTTTGAGTTATCTGTTCGTTTGCGTAATCACTATACTAGACATTTAAAAATTTCTCTCTAATAGCTCGTTAAGCTGTTTTTCTTATCGTGATTCAAACTCTAGAATTGCCTTACACAAAATAAACAATTAACCGTGTCTTACAACATACACAAAGGAAGAAATCTTGAAGAAACATTTGTGTGAGCAACAAACTGTGCACCCAATCTTTACCATTCATTAAAATAAGTTTACCCCGGTACCAGTAAATGTTTACTTGTCAAGTAAAAACTGTTCGATCAGTAACTATCCTCCACTTTGTCTTAACGGATATTTTTCTATTTTTATTTCGCTTCCGGTTCGGGGGAAAACGCTTGACGACTACTACGTTCAAGAACGTAAACAGGATGCAATGTAGACTTCAGTTCGTACAAACACGTTATTTCCAAAACATAAATTTTGTTTATGTCGCTAACTGCAAAAACAGTTGTGTCTTATCTTGCTTCCTTACACTGCACATTTCATTTTAAGAGATGCTACGTACAATCTACTTTTAAAATTGCGACACTGTGTACCTGTACAGTTACACCTAATTACAGCTTTATTACAGTTAAAGAAAATCAGTATGGAGAACCATACACGACTTCCATGTTCTAATTAATTATAAAATTATTTTTAATATGTACTCAGAACGAAACCAAATATATCAGCATGCTTTTGGAAAATATCGGTATGGAGAACCATACATGACTTCCATGTTTTAAGATTCATATTTAAAATCATTTTCGAAATGAAATATTTCTGTAGAAACTACTTCTTTCTGCAGCCTTAACCACAGTACTGTGGTCACTAACGTATACCACCTCACGTTAGCGCACACGATTTTCACTGACGATGGCAGTCGCTGGCACTACCGAGACGTCTGGTTTTGCAGAAACATTGGACCACGGTCAAACAGCCCGGGAAGGAATTTTAACAACAAACTACTTCTTTGTTGCCGATAACGTTGTACAAATATAAAAAATTATCCCCTCCCCCTTCAACTATCATTTTCATTTATAGAAAATTACCCCCCTCCCCTTCGAACTACCCTTTTTATTTATAGATATGTTATCTACCTTTCTACAGTGGATTATTATGACCTTCTTGTCAGGATACTTTATTTATCAAAATGAAGTACTTTACGTCAAACGTTGCAGGTAAATTACCCCTTTCACTTAACTGATCTTCACAAAAATCAATAGGCCTTGAGACATCTACAATTCAGGCAAATACACAAAAACATTATTTGATTCTGTTCGAATTTTCGGCAGGTATCGTTTGCCATAGACAAAATTCTACACATAGATACAGAGACACTTTTCAGAAAATTACTTTTCTTCATGTTTTGAGGGTAGTACAATCAGAATCAGCCCTAATCTGGGACAGGATTTTTTTTTGCCATCACCATACTTCCATTACCTTATAGAACATGGAAGGAAAAATCTTTATGTAGAACCATACATGACTTCCATATTCTAATAAATTATAAAATTATATTTAATATATAGGCCTACACTCAGAATGAAACCAAATGTATATCAGCATGCTTCTGGTAAAAACGCTGAGAAAGATAATGAAAATTCAAATTGTACCTAGTTGTTAATATTTAAAAAAATAAAGAATTAATTTGATTAAATTATCTTTTATTTAAACAACGCGAAAGAAAGCGAATGCCGCCCAGCGTTTGTTGTCTGTGAATTTCTGAAAACGAAAAATTATTTTGTTTACGTATCCGTGGTGACATAGCATGGAACGATATCAGTTGTTAATATTTTACTGAAATTTTTAAGTTTTTGGTCGAACAAATTTATAACATCAATACAAAAAATTACCCCCTTCCTCTTCAACTACCCTTTTCGTTTATAAATATTTCATCTACCTTTCTACAGTGGATTATTATGACCTTCTTTTCAGGATAATTTATTCATAATAATTAAGTACTTTACTCTTGTTAAAACATAAAACGTTGCAGGTAAACTACCTCTTTCCCTTAACCTGTCTTCACCAAAATCAATAGAGATTGAGTCCTCTATAATTCAGCCACATATGCAAAACATTATTATTTGATTCTGTTTGAATTTGCGGCAGTTATCATTCGCCATCGAAAAAATTCTACACACCGACACAGATACAGAGACACTTTTCGGAAAATGACTTTTCTTTATATTTTGAGGGTAGTACACTCAGAATCAGCTCTTATATCGAACACGATTTTTTTCACCATCACCATAATTCCATTTCCTTACGGAACATGGATTTAATAAATAAACAATAATTATTCAGTCTTATGATTGTCCAATACGCAGCAATGCAATAAACAATAAATGTCACTTTGTTAACCGTGCCCGCACTAAGCAGTACACAGTAAATCGCAATCCAGAATAACAATCACTCCGCTAACACACTCTAATATCGCAAGTCCAGGCTGAACTCGGCCGTGCTTGTGTTTATACTTCGCCGAGGTTCTAGAAGAATCTACTGCTTTCTAGAGCGTGCGTCGAGAATAATTGCGTAGTTACCGGAAGCCGCCGACCTCGTACACGCCAATGACACACACGCTACGCAGTTTGCCTATCATATGGGCGTAAGAAAATACTTTGTTTTTGACAGAAATAAATTAAAGATCACATCGGGGGCCCACATCTTGTGGATACGGGCTTGGCAATCAAGATGTGACCTAGCTGGATTCCCGCTTTATTTCAACTTGTCTTGGGTGAGATCCCGTCCTTTAATCTTTCCTGACTTTAGTCCCTCTTGACTGACTCTTGTTCTTTCTGATCCCGACGCTATTAGAGTACTCGAGGGCTAGGGTGTCTTTCTTTTTCATTCTAATTTCTTAATTTAGCAATAGGCAGACCTGTCTCATTAGTCGTAGAGAAAGTGGCCGGTCTATGGGTTGTGTACCCCGAAATCAATGCACCTGATCCTCCACGTTGGCGGTTGTGCGAGGGGCTGGTAATCCTTACATGTAAAATTCAGTTTACTCGAATACTTCAACAGAGAATGTTGTAGTTTGGAAGATCGTCTACAAAACGACGACATAAGGAAAGACCTAAAGTTACAGTCGGTTCTGGAGAGAATTAAGGAATACAGGCAGAATGGCAAGTCCCATGTGGGACGCATGGTGGACACGTGTATTCCTAAATAAGCGTTTGAATATAGGGGATGAGAGATAGTGAAAGACCGTCGGAAAAATTTCAGTCTCAATGTAGCTAAACTTACAGTGATACAAAAATAATAATCAATTTTATAATCCCGCTAAACAGTTTAGGAAGTCCATAATGGATAGCTATCTGCTTGACTTGCTCAGCATGCACTGAAGTTAGTGTGGTCAACACTAACAGCCCCAACCAAACGTAAACTAACCTAACTGTACTTCTTACCATTAACTCTGATTAAAAGTTTTGACTGATTTCATTACTTCTTTATATTATCTCGGCTTACAATCGAAATTGTATTTGATAGACAATAACCATTTCATTAAAAAACAAGTGAAGTGATGTTGTTTACGAGTGGATAAAGTTAAACAAAGATGGTTCTATGAATACTATGTTCTTCGCGGATGATCAAGTTATTCTGCGTGAAACAGAAGTTGGATTACAACGTGCTGTGCTTCAGCTTCACCGAATGAGCCAGGAGTATAATACGAGATGTTCTCTGCCGGAAACCAATGTGACATTACTCCGTGATTGTTATCACGATTGGACAAAAATAGTTACAGACGACTACTGTTTTGAGGAGGTACAGGATTTCCATCATTTGGGACGAAATATTTCATTGGATCTGAACAGAGATATGGAAAACAAGTTGAATAAATTTAGAGCCTTCTGTGAGACGATTCGAAGATCATTAAAAATCTTGTTTAAAAAAAAGTTACACCAGAAACCAAAATTAAATTTTATAAGATTATGGCTGGACCTGCTTTGCAGTTATGGACATGTGCAGAGTTATGGACTCTGCTAAAGGCGGATGTAAATAAAATCTCTGCGGTAGTAATCAGTTTTTAAAGAATAGTCAAAGGATGCTCAAAATTAGATATCTTTCGCAAAGAGGATATACGGAGTGATCTTGTGATCTTAAGTTGTCCCCAAGTTTGGTTGAGAAACTTGATGAATATAAGAATATATGAAGGGAACATGTTCTTGGAAAACGTGGAAAAAGACTGTATACCAAAGGCCGCATATTTTAATGCTTCACTGGATAGTCACAATGTAGGATGGCCCAGAAAACAATGGTCTGATTTTTTATACAACTAAAAATATAGGTAAATTAATTATTTAAATCACTTACGGCTCAGAAGTTTGGACTGCTAATAAACACACAAGAACAAAATTAATGACAGCAGAGATGGACTTTTGGAGACGTTCTGCAAGAGTATCCAGACGTGAGAAAATTAGAAATGAAGTCATTAAGGACAGAATGAACAGAATGAATGTGAAAAATTCAATTGTTGATTTATCCAAACAAACAAAAAATACAATGGTGTGGACACACGAAAAGAATGGCACAGGAAAGATTGCCAAGGGGAGATATGGAATGGACCCCACCAGGAAGAAGGAAAAGAGGAAGACCACCTATCACCTGGATAGAAGAAATTCAGACTATATTGAGGGAACGAGAAATTGAAGAAGATAGACAAGCAGCAGTGGAAGATGAGAATTCAATCACTTCTGTATTCTTTGGTTCCGGAAAACGGGAAAACATTGTACAGCGGGAAATAGTAGAAAAAATTATTTAAATTATAAGGTGGATATATAATGTATATAAGGCTTCTGAAACCGGAAGAGGTGTCTACACCTATTTGAGGAAGGAGGAGGAGGAGGAGGAGGGGGGAAGAGGAAGAGGAGGAGGAGGAGGAGGAGGAGGAGGAGGAGGAGGAGGAGGAGGAGGAGGAGGAGGAGGAGGAGGAGGAGGAGGAGGAGGAGGAGGAGGAGGAGGAGGAGGAGGAGGAGGAGGAGGAAGAAGAAGAAGAAGAAGAAGAAGAAGAAGAAGAAGAAGAAGAAGAAGAAGAAGAAGAAGAAGAAGAAGAAGAAGAAGAAGAAGAAGAAGAAGAAGAAGAAGAAGGTTAACAATAACCTTGAATATTCACTTGAAAGCCAATCATATGTAAAATATTTTCCGATGCAAACGTACCAAACGACTTAATTTTCAATTCATTATAAAAAAGTTAAAGTTTGACTTTTAGTCTGGAGAGATGTGTAAACTGGACAGGGTTACTGGCCGAGTAACGGTCGTTGTAGACAGACTATGTCGGAATTACGTTCTTTAAATTCTGACAGTGATGGATTATATTTCATACTCATGACAAAAACGAACACACACACACAATGATTTGAAATGTATACTGAAGCGTCGTTTATTCTGACCAATATGTCAAAATAAAGTATACTTACTTTTTTTACTTTCATCATCGTTAACTGTGTTTACCTTATGTTTGAGTATAGTAATGCCCAGTAGAAGTAGCCACAATGTGTATGCTTTGTATAATCTACTGATACAATCCGCTGTGATCAAGTCATGATTCTTTTTATTCTTCTTTAGTTTCAACTCGTTTGCTCCTCACATCTGCTGTTATCACTTGTACATTCCTAACATCAAGAATTTGCAAAAATTTTATCATTACCATTGTCCCATCGTGGAAATGCCCACCGCCGGTTTAGAAAAGAAATCAGTCAAATGTTGTTGGGAAAACTTCTATTTCCACTATTTTATATATATTTTTTTTTATTTCAAGTGATTCTAATACACTTAATCACCACCTTCAGCAAGGATTAAACCAAAAATGTCCAGTACGAACAAAAATCATAATTCCCAATCAAACAGATAGCACATTTCAGTTATTTGTCGTGTCATATAACATAGGAGGAAGATAATGATATTTTAAACAATAGTGATAAATATCGAACGACGAACTCTGGATGAAAAAACGACGAGGGATGCGCAAATAAAATTTTACAAAGTGATTGCAGTCCGGTCTTTGTTGTATGGATCAGAATCGGGAGACTTTAGAGGGGTGGAATCCTCAGAAACGAGATTACCTCGATCAGTCAAACGTTGTACAAGACTCGAGCGTATAAGAAGTAACGATGTAAGGCAGAAATTAGGTGTACAACCATGGTATGAAGATGGTATAAAATGATATCGTGGTATAAAGGAAGATGGAGGGACCATGTTATATCCATATGTGCCGGATAGAATACTAAGGCTGGCTATGAGCTATAAGCCTCTGGGTGAAAACAAAGTGCTGGGAGAATCTAATTTCGCAAGCGGCAAGAAGAAGAAGAAGAAGGAGAAGGAGGAGGAGGAGGGGATAAGGAGGAGGAGGAAGAAAAAGAAGAAGAAGATATCTAGTAACTTTGTATCATCATGCCATTGGTCTTCACTCTGATGACAAAGGCCACTAGATTCGACAGCTGGTTTTCCAGCCAGTAACGATCACTGTCGCCTGATATTGTGACAACAATTAGGATAGCTAGGCTGAGATGGGCAGGCATGTACAGAGAATGAATTAGGAGGATGTTCTGAAGAGCATTGTGAAATGCACACCAGAAGGAAATAGAGAACGTGGAAGGCCCAGACTACGCTGGATTGATGGAATCCTAGAAGTTGTCAAAGTACTTGGAGTGAAAAGTCGGTAGAAGTTGGCTAAGGATAGGGAAGTCTGAAAGAACAATTCTGAGGGAAGCTGAGGCTCACGGTGTGCTGTGGAGCTACTGATGATGATGAATGAAGTCACCGATGATAACATCAGACTGTGGCCAAGTGTACCGATAGTTTTAACTAATATAAACTTGTCTGAGTCTTTCAACAACAAGGTAAGTGATGTAATTTGTACGTTGAAGAGGCGTGGTGCGAAGACTATTATACTACAATACGTCTTGAACAGAAGAAAATATAACTCTGAAAGATTTTATTTATTTTTTGAAGGGACGGGAAGGAAGAGAAAAAGAAACAATGACCAACTAGAGAAATGCAGCGTCTTGTAAATTTCAATAAAAAGACAACGTATTACTGAACGTGGAAGTGACAAATTGATTTCCGTACGTGACTACCGTGGGGGGGGGGAGCGACATATGTTACAGTGTTGTCGTCACCACGGGCACGTGATGTTCGTTTAAACTTTGGTACTGCTGCTGATGCTGCATGCAAATTCGATATTGCACAGAGCGCCATACTTGTGCCGCGTGTGGACCATATTTCATTCGATCGACTGCAAATCAGTTTGTTTCGTAGTGTTGTGAAAAATTATGGCTTAAAACGATGGCGGCCGGCGACTCACAAAACCGTGTGACATAAATGGACAGCGCAGCCTCGGCTCTAATATAGAAAGGAGAATTGGTTTGCTGTCACCCAAAGTACTGGAGAGGATGAGTAATGCCTTATGGTCTCATTCCTTGATGAAGGGAAATATCCAACCGTACCTCCAAGTGGTGGGGGATGGGCAATACCTACAGGTGGCTGACGCGGCTCTAGAGACCGGACGGTATAAGCTGTCCGTCATCTACTAAGGATGGTTTGTTCCGGTCTCAAAAAAGCAAAGATTAGAGCTGGTCACTCCAGCGCTTCCTCGGACATCCCACACCTGTCCGTCCCCTCGGCTTATAATTCCATAGTTGTTCGGGGATGCGGCAGTCAAAGATGCAGCAAAGATTTGTTGCATTCAGCAAAGATGTTCCCACCAATTCAGCCGATACTGGCAATCCTGTCGAGTATACTCATAATATTCAGTTCTGGCCGTACATCTGCGTTTCTTCTAAGACCATAGAGAGTATACCCTGCCATGTGGCTGAGAAATCTCATTTCAGCCACTTGGATGAGACTGGTCTGGGCTTTCGTTAAAGTCCAATTCTCAGATCCATAAAGAAGTGTGGGAAGGGCAATCATCTTGTAGAATTTTAGGCGTGTTCCTTTACTTGCTGACTTAAGAGTTCGCCTAATGGTCCCGCAAATAAGGTTGAACTTATGCAGCTTATATTATAAACTATATACATTAAATAATAGCAGGTACAAACGACACCCTCGTTGGAATCCCCTGTTAGAATAATACTGAAGTCAAACGGCGATCACCTAACTCTGAATTTTTACGTTCGTTAAAATATACATATTCTTGATCACACTCACTAAATGCTATAAATACCCCATGACCATTCAATATTAAGAAACGTTATTTTATGTATTCGCTCTGCAAACCTTTTATTTGGTTCGTGATATGACAATCCCGATTATAACCTGTTTTTTTTTTCGACTCTTCGATAGCTTAGATGTTGTTGAATACCACAGTACCACCAACCCACATCCAAAGTAATATTATAAATATCACATAATATATTAAGTAATATTGTGACTGGTATCCTTAAAACTATTTGTCGTATTATTAAAACTATTTGTCATTCGAATACGTAGGTTAAGCACGTAGGTTAGTAGGTTATGTTACTCATGTGTATTTATTTACATTATCCATTTTTTTCGTGTTGTCTGAGACTTGTCCAAGGACAAGCTTCGGACTGATCTGGGGTAAACCCCTTTCAGGCAGCTGGTAGGATGCGGGGAGACGCAGGCCAGCGCAGGCCGGAAGCGAATAAGGTTGAGACACATTGAAGGTAGAGCAGTGCGTGTGTGTGTATTTGTGTGTAGGTGTATTTTGTAGCCATATAGGTGAAGGAAGTGGCTGGGACGGAAGTGCCATTAATTTTGGTTTATTTTATTTTTCAGGGCGGCTAAGACAGGGCGGCTAAGTAGCGCAGGTCGCCAAAGCTGGAAGTAGGCGACAGAGAGAGTTATATTTTTTTACTTGTGAAAATTTATTTGCGATATCGTGTAAACAAAGAAGGAGTCGACAGTGATACGAGCGTTTTATTTCAGTCGTCGACCTAGAGGACGACAATGTGCAGACAGTTATCCGAACGGAACTTCATATTAACCATTTTATTTCAGTCGTCGACCTGTGCAGAGGACGACAATGTGCAGACAGTTATCCGAACGGAACTTCATATTAACCATTTTATTTCAGTCGTCGACCTGTGCAGAGGACGACAATGTGCAGACAGTTATCCGAACGGAACTTCATATTAACCATTTTATTTCAGTCGTCGACCTGTGCAGAGGACGACAATGTGCAGACAGTTATCCGAACGGAACTTCATATTAACCATTTTATTTCAGTCGTCGACCTGTGCAGAGGACGACAATGTGCAGACAATTATCCGAACGGAACTTCATATTAACCACTTTCAACACACGGCACTAAACAGTTTTAAATAATTTTGTGAAGTAATTATGCGATCCTGGATTGACGTTTGCTGGAGGAAAAATCGTAATTCTCGTACGCCACTTTAATAAAGTGTGTATCGTGTAATAAAAAGGTAAAGTAGTTTCGCGTGTGACTAGGTGAGACTATATTACTCCTCGCTAGCCACAGCTAGAGTAATATTGTTAAGGCTGCGCTTCAGACGCCCTTAACTACTCCTGCCCCTTGTACACTCACTCTTTCAGCTCATTAAAGGCAAAATGGACTCAGACTGGGTCAATGCCTTTATGATTATAGAACCACCTGCTTGAATAACGCTTGTGCATTTATGAATGTATGATCGCGCGTGTGTGTAACAGAGGATAAAGAAAGAGAGGGAGTGAAACAGTGAGAGAGATAAAGCCTCTCTAGTTAGTACTGACCAAAAGTAAGTATGTACCTGTTAGTCGCAATGAATGACCTGGTTGGTTATCAACTCGCAAATGGCCTGCACCGTTCGCTGATGCAGAGATCATAACAGTAAAATCGAATGCTTCGCTCTCGTTGTATAAATATTATATTTTGTATACAGCACGTCCCCCTATATTGTGATAAACTTTAATTGAAGTTTCACCGTATGTCGCTTATAATTTTCATATTTACTTTGTACGGTAAATAGATACATATTTCATATTTTGTACGGTCATAATTTTTTTTTAAATATTTTATACTGTCTAATCTGTGTAGTAAGTTTTTCGTTATTGGTGATCTGGGTCGTCTATAACCATCAACTGCTAACCTTACACTGAAAGTATAAGGGAATTTTGGATTCCATAGTGTACAGAATGAAAAAAAAATCTGCTTCTTTTTTTATTTATGTTGAAAAGGTTATTAAGAAAACAGAAGGTTATGAAGACATAATATTGATTAAAGAAAAGTGTTCCTTTTAATACTTGTCCACTATATTGAAAATTACATCTAAAAACCGGGCTGTTAGGCCGTGGTAGGTTGCATCACGTAGGCAACGTTTCGATTCCCCCTCGGGAATCTTCCTCAGGCCGCCAAAAAGCGACATGGCGTAAGAAGACACCTAAAACAGGTGTCGGGTATTGTTCGGCGTACATCTGCCGCTATTGTCTTTTTACCCACTTACGCCACTCTGCAACAATTGACACTTTGTTGTTTGCGGACGATCAGGCTATTCTGCCGGACTCGGAAAACAGATTGCAGATGGGGATACATTTGTTAAATCGAATCAGTAAACACTCTGGATTATAAATATCCACACTTAAGACCAAGGTGATGGCTTTCCGTGGAACTGATCCCGTACGGGCAATAATTGTTATAGATGTTACTGTCCTGGAACAAGTCAGCAATTTTGAATACCTGGACTACAGTGTGTCTTATAATGCATGCGACGACGTTGTGAATAAGTTGGAGCAGTTGAACCTTATGTGCGGGACCATTACGCGAACCCTTAGCCTAAGTTAGCAAGTAGAGAAACACGCCTAAAATTCTACAAATTGATGGTTGCATTTCCCACACTTCTTTATGGGTTTGAGAATTGGACTTTAACAAAAGGCCAGGCCAGTCGTATCCAAGCGGCTGAAATGAGATTTTGCAGCCACGTGGCAGGGTATACTCTCCATGATCTTAGAAGAAACATAGGTATACGGCAGGAACTCAATATTATGAGTGTATTCGGCAGGATCGCCCAGTATCGGTTGAATGGGTGGACCAACTTTGCCGAATGGATGACTGCCGCATGTCCAAACAACTCTGGAACTATAAGCCGAGGGGACGGAGAGGTGGGACGTCCGAGGAAGCGCTGGAGTGACCAGCTGTAGACTTTGCCTGTTTGAGACCGCAACAAAACATCCTTGGTTTAATCTTTGCAGATGATGATGATTTTGTAAACTCCATCCATAGACCCTACATCGTTAATGTGACTTATCGTCTATGTCTTATGTGTTATTTACGAAATCCTATGTAAACCTACAACTACCCAAGTACTATCTTTACTATAAAAAAAATATACGAATGTGACAATATTCTTCTTCAAACTACTTAAAAAAGCATTCATGCATTCAAATTTCTGAACGATCAAAGTGAGTTCTCGGTTTTAAGCCGTCCATTTGGCATTTGCGTGCCTATCTGTGTGGGAGACCTTTCACGATAATTTTCAATGTATCAACCGATTTTTATAAAGCTTGGCACGCGCGTCCATATTTTTACCTCACAGACGCACATAGTGAGGTCCATCGCCAGAAAAATACAGGGACGCAAGGCAAAAATGTAAATAGTAGAAATTTTGAAAAACTTTAAAACTCGCAAAAATTCGTCGTTAACGAAATAAATCAAATTCTAACCACTGTGTGAGTATACTGTATTGTCAGTTTTGGAAATTTACCCGGTTTTTAGACACCGTGGCCCAGAAAAAAAGAACAATAAACTTGGAAAAATTGTAAAAACTCTTGACGGATATTCAAAACCAGATGTTTACCCTGAAAATATTTTAACTTTAGGAACACGACAGATCAAGAGCGGAACTCAAAATGTAAATTGAAATTCTAAAAGTCTTTGCAGGAAATTAAATTCTGAGGAATTGTATTAATAAAAAAAAATACTAATTCAGTGTCTTCGATAATTTTATGAAATTAACACAGGTTTGCAAATTTCGGACAGCTTTCAACAAGTTCGTAAGCTATGTTTTCAAAAACCTTCAGTTAAAACAGAATGGTCAATAAAAGTTGTTATATCTGGTATCCAACACTTTTGTTGAAACACCACTTACAATCCTGATCATATTACATCAGCAAAACCGCAAAAACCCAATTCTTAATTATTTGCTTCCAAATTTAATAATCCCGTTTGCTATCTATGGACCGTAAAATGAATACTGTAATTAAAAATTAGATTTGTTGTTACCTGCTATATCTATATACATATAGATATATCTACATACAGAATTATCTATATACGTGTGAAATATAAAATATATTATAAATATATCCCCAGGTCCCGAGAGAGAGAGAGAGAGAGAGAGAGAGAGAGAGAGAGAGAGAGAGAGAGAGAGAGAGAGAGAGAGAGAGAGAGAGAGAGAGAGAGAGAGAGACACAGAAAACATTAAAAACCAGGACAAATATTACGAGTATAATACGACTCGTATTTGCCATTGAACCTTTGTGGTCATAAATTTAACTAAAAAAAAAAAAAATTCGGTAGTTTAGTGTTTATTGTATTAATAATAACTTATTAGAAAACTAGTAATAATTTCTCCTTCACAATAATTTAATTGTTATTCTATTAAAAAATCTGGTGATTTTTCTGATAATGAAAAATTATCTAATACTGAAATTTATCTAATAATAAATGTATTTCATATAAAATAGTGAGCAACTTGTGGAGCTGAGAAGCTTCTTACTTTAATCCTCTACATATTTTATATTATTATTATTTTAAAAAAACTTTTTACAAGAATATATTTTATTTTGTAAATTACAGAGTTTCAATAGCATTCAGCTATCATCATCAGACATAATTAACAAATTAAAATTTTTAAATCAATTGTTCAAAACAGCTGTTTATGTGAACAATAAATTTAATGTTTTAAATGTGTATATTAATATATTATATAATTAATTGTAAAATATAATATATAAATATTTATCCTTTTATTAAATTAGTAATTTATTAAAACACATTTTCAAAGGTCCAAAAATGATCTTATGGGAAAATTTGAAAAATATTTAAACATAAAAGAAATAATAAATTAATACCAGAACAAATTCAGTTTAATACGGAAAATGATAAAATTTTCAAAATAACTAATTTAATAAAATGATAAATATTTATATATTATATTTTACAATTAATTATATAACATATTTATATACACATATAAAACATTAAATTTAGTCTTCATATAAACAGCTGTTTTGAACAATTGGTTTAAAACTTTAAATTTATTAATTATATCTGATGATAATAGTTGAATGCTATTGAAACACTGTAATTTATAAAATAAAATACGTTCTTGTAAAAACTTTTATTATTAATAATAATGTAAAATATATCATATACTCTTCTTAAAATTGAACGAAGAATTCTTCGGAAAATGTATGGCCCAAAAAAACCGAAGAGGTGTACAGGGATCTGGAAGATCTGGAAACGGCTTTCCGAAGGAAAAGACTAAGATTCATTGGACATATGGTTCGGATGGCTTGGTCCAGATTAAACAAATTTTCAACCACATTTGGCAAATTTCCAGTCTGAACGGATACACCAAACAACTCAAGGAGGAAATGATGAAACTGGGTATCTCTTTGAACTACTATATAGAAAAACATACAGAAACAAAATTCAAAATCTTGAGGTTCTCTCCGGTAGGAAGAAGACGAGAAAGGGGTGGACAGTTGAAAGGAAGGCGGCGCATAGTATGCGAATGAGGGCCTTCTGGCAGGAGAAGAAAAGGACATGATATTCGCCTGGTCCACGGCTGGCCTGTTCCTGTAATATATTGCAACAATACATATATTTGCATATTTGCCCAGGGCGGTATGTTTGTAAATATTTAGCATAGAAAAATATATGATGAACAGTTTTTAACAATATTATGCAGGATAAGAATTGTCAGAAAGCGTACACCTGCCCCCGCGAGTGAATACAGCGCTTGTGTGTTTGTGTGTGTGAACGCAAGCTACGACAGGCAAAGATGGAGTGATGCGTACGTCTGTAATCAGGTTTTAACCGGATAAAAATAAACTAATTAATACGTTTTAAACCTGTGAACAAAGACTTACCCCAATTATAAAAACACCATTACATTAAGGAATTTTTAACGAATATAGTGATGTAAAAGTATTGCAGAAATTTGCAATAATAAAGACGCCAGATAATTTAATGTTAATTACTAGTGTAATTAAATAGTAATTAATAAGTGTGTTATATGTGAGTGACCAGGAAAAAATTACGCAAACGATGATATCGCTCGTGCTACGAGGATGTTTACGAAATCGCGAAAATGAAACAAAAAGTGATTTGTAATTAAAAGGACGCTTTGCACGAAGTGACAATATCTAACAGGTCGAAAACAGTCCTGGAATTGTCAGATTACCTTCCAGTATAAATACCACCGGCAATTTTGGGGCGATCTCAGACTCAAGAAATCGTCACACAACGTCACGCTGTCGGTCTGCCGATCGATCGTCATCTTTACCACACACACCAAGACTTATGGAGGAACTCTGGACCATCACAAACAACAAACCGTAGAGACAGAGAACACACCATCAGCATCAGCATCAGCATCATCATCAAATTCTCAGGATTCAGGACACACACACACACACGCGCGCGCGCGCAACGGTAACGTCGGCAGTAGGCAGGTGATGAATAAACAATTACATTTTTTGTTTGTGAAAAGAACTCTCAAAAGAAACTTATATATGAACAGTAAAGACTTAAAGTTTTAAATTTAAATACTAGTTAAAGAAAATAATTTAATTTAACAAGACAATTTAAAAAGACTAATCTTTTGTTGTATATTAAAATTTGGGCGTGTCAATAGAAATAAATAATAGGTTGGAAGTAAATGTTATATTTTTTATTTTGTTTAGCGCAACAATTAATTTTATTCTTGAGTTTAATATTATTTTTGTTTGTATATGAGTTGCTATTATTATTTAAAATATCGGTATGGAGAACCATACATGACTTCCATGATCTAAGATTTATATTTAAAATCATTTTCGAAATGAAATATTTCCATAGAAAATACTTCTTTCTACTTACTGCTTCAGCCTTAACCACAGTACTGTGGTCACTAATGTATACCACCTCACGTTATCGCACTCGATTTCCACTGACGATGGAAGTCGATGGCACTGCCGAAACGTCTGGTTTTGCAGAAAACATTGGTGCAAGCCAAACAGGACGGGAAGGAATTTTAACAACAAACTTCTTCTTTGTTGCCGATAACGTAGTACATATATAAAAAATTATCCCCTCCCCTTCAACTATAATTTTCATTTATAGAAAATTACCCCCACTCCATTCAACTAGCCTCTTCATTTATAGATATTTAATCTACGTTTCTACAGTGGATTATTAAGATCTTCTTATCAGGATACTTTATTTATCAAAATTAAGTACTTTACTCTTGTTACAACAAAAAATGTTTCAGGTAAACTACCCTTTCCCCGTAACCGATCTTCACCAAAATCAATAAGACTTGAGTCTTCTACAACTCAGGCACATATGTAAAAAATTATTTGATTCTGTTTGAATTTACGGCAGTTATTGTTCGTCACGAAAAAATTTCTCTTGTTACAACATAAAATGTTGCGGGTAAAATACCCCTTTCCACGTAACCGATCTTCACCAAAATCAACAGGCCTTGAGCTCTCTACAATTTAGGGATGTACGCAAACAATTATTTGATTATGTTTGAATTTACGGCAGTTATCGTTCGTCATAGAAAAAATTACCGTTGTTATCACATAAAACGTTGCAGGTAAACTACCCCTTTCTCTTAACTGATCTTCACCAAAATCAACAAGCCTTGAGTACTCTACAATTCAGGGATACATGCAAAACATTATTTGATTCTGTCTGAATGTGCGGCAGTTATCGTTCGTCATAGAAACAATTACTCTTTTTAAAACATAAAACGTGGCCGGTAAACTACCCCTTTCCCTTAACCGAGCTTCACCAAAATCAATAGGCCTTCATTCCTTTACAATTTAGGGACTTACAGAAAAAAAATATTTGATTCTGTTTGAATGTGCGGCAGTTATCGTTCGTCATAGAAAAAATTACCATTGTTAAAACATAAAATGTTGCGGGTAAACTACCCCTTTCCCTTAACCGATCTTCACCAAAATCAAAAAACCTTGAGTTCTCTATAATTCAGGGAGGTATGAAAAACATTATTTGATTCTGTTTGAATTTACGGTAGTTATCGTTCTCATAGAAAAAAATTACTCTTGTTAAAACATAAAACGTTGCCGGTAAATTACACCTTTCCGTTAACCGATCTTCACCAAAAACAATAGGTCTTGAGAACTCTACAATTCAGGACTGTCTGCAAAAACCTATTTGATTCTGTTTGAATTTGCGGCTGTTATCGTTTGCCATAGAAAAAATCTACATACAGACATAGACACACAGACACTTTTCGAAAAATGACTTTTTTCATGTTTTGATGGTAGTATAATCAGAATCTGCCGTTATCTCGAACACGATTTTTTGCCATCACCATACTTCCATTTCCTTATGGAACATGGAAGTAAAATTGGAGTCAAAGTCAGACACACTGAAATAAAAAGGTTTACATAATTTGTTTAACATGTCTGTTTAGCTAGTAAGATTATATGGTTGTTTATTTTATATGTCATGAACAGCTTAGAAGGTTACATTGTATTTCTGTAAACTTATAAAAGATAAATATTTTTATTTATCTAAGATTCGAATTTTTTTATATTTGCATATTTTCTATTAATATTAATAAATCATCAAGAATGATTATTTTGAAACGGTATTAATTAATTATTTCATGTCATCAACATCTCACTCCTCTTTGAAAATTATTTAGTTATTGTGCAACTCCATATAGGCCTACTTGACGCAACGAGAATAAAAAAAATCCTGTGACCTGGCCGGTGTAATACACTTCATAGTTGCGTTGAGTACATGGTAATATACACATACGAACATACATACATACATATACATATGGTACATATGTATGTATTTATACATATGGTATAAGTACATGGTTTTCTTGTGTGTATATATATTAAAATATATATATATATATATATATATTACAAGGAAAATTTTAGTATTTATAATACTCTTATATAATAACAATAAATGTTCAACTATATTAAAACAGAAAAATTTCCAAAATCCTCTCACGCTGAGAGCGTAGGGCTGCACGCTGTAACTGTAACAGCGGCGTCGTATTAAGTTACGATACAATAGTTCATTACATTATAGAATAATTACCATGAGTTTAGACAAACAATAGACGTCTCACCGCGTTACTATCAAATGAGACCCAATATGAGCGCTGACAGCGGTAAATGCCTTGATAGATTTATTATTATCATTCAGCTTCCTGAATACAATGCAAACCGCTTTCTGTGGGGGGGGGGAGGGGTTGAACGAACCTGTCTGTTACTAATGTGCCGCCAAACCCTCATCAGTCCATGTCTTTGTGCAATTTGTCATTCGATTGTACTACTCTTTTCACAAACATGTATCAAACAGATTTGAGCAGGCCTATGTGAATTCATTTCATTAACACCATCGATGTATAATAACACTGGATAGCGCGCTAGGTGGGAGTGAAAGCGCAAAAAACGGTCCGGCGGAAAGCAGCAACCCCCCCCCCCACCACAACAAGGCAAGAAGGCGTCACTGAGCACAACTTTACACTTTGTATGCAGCCGTGCTTCCGAGTTTTGTTAACTACGCGTACATACTTAATTCAGTTCGTCAATTTAGAAAATGACAATAAAATGTTAGATAATTTTTTGCAATATTTAACGAAGTTAAAAATTGGAAATATTCAGGTACTGCGGCATCCTAGGAAAACATTTGCACTGGGATTTATTACAAATATAAACTCAGTAAAGATTCTGTTAAACAGATTATAATTATTATTATTATTATTATTAAATTATTTACAATTCAAGTATATTTTGACTTACAAGTTTTCTCAAGATCATTTCGAACTGTTATTTTCCTGCTTAAGATCTCGAGGCTGACATAATAACAATTCTAATGTCAAACAGTTTCAATGGGCGTTGAGGAAACGTATGTTCAGGAACAGCGTTAAAGCTTTTGACAAAGGAACTGTTTGAGCTTTGATATGACATTTCAAAACTCTGTTATAAGTTTTGCAGAAGAAAAAATGGACCAAAACTCATTCCACATCTATGAAGAAAACATTAAATATCTACTGAAAATAACAGCTATTATTATAAAGATAATATTCTTTTCTACTTGTTTGGTTTCGTTGTCAGAAAAATTAGTTTTTAGTTGAAATATGAAGAATGTATAAGACTGCTGACAGCCGATGACACCAACCTTAGCCCTTACACACATTTTGTTGATTATTTTTCAAAAGGAAACTTGGTCAGGGCTTCCTCAGATGTAATCAGGGTAATTATAAGTACAACATTACTGACTCGGAACACAAAGTTTTTTATTGGTAAAAATGTAAAATTTACCTTATAGCCTGAACCAGTTATCGCTTATTATAAGCTTCGGTAATCTGTGTTCCGAGTCAGTAGTGTTATACTTATAATTAGATAATCAACGGACACGTCATGGACAACAAAATCCAAGAATGTAATCTGGGTAGTAAAATTTATGTACTCCCTTCTGAACAATAAACAAAACATGAGAAAAACAATTTAGATACAAAAAAGATTATTATATTAGCGTGTACAGCCTTTACTAATAACATATTTAAAGGCTGTACTTCTAACAATAATTATGGTGAAGACACTCACGAAATTAGGTTAGTAATGTTAATAGGTAGTTTATTTTACAAAAATGTATGTTTTAGTACAGCTAAAGAAAAGACCATCAGCTGTGTTTTCGAAACTTGGTGTGCGTCAGAATTAAATTATATAGTTTGTTTTATTTAGAAATGTTTAGACTAGCATTGCAATATGCTATTCATAATCTAAGATCCTGAAGTTTTATAACAAATGTAATATACTTTGATTGAAAATAGTAAGATATATTGTAATTAAATGCAGGCAGGCTGTAAACTAAGATTTTTTTTTGTAACTAATCATCAATGTAAAACTATGTAATAAACAATTTCGTTTTCATTACTATTCTTGTTTAGCCAGTTTCGTTATTTTATTACAAAAAAGAGGTAATTATTATACCCTAACAAACCGGGATAGTTAGCGAAAATATGTACGCATAACTTTAATGTTACCGGTAACTTGTTTGTTGTTCATAGATCAGTACCAGTGAAAAATGTACGAACTTCTATTATGGACAACAGAAATTAAATTTATATTTTCACTATTTTAAACAAAAAAATGGTTAAACAGGAATACATTTTAATAAAAATAAATTAAAGAACTTACCACAATAACACTATTTATTTTCATAAAGGGCACAGAAATGTAAAACTTCAAATAAAAAATCACATTTAAAACATAAATGAAGGTTTCAATTTCCTTTCCTCGAAAAAACTAACAGTAGTAATAATTGTATTGGAAAAAAGTAAAATTTGAAACGGCTTGTACTATTTTCTAATAAAGTACTATTTATAAATAAGAAGCAGGTACAATGCGGGTGCGTTCCTTCGTTCAAAAGAAAATAAAAACGCAAATTGGTTCGCGGACGCGGCTAACCGTATCGACGGCGCAGGGTTGCCGACTATAACTGGTGAAACAAACAAATGACAAAGTACACGATACACAATCTAAACCAGAATTACTTTAATATATAGTTGACGTCATTATTCCAACTTAATCTGTTTTGCTTGACGTTGTTGGTATGATCGTGCGAGGAGGCGCAGTCATTATTTCAACATCCGTACAACTATCTGTTTCTGTCTAGTGTTTACAACGCGCATTTTCAACATCCGTTAGTGGTACTTTCAGCCAAACACCATTAGCAAAGCGTTGACAACCTGTGCTACTAATACGCGGGTCCGGGCCTGTATCACAGTTTCAAGTTGTACTAAAAACACGATTAATCGACTAATCAAAGTTTGGCATAAAACTATTTTGTTATTAACTAGTAAGCTTCCTCAGCTTCAGAACTCGTTCACTATCTGAACAAAGTACATTTATTATTACATAAATTGTGGTATTAGATAATTTTTCAATTATGGGAAAACTACAAAAATCCCGATTACTCTACTATTTTCTTTATAATAATATAACAATAAATTTTAAAGTACATAATCATACAATAAACACTAACAATTCAAGACTTTTTGATTTGGGTTACAGTTCATTTTAATCTGACGCCTTGCAGGATTTTCACAATTTTTTCAAATTATTGGCCTTTATTTGGGCCCTGGGGTCCAAAAATTTTTATATTTTCAAAACTTATACTCTTAGATGTTAGGTAAATAAAATTTCTGTAATACAATACCCTACTTGAATTTTTGCGATTTTATCAAAATTGTCACCCATATTTTTGGTCGCTGACGTTCAAAAAATTTTGAAATTTTCAAAAATGAACGCTATATTCAGATTGTGGTTTCAATTGGTTTAAGCTGATACCCCACACTTGGTCTTTTGCGTGTTTTTCATAATCATAAGTGCTTCACATTTTTGTCTCCCACCCTCTATTTTTGGGGGTGATCAATCTCAAAACAAAGGGGTTCTGTTGGGTTACAATATGGACACGTATGCTGAGTTTTACAAAAATTGGTTGATGCGTTCAAAAGTTATACCCAAAAATTAGACGTACCCCAAATATATTAAGATAGACAGAGAAATTCCAAACGGTCAGGTTAAAACTGAGAACTCTTTTTCGCACGTTCAAAAATATTTTTACGTAAGTTTTTTGCAAGTATGTTTTGAGTGATTACAGATTTCTACGTATCACAGACATCGTTGGATCGGAAATTCAAGTTGGCCAGTTATGACATGTTTACTGTGCTCTGTGTGTGTGCGTACAGGTCAAACGTCGATAACTGCCGCGCGCTGCCGGCCGCCGTTTGCAAAACAAACACACGACAAAATACTTTACATTATCATTATATCCGGTCTTCTTCTGATCCCGTCTTCGTACTGTTTACACAATTTAATTAAAAATAAACTTTCTACCAAAGTGTTCCTTATCAACGTTTCTGTTGACCCATAACATCACGTCCGCCGATTAGTAGAATCAGCCGGTCGGTTACTAAAATTATCAATAATTAACAACATCCGTTCGCTATTGTGTTTTTGTTTTCGTTCTTTTAGCAACAGATGAACTAGGTAAGATTAACGTTAACTGATTTTGATGTGTCACTCTGTGATTTTACATACACACAAAAATTTCTGGTAATTTTTGTAATAAGGTTTGGATTATCCAATCTTAAAAGTAGCTAAAATAATGTGGTTAGGCAATTTTTAATTATTAAGGTAACAAGCTTTTATGATCTTGCTTGTGACAGTTTAGTAATTACTTTTAAATTCATGCTTTCAGTATCCATGCTACTTATACGTATATGAATAGAATAAAATTAGTAGAACTAAGATTAGATATATACCATAGAACTACGGTAACACCCTACAAAAGTTTTAAATAGTACATTTAACGAGATAAACATAAAAATTCCGCACTAATAACAATGTTAGTAAGATACTACGACCTAAACCATCGAAACCAGTTGAAGACAAGACAGGCGTTAGGCGTTTATAAAATTACATCCGATGACTCCGATAGCTGGCCAGACTGGTAGAGCATTTACAAAACGCTTTAACGAACATCTACCTAAAAGAGACGTCAACAAAACAAAGTCAAATTACGCACGTCATTTGATGAACAGTAATTATAATTATACTGATTTCGAAACTAACTGTCAACTCCTCTATATATGTAAAAAAGGCAGATATATGAATGCTGTCGAGGAGTTCGAAATATAAGGCCTTTAAAAATAAAAACACCAAAGAAGTCCTGCTGAACGAACAGCTGAAAATTCAGTCCAATTCTGTATACGACACAGCGATAAGATTACAAGACGAGGTCCGTAGCGCACGGTCAATTACAACGTAAATATAACAGTCGATTGTAGTGTTACCGCGGTGCGCACCAACAACTCCGCGTGTGGTCCGTGTTCATATAATTTATATTTATTTACGACATGTGTGTAAATTAAACGTAATTTGATTTAAGTATCTCACGAACTTTACTGAGGGATTACACCTGAAAATGTGACATATGTCCAGAAACGCGTAGTGAAATATAAAAAAGGAAAAGCCACTAGACGAATAAAAGAGGTAAATTTTATTCTCTTCATATTAGTAACTACATCTCTTGAACGTGTTACTAGCGTATGGCAGGACGGCTGCCACCTTCGGGCACCAGTTTTCCCTGTACACAGTATAACAGCCAAGTAAATCCAACTAGACTCATCCCTGTAGTATTTCAGAGATAAGCCGGTTCAGGATCGTTTCCCTCACGCCACACCTAAGTACTGGTTGCCCTCCATCAAGAATCTTTATCGACCTTCGGGTATAGCTTGTAGGATGGTCACGACGCAGCATGGTCTTGTCCGGAGAGAGGCTGAGGGCTCCTTTGAGGAATAACTCTAGGAATTTGTGAGGACCAGTGTCCAGTCAACCAGATACAAAGGTATGTCCGGAGAGAGGCTGAGGGCTCCTTTGAGGAATAACTCTAGGAATTTGTGAGGACCAGTGTCCAGTCAACCAGATACAAAGGTACTATCTGTCCAGATTCCCTCGACTCCAAATGGTTGGAATATCTTAACCGAATGAATGACTATCGCATCCCCAAACAACTATGGAATTATAAGCCAAAAGGACGGAGAAGAGTGTTGACGTGATCGGCTCTAGTTTGTCTGTGCAAGGGAACGGAAAAAATCATTATTGTTTTAATCCTTGTTGAAGATGGTGATGACTATAGTGATAAATATTTTATGATTATTAATTACATAAAAATTTTGTGTTACACATTAACTTTTTCTTTATATTGGGGGAGAAACAAGTAATAATAATAATAATAATAATAATATGCAATTATAAGCCGAAAGGTTGGAGAGGTGTAGTCCGAAGAAGCGTTGGAATGGCCATCTCTAGTCTATATACTTTGGGGCCAGAACAAACCATACTGGTTTAATCCTTACTGAAGATGATGATGATGATAATTTTATGTCTATAAATGTTGTTGTGACATATTAATTTTCCTTTACGTTAGAACAGGAAAAGGTAGTATTATTAATAATAATAATAACTCTGCCAAAGGTGCTGTTTAACCCTGCCGGTCCCAAGCCCGGGGCTCATCTCGCAAGTGATGAAGAAGCAGGAGGGGGAGGAGTAACACCTCGTAAGAAAACGTGGGTCCGTCTAGCTCCGATAGTAAGACCCAGGGTTACGGTGAAGTCCTCAACGGCGGATGCCTACGGTATGGCGCAAAGGGCGGAAGAGGCAACCCATTCTCCCCGGGGTAAATAGAGAGAATCTCTTTCAATCTTGCGATGAAGAGGGATCTTCAAAGGCTAAGGGAGTAAACCCTGACAGAAAATCAGGGTAGACCAGGTTCTAAGCTGTGGTGAAAGCAGCTGGTCTAGGGGACGGAAACTCTGAATAAAAATGACCCGGCCCTCCAGATTGGGGTTGGGCTAAGGGCCAGCAACCACTCCCCATAAAACCAATATGTTCAGGTACCAATCATCATGCGTCGGAGAAACTATGGACATCGATCCCCAAGGACAGTGAAAAATGGAGGCGGATGATTATGGAGGCTAAGGTTCGACATCGAACTGTGACGCCGAAGAATTAGACTGTGACGTCTCTTGTCTAGCTTTCCTTTTCAATGACCTTCTCAGTATTCCACATATAGTTTGGATCCTGCCTAGTTTATTGTTGAGATTATCACTACCGCTATAAGAAAGACTACAACCAAGGTAATTGAATGTAGAGATCTGTTTTATGACCTGGTTATTTAACATAATTTTAAATAGAATGGGGTATTTTCCACAAAAAGCCATAACCTTTATTTTTGCATTTCAAATGTTTAAACTATTGCAACAAAACAAATATAAGGCATAGATTTAAAAACACAATAATAATAGAGTCTTTTATCTGGAGTAAGGTATATATTTTAAACAAATTTAAAATGGTCTGTGATTGACAAAAATTATTTATTCTAATTTATTAATGTCAGTAAATGATTTGAAAGTTTTTTTTTCTTAAATGTCTATTTTTACTTATCCATTGAATTCCTTTTACGACACCGTTGAACCTTTGTACTCCCTCCTCTCGCGGGTTTCACTGTTGAATCTGCTACCTCTCGCTGCCTGCTGAAATCTGCTGCTCTGAAGACACGTGGACACTCCGCTCACACCCACGCACACCGATACACCGATAGCGTTTATCTCTTTACTCAGGGCTCGATAATGGGTTTTAATTTAAATTAATTTAGTTCGGTGTATTGTACGTACACCTTCCTGTGTCTTGATGTGTCCTAGCGTTCACACAGATGTATTCCGGTAAATACATCTCACCCTATGAGGATATCTTGACTCTCGCGAGAATCGCACTATTTAAATTAATTATTTTATTTTATTATTTGAGTTCTAGTACCCAATAGGATTTTAGCAAACGGGCAACTCGTTGCTAAGATTCCGTACTCGTAACCCTTATGTAGAAACGTATACTGATAGGAAATCTCGCACAGAGAGAACGTCTGTTAAGGTCGAGCTGATAGATGGTTTAGTGCAGTTCAGTTATTTAACTTGATGCCAGAAAGGATCCCATCACCAAGTCTTCTAACCATGAAACTAAACATCGTATTAACAATCTGATGGAATTGATTTACAGCGTCCGCGGACTTGATAAACAATATGAGCAACAAGCAGCGAAAACACTGCAATAAATTTAAAATTACAAAACCAAACTCAAATATTGTTACGTGTTTACAAACCGTTTGTCGCGCCAAATACACTTTTGTTTTTAAGCGTACACCAAACAAATTAAATCTTTTTCGCTGTGAGACGTTAATTTAAATTTGTAGTTTTGTGTCGGCTGGTGATTAAATAACAATTGAAAGCTTGTTTGTTTCCAATTTAGCTTTAGACTGAAAACAATTTAAGTTTACAACGTAACAAAAAAAAAACACAAATATCCGTGTCTGTAGCGCAGAATAAATACGAAGTAGAAAACTAACGCAATGCTCTTGTTAAAATTCATTCCCTGGCTGTTTGGCCGTGGTCCATTGTTTCTAACTCAAACAGACGTTTCGACAGTACCATCGACTGCCATCATCAGTGTAAATTCGAGCTGTACTAACGTAAGGTGGTACACGTTAGAGATCACAGTACTGCAGTATACATGCAGTGTAGCTAATGTCCTACAAAAGGCATGGCTTACCCGTGAGAAGGAATTCATAATTCTCTTATAAGCTCTGTCCACATATTTGTTCAGCTTTTGGATTCGAAGAGAACCTGGCTGGATTCGAAAAGGCCATCTTCAGCGTGAGAACGATTCGCTAACAGACACGGTCTTCGCCAGTTAACCACAGTACTGTGAAAAAAATGTGTACTGTGTATCTTTCGCCACAGAAGTGTGATTAACTGGTGAAGATTAACCGTATCATAACATATTATGATAGGCTTTCACGGCCGGTGTCAGTTGTGTGATTCAAGTTGTCCGGGCTGTTTGGCCGTGGTCCATGATTTATTGCCAAACCAAACGTTTCAACAGCTCCAATGGCTGCCATCATCAGTGGAATTTTCAAAAATCCTGAACGTAGGGTGTTCACGTCAGGCCCACAGTACTGTAGTAAAGGCTTGGCAGGACATCTTCGGCCTTTACCACAGTACTGTAGTAAAGGCTTGGCAGGACATCTTCGGCCTTTACCACAGTACTGTAGTAAAGGCTTGGCAGGACATCTTCAGCCTTTACCACAGTACTGTAGTAAAGGCTTGGTAGGACATCTTCGGCCTTTACCACAGTACTGTAGTAAAGGCTTGGCAGGACATCTTCGGCCTTTACCACAGTACTGTAGTAAAGGCTTGGCAGGACATCTTCGGCCTTTACCACAGTACTGTAGTAAAGTCTTGGCAGGACATCTTCGACCTTTACCACAGTACTGTAGTAAAGGCTTGGCGGGACATCTTCGGCCTTTACCACAGTACTGTAGTAAAGGCTTGGCAGGACATCTTCGGCCTTTACCACAGTACTGTGGGCCTGACGTGAACACCCTACGTTCAGGATTTTTGAAAATTCCACTGATGATGGCAGCCATTGGAGCTGTTGAAACGTTTGGCAATAAACCATGGACCACGGCCAAACAGCCCGGATAACTTGAATCACACAATTAACCGTATCAGTTTGCGAATCGTTCTCATACTGAAGACGGCCTCCACAAGAGAGGTCGGAACGTGTGTACGTAGCGGCAGGAGTGGACTACGGCCTAATAGGCCGGAGATAAGTCCAACGCTGGCCGTGAAAGCCTTAGCTACAACTTACTTAAACATACTTATAATTTAGTATTTCAAGACATAATTAGTTATTTATATTACTTCAATAATTTGCGTAATGTACAGAAATTTGTGTTTCCCTAATGTTCCGTAAGGAAATAGATGTGTGGTGATCGCGAAAAAAAACGTGTTCGAGATAAGGGCTGATTTTGATTGTACTACCCTCAAAACATGAAGAAAAGTCATTTTCCGAAAAGTGTCTGTGTGTAGAATATTTCTGTGGCTAACGATAACTGGCGCAAATTCAAACAGAATCAAATAATGTTTTGCATATTGTAACATGACATAAGGTAGCAAGAATTCAATGGTATTTAATTATAAAATAAACAGCTGAAAATAAGAGTAAAAGGCAAAAAACTTATGAACTTAAAGATCAATAACCCAGTAACCCAATAAATAACAAATGACTATTAACCCGACAGACTTGACACAATAGATCGGATAGGAACAAAAAGAAAACCAAGAGACAGTGAAGAAGAAGTTTAAGTATAATCAAGTCATCCCAAAAAAGTGAACAGAATATTGTAAATTTAGTACTGAATTGATGTCTGTAGCATATGAGATGTAGCTAGGACAATAAGATTAATGAAGGGTAATAGTATCACATGTATCTTATTATTTAAAGAATGTAATAGTATAATATAATGTAGGGGGGTTAGAAGCTAACCATACCCCAAACTAATTGTAGTAGTAATGGCCAAAGGCTATAAACAATACTTTGAGCCCAAAACAAAAGCAATATTAGAATGATGACCAAAAGTGATCAGTGTGATTTGGAGGTAAATAGTTATAAATGACCATAATCACACAGTGATGTAAAGTAATCAGACAACCATGAATAAGCGTGAATAAGCCCAAAAGTGTGTGTGTAAAACTAAATAAGTAGTGAAAGTGATAGGTATAAAATAATGAAACAAAGTGAGCAGGGTAGTAATTATAGAAACTTTCTAATGAAAGAAAAGTGTAGTGAGAGTGTAGAACTAAATATTATGTAAGCTAACTATGTTAAACAGATAAACAATTTGTGATAAACTGTGCACTAGGAGGTAAGATTGAACTAATTGTAATATTGTTAATTTAGGTAATAAGATATCAAGATTATATATTAAGATAAGAGTTAAGGTATCAGAGTGTAGCAAATTAAGAAGGACTAACACTGTGTTTAAGTGAAGGGAATAGTAGATAGGACATAGCATACAAGGAACAGTTTGTCAATAGTATTATAAGAGTTTCTTTAAGTAAGTATTAAGGATTTTATTTGTGTTCAGAAAATCGTAGCATAGAGTAAATTGTAGGATAAGCAGATAACAGCTATTAAAAGTTATTTCAGGGTAGAACCTGAAAAGAAATGTTTAATAGTAAGAATTAGAGTTAGGGATACTGATGTTTATTGTTTGTTTTGTTTGTAAATTATATTAGAGTTACCAGAAACGTTAGTAAGAAATGTTAAATGGTAGGAGAATGGAATCTAGGCTCTAAGCCAAACTGTTGAACATAAATTTATTAATTTAAGAACA
Organism: Magicicada septendecula; assembly: GCA_034769895.1. Lineage (NCBI taxonomy): Eukaryota > Metazoa > Arthropoda > Insecta > Hemiptera > Cicadidae > Magicicada > Magicicada septendecula. Next base: position 500,868,240 of record CM068370.1, read on the forward strand.
AATAATAATCCAAAGTTAAGGCAGAACGTGCCAAATGATTAAACCATGTAAGTGGGTATTCATAGTACCAAAATATGTGGTTAACAACTAATTTTGAATAAATTATATGTAAGAGATAAAATTGGGAAAATAGTAAAAATGTAATTAGCTATCTAAAAGTAGGCATGAGGGGTATCAAAATGTTCATCATAAAAATTTAGGAAGAATGGTACTAATGTGATGACCATAGATATTAGAACAAAGTAGTAATCTTCAGTTGAAGATATTTTGGTAAAAATAGACGAAAAAGACGATAAATCCTAACAATAACCTGAGTTAATAACCAATGAAAAATTAGCATAATTTCCTAAGTAACCATAGCAACAAGAAAAATAACGCCAAAAAACCGTTAGATTTTCAGTAAGTCATTATTAACCAACGCCAGAGGGTGGACCGAGTAGCTCTCGTATTAACATTAAATTATTATTCTTCAAACAATTTCAAAACCATTTAAAACTAATAGAAGACAAGTACAACAGTACAGGGAATCCTGAACGTAAATTTTATTTATAAAAAATTAATTTAACAAACCGTAGTGATCCAAAGAAGACGAAGCGACGCCGTAACGAAGAAAGACGACACGGACACTATATGAAGATCAGTAGAACCTCCTAAAAGAAGAAGATGACACCAACTGAAGAATTACGAGGCCTGAAGTAGCAAAGAAAACCAGCCGAGACGAGGGAAATAGACGACAGGAATTATCCATAGAAGAAGACGACAGCCCAGGAGTTATCTATCGAAGAAGACGATACCAGGATCTTCAGCAACAAGTAACTGATGAGTATAAACATTATCCCTTAAAGCGTATTCACAAATTTTGGCCTGAATTAAATATAACTATTTCAAAATCACTGTTCACTATTCCGAGTCAAAATAAATGCTGATTTAAATTCACTGTCTAACTATAACAAATTAACGATTATTAAGAAAGTAAATTATGACAAATAATTAACGAATTTTCTAATAACGAACTTCTAGCAAATGAACATAACCATAAATTGCTTCACAAATTTTCATTGGTGATTACTTAGTCAAATGTAAAGAGATATCGATTTATTTATGTAATTAGATGTAAGAATTATTATAACTTTGTGTGTGTTAGCCGTAAACATATATTTCTGTAGCCAAAAGGACTTTACACCCCTGAGAAAAAACGATAATTTTTACTGTAAACTAGAGTAACTAATGACTGTATACAACTGAGCTGAGCGTACCAACTACGCAATTGTAATAGCCGGTGCCGAAAACGAATTTTAATGTATAATAAACCAAGTGAAATATTCTAAAGGATTAATAAATGTTCTCAATCTGCAATGCTGTATGTTTGATTCCGTTAATTTAGAATTACGACTAGTAATTATTGAAGTGAAGGCGTTAAAGCGAGACGCAAGCTGGGTAATACTGCAGAGAGCTGTACGCCAATCAGGTGGCGAGGCGGCAACGTTTGCAACGTTTGAATGCGGCAGAGCAGAATACGGTTTACCCGTACACGACTGAGAGCATACATTTTGACACGTTTAACAACAAACAACATAATAAACTTTTATTAATTTTTTTACAACAGCCACATAAACATTTTGTAACAATATGTACCGACTTGTAGAGGACTCAAGGCCTATTGATTTTGGTGAAGATCGGTTGAGGGGAAGGGGTAGTTTACCTGCAACATTTTATGTTTTAACAAGAGTAAAGTACTTAATTTTGATAAATAAAGTATCCTGAAAAGGAGCTCATAATAATCCACTGTAGAAAGGTAGATGAAATATCTATAAATGTAAATGATAGTTGAAGGGGTAAGGGGATAATTTTTTTTATATGTCTACTACGTTATCGGCAGCAAAGAAGTAGTTTCTATGGAAATACAGTAATTCATTTCAGTTTGTCAAACATAAAACTCGATTTATACAAGGAACACACCTGACTTGTTAGAAATTATCGAACCGAATTCAAGTAAATGATTTTAAATATAAATCTTAGAAGTCATGTACATGTATAAATATATAGATGGACATAATTATCACTGTTGCACACCACTATATAGATGGAAGTCGTGTATGGTTCTAAATACCGATATTTTTAATTTTGTAATACTGAAAGTTCTCAGTACAATCTACATATTGGGCAAAAACCACTTTTCTGTCGGCCTGAAGTACTTGGTTTTGCTGGATGTTAACCTTTTTGCACTCGGCCATCATTCGACTACACAATAAAAATTATTAAAAATTACATTCTAAATTAACTGTTAAACATTTAATTGGACAAGAATAAACGCTGTCATAGCTGTGACTTCAGCTGATGTTAATACGTCCAAAAACAAACAGTAGATATGACAGAGAGGAGAAAACGCTTTTACAGAAACATTTGAAATACAGTGGGCCGGACCGTTGCTGGCAGCCGACACATTACGACAGAATCCATTTGACGGTTGGATCGCTCTCGAACGCTGGGACTTACCCAACCGTAATGGATACTCCTGCCGTGCTTCAATCTGACGTAAAAACAAAGTGAAGTCTTTTAGAAACTGGAAGATCAGCCGTACTGACAGCCACATTAACCCCCCACCGCGCATTTGTTGCCCATATGGCTGAAATAAATGTAGCGTTACCTTATTTTAACTGTAGTTTATTAAAATGATTCAATAATGAGTCTCATTTACATCCGTGATACACTACCACATGGGTGCACCGAATAGCGATTACTGCTAGAAAGACATCTGTAAAATGCTCTGTCTTCAGAAGCAATTAGCGTGGTAACACGTATTTTACTATCTCCAGTATTTACTAGAGTTAAAGATGCTCCTAATCATATTAAATACTTAACTGCCGAATAAACCTCTCAAAATTACATAATTTTATATTAAATATTTGAATGGTTATCTAAAACTAATTGACAAAATATATTGTTGCGCAATACTGAACATTCTCGTACATTCGATAGTGTCGTTCTACAGCTATTCAACTAACCCAGCCGGCGCGTGTTTCTGCAAAGGCCGTGCTGAAATATCCTCCAGAATTTTTGAGTCCTTGTTAATATTTATTTATGAAACCCTGCAGACTATAAATAGCCAACACCTGCCGCTTGGAAGTCATTTTACGTCGGGCGATTACTCAGTGCGATTTATTCAAGTAAGGTTCGAAATATTGTGGCGAAGTGTTATCGTGTTATAATTGTGCGGGAGTCCATTAGTTGGCATTACTATTGCGTGTGGCCAACTTTTACTTCAATTGTTGTAAGAGACTATCTTGTTGATTTCGGTTTATTAATTGTGACAATTAAAGCTTGTTATTAGTGACTTCAATGGATATTTGTATTTGTTCCCACTGTACCATACGACAATCAGTGAGACCGTCGTAAGAATATTAATTATTCCAAATTTAATTTTAAAACAATCGTTTATCATATTATTTCCAGGTTAAACATTTTTGAACGAGTGAAGCGACACCTCAGTTTCAACTCGACAGTTTGGAATTTGTTTGTCTGTCTATACATTGCTTATTTCTGTTTGGGGGATGCCCAAGTTTGTCACCAATGTCTCGATTTCTGAATCGCACTGTATCATTTCCGTGGAGAATTACGATATTTGAATAAACGATATGAATCCGTTTGCCTTAGCCTCCAGCTAGATATAAGGCCAATTTTTTCAGCAATGCGTCCATCGAGTCTTCAAAATAAATGCAACATGCTTACTTTATTGACATAGATATACAATAAATTATTGTACCGCTATCACATCGATGCTGCTGAGATGATGACTATGACGACGACGACGACGCCGACGCGAAAGTGATGATGAGGTTAAGTTATGTCAGGTTATGATGGTGACGATGATGAAGACTATGACGACGACGACGATGATAGTACTAATTATAATGATGATGGCGAGCATGTCAACACAACTACGACAACGAAAGTGATGACGGTGTGAAGACGACGACGACGAAGAAGATAGTGATGATGACGACGACAACGTGATGAAATGATGATGGAGGCGGAGGCGGCGGCGGCGGCGGTGGCTACGAAGACAAAAGTGATGATAGGTTTAGGTTAGGTTATCACGATGACGATGATAAGGATTTTGAGCGTGGTGGCGTCGGTGGTGGTGGTGGTGGGCGGTCGTCGTCGTCGTGGCGATGGTGAAAGTGATAATAATGATACTGATGATGACGGCGATGTCAACAACTACGGTGACGAAAGTGATGATGATGATGTGATGACGAGGGCGACGACGACGACGACGATGATGGTGATGATGAGATGATGACGATTACGACTACGATGAAGATTACGATAATGAAGGCATGGATAACGACCATCGATTATGACAACGATAAATGTATTATATTGCTTATAATTATTATTATCGTCAGCATCATCATTATAGTTATCATAATTAAAATTATTAATTTCTCTTTATTGTCAGTACTTTTAAAGTCACGTGCTGTAGATTATGGAAATTTTACAAGCAGAGCAAAACTAACAGTACAAATTGGCGCCGACAGTTCCAGTAATATAAAACTAAAAAAAAAAAAACCAATGTGTAATGACGCTTTCTGTCACACAGAGAACAATACTGGTGAGTTTAGTAAGGAGAGGACACGGTAGTAGTATTGTTCGTTCAGTCTCAGAGTAAAGTGCTGATGTAGTGTTTCCGACTGTCTACATCGTTGGGGCGGAAAAACTGAACAATCGCACATGAATCGTCTACGTGTGCTCCTCAAACATGTTGTCTTGTCTGCTGCAGGGCTTTGACCTTTTTGACAAATGACTGTCGTATAGACGATGCCGTCTCTGTTGTTGCGACAGAAAACCTTTACACTAAATCGCAAAACCATTATCATAAATAATTACGCTTTCATAAAAAAAAGTCCAAAGAGGCTATAGGTTTCGTTCCGATAGTTCTGTGCGTCGAATTGTTATTGTCCTTAACAGTCTCTTCTGACCTATAGTTTTTATCGACCTCGGTGATCACTTTAATACTTTCATACGACTCCATATTGTAGTGTTTTACAATAGATCTCTTTTACTTGTTTTCTCCGTAATAGAAATTAATATTATACTGTTACGATGCTCTCACTGATCGTTGTATGGTACAGTGGAAAACAAAATACAGACATCAATTAAGTCACTGATCACCAGCTTTAATTTATCACAAATATCAGTTTCTAATGAACACGTTATTCAACAAGATTATACTCGTACAATAATTCAAGTTAATTTGTCCACACCAATAATAACGTCAACTAATAGAGCCCCGCATAATAATTACTTTTTACTATAACCACTTAGACGCATCGAGTAATCGCCCGACGTAAAGTGACTAAAGTGACCGTCGTTGCATGCTTATATTCATACCCCGCTAAGATGCCAGAATAATATGTCAACTTTTTGGATGACATGTTAAACAATTGCCTATTACAGGCGCTCTCGAATCCACTGAAAACAGTGCAAAATGTCTGGCCTTGAACACAGTGCGCCGACCGGTGCGGCCTGGAATTATTTTAAGCAGTTCTGCTTCATCATAGCCTTCATACCACTTAATTGTTGTAGTCAGTGATTGAATGGCCTCCTTATAAGAGTTTGCAGGTTTTATTAGCTGGTCATCTTCTTCACCACTAGCTTCTTTTGTATGTTCTTTGGATATGTATGTAACAATTTCATCATCACTAAAAATTTCGTAACCTACATCCGGTAAGTCTCTTTCACACCGATTTTTGACGTCATCTTCATTCAAACTCTTAAATGCTGGTAGGGACTGGCAGATATCTAACAATTCCGATATGGGGTCAAGACCTTCTGATTCTTTAGACGCAGGTTGTAATTCAGATGGCCGTAACTTATTCCAGGCAGATTTTAGAGTGTTTTCTGGAATACGTTTTTCAGGCATCAGCAATCCGACTGAATTTTCGGAAACGTATTACGCTGTAACAACACAACACTTGTTTCGCCGTGTACACAAGTACGAAATACCCATTAGCGGAACCAATACCTTCCGCAGTCTGTTCTACTGGCTATTATTAGAACCCCGGAGCCACAATCAGCACGTTTCTGGTTTATCCCCGGCTATAATTAGAGCGTATATGTTACTCGCTTGTTAATAAAGAAAAAGAAAAAAAAGCTTGAGTGAGTGACGAATTACAGAGGGAGACGAATTAGTGGGGGGGGGGCGAATTAGTGAGGTTCCACTGTATTGTACTCGAAATGTAGAACCAGTGCGCAATACGACTATCGTGGTGATAACCGATGCGACCTCTCCAAAGTGCACGCGCTACGCCCCCGCCGTGAAGTTATACACTTCAATTCTCACCTGTACTTAGATTGCCTATATCGTGTAACGCCTGTCTTTTTACTGGTCAGTATAGAAGAGGGCCGATGCACTGTACTTATAACAGGTATTTTGGAAGATTATTTTTGTGGAACGGATATAACAGTGACTGAGAAGTTGAAATACCTGTTCCGATTCAACGATAACTGAAAAGACAAAATACCCGTTCCGATTACTCGCGCCCTCGCGGTTTCGAGTCGCGGGAGCCCCTACGCAACTAACGAATAAACAAGTAAACGAGTACTAAGAGTATTACGAGTACACGAGTACAAAGCCACTTTTTGGTGCTGAATACTTCATTCTGCGCATGTCCATTGCCATACAAGTACGAAACGGAGCAATCTCTATACGAATATCTGTACGAATTCAGAATATCTCTATGCCAAAGAGACGAAGCTGTTTTTAATAAATGAAAAAAATGCATACTGATGTTACATTTATTCTCGTGTGTTATGCAGATATATAATACATATTTTAATATCAAATTATATATTACACTAGTCACCAAATTGATAAATTTTTAGAAAGCGAATTATATTGTGTAATAACTTACAGAGTGGCTGATAGTTGATATAGTACTTTCTGTTAATGTCAATCGGAGATGACTTTAACTACACTGCACATCTCATGTAAATATTTTTGACATTCTTTGTTGTGCTATTACGGGCACTCTAAATTTCATTGCCCTCTTCGACTCTGCCCTCCTTTTGCAACTGTTTGTCTAACCAAAACGGAATCAATAATTTAATACTAAACCTGTGTCAGTTTGTTTACTCCTAGTCAAAACTTAAATTAGTATTCCCAAAGGAACATAGGCTTATAAATTCTCTTGTTTCTTTTAAACAGTAACACCTTAATAAAGTCACAGTATAAAGCAACACTGTTAATACTTTGTCTCAATTTATTTCTTATAACAAATTATATAATACAGGTACATGTATGATAGGTATATAATAACAGGTATTTGTACATATTATTTTTTTTGGAACGGTTTCGTTCGTACCTGTTATTTTCAAATACTAGTTAGCTCACCTCTGTGATAACCTATGCGACCTCTCCAAAGTGCACGCGCTACGCCGTGAAGTTATACACTCCAATTCTCACCTGTACCTAGATTGCCTATAACGTGTTACGCCTCTCTTTTTACTGTTCAGTAAAGAACAATTCACGTGTTCTTGCAATAAGTATTATAAAGCAAATCAGTAGCGTATCTACGCCTTGTCATTGGGGGGGGGGGATCCGGTCGAGTCGGTTTCATACAGAAGAAAAAAAAACAAGTCAAAACTAATCACTATTGGTATTTTTAAAGTAAGTGAAAAACGTTTGATAACATCCTGAAATCAGTCGCTTTAAAGTAAACGGTAATAACACAATAAAAATACGCGTTACTGAAATATTGTTTACAAGATACGTATCGACGGAATTGACTTTCCTGTATTTTATATTTCAAACGTATATGCAAATGCTGTGTAATAATTTACATAAAATAATGGTATATTTAAAATAATATTTAAAATTATGATATGGAGAACCATACATGACTTCCATGTTGGAAGATATATATTTTAAATCATTTAACTGAATTCGGTTTTATAATTTCTAACAAGTTAGGTGTGTTCGTTGTATATCGAGTTTTATGTTTGACAAATTGAAATGAAATATTTCCATAGAAACTACTTCTTTGTTGCCGATAACGTAGTACATATATTAAAAATTATCCTCGCCCCCTTCAACTATCATTTTCATTTATAGAAAATTACCCTCTCCCCTTCAACTACTCTTTTCATTTTCATCTATCTTTCTACAGTGGAGTATTATGACCTTCTTTTAAGGATACCTTATTTATCAAAATTAAGTACTTTACTCTTGTTAAAAAAAAAATGTTACAGGTAAAATACCCCCTCCCCGTCACCAAAATCAATATGTTGTGTCCTCTACAACTCGGGCACATATGCAAAAAATTATTTGATTCTGTTTGAATTTGTAACAGTTATCGTTCGCCATAGAAAAACGTCTACACACACACATTTCGGAAAATGACTTTTCTTCATGTTTTAAGGGTAGTACAATCAGAATCAGCCCTTATCTCGAACACGACGTTTTTCGCGATCACCATACTTCCATTTCCTTACAGAAGTAAAAATAATCAGCACTATCTAAGGGTACACAGCAGAGAAAAATTATAACACAACCTAAAACTTAAGGAATTAACAATATTCCTTGTCACCTTTTTCTAACCCTTTGGGGAGTCCGGTCCCGTTATCCCCACTCCCCGGAAATACGCCTCTGAAGAAAATTACTACTATTCCCTAAAAAATAAAATAAAAAAACACTGGCTCAGCACTTCAGCAGGTGAATAACCTACAAACTACGCCTCGCAAACGGAAAACAGGAGTTCCTACAAAAATGAATTAAATCTTTGGCGTAACTACGGTAGCGGGTCAAGAGGATCCCCCCCCCCAGACCCCAGAGCTATTAAAAATTTCAGTGAAATTCCACAAAAACGAAAATTAAGCCTGTTTGTATGCCAGTTGTGTGTCATAAAATACGGCTTATACATGATAATGATACAAAAAAACGATAAATATTTCATTTGTCGTGGGGAAAATGAAGAGTCCAGCCTCCATGCTAGTTTTATCCCCCCCCCCCAAGGAGCAGCTCTTAGTTATGCCACTTGATGGCATAATATGGATCAGAGTTGAAGAGATTGGTTCCTATATTTGCATAGAATCGTAAGATGAAACAGTACGTTTTAAGAAGTTTAATTACCTGGGAAATGATAATATAACAGAAACACCTAAAAAAAAAACACTCTGCTTAACAGTCCGTAAAGGGCCAAGGCATACCGCGCGACTTTTGTGTTTAGTGTGGCGGTTACCTGGGTAGTACAACGCGCCGCCAGCCGCTAGTTGCGGTATTCACAGCCATGAGGCCCCGCTGTTATCTCAGACGGCTACTCAGTTCTGCCTCACGACGCTGAGTGCACGCCGTACGGAAATTGAACGCATCAATCGCCCGCGCTAGCCACTAGACCGACCATCTGGAGGCTCTAACAGAAACATCTATATATGTTTATAACATTTTAGATAATATATAAATAAAATTCTAAGAGAAGCCGTTAATAAAAACCTTTAATTTTGTTAGAGAAATCATTGCTTTAATGCGACGTTATAATGTTCCAGAACGGGGCTCAGATTATGTTTTGAAGATTAAACTATTCTAAACATTTAACCGTCCACCTCGTTGGCGACAGTCCGGTATAAAGTAACGGCCTGCCGGAACGACACAATCTCAAAATGAGGCATAATTAGTGGCAGCGCCAGATAAGTGAAGCTTTTAGCGTACACAGCAGACGTGGTAAACGAGTCATGACGCGCCGTATTAAGTGTAACTCTTTATGTACTATGTTGCTTTAAGCTAAGAACTCAGCCCGGAAGGGAAATAAGTTTATAGATATCAGAGATGAACTAGTTCGTACCAAAATACGCATAGACAACACATGCATAGAACAAGTAACATATTCAACTATCTTGGACGTGACATTACTTATGACCAACACAGAGATATAGAAAATAAAGTGACGAATTTCACAAGAATGTGTGCAACGTTGGGATATAAATTTAGAAAAGAAACACAAATAAAATTGTATAAAACAATGGCAAAACAATAACACTACTGTATCGTTCTGAAACTAGGGTCATACAGAAAAAGATGAACAGAAGATACAAACAGCAGCAATCAAATTTCTGAGATCAGTTAAAAGGTGTAATATACGAGGTCATATCAGAAATGAAGAGATAAGAAGTGATTTAGATATTTTTCCAGTTAATGAAAGGATTAAAGAATACAGAAGAAAATGGATTCAACACAGAAAAGTAGAATGGCGGAAAGTAGAATACCGAAGATAGCGAAAGACTAAAACCAAAGAGGCAGAAAAAAAGTTGGTAGGCCAAAGAAAAAGTAGTCTGTGGAATAGGAACAGGACGCTAAAGAATAAAACCGTTAAGAAGATGATGATGATGATATCAGATTGGTTTGTGCTTGAAACTCGCAACGTAGAAAATGCGTACTTAACGTTCCATTTCATTGCGTTCTACTGTAGCACATAACACTGCGTCATAGCACGTTCCATAGAACACAGCAATGTTTTTGGCTTCTTCTGCTTCATCTTCTCCATGTCAAGGTATAGGCTTACAGCATGCTCAACCTTCACTGAAGCCATTTCTTCCTTGGGCTTCCTATAACTCGTGTTCCTTGAGATCTGTATCTTATTACTAGTTTAGGCAGTCTCATACCTTCCATTCTCTCGATATACTGCCTGTTATGTAAGCGAATTATATTGTGTTATAACCTACAGAGTGGCTGATAGGCCATATAGTACTTTTTGTTAATATGATTTCGGAGATGATTTCAACTTCACTGCACATCTCACGTAAATTGTTTTGACATTATTTGTTGTGGTATTACGTGCACTCTAAATTTCATCGCCTGAGTTTTGCAACTGATTTGTCTAACCAAAATGGAATCAATATTTTATTATTAAATCTATGTCAGTTTGTTTACTTCTAGTGAAAACTTAAATTAGTATTCCCAAAGGGAGATAGGCATATAAATTCTCTTGTTTCTTATTTTATTTTAAACAGTAACAGCTTAATAAATTCACAGTGTAAAGTAACACTATTAATACTTTTAGTTTCAATTTATTTCTTATAACAAATTATATAATACAGGTATATGTAGAATAGGTATATAATAACAGGTATTTGTACGTGTTACTTTTTTGGAACGAGCAGAATTATCACTGTTGCACACCACTATAGAAAAATTATTCCGATTAGCGCTTTCAAGTTCCTCAGCTAATCGTCAGATCGGAAATAACGACAAGAGAATAAAACCAAACTCTTCACATCCCCACCCGCCCTATTGTCCACACACACCCCCGCAAACAAGCTATAAGTCAAATGTTCCTTCCTAACCTCCGAGCCCTGTCACCCCCGTCTGTACAGTTACATATTTTTCTCTAGCACATTCCTTGTGTGTGTGTTTGTGCGCGCGCGTGCACATTCTTTTTAAAACCTAACGTTGTAAAGCCTTTCTCATTTACGTTGTAAAAAGAATGTACACACACACACACACACACACACACACACACACACACACACACACACACACACACACACACAAGGAATGTGCTAGAGAAAAATTAGGGAGGGTGGGGATGTGAAGAGTTTGGTTTTATTCTCTTGTTGTTATTTCCGATCTGACGATGAGCTGAGAAACTTGAAAGCGCTAATCGGATTACTTTTTCTATAGTGGTGTGCAACAGTGATAATTCTGTTTGTGATTATAACCACTAACACAACTTCCTTAATTACATTTTTGGGAACGGTTTCGTTCGTACCTGTTATTTTCAAATACTAGTTTAGCACACCTCTAATGCGTATCTTGTACCCTTAAATAGTCTCGTAAGATTCTTTGCGTTCTACGACTCGTGATTTCCACTGCTAAAGAAATTCGTCTCACAGAATGTTTTGCACTTTGTGTTACAATATTGTGTTGCACTCTCTGTACTCATCCTTGTATTCCAGTTCACCTGTAGGTTTTCGCACAAAGGCACTTCCCGCGACTTTAACCCTCTCAGTCACTGTGTTCTATATCTAGGACACCATATTTAATGCAATATTCTGCCTATCATAGACTGCAGTCAGAGCTGCATGTCATACTATATACGATTTTGAATAGCTTTCTGTATTTATTAACCATCCACTCTATCCTTAAATTTATGAAATATTTGGAGGAAATTAAAGCACGGCTGTTCATTGGCTTTTGGAATCACACAAACCCTGACTCATATGATGTTTATAATGACATACCACCATACAGTACTTCAGAGTGAATAAAAAATTCTCAACAAAAAGTGCTTTTAAAACTGCGTCCTAGATATAGGCCACCATGCTGGCATTGCCCAGCTGTAGTGATTCCGTGAAGGCTGTATTCACGTCCGATAGTATGTTGCGGGATCTTTGATTACGTCAGGGAAGTCGATTCAGAGGAAGAGAGGGAGACCATCAAGTCCTGTAGAAAGACATTCACATCCCCCGAAAACACGTGTTCCTGCTTCTATTGTGGACTTGAATATGACGGTTTGGACCACTTGCCGGGTACAGAACCACTGCAAAGTAGAAGGCGGCAAGGGAAAAACATATATCTGCTGTTCAGAGTGCAAAGTGCATTTATACTTTTTAAAATAAAAAAAAAACTGTTTTATGACTTTCCGTTCAAAGTAAAAAAAATCAAAATTTACTATATACCTCTAATTTTTTATAAGGATTTCTTAATTTTTTGTATGTTTTACTCCTTTTTATAATAAATATTTAATGATAACATGTAGTTTAAATATGAAAATAAACGAATATTTTAAAATTTTGTATTAAAAAAAGTTTTGCTTTCCGCATTCCCAGTCACGGCGTCCTATATATAAGGACATTCCGTATCTCGGATATGGATAACTCAAGTCCAAATTTTTTCGCAAGAAAGAAAATATAAAAAATTAAGCATAGTAAGTGTACTAATTTTCATAATTTACAACAAATAAAAATTCGTGACTGAAAGGGTTAACATTCTTCATTCCATAACCTGATTGCATGTTCAGATGGACTCCCTACATTAAAGTAACGTCTGTATCTTGTGTAACAGCTCCTCTGACTCGTTTCTCTGCAAATGGCGACTCACCTTGAAACATCTGACAATAAATAAGTGTTGCCAACATTGTTACGAAATTTTTCCAAAGAAATCAGAAAAATCCTCGTTTACTGTCCTGGAAATGGAAGTATGGTGATCGCGAAAAAATCGTCTTCGAGATGAGGGCACATTCTGATTGTACTACCCTCGAAACATGAAGAAAAGTAATTTTCCGAAAAACATCTGTGTGTAGAATTTTTTCTGTGGCAAACGATAACTGCCGCAAATTCAAACAGAATCATATAATTGTTTGTATATGTGCCCGAGTTGTAGAGGACTCAAGACCTATTGATTTTGGAGAAGATCGATTAAGGGAAAGGTGTAGTTTACCTACAGCGTTTTACGTTTTAACAAGAGTAAAGCACTTAATTTTGATAAATAAAGTACCCTGAAAAGAAGGCCATAATAATCCACTGTAGAAAGGTAATTAAATATCTGTAAATGAAAAGGGTAGTTGAAGAGGGAGGGGGTAATTTTTATATTGATGTTATAAATTTATTCGACCGAAAACTTAAAAATCTGTATGGAGAACTATACATGACTTCCATGTTGTAAGATTTATGTTTAAAATAATTTACTTGAATTCGGTTCGGTAATTTCTAAAAAAATATCGCCCACCCTCAAACTAATTTCACTATTTATAGATATTTTTGCTATTATGGGGTAGTCGTTTAATATAATGTTATTTTCAGTCACTTTATCCACAAAAATTAGGTAGGCTTACTTTATTCTTATAAAGAAACCGACTACACAGATAATGATCCCTCCCCCGAAGCGCTCCGAAGTCACTCATGGAACCTGAACATCTTGCAGAGGGTTCATTCCCTAAAGACGAAAAGTCTGTCTGTGAACCGTTTCTCTGTAAACACGTGCAGTTACACTGCCCAGCGATCCACAGGAAGCAAATCGCTATCCACGCTGGACACTTATTCGGCTTGCACGCGTTGTGTTGGTGTGGGTTTCGGCACTTTCCATTTAAAAAGCGTGCAAATGTAAGAAAATAAACATGAGTGAGGCCAGAAATAATGCGAATTGTGTGTGTGTGTGTGTGTGTGTGTGTGTGTGTGTGTGTGTGTGTGTGTGTGTGTGTGTGTGTGTGTGTGTGTGTGTGTGTGTGTGTGTGTGTGTCTGCCTTTTTATTGCGGTAATCATAATAATAAAATGGAAACGTAAACATTATATAATTGAGATATGCTTGCCTGCCACGAACGAGGATATATTTTCTTTCATACATGACTTAAATTAAAATGAAAAAATATAGAATTTTTTAAAAGTGAAATGAAATGTTTCCACAGAAACTACTTCTTTGTTGTCAATAACGTATTACAAATATAAAACTTATAAAATTTACTTCCTCCATCAACTACCATTTTAATTTATAAAAAAAATTACACCCTCCCCCTTCAACTACCCTTTTCATTTATAGATATTTCATCTACCTTTCTACAGTAGATTATTATGACCTTCTATTCAGGATACTTTATTTATCAAAATTTAGCACTTTATTCTTGTTAAAACGTAAAACGTTGCAGGTAAACTACCCCTTTCCATTAACCGATCTTCACCAAAATCAATAGCCCTTGAGTCCTCTACAATTCAGAATTGTATGCAAAACATTACTTGATTCTGTTTGAATTTGCGGCTGTTATCGTTTGCCATAAAAAAATTGTAACATAGACAGACAGACACACAAACACACACACACTTTTCCAAAAATGACTTTTTTTCATGTTTTGATGGTAGTACAATCAGAATCTGCCGTTATCTCGAACACGATTTTTTTCGCCATGACCATACTTCCATTTCCTTATAGAACATGGAAGTAAATATGTCAATAAAATTTTAACAATTGGTATCGTTCCATGCTATGTAACCACGGATACGTAAACCAAAAATTTGTCGTTTTCATAAATTTACAGAAAACAAATACTGCGCGGTATTCGCTTTCTTTCGCGTTGTTTAAATGAAAGATATAATTTAATTCTTTATTTTTAAAATATTAACAACTAGGTACAATTTGTGTTTTGATCTTTCACAGCGTATTAACCAAAACCATGCTGATATATTTGGTTTCGTTCTGAGTGTATTAAAAATAATTTCATATTTAATTAAAACATGGAGGCCATGTACGGTTCTTCATACCGATTTTTTAAAGAAGTTTTCTTTGAAATATCCTCAACAGCTGTTCGTCAGTATTTGCCAAGATCCACAGAGCTCATTACAGTATTTAATCACACGCCCAATTAGTCTCTTATTAACTTAAGTTTTAGCAGCGTCCTTTATGTGCGTTATAGTATCAACGTACGTTCACATTAAATCCGAATTTTATTTGTCACTCGTATTTATCATTGTATAATCATTTGTGACATTTCATAAGCAACTCTTGCTTTTTGTAAATCGTACTTTTTATTTTTCAAAATGATTGTACGCGTGCGTCCGTGCATGTGCGGACATGTATATATCACTCATATCTGGTTGATGTTAATCACCCTTGTACATAAAATAAAATAATTTTGAATTAAAACAAAATAAATTGCAATCAAATACTTAGTACAATTTAATTAATAAACCGCATAGAATAATTTCAGTGTCATTATCAGTTACGTAACGCGGTAAGTGGGCAGGTAGCTGTCGGGTAGAGTAAGGCACGACCCCGGTGGAGTTTAGCCGGGGCCGCAGATTCGTGTCAAAGCGGATTACTAGGTTGTTACAGGGCTTCGCCAGCCTGTCGCCGATTATAACCGACAAATAACGTTTTCTTCTTAAACCGTCCGTCTATTGTTTGCGGCTTACGTGAACTAATCATAATTTATTCGGTTTAAATATGAATTTTACGATTAATATTAATAAACTCAGTTTACGATTAATTTGTAATTATTTTATACTACCATTGTCAGTCAGCTGTTCTTTCAGATATAGCGTAGTCAGTGGCTTCAATTACGTATCAGTGTATGCAAAAGAAACCTGTATTGATTAATGAATTTAGTTTACTGAATATTTTATAAATATAAAATGATATTTTAGTTATTACTTTATACCTAATTCATATTACAATAAGAAAACAAAAAAATCAGTATGGAGAGCCATACATAACTTCCATGTTCTAAGATTTACATTTAAAATCATTTACTTGAATTCGGTTCGATAATTTATAAAAACATATCGCCTACCTCAAACTATTTTCACAATTTATAGATATTTTTGTTATTATGAGGTAGTCGTTTAATATAATGTCATTTTCGAGTCACTTCATCTATAAAAATTAGGTACTTTATTCTTATAAAGAAAATGAACTACGCAGATAATCGTCCTCAACAGATCACCACCATTATTGATGGCACTTTCATAGAGTAATAGTTTATCATATGTAATTTCTAATGTATCTAATCCTTCAAAATTAAATATTCGTACTTTATCTGATTTCAGCACAGCAGTTTTTAAAAAATTGCCCCCTCCTCCTTCAACTACCCACTCCATTTATAATTATTTCATTTCCATTTTACAGTGTATTAATATGACTTTATTTTTTGGAGCACTTATTTCTTAAAATTAAGTACTCTACTCTAATTAAAACACAAAGCAATGCAGGTAAAGTACCCCTCCCTCCTAACCAAACAACCTGGTTGCCTGGTAACAAAAGTATTTTATTTTTAACAATTACCATTGTTTGAAAAAGTTTAAATCAATTTTTACTTCCATATTCCTTAAGGAAATGGAAGTATGGTGATGGCAAAAAAAATCGTGTTCGAGATTATTGCAGATTCTGATTGTACTACACTCAAAACATGAAAAAAGTCGTTTTTCGAAAAGTGTCTGTGTGTGTGTCTGTCTGTAGATTTTTTCTATGGCAAACGATAACAGCCGCAAATTCAAACAGAATCAAATAATTTTTTGCATACAGCCCTGATTTGTAGAGTACTCACGACCTATTGTTTTTGGTGAAGATCGGTTGAGGGAAAGGGGTAGTTTACCAGCAACGGTTTTTTTTATCAAGGGAAATTTACTTTGGCAAACGATAACAGCCGCAAATTCAAACAGAATCAAATAATGTTTCGTATACAGCCCTGAATTTTAGCGTTCTCAAGATCTATTGTTTTTGGTGAAGATCGGTTAAGGGAAAGGGGTAGTTTACCTGCAACGTTTTATGTTTTAACAAGGGTATTTTCTATGGCAAACGATAACAGCCGCAAATTCAAACAGAATCAAAAGATTATTTGCATACAGCCCCAAATTGTAGAGTTCTCAAGACCTATTGTTTTTGGTGAAGATCGGTTAAGGGGAAGGGGTAGTTTACCTGCAACCTTTTATGTTTTAACAACAGTAAAGTACTTGAAAATGCATTTAAACTTTTTCAAACAATGGTAATTGTTAAAAATAAAATAATTTTGTTGCCAGGCAATAAAATTATAATTTTTTCATTTTAATGTAAATTATGAGTTAATATACGAGGTGTGTTCATAAAAAGACCAAACTTTTTGAGTAACACATCAATCCGCACAAACGACGCGTCGCGACTTTGCGCGCACCTAGCGATAGTTTTTGACAACAAACTACCCTTATTGTGTTCCGCTATTAGCAGTAGCTTTGAGGTATATCACATTGAGTGGGGACGTGCACACGCTGGCCGGCGGATTAGTGACAAAGCGATTAAGAAAGACCGCGAGAACAACGTGTGCGTATGAAATTTTGCAGCAAAACTAGGTTAAAACTTTTCAGAGACATTCTGGTTTCCAATTAAGCATACGCGGAAGCCTGCGTGGGGCGAACGATTAGTTTAAGAATTTTTAAAGAGGGAAAAACAATGGTCGGTGCAGATCAAAGCGATATCGAAGATCATGGGAAGAGAGCTCGTGATGTGGTAATTGTAAATCATCGTTTAAATGCCGATACTTTCTGACAGAATCCATTTAAGATCGTAAAATTAAATTTTGATAGAAAAATTTAAATGTATCGTATCACTGAAAAATTCTTACTGTGTTTGTTGACGACGATCAGAAAGAGACCCGTTTTGAAATCGGTCAACAACTGCGTACCAATGCAAATGGTAATGAAAACTTTGGAAGACAATGGAAATAGCTCTGTAAAGATTTTACGAAGTCAGCAGCAAAATTTTATACACACACGTTGTGTTAAGATCTTCATTCTCACTTCGTTATAAATCCGCCGGACGGTGTGTGCCCGTGCCCACTACAGCGCGTGTAACTCGAAGACTGAAGATCGTGACGGAACAGAGAAAACGGCATTCAGGCGTCAAAACCTGTCGCTAGCAGCACTTAATTCTGCAGCTCGCTCTATGCGCTAGTTTACGTGCTACACAAATAGTTCGGGCTTTTTTTGAACACACCTCGTACATGTATAAAATAATATATCGTTCGTGGCAGGTAACCATATCTCAGTTATGTAATGTTTACGTTTCCATTTTATTATTATGACTACAGCAATAAAAAGGCAGGGAAGACACACACACACACACACACACACAATTCGCGTTATTTCTGGCCTCACTCATGTTTATTTTCTTACATTTGCACGCTTTTTAAATGGAAAGTGCCGAAACCCACACCAACATAACGCGTGCAAGCCGAAAAAATGGACATCAATTTGCTTCCTGTGGATCGCTGGGCAGTGTAACTGCACGTGTTTACAGAGGAACGATTCATAGATAGACTTTTCGTCTTTAGGGAATGAACCTTCTGCAAGATGCTGAGGGTCCATGAGTGACTTCGGAGCGCTCCTTCTTTTTCGCGTGTTTGTTCTGTGAAACATACACTGTAGATTCGCAGCTTTACTCTAAGCAACGCTCAATAGGAAATGTTGAAAATTTTAGTCCACGGTGTACCCTCATTCACACTAAACCTGCTCTGATGTTTTAATTACGGACATCATAATATTAAAACTTTGGAAACTTGAGCACTACTTAATGGAGATCAATCATTAACTTATACAAGCCATTAATTTTATGCATATTTTTTATATATATGTGTACAACGTTATCGGCACCCCTTCCCGGGATATTTGGCCGTAGTCCAATGTTTTCTACAAAACCAGACGTTTCGGCAATGCCATCGACTTCCATCATCAGTGAAAATCGAGTGCGATAACGTGAGGTGGTATATGTTAGTGACCACAGTACTGTGGTTAAGGCTGAAGCAGTAAGTAGAAAGAAGTAGTTTCTATGGTAATATTTCATTTCGAAAATGATTTTAAATTTAAATCTTAGAATATGCAAGTCATGTATGGTTCTCCATACCGATATTTAAGTACTTTACTCTTGTTAAAACATAAAATGTTTCAGGTAAACTAGACCTCCCCCTTAACCGATCTTCACAAAAATCAATAGACCTTGAATCCTCTACATTTCGGGCACATATGAAAAAAATTATTTGATTCCGTTTGAATGTGGGCCAGTTATCGTTCGCCATAGAAAAAATTCTACACGTAGACACACAGAGACTTTTCGGAAAAAGACTTTTCTTCATGTTTTGAGGGTAGTACAATCAGAATTAGCCCTTAACTTGAACACGATTTTTTTTGGCGATCACCATACTTCCATTTCCTTACGGAACATGGAATTAAAAATAGGATCTTGTAGGTTTTTTATAATTTAAAAATTATGTAATATTAAAATTTAACTAATTATAAACGTATTTTGCTCAAAATAGTGAATAAATTCTGTAGCACCGGAAACAAAGGCTACTGGTGTATTTTATATTGTAATTTAACTTACGTAATTTGAAATCCAGTCAATTGATGGTTTTAATCAGTGTATTCATTGTATCAGTCAGTGTAATGGAAATGAGTGCAATGTAATCAGGGGGCAAAAAAGTGTTCACACACACACAAAGAGAGCCTTGAAGTGTCCATGAGTTGAAATGAAGCTGCTGTCAGGAAGAACAGACTGCATCATCTGTAGAACGTAATATTACGTTGAAAGAGTGCAGCGTATACATACGTCAAAGTGGGTCACTCGGGCGCGATGAAACTGAAACCGACTGACTGCAGTGCAGCGCGCGGAATCCCCATATTAAATATTCAATAAACCACAGTCTATGGGAACATCATTTTCCGCTCAGCCGAGTGTAAATGATTGGTAAAAAAGACAGTGGGGTGGGGGAGAGAATTAGAATAGCGGTTGCGAAAGGAGGGTAGTTAGAGACAGACTTATCCGCCGCACTGAGCCGATTTCTACTCGGTTTAATATCTGCCGTCGGTACTACAGCGCTTAAGCGCTTAATAACACTTCCAAATAATAATCAGGGAAAGCAGCGCAGATGTTTTTTATCCGCTGTTTGGAATTATTAATATCACAGAAAAGAGAACGCTCATTAGACGTTTCTAATGGCATTGATTAGCCATTCTTGTTGTTTCTTTTTTTATTTTATTTTTTGCAATTTTTGTATGTCTGCTTGATAATACACTTATCAGTAGACTTCTTTTTTGGGAAAAGAAATCAAATCGGTTCAGTCGTTACTAACAAGTAATGAGTACAACGCTGCGTAAAGTGGACCTGATAGTACGTAGCCTGTTAAGAACACTGGTGCATAGATTCGTAAGCAAAAACTAACGATCTCACAGTTCGTGTCACGTTTCAGCAGGAGGTCTCGTGGTGACCACAACGAGAGTTCTCTGGTATAGCAATCTGGCTGGGCTTTTGTGATTTTTCATAATTTTTACCACCTTTCATTTTTGCCTCCCAAACCGCCTATTTTTGCGGGGATTAATCGAAATGATTCTTCAGAGCAGAAGTGTGGACACGCACACCATGTTGATGCCGTTCAAAGGTTATCGTGAGACATGCCCCAAAACAGACATAAACAGACATACAGACAGACAAATGCCAAAAAGGTCTAGAGAAACTGGAAACTTGCTTAGTTCGTTCAATAAGTCTTATGTCATAAGTGAGAAACACCGTCTTTCGTCGGGCGGTATTATAAAGATGAAAGTTGGCCGTTTAATGCAAAACTAAGAATAACTATTTCTGTATAAATGTTGAGTAAAGTAAGACGCTTTCGCTATACAAACCGACAAAGCAGCAAGCAGAAGAGATATTTCCTTCCTTTTGTTTATAATTACTCGACGCCTAGAACTGAACTTGTCACTTGGCGTCACATCTCGCACGCTAACAGTGTGGACTTTTTCATTTCCATATTACGTTATTGTCGACTTCGTATACCTTTTTTTTTTTTATCACAAGTACCCGTTAACTCAAAAATGGTTAGGTGTTAGGTGCTTTACTTTAAGTGTTACTGTGTTATAGGCATTGTATATACACATTAAACGTCATGTTTTCCTCAACCATGGCTTTTATTTATTTGTGCAGTAAACTAAAAACAAAAACCGTTGTCACCTAACCTCACAAATGAAAACAACACGTATTTTCGCTTTGAATTAAGATAAAGGACAATTTACAATTAGTACACTTCTTCTTTTCCACATCGTAATATATCGATACAATCGCATATTAAAAACATCGAGAATGTACTGCAGAAATGAATAGAGGTACAGTTCCCATGCTGCGAAATAGCATTTGATTATTTACTTGTTACTATGGTAATTATTTCTGGTTTCCATGGTGTTGTTGACATCTTTATACACGTCAACAAAAGGGCATAATTAAAAGGGCCTAAATCGAGCAAACGGAGCAGAATATCACATTCCAAGTTAGACAGTGTTTTTTGCCTTGTGCCAAAGGTTACCTGTCCAAAATTTTGTGGCAATCGGTGTAACGGTGTGGATTTGTATTCAATAGAAAGAAACAATTCCTCAGACTTTGGGTTTTGTACGTACAAAACGTACGTTATTATTGTAAAAGTACTTAATTGAAATACGATAATTTAAACTTTATATACGACTTAAATGTTCAAACGGCACCAACTCACCAAGTGAGAAACGGCACGTACGTTAATAATGTAAAATTATTTAATTCAAATCATACCATAAAAAGTATATACACGACTTAAACGGTAAAACGCTTGTAACACATGCACTTAATTCAGAAGCCAACATCGAATGCTGAATCACGTGACAGAATTGATTGTTAACTGTTGAATTAACCAGCTGAATTTGCACCGACAATTGGAAAATATAGAAACCTATTAGAGGTCGGTGGGAGAGAATCCGTACTAAGGAGTAAGCCGTTGCACTTCTGTCTCTCCTGTACGAACGTTTATCACTACGAAGCATGATCAGTTTGTTGTAGACACTTCGGGTAGATTTTCTATTACAGAATGAGACTTAATTTGAAACCGTTTTTTTTTTTTTTTTTACTTCCATGTTCCATAAGGAAATGGAAATATGGCTATGGCGAAAAAAATCGTGTTCGAGATAACAGCTGATTCTGATTGTACTACCATCAAAATACGAAGAAAAGTCATTTTCTGGAAAGTGTCTGTGTGTCTATGTAAATTTTTTCTATGGCGAACGATAACTGCCGCAATTCAAACAGAATCAAATAATTTTGTGTATATTTGCCTGAGTTATAAAGGACTCAATGCTTGTTGATTTTGGTGAAGATCGGTTAAGGGGAAGGGGTAGTTTACCTGCAACGTTTTATGTTTTAACAAGAGTAAAGTACTTAATTTTGATAAATAAAGTGTCCTTAAAAGAAGGTCATAATAATCCACTGTAGCAAAGGTAGATGAAATATCTATAAATGAAAAGGGTAGTTGAAGGAGGAGGGGGTTATTTTCTAAAAATGAAAATGATAGTTGAAGGAGGAGGGGATAATTTTTTATATGTGTACTAAGTTGCAACAAAGAAGTAGTTTCTATGGAAACATTTTATTTCAATTTCAACAAGGAACACACCTAACTTGTTAGAAATTATCGAACCGTATTCAAGTAAATGATTTTAAATATAAATCTTAGAACATGGAAGTCATATATAACTCTCCTTACCGATATTTATAGTATTATAACAGTTCGAAATCAGCTAATTATACAACGATCACTAAAAAGTTCCGAAAGTATTGGTCTTTTAGTTATTGGTTATTTATAACAATAACGCCTAATAATTTAGCCCCAGCTTTTAAGTTTATGTGTGTATCTATAGATATATCTACGTGTTCAATACTTTCACAAATACGTTACATAACTGATAACAGTCCATAATGATTTTTCGAAAACGCAGCTTGCAAACGTTTACAATTCTCTTAAAAATTTTATTCCTATTTTTGGTCCATATTAAACGCTGTAAAATTTGCGTTTGGTCTTATAAAATTTCCATACTAAACACTACATTCGAATTTGAGTTAAAATTCCCTTTAGTTTGACATCCAGCTGGACTTTATTTTTCGCGACCTCAATGTCATAAAATGTCGAAATTTCCAAAACTGTACACTCCATTTGAATTTGGAAATAAATCTCTTTCCTTAGGCTATTCCGAGTTTTCGTTAAAACTCCTAAGCGATGAATGCTTTCTATCGTAAACCATCTAGTCGGACTGCCTCCATCGTAATAGTCTTATAGCTGAGGTTTCGGACCCTACAATCTGTGATCGTCCTCAGAAGTAGTGAGTGGCGGTGGCGGTGGCGGTGGGGTGGGGAAACAAGGTCTTTCAACCGCCACGCACAGATTCTGAAGACGATAGCAGATTCTAGGGTTCGAAACGTCAAGTGTAAAAGCATTACAATGAAGACTGTTCGAGTAGAGGGTTTACCTGAGGACAATCCAACTCTCCCATTAGAGCTAGGCTTCAGTCTTTCAGTCTCAACTCATAGCGCGTTATTTAAACTCGAAATCACAACAGAGTCAATTTTATTCCACTAAATCTTTTCAACGAAAAAATATTATTAACCACCTTTTCAAGGTTTGAACCAAAAATGGTTTGGCCCGGTCCCAGGCAGTTGGTCATTCCAACGTTTCTTCGGACGTCGCACACTTCTCCGTCCTTTCGAATTCTTACTGCGGCAGTCATCCATTCGGTTGAGATGTTCCAACCATTTTAGCCTGTATTAGGGAATTCTCTCTAGTATAGCCATAATATTTGGCTCCCGTCGTGCTTCGGCATTTCTTTTGCGCTCCCGAAGAGTATAGCCTGCCACGTGCCTGAGAAATCTCATTTCGGCCCCAATTGTCAGACACACAGAAAAGTGTGGGGATGGACATCACCTTGTAGAACGTCTGTAATCATTGCATGGAGAGTTCTCCTGATGGTCCCACGCATGTGATTGAACTTGTGTAGCTTCTACACCACATTGCCTGGAGAGTTCTCCTGATGGTCCCACGCATATGATTGAACTTGTGTAGCTTCTACAACACATTGCATGGAGAGTTCTCCTGATGGTCCCACGCATATGATTGAACTTGTGTAGCTTCTACACCACATTGCCTGGAGAGTTCTCCTGATGGTCCCACGCATATGATTGAACTTGTGTAGCTTCTACACCACATTGCATGGAGAGTTCTCCTGATGGTCCCACGCATGTGATTGAACTTGTGTAGCTTCTACACCACATTGCATGGAGAGTTCTCCTGATGGTCCCACGCATGTGATTGAACTTGTGTAGCTTCTACAACACATTGCATGGAGAGTTCTCCTGATGGTCCCACGCATATGATTGAACTTGTATAGCTTCTACACCACATTGCATGGAGAGTTCTCCTGATGGTCCCACGCATATGATTGAACTTGTGTAGCTTCTACAACACATTGCATGGAGAGTTCTCCTGATGGTCCCACGCATGTGATTGAACTTGTGTAGCTTCTACACCACATTGCATGGAGAGTTCTCCTGATGGTCCCACGCATATGATTGAACTTGTGTAGCTTCTACACCACATTGCATGGAGAGTTCTCCTGATGGTCCCACGCATGTGATTGAACTTGTGTAGCTTCTACACCACATTGCCTGGAGAGTTCTCCTGATGGTCCCACGCATATGATTGAACTTGTGTAGCTTCTACACCACATTGCATGGAGAGTTCTCCTGATGGTCCCACGCATGTGATTGAACTTGTGTAGCTTCTACACCACATTGCATGGAGAGTTCTCCTGATGGTCCCACGCAGGTGATTGAAATTGTGTAGCTTCTACAACACATTTCATGGAGAGTTCTCCTGATGGTCCCACGCATATGATTGAACTTGTATAGCTTCTACACCACATTGCATGGAGAGTTCTCCTGATGGTCCCACGCATATGATTGAACTTGTGTAGCTTCTACAACACATTGCATGGAGAGTTATCCTGATGGTCCCACCCATGTGATTGAACTTGTGTAGCTTCTACACCACATTGCATGGAGAGTTCTCCTGATGGTCCCACGCATATGATTGAACTTGTATAGCTTCTACACCACATTGCATGGAGAGTCCTCCTGATGGTCCCACGCATGTGATTGAACTTGTGTATCTTCTACACCACATTGCCTGGAGAGTTCTCCTGATGGTCCCACGCATGTGATTGAACTTGTGTATCTTCTACACCACATTGCATGGAGAGTTCTCCTGATGGTCCCACGCATATGATTGAGCTTGTGTAGCTTCTACACCACATTGCATGGAGAGTTCTCCTGATGGTCCCACGCATATGATTGAACTTGTGTAGCTTCTACACCACATTGCATGGAGAGTCCTTCTGATGGTCCCACGCATATGACTGAACTTGTGTAGCTACTACACCACATTTAAGAGACATCACAGCCGAGACATTCGATACTATTGACTTGTTCCAGAACAGTATATCTACAAATATTTTTGCTCGGATTGTAAGTATATATAAAAATATATTTGACATTGTATAACAAATAACAATAATAATTATTACATAATTTTCTCGAATGAATTGTGACAGACTAACGGGGAAACATTTTAACTATTTCAGAAAGCTCAAAACGCCCAATGTGTGATCCAAAGAAACAGAAAAATACATATAAGAACTCCAGATTACTCAAGAAAACATTGAAGCACGCTTACCATTGAAAAAGAAATTTTAAAATGCCTAAGGTTTTGAGGTAAAACTCAAGAAGAGGCCAGGTGCCATCTAGACTGACGAAAGGAGTGAGAGACGTCGATCAAGAATGAAGGAGATATGGGAGAGGAGGAAGAGAGAGAAGTAGAAGGGAGCTACAAGTTGATTTGTACAGTTCTCCTGATGGTCCCACACAAACGATTGAACTTGTGCAGCTTCTACACCATATCATTGTTTGTAATGCAAGATACTTCACAGCAAAGACGTTCAAGATTACTGATCTACTCCAGAACAGTACCATCTACAACAATAATTTCTCGTATGAGATTAGTCCATGAAAAGCCATCATCTTGGTCTTCAATGTGAAGATCTATTGTCCGAAATCCTTGCAGATTCGACTGAATGAGTGTACAGCCATTTGCAAGCCGCTTTCCAAGTTCGACAGGATAGCCTGATCATCAGCAAATAACAATGTGTCAACTCCAGAATTACCAATCATAAAATGTTCTGGAAGGTTCACCTGCCAATTGTGTATGACATCGTCTATATACAAATTAAAAAGAGAATGTGACAATGGGCTCCGCTGCCTTGTCGTACTCTATATTTGATCACTAGGAGTTGTGTGAAAATGGGCTCCGCTGCCCTTGTCGTACTCTACATTTGATCACTAGGAGTTGTGTGACAATGGGCTCCGTTGCCTTGTCGTACTCTACATTTGATCACTAGGAGTTGTGTGACAATGGGCTCCGCTGCCTTGTCGTACTCTACATTTGATCACTAGGAGTTGTGTGACAATGGGCTCCGCTGCCCTTGTCGTACTCTACATTTGATCACTAGGAGTTGTGTGACAATGGGCTCCGCTGCCTTGTCGTACTCTACATTTGATCACTAGGAGTTGTGTGACAATGGGCTCCGCTGCCTTGTCGTACTCTACATTTGATCACTAGGAGTTGTGTGACAATGGGCTCCGCTGCCTTGTCGTACTCTACAGCTGATCACTAGGAGTTGTGTGACAATGGGCTCCGCTGCCCTTGTCGTACTCTACAGATGATCACTAGGAGTTGTGTGACAATGGACTCCGCTGCCTTGTCGTACTCTACATTTGATCACTATGAGTTGTGCTCCGTCTTCCTGTCTCAATGAAGATTTTGTTTTCCACATAAAGACTTTGTATGGGTCTAATGAGGCCAGCCATGGCCGGCTCTAGTAGAAAGCCGGAATATTAAACGTGGCAACACTGGAACCAGCTGATATTTAGATGATCTCTTAATTTATGTATTTCAATAATCAAATCCCGTCATTTTTAATTGCCGGTTAACAGCAGTTTTATAATTCTTTGTTTATTTGGAAATTAAAAGTTTATTATGTAAAGTACTGTTGTATTATTTAAGAAGTATAATAATTAACTTATTCATATGACACGAATTCAATAATTCTAACAAAATTAATTAATTAGGCCTAACACTAATTCACTATTTATTCAACTTAAACGTATAGTACTAAGTGTGCACAGACCTATAATTTAGATTTAGGTATAAATAGGCCTACTCATGATTTTAGTAATGCTATGAAATTAAATCAAAACATAACATGTTCACTATAGCTATTATATTACACTATGCTTATAGGCCTCAGACGCAACGCTGCCACGTTTAACATTCCGGCCTTCTACTAGAGCCGGCCAAGGGCCAGCTTTTCATCCATCCGCAAATTACAATTCTTTGTCCCATAGAGGTCTACTATTTCATGCTACTGATTTAAATACTGGCAGCATTTTGCAATCCACAGGTTGGGAAACAATGACCGTAAGTAAACAACAGCGGGATTCAAACAAAACTAATAATCGATTATTTTTCTTACGTTATATACTTGCGGACTAAATACAGTGGCAGTATTTTTAGCTCTCAGCAGTGATGCACAGTGCACCGCGCATAATTATATTTGTGTGTGTTACGACGACGCTAAGTGAGTTACTCGAACCCTCTGCAAACGAAATTATACCCCCCCGGCCTGCACTACATACTTGCAAGATACGGAGTCAGTACGGTCAACTTTCAAACGTTATGGCTTCCAACATTCTGTCGTTTCCATGTAAAGGGCTGGTTAGTGTTTGCACTGCACAGCTAGCCTTCAAAATGCCTACCTCAACTACCTATAGGGTGTTCCAAACCGGAAGGCACCTAAGGGATAAGAAGACCCTTACTCTCGCACGCGCAATCATAACCGGCCCGGGCGATTCATGTATTACAATTATAATATAAACTTTATAGGGCCCAATTCAAAACTATAACATTTTTAATTTAGCTTATAATCCATTTAAACTATAGTTTTTGTAACCTCAGCGAAATTGTGAGAAAAATGAGTCAAAACAACAAATAACTGCGATAAACATGAGTATTTTAGGGATTTCTAAAGCAAACGCAGAATTAAAGTACTTAATAAAGACTTTATTATAAAGTAATAAGTATGTTGGCTGATATCTTTATGATTATAAACAAAAATGTATTTACAATTTACATTCGTGGTGCAAAATTACGTCGGTAATATAAAAATTTGTATTTTTCTACAATAACAAACGCTGTCTTCTATGTAATATTCGTAAAAAATTATTTTATTCAAAAATGTATCTCAATGAAAAAGAAAAAAATTGATTGGTATCATAACATATACAACTGTATACAATTGCATACAATTACCTATTTACATACTATATTTACAATATAAATATCATATTAAAATTTAAGCATAGTACTTGACTGAAAGTTAATTATAAAGCACTAAAAATTACAAATTGACGATTAAAATGTATAAATTTACAAATTTTTTATTAAACGCTAAAAATCTTGTATCTAAAAATAACTCTGTCAAAAAACATATTTGTGTGAAAATAATAAAAAAATATTGATATTAAAATAATAGAAATAGAATTTTCGTATTTTTAGGAAAACCTCAAAGTTGTACGTCTAAAATATATCACAACCACGTCGTGTTTGGTGTCATTTTCTTTAAAATTTTATAGATTACAAATATGCTAAGCTCGTTTGTTAAAACGCTCATATTATAAAAGTTGCAGTTACTTTTATAATGACTATTTTATTTTATAAATTAGGAGTGTCACTGACACAAATGGGCGGACCATTTGATATTAGTAATAATTTATTTATCAATATTTTTACAGTCAACCGTCTTTGATCCGTTAGATAAATAGATTCGTAATAATTTGTTTATCAATATTCTTACAGTCAACAAAATATATAAGTACACTTTTATGATAACACTTTTTATTGAATACACTACATTATAGTACAATATACATTAATTGTCATTAAACATATTCCACAACCTTTGCAAACTCATCTCTACGATCAACCATTGCTGGACTTCTATTAATTTTTAGCAGTCTATCAAAATTAAACGCCGGTTTTAATAATAATCCTTCTAATGTTTATGTAGAAAAATCCTTCTAATGACACTCTTGAAAGACCAACATACGTTAATCCAACCTGAAATTCATTATCTCATAAATTAACAACTGCCTTATCTAATGTTATCCCTTGCGATCTATGTATGCTAACAGCATATGCTAACATTGACGGAAATTGTTTCCGAGTACAAGAAATTTCATTTTTCTGGAATGATGCCACTACTGGTACAATGGGTATTGAATTCTCGTACAGAACTGGTCCTGTATATTTTTCGAAAGGTACAAGTATAGGCCTACATATTGGCATGTGATCGTAACAATTTTCGCATTCAACTGCCGGGCCATAAATAATATCAGTTACTGTCCCAACTGAACCGTTGGCTAGTCCTTTTGTGACCCAAAGATTTCTTCTAAGGACAACTCGAGCACCTTTACATAAACGTAATTGGGCAAATAATCCCTGAGCATCGTCAGATTTTGCTAGAGAGGCTTCTGGGCAATTATGGATTGAATTTATTAGAGCCACGGGTTGTTTATTGCTTTCTAGTTTTTCATCATTAAAGCGTTCGATTTCAGCATTTTTCGACATTATACAGACAGTATCTTTCAAATTTTCCCCGGTATTGTTTACATAAAATCTTTTCGATAATAGCTGATAATCTTCTTTAGTGATTGTTCCACTTGCGACTCTATTTAAAGTCTCTCTGAAATTTTTTTGATCATCAGCTTGCTGTCTGATAATCTCCGTTAAAAAGAAAACTTTTTTAAACTGTTTATATAAAAGATTCGATTGAATGGTCTAAACATTATTACCAACAATGTAAAGACTCCTGTCACAAACCGGTGGAAATTGGGACCAATCACCGACTAAATACACGCAAAGGCCACCAAAAGAAACAGCTGAAGAACGCTGCGTTGCTTGTTTGAGTCGCATATTAATTTGAAAAACAAATTCAAACCCAACATACTGGCTTCATCAATAATAACGAACCTCACATCTTTTATTCTTCTTCAAAAGTAATTTTGGATTCACCTTCTAAATCTTTGAAAGTTACTCCCCTTCTCTTTGAAGTATTTGTTGTTAGAGCTAAATGAATAGTTTGACCAGCAATATTGTTAGCTGGCACACCAGTAGGAGGTATTAATGAGTTGCATCGCAGCACAAATACGAATTAATTCTCCTAACCATTTCATTAATTACACAGCTTTTACCAGTTCCATCTTTTCCCTGAATAATTGCAATCATCATAGTCATTTAGCTGATATTCTAAGAAAGATAATACCTTATTTTGTTTGTCGTTGAAAATAACATTGTATGATTCATGAGAATCATACTGATTCCCAAATGTTTCTTAATTGCTTTCGATGAAAGAAGTTTTATTCTTTATATCTGGATATCTGTAATAGGCTGCTTCCCAATTATGAAGCAAATCGATATCACGATTACCTAGACCAACACGAGTTGGTAGTGCATTAGGCATTACAGCCATCCAGTCTCTATCGTCAAAAATATCAAACTCGTTATTATTATCCTGATCAATTTCAGTTTCTTCTGTAATTAAATACATGTGTAATTGTTCGTTAAGCTGTCCAAAATTTTGTCGGCTATAAGCCATGAATCATCTGTACTTTTCAAGTCTTCTTCATTACGCCAATGCTCATGTAAAACCAACTTTTGTTTACAATATAATTCAGTATTGACTGCATTGTTACTGTTGTTTACTTTAGAGAAAACTTCTACAATTCTGTTTGTGCTAATTGAATTTTTCTTCCCTTAGAAAATTTTTTAGCAAAATCGAATAATGTTATTTCTTCCATGTCTAGTGGTCTACTACTATAAAACTGAATGAATGAATTACTGTCATTTTCACTATTGGTTCCATTAATTGCAACATAGTCTTCTATTGTTAAGACAAGTATTCTAATAAAAGTTCTGGTACATTGATACAATGGAATTCCATGGAGTAAATGACATGTTTCGCAAGCCCCGATGTCTCTTTCTCCGATCACTCTTATCATCAAACTTGTATATGCTCGACAAAATTCTTCATCCGGGGCTCTCGATTCAAAGATTTCTTGAAACATTTCCGTCAAATTTTTTGAAGCAGGTTCTGACTTTGAAACATATTTGGATACATATTCAACCACCTGTTATAAGGAGGTGATTATACTAAAATCAGTATTTGCTCTCCATGTTTGTGCGATGACAGAATTATACTGATTCATTCCTTATATCCAAATACCTTTCTCGTTTTTCTCTTGTAATTCTTTGGGATATTTAAACCTGCAAGTATATTCTTTGCCATTCCACTTAAGACGATATCCTTTGATACATCTGGTATGTCTTTGGAATGGAATCGATTCAGTAGTTCTGAAAGAGAACGATCGTTGTCGATAACAACATCAGTTGATCTAATCCCTGAAGGATGTATAGTTGCCGGATGAGTGAATGGCAAAGGATTGAATGTATTAACCAAATGGTCATAATACATCTTGGCACTCAAAATGTCTTCCTCAGGTGCATTATCAAAAGTTCTTGGATCAGGAGCACCAGAGATCCAAAGAAGACCGTGTACATGACATGAACCACGATGATGGAATTCGAAACGAAACCAATAATCTGAAACTTAGAATATCTTACAGATGATATTTTGTATGAATAAAGTTGCACAAAACGAAAAATAATCTTCAACCATTGAGGGATTCTCATTTATAAGTTTTCGCCTTTGCTGAGCGATTCTAGATTCATCTAACGTTTCCTCTTGCACGAAATTACAACCCATGAGTCGTGCCCGATCAGGCCACCAAAGATCAGGTGCACTCAAAGTAAAAAAATCCATAGGAAGATTATCACACTGCTCAATCATTGATTCAAGTTCACCACTTCGTTGAAACCAGTAAGATTTTGATCCTCTTATTTTTCCACACCAATAATATAATCTTCTTGTTATTTGAGGATTACTCGGCAGCGTGTTTCTCAGTTGCTGCATCGTTCCATTGAAATGAGATTTTCTAGCAAATATTGTCCCTCGTTGAATAGCTTGATGACGCTGAACAGTCAAAAATCTGAACCTAGGGTCTTGTGCAAAACGTCGGTCTTTATATTGCATCAAAAATAGATATATTCAAGTGCTGTAAGTTTCATACTACTTGCTCGAGTATTATCGTTTAGTTCAGCAGATCCGTAAGGTAGTAAGGCGGGAAATCCCATGCTTACATACCCTTCGCACGAGAATTCATTTATGATATAGTACCTTGTGGCTATGGAATTAGTTTATTCACTGCAGATTGGAGTCAATCAACTTCTGTGATTCTAATATTCTACGGGATCATACTTTCATAAATTTCTTCAGAAAAGTTCTCTTCATCTGTATTCAACTCAGGTAAATCAACAGTGGGTATCATTCCATAAATACTATCATTTAATGGAAGTTGAGATATTTGTTCCATATCAATGATGATATCACTATAGAATGGATTATTCATTTTCAAAAAATTGAGTGCTTCTAAAATTTTGTCACGTCTCACATGAATATCCCGATGTCCATTAACACTTTCTTTCTTACAACTATAGTGCTCAGTGAAGCGGGTGTAGGGGGCAAGGCACTAACAATCTCCGTTATATTTTGACCAATATTTATAATATTTCCCTTTATAAGCATATTGACCGGGAAAGCCTCTCGATTTCACCCTATACACACTCATCACTGGTTGTACTTTTGCTATCAAGAGTTGTTCTACATAAGTGAGATCCATCAGTTCTACAGATACATCTTTAGGATCCATACGATTAACTGCAGTAAACTTATTTGGGTTTCGCGTACACTGGAAACATATATTAAAAAATGTTTGCTACATCAACACTCGAGAACAATTTGCACATTCATAGAATAGTAGTGATCGTAAATTATATTCAAATTCATTCTGAAGATTCCTATATCCTGTGTTGTTTTGATCATGTAACACATGATTCATGTTATGTTAAGCAGGGCCTTCAACAATTTCTGCAGCAACATTTTGTCGCTGTCTCATCCTGATGAATAAGAATGTATAGAATATGTGTATAACAGAAAAAAGTACTTAAATAAAAAGTAAAACATTGAATAAGAAGTATAAGAATAATAATTGTAATAGAATTTGGATTAAAATTTACCTGAACTGTGATTCGTTGCAATAAGTAATGGAAAGTTGCAGTTGCATCAGCGACTACATAGATTCTCGTCTAAAAATTGACACTTGTTCAACACTTAAGTCCAACCCGTACATCTGGACGTAAGATGCTTAACATCTACAGGGCAGGGTCCACTTACCGAACCACACACCGCCACTTCTACACTATATAACTGAGTTCGCTTGCCGGTCTTTTCGTCACATAGACCTCATTGTAATATGAATGAAATGTTGTCATATAAGAGATTTTTGACACGGTCCGTACCGGAAGAAGACTTCAAAAACAAAAATATACTGAAATAAGGTGAAAATTTAATTACCACTGATAACAGTTTCTTTGATACAGAAGGCAACGGTTGAAATGAAAGAACTATACAAAAGACGTGTGTTCAAATAAATACCGAACGTTTGTAACCAATCCATGACCAGCAAAAATCGTGTTCCAGCTAGTGGCGCCGACTAGCGGCAACTTTCGGAAACACATACCAACGAAAAGAGTCTTCTCGTTCTCGTTGGTAGCGGCTTAACGCATCACGTTACCATTGTTGATATTCTAGCTACAACAATAGTAACGTGTATAGTAACATCCCGTCGCATATGCGCAACAATGAAAATGAAAGATCTTGAAGACTAATGTGATTGTTTTTAATTTTTGTTTTAAAACGTTTACAGACACATTGAAAATGTTTGAAATAAAAATGAAAAGCACAAACATTTGCACGTTCAATTTAGCAACATTTGTCGTAACAAGTTATATTACTCGCTAGAAATTGATAACCTGTCACCACTAAAACATGTACCACACACAAAAAAAAAACAGCATAACGAAAGTTTGGGGCAACAGATGCATACAAACGTGTAACACACAACAAAAATATTACAGAAGAAATTTTAATGAGTACAAAACAGGACGTAGTTTCAAAATAAAACTGTCGGAAACAGTCGCAAAACAAAAACATCTATCCAACCCAGTGACAACGTTCCAACTAACAATAAACAACAACATTAGCAACTAGCAGCGGTAATCAATCCAACACACACACACACACACGAGGATACGTCAAGGTAGATAATTTCAGGCATACGATACGTACGTAGGAAAAATGTCTTGGGTACTAAAAGTACAGTAGACTGCTTATCCATTCCACTTTATGAGTTCCACATATGCACTCGCCTCTCTCGTCACATTGATCCAAATGTCTTGGGTACTAAAAGTACAGTAGACTGCTTATCCATTCCACTTTATGAGTTCCGCATATTCACTGGCCTCTCTCGTCACATTGATCACAATGTCTTGGGTACTAAAAGTACAGTAGACTGCGTATCCATTCCACTTTATGAGTTCCACATATGCACTGGCCTCTCTCGTCACATTGATCCAAATGTCTTGGGTACTAAAAGTACAGTAGACTGCTTATCCATTCCACTTTATGAGTTCCACATATGCACTGGCCTCTCTCGTCACATTGATCCAAATGTCTTGGGTACTAAAAGTACAGTAGACTGCGTATCCATTCCACTTTATGAGTTCCACATATGCACTGGCCTCTCTCGTCACATTGATCCAAATGTCTTGGGTACTAAAAGTACAGTAGACTGCTTATCCATTCCACTTTATGAGTTCCACATATGCACTTGCCTCTCTCGTCACATTGATCCAAATGTCTTGGGTACTAAAAGCACAGTAGACTACTTATCCATTCCACTTTATGAGTTCCACATATGCATTGGCCTCTCTCGTCGCAGTGATCCAAACTTCATTTGCGCTTTGAAATACAATGGATTCGAACGGACACTTCAATACCTGAAGTTTTTAGTTTTAGTTTTTTACAGTTTTAAGGGTAAAAATAATTGAGTATGACAGAGGGAGAGAGAGACAGACAGATAGACTGACAGACAGACAGAGACAGAGACATGAGAGAGAAAAAGAGGAGAAAACTGCAGAGAGAGAGAGAGAGAGAGAGAGAGGAAATTGGAGAAAGCTAGAGAGAGAGAGAGAGAGAGAGGCAGACAGAGACCGAGAAATGAGAGAGATAAGAGGACAAGGCTGCAGAAAGAGAGAGAGGGAGGGAGAGAGAGACAGACAGAGACCAAGACACGAGAGAGAAAAGAGGAGAAAGCTAGAGAGGGAGAGGGAGAGAGAGATAGATGGGCAGATAGAGACATAGACAGACAGACAGAAGCGGAGAGAGGAGAGATGAAAGAGGAGAAATCTGAAGAGAGTGGGGGGAGGGGGTAGACATACAGACAGAGATATAGACGTCGAAATGAGAGAAGAAAGAGGATAAATCTGCAGAGAAAGAGAAAGAGATAGACAGACAGACAAACAAACAGACAGAGCAAAGTGGTGTTACAATAAAAAATTTCTACATTTAAAAGAGAAGAGAGACAAAAAATTAATAAAGTCAGCCTAGATAACGTTAGCAATAAAGAAAGCTGACTAGCGCGCCCACACACAGACAAAACATTTACACCAAACTACATTTTTCCACTTTCACAGCGTACGGTTAAATAAATCGCAGAGAAATGATGAGACCGACGTCGCAGAGCCGTCACCGTTACATTTATTGTTGTTTTCGCAGTATCTCTCGTCGGAATTGATTTCGTTGTTTACACAAAACACAACATCCATCAACTGGAGGATACTATTCTTTCAACAAGGATTACCCTCTCCGCTTATTTGTCATTTTCACGGACGGACACTAATGCCATTGTTGTGGTACATAACATATAGAAGGTGGCGTGAGTACATAACACCTGTTGCCGATGGTGACAGGCCTAAAACTTAACCTAGAAAGTAATTTGAATTTTTTCTTGTTCCAAGTGTTGTTTTTAGAGTATTTTCTATCATTCACTGGGAGAAGAAGAGGGTCCCGGTTCAACGGGATCTGACTCTCATTATACTTACAGAAAATAATTTAGAACAAAAATAATCGAATTAAAAATAATTAAGACAAACAGAGAAACACATGACTAAATGAACAAAACACAAATAGGTACGTAGTATCTGCTGTACGTCAGTTCAGAAAACGAACATAGCTGCTAACGTAGTGTTTTGCCGGTTTATACAGCGGCAACACATTGGGCGGACAAGTGTGTCCTCCCTCCACAGTTTGCACAGTGATAACTACTAAGAGGTCAATAATCGTACGCAGTAAAACATTGCCGATGTCTGAGCCGGCAACACAAGGCAATGCTACGCTTTTCTTCAAGTTTCCCTACTAACATTGTTCGGATTTTAAATTATTCAATAACTAAAGTAGATAGATAACTAATCAAATATTGATTCAATAAACTAATAACTAATCAACTAACTAACTGTTCAATAAATAAAGTAGATTCAGTAACTAAAGTATTCTGTGAAATAATTAATATGATTTTCTCTTATTTCCAGTACTGTTGCCGCCGGCAACAGCGGTTACATGGGCGCCGCGCTACTGTCGGGTGAGTATAACCGCGATGACAATGTTTTGGTGAGCATGTAGGCGGAAGACTGTGAGCCGAACACAGTGCTACGGTTAAAGCGGGCAGAATATCGATCGATGAAGATCCAAGACCTGGACTACCTTCAACGATACTTCGATACTACTATCGCCGTTTAACTGTCCGATAGTTTACTGAGAAAGTAACTCAATAAGCATGCATATGCACCGGCATAGGGTCATGCCACGCTGCCAACAAACTACCATTAAACCCAACCCTTCAGAACGTTGAAATAGGCACAACAAATATAGAGGCAGTAAACAAGTTCATATAACTCTCCTATTTGCCGACGATCAGGTAATTATAGCGTGTGACGAGGACGACACAGACTATATGTTTAGAAAATTGAAAGAGGAGTGCGAGAAATGGGGTCTAAACATAAACACTACTAAAACAGAATATCTGAAAATAGTAGACATGCAAGAAGAAGACCCACATCTGCAAATCCATAGAATCGGAAAGTGTAGCGAATTCAAATATTTGGGAAGCACTATTTCAGAAGAGGGAAGAACAAAAAGTTACATCAAAAATAGGATATAACAGGGAAAAAAGGCTATTCGTTTGCTAAACTTGTTAATTTGGTCGAACAAAATGAAACTTCAAACTAAACTGACAATCTACACAACTATTGTGGAGCCCATTTTAACTTATGGCTGCGAATGCTGGCAACTTTCAGATAATGAGAAAAAGATGATAGAGACTGTGGAAATGGACTTCTTAAGTAGAGCGTGTAATATTTCTAGAATGCAACATGTTAGAAACGAAAATATAAGAAGGAAAACAGGGCGCATGTTTACAACACCAGGAAAAATAGAATCCAGACAGTTGCTATGGTATGGTCACGTAATGAGGACGGAGGAAAAGCGACGGCCAAAGAATGCATTGACTTACACACCACAAAACAGGAGAAGAAAAGGAAGACTGACAACACAATGGAGAACAGGAATTGGGAAAAGCATGAGAGATCGAGCTATTGAAGACGATGACTGGAAAAATAGGGAGAAATGCCGATCGAAATGCGGGATGCGGCATAGACTGTAGGACCCCTGTTAATAATAATAATAAATGAGTTCATATATCTTGGCTCCCACATAAACAGCAATAACGATATCAACACTGAAATAAGACGAAGAATATATCTAGCAAATAAAACATATTATGGATTAAAAAAGCACCGGACATCTAGCTTCATCCGGACATCTAGCTTCATCTCAAGAAGCACGAAATGCAAAATCTACAAAACACTTATCAGGCCAGTGCTGACATATGCTTCAGAAAACTGGACAATGACAAAAAATAGCGAGAGACTTCTAGGTCGCTCTGAAAGACGGATTCTAAGAACAATATTTAGAGGAGTACAAGAAAATGGAATGTGGCGCGAGCGCTATAATTATGAATTGTACCATCTTTACAAACGGCCGAACATTGTCAGGATAATCAAAATATACAGGCTAAGGTGGGTTGGACACACACAGAGAATGGAGGAAGGGCAGCCTACGAAACATATTTTCTACCAAAAACCAATGGATAGTAGAAAAAGGGAAAGACCCCGAAGTAGATTCAAAGACCACATAGAGGGGACCTCGGAAAGCTGAACATAAGAAACTGGAAAGCCAGGGCACGCAATAGAGAGGAATGGAATCTACTCTTGGAGCAAGCCAAGACCCGCCAAGTGTTGTAGAGCCACTGCTGCTGTTGCTGCTGATGCTGATTATGATGACAGGATCATGCCACGCGATTTTAACAAAAAAAAAGCGTGCATCGCACTTTTAAAAATTCGTGCCACGTTTGTTGACTGATGATCAGAAAGACAATCGTGTCAACATCATCAAGAACTACTTGACCAGGCCACTGTCGATGAAAACTTCTTGGAAAGTATCGCAACAGGAAATGACATTATTTTCAGATCATTTTCTTTCGACATCAAATATACAGTTACATAAGCGATAGAAAAAAAAAACAAAATAATTTTGGTCAACAGCAACGAAATAATGAACTAGTCTTTAAACCTATTCATGTTTTACGTACCGAGTCACTTTATGGTTAATATAATTAAATTACCTTATTCGGTCCGCCTCAGTGACACTAGCTTCTTTCGTTCAATCCGAAAGAAGCTAGTGTCACTGAGGTGGACCGAATAAGGTAATTTAATTATATTAGTCTTTAAAGTTTATGGATTGGAGGATGAATGTTCCAGAAATCGTTATCAGAACACTGCGGCACTACCTACTAGAGGTTGAATGTAGTAATATCAAGAAAATTATAATAGAAGCAGCTAAGGAAGCAGTAGGCTGCAAAAAGAAGTATAGACAAAGGAGGGGTCTGAGAGTTTGGACAGAAGTAATAGTAGATACTGCGGTAAAAGAGGAAAAATGATAGCTTCAGAAGATATATATCACAGCCAACAGAAGAATCAAGAGAAACATACAAGAGAATAAGAAATGAAACAAACTATAGTATATTCTTTTCTTCCTATCTTTTCCAATTTCTGTGCTCCATAGAATCCCATTCAATGATCTAATTATTGTTTTGTTTTGTTTACTCTTGATTTTATTTCAACATCATATGTTCCTTCTTCATCAAACTGAATTCCTAAGTATTTGTAGCCATTGTTTTTTTTTTATACGTTTTTTTCTAAGATTAAATCTGTTGTTTCTTCTCCGACACATAGATACTGCGTTTTTTCTATGTTCATCAGTAATCCCCATTTTTCGTACTCTTCCCTTGACCTGGAGTCATATATTCCAGGTCTTCTTTTTCATTTGCACATACCACTTGATCGTCTGTAAACTGCAGGGTGTGCAAACATGTGTCACCGTCAGTTTCAATAACCACGATGGGTTAGAGCTTTTGCAACGTAAATTTTTAAAAGCGTGGGGGATACGCAACAGCCCTGTCGTAATCCCATTTTTACTCTGAACGGTTCTGATACTCTGTTTCCCACTTTTGCTGTGGACATCATATCGTTGTACAAGTTTTACACAGCCCTAATAAGTGTATGGTTGATGTCGGTATCTTGAAGCACCTCCCATAGTTTTACGATAGGTATACTATCGTAAGCTTTCTGTAAGTCTATAAATATTAAGCGAGTTGCTCTATTTCTTTCTAATTTCTTTTCAATAACTTGTTTTAGACAAAACACGTTGTCTGTAAAGGACATGCCCGCTCTAAAGCCACACTGCTCTTCTTTTACATAGCCCTTTTTCCTATCTTATCTCTTATCTTCTTCCGTATACTCTACTAATTGTACTCGTTATCAATATTCCATGATAGTTGTTGCTATCTAGTTTGTTGGTTTTCTTGTATTTTGGTATAATATAGGATGTTTTCCATTCCTGTGGTATATTTTCACCGTTGATGTAAAAGCTTATAAATAATTACATGAGAAGAATCTTAAATAAATCATTTCGCCTGATAAAAACTTGGAGTCCAATCTTCAAGCTAGTTTCATCCCCCCCCCTCAACGAGCAGTTCCTAATTACGCCACAGCGGAAAACTATTCTTACGATTTAACCGGTGAAATATGTATTGCGTCAAGGGTGCACGACGATACACATGTCAATATTGTTGACACGTGTCAAGCGTCACAGCGGTAGCCTGCTCTGCCCTGCCTGCCTTAATTATTGACACAATTTCTCTTCTCCTTTACTTCAGGGATTAGTCGGCCTCTCTCCTGTCTCCAAAATTAATGCGATTGGGATCATCAGTTTCGTACACTGCGTATCTATTCCCTCTTGGTTCCCGAACAAGGTAATGTAATAATTCTGTTTTTGTTTTCCGTTTAATGATTTACACGTTAAGTATTTTCATTTTTAAATAAATCATTTGTCGTGAGAAGGGAAAAATGAGAAGTGTAACCTTCAAGCTAGTCTCATCCCCAAGTTACACCGCTTGGCGCTAAACACTATAATGTTTCCATAATCCATCGTCGTATTCTAAGACATTGTTACGACGGTCTCCTTGATCGTCGTATAGTACAGTCGAAAACAAAATACAAAACACCAATGAAATCACTAATAACTAGCTTTGTCACAATTAATAATTTGTAATCAACAATATGCTCTTACAACAATTCAAGTAAAAATTGTCCATCCGCAATAATAATGTCAGCTGTAAAGAATTCCGCACTAATTGTAACACAACAACTTTAACGTTACCAATACTAACGCTACAATACTTTAACAAACACTTGACCCGCGCTACAGAAATCACTCAACACCACTGAACTGACAACCCGGCTGCTATGGCTTTTTATAGGTAGCGCACGCCTTCTAGAAATTTTTCATCCTCATTTCACGCTACTTGATGCGTATCTCAAGTGTTCTTGAATACACTGGATCCTATATTTATACCTTGAATTTGTATTCCTACGAAATTTGAAGTTATTATTATGCTACTGTACATAATACACGTAAATAAAACACATTCAATGTTGTCGTATTAACTGCATTAACACATGCCCCGACAGTTAAACTAACTATATAAAATAATAATCAGTACTTTACCATTAACCGTGCCCACACTACGTTGTCGATGTTTTAACTATGCGATAGTATCGATATACCTCTACGGGAAGAAGAAGAAGAAGAAGAAGAAGAAGAAGAAGAAGAAGAAGAAGAAGAAGAAGAAGAAGAAGAAGAAGAAGAAGAAGTGTAACAATTGCAAAAGATTCTATTCTTGAATGTAACGCGAATAGTCGTAATGTGGGAATGTGTGAGCTTAGTAAGAACGTTTCGGTTTTTAGTTTGTTGTTTAAAGTAAACAAAACTCATGGTTGACAAAATTTAACATTTGATAAATAAATACAATTATTGTAAAAGATTGACACTTGATAACAATCTCAGCACGTATTTAAAAAACGACTGAAAGCAAACTGAACTAAGCATTGTTGTGATATTCAAGCGTTTTCGTCTTCTTCATTTATAAACATAGTGAACCTACCACACTTAAAATGTTCATAATAGATGTAATTTTTTACTGTGGTATTATATTTAATCCTGTATAGTAACCTACATGCCTTACTTCTAGTTGTTGTTTTTTTATTTAAGTGGTTTTCACAAAAAAGCGAGTGTTATTTTAAAGGTATATCGGTTTTGATCTGAATTGTTATTTAGCCTATAACCAAACAACGTCATCTTTGGGTGTCACAGGGGCAGATTAAAGTTATTTTTTTGCAAGAAACATTTTTTGTAATAAATATGAAAATGGAAAAAGATTGGAACAGTCAACAGGCTGTTTTATAACAGTCACAAATATATTTACACGATTTCTATTATCTAATTAAAATTATAAATGATATTCGCTACATATTGATGTCAACTATCCCATAATCTAAATATCGAAAATTAGTATAGGTACGGTTTTTGGAAAAGTATCAGATTATCATTTAGTATTTTTTACAAGTCATTCATCAAGAAATTGCCAAGTCTTGACTCTTGTACAATAAAATTATGAATAGAAACATGTATACGTATATACATGAAAATATGCCGATAAAAAAATAATAAAATGTCAGAGAATTGATATGTTGTATTGTAATGCTGTACTTTAAATGTGACGTTATCTGTTCTGACGATTTAAGTTCAGTGTCCATATTATTGATATCAAACTTCTTGTGCGTCACGAGACTCGAGCCTGGATTTCATTCCTGACGAACGTGTAATGGAAGCAATGCACAAACAGAGGGGGCGGAAAACGCAAAAGCAATAATAGCAAAGAAAAAAAATAGTACAAATTTAAAAACTTTGTTAACAGAAAGAGAAAATCTACTATTTTATTACTACTTTTGTAGTTTTTTCTCTAGGATACATTTTACGTAGGCTAGACGAAGAAAAAACTATCCGAGAGATTCATTCAACAGAGCAATGCGTTTTTAAAACCTAATATTTACAAGTCTAATTTAGCTACACACCGTTTAAATAATCTATCTATATCTATAAAAATGAATGTTTGTTTCTTTCTTTGTCCCGTATGCGTTCCTATACCATTCATCCGATTGCGATGAAACTTCGGTGAGTTGTTGTGCGCACGCCCGCGAAGGTTTATGAACTTTTTTCAATGGGGCCCTTTGGGGGGTTCTTGGGGTCTTCCACATCTCCTCCTAAACCACTGGACCGATTTCAACCAAACTTGGCACAAATATTTTATGCAACGGGAGAACCAACACAGGGTAGGCGTTTTTTCGATGGGGTCCTTTGGGGGGTCCTTTGGGGTCTTCCACATCTTCTCCTAAACCACTGGACCGATATCAACCAAACTTGGCACAAATATTTTACGCAACGGGAGAACCAACATAGGATAGGTGTTTTTTTCGACGGGGTCCTTTGGGGGGTCCTTAGGGGTCTTTCACATCTCCTCCTAAACCACTGGACCGATTTCAACCAAACTTGGCACAAATATTTTACGCAACGGGAGAACCAACGTAGGATATGTGTTTTTTCGATATGATCCTTCGGGGGTCCTTTTGGGGGTCCTTTGGGGTCTTTCACATCTCCTCCTAAACCACTGGACCGATTTCAACCAAACTTGGCACAAATATTTTATGCAACGGGAGAACCAACACAGGGTAGGCGTTTTTTCAATGGGGCCCTTTGGGGGGTTCCTGGGGTCTTCCACATCTCCTCCTAAACCACTGGACCGATTTCAACCAAACTTGGCACAAATATTTTATGCAACGGGAGAACCAACACAGGGTAGGCGTTTTTTCGATGGGGTCCTTTGGGGTCTTCCACATCTTCTCCTAAACCACTGGACCGATATCAACCAAACTTGGCACAAATATTTTACGCAACGGGAGAACCAACATAGGATAGGTGTTTTTTTCGACGGGGTCCTTTGGGGGGGTCCTTAGGGGTCTTTCACATCTCCTCCTAAACCACTGGACCGATTTCAACCAAACTTGGCACAAATATTTTACGCAACGGGAGAACCAACGTAGGATATTTGTTTTTTCGATATGATCCTTCGGGGGTCCTTTGGGGTCTTTCACATCTCCTCCTAAACCACTGGACCGATTTCAACCAAACTTGGCACAAATATTTTATGCAACGGGAGAACCAACACAGGGTAGGCGTTTTTTCGATGGGGTCCTTTGGGGGGTCCTTTGGGGTCTTCCACATCTTCTCCTAAACCACTGGACCGATATCAACCAAACTTGGCACAAATATTTTACGCAACGGGAAAACCAACATAGGATAGGTGTTTTTTTCGACGGGGTCCTTTGGGGGATTCTTGGGGTCTTCCACATCTCCTCCTAAACCACTGGACCGATTTCAACCAAACTTGGCACAAATATTTTATGCAACGGGAGAACCAACACAGGGTAGGCGTTTTTTCGATGGGGTCCTTTGGGGGGTCCTTTGGGGTCTTCCACATCTTCTCCTAAACCACTGGACCGATATCAACCAAACTTGGCACAAATATTTTACGCAACGGGAGAACCAACATAGGATAGGTGTTTTTTCGACGG
The DNA here is from genome assembly GCA_034769895.1 of Magicicada septendecula. NCBI lineage: Eukaryota > Metazoa > Arthropoda > Insecta > Hemiptera > Cicadidae > Magicicada > Magicicada septendecula. Next base: position 500,912,799 of record CM068370.1, read on the forward strand.
GGTCCTTTGGGGGGTCCTTAGGGGTCTTTCACATCTCCTCCTAAACCACTGGACCGATTTCAACCAAACTTGGCACAAATATTTTACGCAACGGGAGAACCAATGTAGGATATGTTTTTTCGATATGATCCTTCGGGGGTCCTTTTGGGGGTCCTTTGGGGTCTTTCACATCTCCTCCTAAACCACTGGACCGATTTCAACCAAACTTGGCACAAATATTTTATGCAACGGGAGAACCAACACAGGGTAGGCGTTTTTTCAATGGGGCCCTATGGGGGTTCCTGGGGTCTTCCACATCTCCTCCTAAACCACTGGACCGATTTCAACCAAACTTGGCACAAATATTTTATGCAACGGGAGAACCAACATAGGATAGGTGTTTTTTTCGACGGGGTCCTTTGGGGGGTCCTTAGGGGTCTTCCACATCTCCTCCTAAACCACTGGACCGATTTCAACCAAACTTGGCACAAATATTTTACGCAACGGGAGAACCAACATAGGATATGTGTTTTTTCGATATGATCCTTCGGGGGTCCTTTGGGGTCTTTCACATCTCCTCCTAAACCACTGGACCGATTTCAACCAAACTTGGCACAAATATTTTACGCAAAGGGAGAACCAACATAGGATATGTGTTTTTTCGATATGATCCTTCGGGGGTCCTTTGGGGTCTTTCACATCTCCTCCTAAACCACTGGACCGATTTCAACCAAACTTGGCACAAATATTTTACGCAAAGGGAGAACCAACATAGGATAGGTGTTTTTTCAATGGGGTTCTTTTGGGGGTTCTTTGGGGTCTTCCACATCTCCTAAACCACTGGACCGATTTCAACCAAACTTGGCACAAATATTTTACGCAACGGGAGAACCAACATAGGATATGTGTTTTTTCGATATGATACTTCGGGGGGGTCCTTTGGGGTCTTCCACATCTCCTCCTAAACCACTGGACCGATTTCAACAAAACTTGGCACAAATATTTTACGCAACGGGAGAACCAACGTAGGATATGTGTTTTTTCGATATGATCCTTCGGGGGTCCTTTTGAGGGTCCTTTGGGGTCTTTCACATCTCCTCCTAAACCACTGGACCGATTTCAACCAAACTTGGCACAAATATTTTATGCAACGGGAGAACCAACACAGGGTAGGCGTTTTTTCAATGGGGCCCTATGGGGGATCCTGGGGTCTTCCACATCTCCTCCTAAACCACTGGACCAATTTCAACCAAACTTGGCACAAATATTTTATGCAACGGGAGAACCAACACAGGGTAGGCGTTTTTTCGATGGGGTCCTTTGGGGTCTTCCACATCTTCTCCTAAACCACTGGACCGATATCAACCAAACTTGGCACAAATATTTTATGCAACGGGAGAACCAACACAGGGTAGGCGTTTTTTCAATGGGGCCCTTTGGGGGGTTCCTGGGGTCTTCCACATCTCCTCCTAAACCACTGGACCGATATCAACCAAACTTGGCACAAATATTTTACGCAACGGGAAAACCAACATAGGATAGGTGTTTTTTTCGACGGGGTCCTTTGGGGGGTCCTTAGGGGTCTTCCACATCTCCTCCTAAACCACTGGACCGATTTCAACCAAACTTGGCACAAATATTTTACGCAACGGGAGAACCAACATAGGATATGTGTTTTTTCGATATGATCCTTCGGGGGTCCTTTGGGGTCTTTCACATCTCCTCCTAAACCACTGGACCGATTTCAACCAAACTTGGCACAAATATTTTACGCAAAGGGAGAACCAACATAGGATAGGTGTTTTTTCAATGGGGTTCTTTTGGGGGTTCTTTGGGGTCTTCCACATCTCCTAAACCACTGGACCGATTTCAACCAAACTTGGCACAAATATTTTACGCAACGGGAGAACCAACATAGGATATGTGTTTTTTCGATATGATACTTCGGGGGGGTCCTTTGGGGTCTTCCACATCTCCTCCTAAACCACTGGACCGATTTCAACAAAACTTGGCACAAATATTTTACGCAAAGGGAGAACCAACATAGGATAGGTGTTTTTTCGATGGGGTTCTTTTGGGGGTTCTTTGGGGTCTTCCACGTCTCCTCCTAAACCACTGGACCGATTTCAACCAAACTTGGCACAAATATTTTACGCAACGCGAGAACCAACATAGGACAGGTGTTTTTTTCGATACGATCCTCTGGGGGGTCCTTTGGAGTCTTAAAAAACTAACTTATTAGATCTGGTTACTATGGCAACCCAGTGGAATAGATTCTGTTCTAAATATATTATCGCATTAAATTGAAGACCACGCGAACGAAGTCTTTATATATTATATATATACAAACACTTTCTTTCTTTGAGTGGCATTGCAACGCATGCCGGGTACTCGCTAGTAAACATATATTTCCAGACATTAAAAATGTCAAATTAATTAAAATCGTACAAAAAGGTAACAAAATAAATATCTGGGAAAATCTTAATATTTACAAACACAATAATAATAATAATAATAATAGTAGTAGTAAACTACTAATTAAAAACAAATTCAAATAGAAACAAAACAAGATGATTTATTTAAAATCATACATTCATAATAATCAAATAAAACATTAAATATTTAGTAAATAGCTGACTACGTAAACACTGCAACAATCGAAAATTTGAATAGAAATAAAATCGATTATCCGTTAATTTTATTATCATCGAAACAATTCAATCACACGTTAATTCATTAAAAAAAACCCTCTGAAGATACAGAATAATTTCTGTGAAATGTGCGTCAGGTGTACATAAAACTTATTTGCACCAAGCACTTATTATTTGAATTTTTATTTCATATGTAATTTGATCGCACATAAAAAAACGCAAGTCTTGTACATTAAACAAACTTCGACAATATAATTTGATAATATAAAACCGGTTCTTAAATGTAATACGTTAGTTCTTCTAATTCGATTCGACCTTTTGCCTATAAATTCTACATGCAACTTTCAGTTATAAAAAAATAAACCAAGTAAATTTAAATTACAATATTATCAAACAAAAGACGTTTCATTTCAAACTTGTGAATTCTGTTGTACTACCACACGCGTTCATTATTTTTTCAATATCAGATTAAGCTGAATCTTTTGAAAAACCCGTTCTGTAATTAATTTTGAACCACCCCGGTTGTGAACTTGCGACTTACAGCTACAAAGTTTAGAAACCCAACATATTACACGATTATATACATTACAATGGGTTGTAAACATTCAATTCAGTGGCACGAACCGCATTGGCCTATTTCCGGCCCTAGTGTTAGTAGTATTTAGTTTATGTAGGTTAAGACTGTAAAGTAAACCATTACCGAAACAGTCGACATTTGGTTTGTGCCTGTACATATGTTGTCTTACAGATACACAAGTAACTACAGCTTATAGGCCTACCCAACTCTAAACATCTAAAAGTATTAAGTAACCGGAATAGAACGTGTGGAAGCAATGATTATACCGTAACAAACACCAAATAACTTGGTTATTCCAAAGTTTGAAGGGCAAGACGAATTTACGATTGTATCGTTTGAATTTAAAACCGATATTACTTTTACTAAATGTGATAAAATTATTTATCCCATAACGGTTTTAACAATGCCGACAAAAATTATAATTTTGTTATTATATTTAAATAATGACCAATGCTTTTCTTTTTTGCAAGGATATCTATTAATCTTTTATATAGTAACACATATTACGTAATTGAAATTAAAGAATAATAATATAAATTTATTATATTCATAAATGATTAAATCTGTGTTGTTATATATTTTATATTATTATTAATAATAAAACTTTTACAAGATTATATTTTACTTTGTAAATTACATATGTTTCGATAGTAATCGAACTATCGTCAGATATAAATTAATAAATTCAACAATTTTTTTTATGAATTGTTCAAAACAGCTGTTTTATATGTATACTAAATTTAATGTTTTTATATGTCCACATAAAATATGTTATATAATTAATTGTAAAATATAATTAAAATATTTATTTTTTTATTATAATAATTTTCAAAATGACTAATTTAATAAAATAATAAAAAATGTATTAAATGTTCTACAATTAATTATTAACATATTTTATGTACACATATAAAAACATTAAATTTAGTCTACATATAAAACAGCTGTTTTGAACAATTCATTTAAAAAATTTTTGAATTTAATAATTTATATCTGATGATGATAGTTCGATTACTATCGAAACATATGTAATTTACAAAGTAAAATATAATCTTGTAAAAGTTTTATTATTAATAATAATATAAAATGTATTATATTATAAAATTACAATATTATAACTCAAAAAATCATTTATATATTAATACTGTATATATTATGTTGATTAAATATTACATATTTATTTGTATACTAATCATTTATAATCAGATATATTTAATTTCTGAAAATGACAGTACAGAATAACTGTGGAAACAATGTAAATAAATAAAAAATATATATTCTTGTTAAAAAAGAAAAATATTGTATATTATAAAAATTCTTTAACAAATATATTCACTATTTTAATATATATTTCATTTTAATATTAGTATAATTTTTATAATTGCAATTTTATAATATAAATAGTTTAACAATTACCACTTTATTAATTATAACAATTACTATTAATACCCAGGCCTGAAATTAAGTACTCTTTACATAAATACAAAATATAGGAATCAAAAAGTATATATTTAACAATGAAATTTCTTTATTTTAATTTTTGCGTAAACTAAACTCGCAAAATAAAAGTAATAAATGTTTGTAACATAGTACTGAAAACGTGAAAAATGTTTTATACCCCTTAAAAATTATTAACTTTAAATACGAATTAACTGGAAAATCTTTTTGGACAAAATTCATGTAACCACGTTGTCTAATCAAGTAAGTTGAACGATTCTTTTTATTTCATTTTTGTCTAAGACGTCAACCGAAATGAATAGCTTTAGTATTTTAAAATTATACAATTTAAAGATATCATTAAATACGTATTAATTTAAAACATAATTAAATATTATATATATCACTTACCTTAATACTATAACAAAACACTACAAATATAGTTCTAACCACTGACAGACCCAAACTAGCGTAAAAGAAACGTTAATAATAAAATATCCTCGCTCATGCGATTCACACTCGCGTCTAGCGTCTGAGACTGTTTCATTGTTGGACGCGTCTCGTACTTTTATTGAGATTACATCAGACTACAGCGCCGCCCTTGGCAAAACGCGAAACTGTCAATTGACTGTAAACATTATACTTTTTTATTTACTTATTTTTTTGTTTGTGCTGTTCTGTTTTTTATAAACACATTTGCCAAGTTTTTAACAGTTTATTATTTACAATAACAAGTTGCATTTCATGGTGCAAGTCGAAAATGACTATAAAAGTGTATTTAAAGTTTGCAAGTAATGGAAGTTATCATCACCATCTGCATGGATTAAACCAAGGATGGTTTGTTCCGGTCTGAAACAGTCAAAGAGTATAGAGCTGGTCACTCCAGCGATTCCTCGGGCGTCCCACACCTCTCCGTCCCTTCGGCTTATAGTTCCATAGTTGTTTGGGGATGCGGCAGTCATCCGTTCGGCAAAGATTGTCTCAACAATTCTGCCGATACTGGGCAATCCTGTCGATTGTACACATAATATTCAGTTCCTGCCGTATTGTAACTGAAGTCTCATGGCAATTTTATAGAAGTTTTCTGGTAATTTACGTTTAATTTGTTAGCGATTATATTAAGAGTGGGTGGACCGTAACATTAAAATTAATTTTAAATTTATGAGTAAAATAAAATAAAAAATAATCATAAAATCAAATCAAATCAAATCTCTTCTACAAAATCTAAAAAGATGGCATTTCAGGGCAGGTATCCTATAAAAACTAAGATAGTCGTGAATAATCAGATTTTGGATCAGGTTAGTTATTTTAATTACCTGGGTTGTAATATCTCATACTGAACCGATATTGATTGGGATAGTAAGCTAACAAAATTAGACGCATCTGTGGAACGATTCGTAGATACCTGAAAAATAAAACACGGAAGTATACCCGAATGAAATTTTATAAAACTGTGGCTGTCCCCACATTCCTGTATGCTAGTGAGACATGGACTCTTGTTAAAATGGACGTGCAGAGGATTCAGGCAGCCAAAATGAAATTTCTAATAGGGACGCAATGTTGTTCTCTTCTGGATGGGAAAAGGAACGATGATATTAGACGCGATTTAAACATTGTATCATTGCACCAGAAGATTTTTGTTGAACGGTCAATTTCGTAAATTCGTTGTAGAGTAAAACAAATGTATTCATACCCTGCCACTTTTTTGAATTTTATTGTTAATGGCGTGTTCCAGTATTAACAAATAGGCCTACATGATGCACTATTAGGCCTACATGATGCACTATTTCCGACTACGGAAGTCTTTATTTTTAGATAAATTCTTTAAGAAACATTTTACTTTCACCTGAGCTACCTTAGCCTCTGATGAAGCGTTCTAGAAAACTGTAGCTCTAGTTAAGGTAAAATTTTAATAAACAAATTGTATCTAAAAATTAGTATTATACTACTATTATATAGTATATATATGGTATTATATAGTATATATATATATATAGTATTATATATATGCACTATTATACAATCCGCTATGTAATGTTATTTATAGTCCACGCTGTATATAATGCGCTATAATGTAACATATATTATATCTACCTTCTCAGATCATGTTACATGCTTTTCGTTATATTTGTATACTTTAAATTCACACATTACGTCCTTGTTCGAAAATTATAACAACGTTCGATCGTACAATTCCATTTACTTAAAATATGTCGCCTTGAGTTATTGTTATTGGATGTAAAACAATATGTATAACAAATATGTATGTTATTTTTATTGGAATTCCACACTTCTTTTAAACAAATGTAGCTCTTCGAAGGTTCTGCTAGAGCTTCCACTTCCTTTAAGATATACTTGAATTCTGCTTTACAACGTTGGGGATGCACCTGTCGCAACATGGGGACAGCTATCAGTGACGATAACCTCTTCATTTTGCATTTCGCGAACGATCAGATAATTATCGCTGAGGATGAGGATGACATCTGGTATATGATTCGGAAATTAAATGAAGAATATTGCAAATGGAGCGTAACAATAAATATAAATAAGACTGATTATATTGTCGTCGAAAATACATGAAGAGATATGTTGTTGCAACTGGGAGTTGTGGAAGGAGTTGATTCATACAAATACCTTGGCGTCATGGTTACAAAAGACGACAAATTAGTGCCCTCTTCTTAGAATGTAAAATAAAAAAGTACAGATTATAACTAGCACACTCTCTGAGCTGCAGAACTCGTTCATTATTTTGACGAAGCACATTTATTTTGGATAAATTTCTATATTAGATCATTTTTAAATTATGGAAAAATTACCAAAATCTCTATTTCACTACTATTTCTTTAGTAATATAATAATTGTAGTGGACAGAATCATACAATAAACACTATAAATTCCAATATTCGGACTTGGGTTAAAAATCCCTTTAGTCTGATACCCTGTAAGATTTTCAATTTTCACAATTTGTTATTTCTTTTTAAGATTCTGGAGGTCCCAAAACTTAGAAAGTTTCGAAAATGAACAATATATTGTTACGACATCACAGAACAATCTACGTGTTTGTCGAATGTGCCAGAAGAATCTCGATGTAACGCGTGTGGCGTACGTGCTTGTCGACACATTTTCTAGACGGTGCGAGAATTCGCGCGGCCGCTCTCGCTGTGTCAAGGGCGCAAGCAATTACGTCATAGTTTAGAGGTAATACGTAGTACGTGGAATCGTCTAGATTTTCGTCTGGCTATAAATACCAGTACTCAACGACGTTCAGTTCAGTATTAGTGGCGATATATTTACAGTGCGGTTCGAGTGGGTACGTTCAAGTGGGTATTAGTGAAGTGCTGTGTTTTATAATCGGGCGGTATATTGTAATACGATTGTGTTTTAATATTAGTTGACATTTATTTGCGTGTGAACAATTTTTATTTGATTTGTTGTAAGAGACAGTGTTGTTAATTACGAACTGTTTACTGTGAAAATTAAAGCTGGTGATTAGTAGCTTAATTGGTGTCTTGTATTTTGTTTCCACTGCACCATACGACGATCAAGTAGACCGTCGTAACAATATATATTCAGATTTTGGATAAAATTTCCTTCAAATTGATACCCCACGTGAATTTTATAAAACTTTTCACATAATTTTCAGACTCTAATGTCTAAAAATTTTGTCATTTTCAAAAAGTAATAATATATTCAGATTGTTATTAAAATTCCCATTAATCTGATCCCCCGATATTTTCACAGTTTCTACCTCCTCACATTTTCGCCTCCCACCATCCTTTTTTTTTTTTTTTTTTTTTTTTTTTTTTGAATCAATCTCAATAACAATAGAACAATAGGGTAGTATAGAATAAAAGTGTGGACATCCATGCGTGCTTTACAAAAATCGGTAAATGTAATCAAAAGTTATCGTGAGACATACCCCAGACAGAGAAGTACCAAACATCTCGCTTCACTCGTTCAAAAACATGCAGAAAAATACATGTTTTCAAAACGCCTAGATACTGAAGCAGCATATAAAAAACAAACAAGAACAAAGTATACAAAAAATTAATAACACAAAATTGGGGACAATTGTGTTTTAAACTGGTCTTTACAAAAATTGAATGCACCGTTGCAATAAATTTTTACATGACAGACAATAACAAAAATTAAAACTCGCTAAATTTGAATATTCAAATCCATATGAAAACACGAAGATTTACAAGTTCAAATTAATAAAATTTTTCATAACTAAAAGTTACATTACGCGCCAGACATTGATAACCTGTCACTAGTAAATCGTGTACCACAAAAAAAGCACCGTAACGAAAATTTGGGAAAACACATGTATACATTTTACGGAACATGAAACATGTAACAAAAATACTACGGAAAAAATTTTAATAAATACAAAACAGAAATTAGTTTTAAAATACAAACTGTCGGAAACAGTCGCAAAACAAAAACATCTATCGTTGCAGTTACAACGCTGCAACTAATAATAAACAACATTAACAACTATCAGCGGTAATCAAACCAACACACACACACACACACACACACACACGCACACACACAGATGATAAGTCAAGATAGATAATTTTAGACATATGTTACGTACACAGGAAAAAATGTCTTTGGTACAAAAACTACAGTAGACTGCCTTTTCTCCAGTCCACTAGAGGACGTCACATATGCACTGACCTCTCTCGTCAGATTGATCCAAAATTCATTTGCGCTTTGAAACAAAATGGATTCGAACGCATGGTGAAATATAGTGTAATATCTAAAGTTTTCAGGTTTAGTTTTTATCAATTTTAAGGGTACGAATAAGTGAGTATAACAGAGGAAGCGAGAGAGAGACAGACTGACAGAGACACAGACAGACAGACGGAGACCGAAAAATGAGAGAGGAAAGTGGTGAAAGAGAAAGAAAAAAGGGAGATACAGACAGAACAGAGAAATGAGAGATGTAAAAGGGGAAGGCCGCAGAAAGAGAGAGATAGAGGGAGAGAACAGACAGAGACCACGACACGAGAGACGAAAGCGGAGAAAGCTAGACAGGGAGGGAGAGAAACAGACAGATAGAGAGAGAGAGAGATGCAGCTAGACAGACATAGACCGAGACACGAGAGAGGAAAGAGGAGAAAACTGTAGAGAGAGAAACAGAAAGAGAAACAGACAGGAGGCAGACAGATACAGAGACGTAAAAATGAGAGAAGAAAGAGGATAAAGCTGCAGAGAGAGAGGGGGAGAGAGAGGGGGAGGGAAGGAGAAATAGTCAGACAGACAAAGAAACAAATAGAGAAAAACGGTGTTACAATAAAAAATTTCTACATTTAAAAGAGAAGAGAGACAACAAATTAATAAAGTCAGCCTAGATAACGTTAGCTATAAACAAATCTGAGTAGTTTGCGCGCACACACAGACAAAACATTTACACCAAACTACATTTTCCAGTTGTACAGCGCGGGGTACGGTTAAATAAATCGCAGAGAAATGATGAAACCCACGTCGCTGAGCCGTCAACGTTACATTTATTGTTTGTTTTCGCCGTATCTCTCGTCGGAATTGATTTCACCTTGACTTGTTTACATAAAACACAACATCCATCAACTGGAGGATACTATTCTTTCAACAAGGATTACCCACTTCGCTTATTTGTCATTTTCACGACGGACACTAATGCCACTGTTGTCCGCATTGTATGCGAAACCTCCGTCTTCTAATGATAAATGTGGTGTGGACGCGTACCAATGTGATTACAATGAAGACCAAGGTGAGCTGATCCATACGAACAAAAACTGTTGTAGGCGGTACTGTTCTGAACCAGGTCAGTAATTTTGAATATCTTGTTGTTGTTGTTGTTGTTGTTCTTCTTCTTCTTCTTCTTCTTCTTCTTCTTCTTCTTCTTCTTCTTCTTCTTCTTCTTCTTCTTCTTCTTCTTCTTCTTCTTCTTCTTCTTCTGCTTGTTGTTGTTGTTGTTGCTTGTTGTTGTTGTTGGTATTCTTCGTCTTCTTCTTCTTCTTCTTCTTCTTCTTCTTCTTCTTCTTCTTCTTCTTCTTCAGGTTGTGGACCTTATGATCCTTACGCACTCCTTGCTCCGACCATCTCTTCTTTGGTCTTCCAAAATTCCGCCGTACTTTCGGATTATAAACCAAAATTTTTTTTGGTACCTTGGTCTTATGCGCCCTTTCAACATGGTCTGTCCAATGTTGTTTATCCTTTCGTTTAGGTTGTATATTCCAAGGATGTTCGTTATATCACCATTTCTTAGCCGGTCCCTCCGTGATACTCCTAGTACTGATCGTAAAAATCTCATTTCATTAGCCTGTATCCGGCTTTGGGTCTTTGCGTTCAGTGTTCAAGTCTCATTGCCATGAAGGCCGCATGGCACTGCCATGACTTTATAAAATTTCAAAAGAGTATCTCTCAATGTTCTTCTTATCGTTTCACACGTGTGATTAAACTTCTCTATTTTTGGTCCACAAGACAAGTCACATCCGAGGAACCTGAATGAATGTTTTTGCTAAATTGGTTGATCATTCAGTTCTAGTGGTGTACCTAACCTAACCTAACCTTACAGGAAAGTAATCTTTAAAAGCTATAGACTTAGTCTTGATAACAGAAATTTCCAGACAATCTCCTGATTATCTGCTGACTGTATTTTGAATATCTGGATTATAATGTGCCTTACATTACAAACAATGACACGGTGAATAAGCTACACAAGTTCAACCCTATGTTCGGGGCTATCAAGAGAACTCTAAAGATAACGAGCAAAGAAACACGCTTCAAGTTCTACAGGGTGATGGCTCTATACTACACTTCTCTGTGGGTCTGAGAATTGGGCTTTAACGTAAAGCCAGGCCAGGAGTACTCAAACGGTCGAAAAGAGATTTCTCAGGCATGTGGCTGGGTGTACGCTCCAATATTTCAGAAAAAATGATGATGTACAACAGGTACTGAATATTATGGGTATACTCAAGAACCTCATTTCCACTCCTTGTATTCTAGATATATCTTTGGCCTTTCTAATCCAAGTCTCACTACCATACAGTAGTTGAGGTATGGCCATTACATTATAATATTTCAGTTCCATGTCTTTTCTTGTTTTCTTCTTTAAATGTGTAATGATACAGCCACAAAGCGACTGGAAGAGACTAATTTTGCTTTCAACCTCCTTATCGTCTTGGTATGTGATACTACACCCTAGATACTTGAAATCTGACACCTGTTCTATTGGAGAGTCCTGTATGGCAATCTTTCTTCTAATATGATTTGTCCGAAGTTGTGACACTTGCACGGAGATGGAATTTGTTGACATTTGCCCAGAGCCCTAAGCATTCCAGGAAATGACTAATTATGTGTATTTTTGTCAGTGACACTTGCACGGAGTCCGGTAGGGGGTGAGTTGGACTGGTTATAGGAATGCAGGAGCAATGGAGGGGGTGTTGACTATACCAACAAAGAAGATGTGACTTATTGACGATGTGTTGATTATAAGAAAAGTAAATGTAAAGGCAGAATATCAACGAAAAATAATACTATCGTAGGCGAAGCAACTCATGTTTGTATTCCGGACGAAGCGGCAACTGAAGTGAGAAAAAGTGTTGTTAATGCAAAGAAGCGTGCAAGGGAAACAGATAATACGATTTCAAAAATTTATGCCGAAGAAGTAGGCCCGCTCTTTAATCGAGGATATGACCTTGTGACTTCACTACCATCACACAGAAGTGCCAAACAATCATTACATCGCATTCGAAGAAAACCTGTGGGGCCTACAAAGGACCCAGTCGACTCTTAAGGAATACGATTAGAGGAAAATGAACTACTTATGAATGACGGTAAAAATGTTCTACTTGAAGACGACATCAGAGGCCCTAAAGACAGAATATTGGTGTTTGCCAGCGAAAAAGGAAAATCTGCATTGACAAGTTGTTCTTCATTCTTCGTCGACGGAACCTTCAAAAGTTCAAGCAAACAGTTTGGGCAGTTATTTATCAACCACGCCGATCTGGGAAGTTCTTGGAAAGAAACCAACACTATTCCAGCAGTCTACGCGTTGTTGCAAAATAAGAAACGAGAAACATATGATCTTTTTTTCAAAGCAGTTTAAAACAACGTACCTGGATGGAATCCTGTGACACTTACAATGGACTTTGAACTGGCAATCATCCAATCAGCTAAAACTCTATTTCCTGAAGCTGAAATTTTTGGTTGTAACTACCATTTTGACCAATGTTTATGGAGGAGAATACAAGATTGTGGCCTTGCTCCTGCGTACAAAGAAAATGAAAGATACCTAAAGACAAGAAACTGCGGGTGTTCTATGACTACGTCGTCGATCAGTGGCTTGAGAATGAGCATATCCAAAGGAAAGTGTGGAACTGTTGCGGAAGATGGCACCGGACCAACAATGTTTCTGAAGGGTGGAATCAAAGAATTAATAGTTTAATTTCGAGGTCTCATCCAAATGTATATTCACTGCTCAAGACTCTACGAGAGGACGCAGAGTATTACGGCCACTTTTTTGATAGAATAGCCCTGCATATTGACGGGAAGAAGAGGAAAAAAGCAGCAGTGAAGAGTGATGAAACCATTTCAAAGGCCTTGAAAAAACTGGAACTAGATGGTCTTTCCTTGTTTCTGTTGCTTATGTCCAGAAGTTAAAGTAAAGGTAATGCCTATAGGTTAGAGAAGTAGACTCTCACCAGGAAAGATTTGTAAATATTGTAAATATGTAAATATTCTAATTCAGCATTAAAAAAAATTGACGAACTCACATAAAGTGAAAAAAATATATGGGGAACAATAAGAGACTACCTCCCCGTGGTGTTCCCCCTGGAAACGACGCAAAGTTGGCTAAAAGTCTCTAAAAATTCATAAAATAAAAGTAATATTGCACTATAACACTGAATTCAACCCTTCCAAAATTGAAAGAGAATACGTTTTGAACAGTTTTAAGATACTAATGTTAGTTCCGGGCAAGTGTCACAGTCTTACTTCTGACTCATCAAATACCATTATGTGGAGGGGAGGGCTCCGGGCAAATCTCACTCCGTGCAAGTGTCACTCCGGGCAAGTGTTCTAACCCCGATTTGTCCCAGAATAAGCCATAATTTTGGTTTGTATAAGGAAATGGTTTGATTGTAATCTGCCAAAATGTCAGTTAGATAAAACAATGACATTTGGAGGTCATTTTCATTCTCTTGGATGATCACAAGATCGTCTGCATACATGAAAATATTTAAATAAAGTCCTTTCCCCAAGTATAATTGTCCAGTTTTTATTTCCTTATGGCATCATCCATATAGATATTGTTACGACATTACAGAACAGTCTACGTGTTTGTCGAATGTGCCAGAAGAATCTCGCTCTGACGTGTGTGGCGTACGTGCTTGTAGACGCATTTGCTGGACGGTGCGAGAATTCACGCGGCTGTTCTCACTGTGTCACGGCCGCAAGCAATTACGTCGTAGTTTAAAGGTAATACGTAGTATGTGGAATCGTCTAGATTTTAGGCGGCTATAAATACAATTACTTAGGGACGCTCAGTTCAGTATAGCAGAGCGGTGAGTATAATATTTTCAGTATAATATTTTCTGTGCGGTTCGAGTTATTATCGGGCGAGATTACTGTGCGCGTTCAAGTGGTTATTAGTTAAGTGTTGTGTTTTATAATCCGACGGTATAATTGTAATACAATTGTGTTTAATATAAGTGGACATTTTATTGCGTGTAAACAATTTTTATTTGATTTGTTGTAAGAGACTGTGTTGATATTTACGAACTGTTTAACTATGAAAATTAAAGTTGGTATTAGTGACTTAATTGGTGTGTTGTACTTATTTTGTTTTCCACTGTACCTACGACGATCAAGTAGACCGTTGTAACAGTGGTGTCAGAAGTGGGATAGAACGGTTAACAGTGGAAACAGTGGACAGTTTGTACAAGACGAGTGTAATTCGTAATTAATCGGTAAACATGGATGCCAGTCATATGATGGAAGCTTTACAAACAGGGCTGTGGCAGACACAGGAAGAAGCAGAAAAACGACAGGATGTGAAACGCAGACAAGAGGCGGAAGAAGCAAAAAAACGACAGGATGAAAAACGTAAGCAGGAGACAGAGGAACGGAAGCGTGAAACAGAAGACATCAAATCATTAATACAGGGGCAGAAACATATGCAAGAACACAGTACCGCAGAATCGGGTCTCCTACGAGGTGAGGTTAATAAACAAGTTACTAAAATATCAGAGGCACAAGAATCAATGACATTAAAAATAGCTGAAGTAGAAAAATCTGTCTCGAGTGTTGAAGAATCGATGTCTAATAAATAGCTGAAGTAGAAAAATCAGTCACGAGTGTAGAAAAAGCTATGTCAACAAAAATAGAAGACTCGATTACAAATATAAAAGAGCAGATTAAAAATGAAGTCGAGCAGTGCCTGAAATTACAACCAAAACAAATTTGTGAACAGACTGTACCAATGATAAAGACAGAAAAAGACGCAGAAAATAAGTTAATAGAGAAAGTCACTTTGGTTACTTTGCCTGCAGTAGGGACAGTTTATGTCAAAGCTCCAACCTTTGACGGAAGCAGTCACTGGGCAACGTACCTCCGCCAATTTGAAGCTGCTGCATGCGCAAATAATTGGACAGAGAAAGACAAGGCAGTCTCACTCGTTCTCGCATTAAAAGGACCCGCGGCAAAACTACTACAGAAATTGCCACCTGACAGCCAGAACATCTATGCCGAATTGATAAAAGCTCTAGAATTACGGTACGGTGATATACATTTGCGAGAGGTGTACTACGCTCAGTTGAGAACAAGACGACAACGTTCCTGGGAGAGTCTTCAAGAGTTTGAAGCAAGTATCGACAGATTGATTAGATTGGCCTATCCTGAATCACCAGAAGATTTTTGAATAAGGTTTGCGGTGCAGACATTTATTGATGGCATCGGAGATTGTGAACTTCAGCAAGTGTTACGAACGGCAAGGCACCGAAATAGCTCAGAAGCTCTTTTTCAGGCCCTAGAGTTTGAAGCTACCAAGTCAGCGTCCCACTACATTAATGGGTTTGTGCCATCACATTGCAGTCAGAAGATCCCTGTATCACATTGCCGTACGATGGGTGCAGAAAAACAATGTTGTCGAACAAACAATTCATAAATTCAAGAGAGTCCCAACGATTTAAACGATGGGATAAAGACAGAAGACCCAAATATTACAACTGTGGAAAACGTGGACACCTACAGGTAGACTGTTGGGAGAAGAAGATACCGAGAGAAGAGAGTGATCGCACCAATTGGAGAAGTAAAACCTCAGATCAACACACAGTTTCCACGCTACATAAGACCACTGGAAACTTGATTGTTAATGGGTTTGCGGAAGGTAAACCAACATCATTTACAGTTGACACGGGGCGCAACAGTGTCTATTGTGCGCCCAGACTTAATCAGCAACCGACGGCCTCAAATTAGCTCTTGTATAACACAAACTGTGACTGGAAACCCCGCCAAGGTGCAAGGAAAGGTGATGCCTGGGTCTTCTCGAGTTTCGCCACCAAATGCTCGTTGCAGACATTGTCGATGAAGTGATTCTTGGCACGGACATTATGAATGCCTACGGATTCGTTGTGGACTTAAGAGAGACTGTCCTGAAGGTTGGCCAAGAGAAGATAAAGCTTTGCATGGCTAAAATGACAGGGTCTACCAACCATTCGATTAACCGAGTGGCATTAATCGAAGAAAAAGTCAACAGGTCTGGTCAAGAGGAACTCTCCCTATAGCAAGGGGAAATGGAGGAAGAACTAGCAGAGGAAATACAAATAAGTGTAACGACAAAAGAAGTGATTGGAAAGCCAACCATGGGTGTCGAGACAAAACTCTTGCTTGTTCCTGAGCTGATAGAAGCGCCCGAGGGCAAAGTGACTGAAGATGAGGTTACGCAAGAGGTTGCTGACGAGAACCAAACAAACTTGGATCAGCCAGTGGTGTTTAGGTCATCAGTACATGACACAACGGGAGTGATTCCAGCAAAACTAGTGGTTGAGCGGAAGACTCGCATTCCTGGGAACGTAATGTTCGGATCACACGAGACTGAATTCGAAGAACCGGAGAATTATCTTTCGCAAGGACATCCACCTAGATCGCCTGGTCGAGTATTACTTCAGAGACGGTTTGCCAGTTCGGGACGAACAGGCTAAAGGAGGGGGACCTGTTACGATATCACAGAACAATCTACGTGTTTGTCGAATGTGCCAGAAGAATCACGATGTAACGCGTGTGGCGTACGTGCTTGTAGACGCATTTGCTGGACGGTGCGAGAATTCACGCGACCGCTCTCACTGTGTCACGACCGCAAGCAATTACGTCCTAGTTTAAAGGTAATACGTAGTATGTGGAATCGTCTAGATTTTAGGCGGATATAAATACAATTACTCAGGGACGCTCAGTTCAGTATAGCAGCGATACATTTTCAGTGCGGTTCGAGTTATTATCGGGCGAGATTACTGTGCGCGTTCAAGTGGTTATTAGTTAAGTATTGTTTTTTATAATCGGACGGAATATTGTAATACAATTGAGTTTTAATATTAGTTGACATTTATTTGCGTGTGAACAATTTTCATTTGATTTGTTATAAGAGACTGTGTTGTTAATTACGAACTGTTTAACTGTGAAAATTAAAGCTGGTGATTAGTGACTTAATTGGTGTATTGTACTTATTTTGTTTCCACTGTACCTACGATGATCAAGTAGGCCGTCGTAACAATATTAAATAAATCAGGAGAAAGACTGCAACCCTGCCGAAAGCCTTGGGTAACTCTAATGGGCTCTGACAATCTGTTACTTTTAATCCTTATCTGCGTTCCATTATATAAACTTTTTTATCTTTATTGAATGAATAGGGTCATACCCTCCTCTGCATTATCCTCCATAATGTTGCTCTATCCAACCTGTCAAATGCTTTTTCAAGGTCCACAAACGCAAGATGTGTCTCTGCATTAAATTCAATCCTTATGTCACTCTGATTTATTATTTCCTTTCCCTCAGCTTTAGGATTTTCCCTCCATTTGTCATTTTAATTGTTGATTAGTAGTAGTTCGGAAGGTAGGAAGGGATCGGTTTTTTGGGTCCAAGATTTCGCAAACGTGTAAAACCAAAGTTGCTGGCACGTAGGTACCCATGAGAAACTCTTTGACTGTTTTCGCTGATAGCAGGTTCCAGTTTTATTTTTCTACTAATGTTACTTTGCGTAGTTTATCAAGTCAAGTGTACTAGCGCATATGTTTGGTTTTCAAATACTGAAACTTAACAGTTTCTTTGGCAGTACAAGAGTTCATACATCTTGGCTCCCAGATAAAGAGCACTAACGACATCAACACTGAAATAAGAAGAAGAATATATCTCGTAAATAAAACATATTATGGATTAAAAAAGCACCTGACTTCTAACTTCATCTCAAGAAGCACAAAATTCAAAATTTACAAAACACGTATCAGGCCAGTGCTGACATATGCTTCAGAAAACTGGACATTGACAAAAAATAGCGAGAGACTTCTAGGTTGCTGTGAAAGACGTATTCTAAGAACAATATTTAGAAGAGTACAAGAAAATGGAAATGTGGCGCAGGCGCTATAATTGTGAACTATACCATCTTTACAAAGAGGCGGACTTTGTCAGGGTAATCAAAATATACAGGCTACGGTGGGTTGGACACATAGAGAGAATGGAGGACGAACAGTCTACGAAACATATTTTCTACCACAAACCAATGTGTAGTAGAAAAATCGGAAGAACCCGAAGTAGATTTGAAGACCAGATAGAGAAGGACCTCGGAAAGCTGAACATAAGAAATTGGAAAGCCAGGGCATGCAATAGGGAGGAATGGAATCGACTCTTGGAGCTGCCCAAAACCCCACCACGCGTTTTAGACCCACAGTTAGTGATGATAACAGTTTCTTTGTTCTGCAATTTTCTCACAGTCCTACACTGTCATTAAAGCTGCAGCACATCATATCACCACATCATCATCACTTAATATACTAATTAAATAAATCTATTGTTTGTAACCGTTGAAGCTTTCTCCATAAAATTATAAAACACAGGAAAGTGTACAGTCGGGGCTGTATTATAATTACAATTACACAGTACGTTGTAGTACTTAATTATAAGTTCTTGTGACAGGAAAATACAACAAAAATTAATTAATTTTTATTAGTACAAGCGTTTAACACAATTAACAATAATTGACAGTACAAACACATTAAGCCGGGCAGCCCGCAGAGCCGATACCTCATGTTGTTACACAACGCATAGATTACAAGCTTACTGTATGTGGTCGTATTGCTCACAGCTGATGTTCTCACCATCACATTTTCGAGCTTTAATTGAACAAGCAAAGCGAGTTCTCAGTTTTAACTCGACCATTTGGCATTTGCCTGTCTGTCTTATTATTAAAATTATAAAGGTTGAAATTTACAGATCACTAGAAAAGTTTGAAATTTACAGAGCCTCCAAAACTCAGGGTGATCAGCTTCTGAATGAAAAACTTTGTTTCAAATTCAACGAGCTATTTCAAACAGCTATAGGCCTACGCGTGCTAGAACAATATGATAGATAAGTGCGGGCACAGTATGATGTGGAATCGTTAGTCACTCGCGAGATCCGTAGCAATGCGCATCGTGAGATAATGCGGGTTGAAAGTCGCTTAAATAACGCGATGTGTGTGACTTTTATTAATTGACGTACTCCATGTGAGTGAACATATTTTATCACATGATGATGGGACTTATACACAACGTCTCGAAACGCTTTATGTGTAAAATATAAAAAAGAAGTTGCAAGGAAGGAAACCTGGATACTCATATATATTATATATATATATATATATATATATATATATATATATATATATATATATTGTAACAGTACCAAAAATATGGTAGTTACATAATATAAACGAATGTAACGTCAAGTATAAGAAAAACATGGGAATATATCTAAATAAATAAACATAAGTGTATATAAGTGTGTATCTACAAAAATATTAATAAAAAATCCAACAACGAAGAAGAGAATACGAATATATCGACATTAAATACAAAATGAAGAAAGAAAATGCCACAAGCCCAAAACAAAATATCAGTAAATAGACCCAATAGGATCCAACAGTGAGGGGAATCAACGAAACAAGGATCAACAAGCTCCAACAACAATGGAGATAAATAAAAATAGCAACTACGATGAAAATATAGAATAAAGAAGAAAGAAGAAGGACCAGGAAGAGCACCAAGAAGAAGAAAGAAGATGGACAGAAGATATAAGGACTCAACATAAACCACATGTACTAAAAACAGTGTAAGTGACAAAAGAAATGATTATAAGTGTGACAAGAAAACCAGTGTGAAACATTTAAGGAACCACAAACAATTACAGTGTGTACTTAATACAAATGTGAAACCTGTGAATAACTAACTATTTCAACTGAATAAACCACACAAACAATTACAATGATGAAGTTTACAGTGTGAAAAATATGTTAATTTCATGATGAAACAACAAAAATTAAAAATAGTCAAATAAACACAGACAATGAGTGTGACTGATTTAATAAAGTTGTAACCAACACACATAATCATAAGACCACCAGATTAGAACAAAATAGAACAATTATGTTATTGTTCATAAAGAACTGACAACAAATAAAAGACATTTGTTAAGTATCAAACATGACAGGAATTAAATTCCACCATTGACCAGAAAAACATTGTAAATAATACAAGGAAGATTTGTGTTAGTGTTTAAGAAGGAATTGTATAAACATGTGTAACAAAATAGCTAAAGTATTATGTTAATATACCGTAGTGAAGTCAGTTTAGTAGTAGAAAAATACTGCACTAAAACAGATGGTACATTGTTACACAACCCACAAGGAAGAGACCTATTACAACAGAAAATGATACATATTAGTATAAATATCTGATCATCAAATATGTTATCAAATGAGAATTTATTATAAGTAATAATAATAAATATTAAGAGACAATGTAATATAATGCAAAACAATGTAAATAGAACAAGTCAAACATAATGACACAGAAAATAACAGAAATGGGAAAAGTATACCAGTTTAGTTAAGAAAAGTACAGTATCAAAACCAATATCAATGTTTATAAGAGTACTACCAGTAGTGAGATAAATATCTGATAATACATTGAGAACAGATTCTAAACATGATAAGAACAGTATTATAACTAAATTATTGTAAACCAACTAACCATGTACATATGACCAGAAGTAAGCTGAACCATTGTATAGATAATTAGTTAAGAAAAATACTGTATCAAATATTGAGCACAGATTGTTACAATTGTTACCAGTAGCAAGAGGAAATCCCAAAGCTACTTTGAGAACAGATAATGACCATAAAATCAGTCATATTATATACAAACATTTGAAAACCAAATGACCATTATGAAGAAAACCAAATGTAAACAAACAATGACCAACCAGTTATTTATGAAAAATACAGCATATAAACTTATGTAAAAGTAATTGGAAACATTACCAAAAGTTAGAATAATATCTAATGCTACTTTGGGAATTCAAACCAAATAGGACAATAACAATTTAGTTGTTGTATTAGAAAAAATAAAGGACTAATATGATATGACACAACATGAACAGAGCCATTACTGAAAGATGAAAGAGTTCTGAGTTCATTAAAAGATAACCATTATATATAATAGATTAGGTACTATGTGTGTACACTAACTACAATCATTAAATGATATAATTTATATGAAGAGACTAAAAAATAAGATGAAAAATTGTATAAGAAACATAGGAGAGGTTTGAACTTATGTAAATATTAAATTAACCACAGTCATACATAAATATTATAGTGTAAAATTGTGTAAATAAGCGTTACTAATAATATTAGATAGTAATATGATCATCTTAAATAAGAAAAATTAGTTATAAGCATGTTTGTAAAAAATCTAAAATGGACGCTTAATGACGCCATAGCGAGATTTGTGTAGGGAATAGTTTTTCCCAAATTGTAAATTAAACCAACTGAGATACAGACTCAAAGTGTTTAGATAAGAAGTGTTTTATTATATTTAAATAAAATCTGGTGTAACGAACTTATAAAAATAAGATGCACCAGAAATAACAAATAAAATCGCTATTCTAATAGTAGTAATGAACGAAAAATAAGCGTTTTTGGACTTATTTTAACAAGCAAAACGCCCTGAATTCATTGATATCAACTAATTAACGATAGGACGTAAGATAAGAAAGTTATGATAGTTTTAAACTTTCCAGTTAAATTTTTGTACCAGTGATGACGTAAAAAAGCCTCCAACCCAAACTCAATTTTGGCAAAAAATTAAATATTTTAATAAAACGAAGGCTTTCGGGTCAGAGAGTATAACGAATCCAACCAATGGAATGAATGACTTTCAGCAGACGACCGAGAGACGCTTCAGAGGTACAAGACAGTCTACGATCAACCACCAAACGTACAGGTCACGCCGCTCGAGACAAGAAAGAAAGAGTATATATTTTAAAACTGTGCGCGCCATGTTACGTCAGTACACAACATACAGTTAACCTTAATACAACATTCATACATACGAGTGAAAAAGTGCGGAATTGTGTTAATTGAACAAGTAGGTCAGTGTATAATATCGACCATACTTGCGAGTGAAGTTTTAAATAGGAAACAGGGAGTACACCTGCGTACACCTGCCCCCGCGAGTGAATACAGCGCTTCTGTGTTTTTGTGTGTGAACGCAAGCTACGACAGACAAGAATCTACAATGGGCTGATGCGTACGAATTCTTTGTAATCAGGTTTTAACCGGATAAAAATAAACTAATTAATACGTTTTAAACCTGTGAACAAAGACTTACCCCAATTATAAAAACACCATTATATTAAGGAATTTTTAACGAATATAGTGATGTAAACGTATTGCAGAAATTTGCAATAATAAAGACACTAGGTAATTTAATGTTAATTACTAGTGTAATTAAATAGTAATTAGTAAGTGTGTTATATGTGAGTGAACAGGAAAAAAATTACGCAAACGATGATATCGCTCGTGCTACGAGGATGTTTACGAAATCGCGAAAATGAACCAAAAAATGATTTGTAATTAAAAGGACGAGTGACAATATCTAACAGGTCGAAAACAGTCCTGGACTTGTCAGATTGCCGTCCAGTATAAATACCACCGGCAATTTTGGGGCAGTCTCAGAGACTTAAGATATCTTCACACAACGTCACGCTGCTGGTCTGCCGATCGATCAGGACATCTTTACCACACACACCAAGACTTATGGAGGAACTCTGGACCATCACACACAACAACCCGTAGAGACAGAGAACACATCGTCAGCATCGTCATCATCATAAGCATCATCAAATTCTCAGGATTCAGGACATACACACACACACGCGCGCGCGCGCAACGGTAACGTCGGCAGTACGCAGGTGATGAATAAACAATTATATTTTTGTTTGTGAAAAGAACTCTCAAAAAGAAACTTATATATGAACAGTAAAGACTTAAAGTTTTAATTATAATTACTGTACATGAATTTAAATATAGTAGAAAAGAATTTAATTTAACAAGAAAATTTAAAAATACTAATCTTTTGTTGTATATTAAATTTTGGGTGTGTCAATAGAAATAAATAATAGGTTAGAAGTAAATGTTATACTTTTTATTTTGTTTATAGCAACAATTAAATTTATTCTTGAGATTTAATATTATTTTTGTTTGTAAATGAGTGCTATTATTTAAAATTTGAGTCAAAGTCAGACACACTGAAATAAAAAGGTTTACGTAATTTGTTTAACATGTCTGTTTAGCTAGTAAGATTATATGGTTGTTTATTTTTTAGTCATGAACAGCATAGAAGGTTACATTGTATTTGTGTAAACTTATAAAAGAGAATATTTTTATTTATCTAAGATTCGAATTTTTAATATTCATAAGTCATAGAATGATTAATTTGAAACGGTTTTAATTAATTATTTCATGTCAACAACATCTCACTCCTCTTTGAAAATTATTTAATTATTGTGCAACTACATATACTTGACGCAACGAGAATAAAAAAAATCCTGCGATCTGGCCTGTGTAATACACTTCATAGTTGCGTTGGGTACATGGTAATGTATTTGTGTGAATTTTTGAAATACTTGTAACGTTGCATAATAAATTGGCGTGCCCAATGTGTGGCTCGATATATGTTAATTATTGTATATGTTGTAACGATTAGATTCTGTCGTCTCTTGAAACGACGTGTATATGGTGTTGTATGTGTGAGCGCGTTCGTCTCGCACTGGGGTCGTTACATCTATTCTTGCGCTAACGATGTCCGTAGCGATGCTGTAATTACCAGTACAACGCGGTAGTAACCTTACCTGTTAGTAAATAGGGATTTGTGATTCCCGGGTGGCGCCAAATTGTTTATTAAAAACAATTAAAATCTAAAATCTTTAGATAATATGTTATAATTAAGTTCACAGCTGTGACGGCCGGGGCATTCAAATACTTCCCGCCTTGGTTAGACGACTGACTCGATCAAGTAGTGTGTCGATTTGCAGCGTGAGCGCTGTATCGTCAAAGCTAATTCGTTAACAAACACAAATTATATGATACACTCCCTATGAAATAACAACAACGGGTTACTCCATGTACTAGTTATTTTAATGGTTGATAAATAAATTTTCAGTTCGACAATTAAATTATATTGGTTGATTAATAAATTTGCACCGACTTTTTACATGAAACAATTATTCTCAGGATGACGAATCGATTTTGGTAACGAGGTATTCACATCAGCAAGTTGTTTAGTTATTACAATTGTTTTCGTTCCAAAATCTGGGATTCTTTTGATTACAAGACAAATAATTCCTATGATTACAATAAAAAGTACATTACCTTACTTTATGTGTATTTAAATAATAAGGTGTGTGGTTATAATCTGTTCTGTAGTGTCGTTAAACGTGTTTCTAAAGTTCGTATTCAAACAACAGGTTATATTTTATGTTAACAAATTTTCAGTATGTTATTTTTCTTTATTATCTTTGAAAGAGAATATTCGGTTTATAGTGAGAGTTCAAATTACTTTTAGAAATATTTAAAGTGAGTTTATTTTTGGAAATTGGGTAATTCAAGGATACTTAACACATCAGATGACTTGGTGTTATCAATCATTGAGTCGGAAGAGGATTGGGCTGCAATAGTTTTCAGTTTTTCATTAATCTTGGGGCTTAAGTAGGTCTGGCGTCCTTTTCATATTAGATGTGGTCGTATTTTCGTTTAATTTCCTGGTAAAATGGTCCTGGTAAATTGGTTTTAGTTAACTGCTCCGGTTGTTCATCTGCTTCTTATTCGATCATCGTTTTGAATTTTGTTTACTATTTTTTGATTAAAAACTGGTCGTTCAAAATTCGGCTTCTGTTCTGCAAGAGCGTCACTTTACGAGTAACGATATTCAACGGTAATTTTGCCACCAACGTTCGTTTCTATGGTTAATAATTAAATCTGATTGGCTTAGATTGACATAAATCCATTGTTATCATTTTTGAATTCTTTTCAAAATCCTCGTATATCTTCTGATTGCTTTTATTCCTCTATCTTCCTTCCTAAGTATTAAATATTGTCACTATAGTATGTATTTCCTTTCAAAGATTATTTTGATATCCCTCAAGGTTGGGTTATTGTATGTTTTGTAATTTTACAATTATATTATTATTGGCTAATTACATTTCTCCTTTAATTTAAGTTCTTATTCTAATATTTTGCTTTTATTATGATTTACAAATTATCCTTGGTTAATTGTTCACCTTGGATTTGCTAGTTTCTTTGTTAATTTGTTACAATTTGTAGTTGTTTGTTTTTGACAGTTAGGCATTTTATGGGCCTAAGTAGCCATTAATGGTATTTACTTATTTCATACAAATTACATCTCATTTTAGCCTAATGAGCTTTATTTTGTTATTGTTACTGGTTGTGTTATTTTTTGATGTGTTTTGGTTCTGTTTTTGTGTTATTAGTATGTTGCTATTATTTTATACATCATGTATTGCCAATTGTTTACTAACTGGTTTTCTCGTTTTCTAAGTCATACATTTCTTTACTTTCTTACTTATTTAATTTGCCAATAATAACAATGTGGCTATTATTTACTACTATGATTTTACGTTAAATACAACATCTAGGTCTATGGTCTGTATAATTCTTCCAGCCATATCCTATTCATAAACTTGCTTAAACAATTATTTAACAATTTTTTGGATTATATTTGTTTACAATTCATTTCATTTATATTATTTTTTGGGTGATAAACAACATCACATTTTTTGAACTTACTTTAATAATGATCCCTTGTAACATGGGGTGTTTATTGATTTGTTTTAACTTCTTACTTTTTAAATACTCTTTACTTTCACTCCATGCTAACACTATCTGTAATATTCTTTCTTACTTAATACTGTCTTCATCACTTTTCAGTGTTCATTATATCTTAATTAACTGTTTACACTTAATACTATTCTTAACAACTTTCTTAATTACTAATATTTTTCACTGTTAAACCTTTTAGTGTTTCTTATTGATTTATTAAGTGTTTATGCTTTTTATCCTTCACTATTTTTCATAATATTAACATTCTTTATAATACATTATTCTTATTTATACCTCACCTTCACTTTTAAATTATCTGTGGTTTATTATAATTTATTTAGTGTTCTTTCTTTATCACTTTACTTTGGGGTTTTTACACTTTCATTTTGCACTTCACAAATGTTTTTGTTTTAAGTGTTTCTAAATGGGTAATCCCTCTAATTACTATCTCACTACCGTACTATCTCTTTCATTACAAATATCATTAATAATTTTAACAATTTTAAGTCTCTATATTTTATCATTACATCTAACTCTAATTTGTGGGTTAGTTTGCTTTTATACTTAACATTCTTTAATTGAGTTTCATCAAATATCATTTACCTTTATTACTTAATTGATAATAATATTTATTTATTACTTAGGTTAGTTATCGGTTCCTTTTTCAACATTAAATTGAGTGTACCATTTCTCCTTCTTTTATTCTTTATTACTTGTTTGTGTCTTATTATTTGATTTCCTTTTTATTTATTTCCCTTTATCTTGGTTTTTTCTTTTTCATTTTCCTCCTTCTTCACCTTCAGTGTTTTTTCTTTATATCTTGTTTTCCACCTTCTCCTTTGGGTTCATTTTAATATGTTGTATTGAGTCATTCAATTCCTTCAATTTGTTTATTTGGTTTTATTCTCGTTTGTTTTTTGTTGTTCCCTTCTTCTTTTGTTTCCTTTTGTTGGGTCAATCACTTGGGTTAGGTTATGTCGTCGTTTGTCGTGTCATTGTCTTTTTATTTTCTTTATATTAAACATTTTATTTTATATGAATTATTATTTTATATTCAGAATCATCTTTTTATCCCTGGTATCGGGGTGGCTTATTTGTGTTGTAACAATGTTCATAATTAGTAAGTGTATTATTATTATTATTGTTATTAATATTATTGTATTGTAATTGTAATATTGTTGTGTATTTCACAACTGGCGCTCAACAAAACTGAAAGAGGAGAGAAATTGTTGGTATGAGATAATTTATAATAATAATAAACGTAAATAAATAATATTAAATAAAAACCAATAGAGTCGCGGTTTACCAATAATGATTAAAAATAATAAAACAAATTTAAATTTAATTCTAATACAACGAAATGGCTACACCGCAGAAAGGAGTTGATATTGAGGCAATGTTTAGAGGTCTCCAGGAACAAATGCAAAAAAATAATAAACAAATGCAAAAGAATAATGAAGAATTAAAAAAGAATAGGGAGGAAGTTAAAGCTGAATTAGCGAAAAATAAAAACGAAGTTAAAGCCGAATTTAAAGCTGAATTAGTGAAAAATAAAGACGAAGTTAAAGCCAAAATTAAAGCTGAATTCAATAACGTTAAAGAACAGTTGACTATAAAACTCGAAGAAACTAATACCAAAATAGAAATATTAGAAGCTAGAGTAGAACAGTCACTAAACGAACAAGCTTTAAAGATGGAGAACAGGTTTAAAGAACAGAAAACAGAATGGTCGAAAGAATTAAAAGAAGGTATTAAACAATTAGCTGAACACTGGAATGAAAAGTTTAAAGTTTCAAACCAGGAACAAGATGTGAGGATAAGAACAGTTAGTGAAAAAATCCGGGAAAACATTAATAAAACGCAGGAATTGGAAGTCAGAACGACGACGTTGGAAACTGCTGTAGTAGAGTCTGCAAAATCCACCAAGGACTACTCAGGTGAAATGAACACACTTAAGGAAGATCTACGTGGAGAAGTAGAACGTCTGAGAACGGAGATCAAGAGACGACCGCCACAGATGATGATGTACCCAACACAGATAAAGAAACGGACCAAACTAGTATTCAAAGTTTCAGAATAGAGAACCCAGTTAAATTTTTATTCAATTGTGAACGGGAAATGGAATTGATAGGTAACACTATAACTGATAAAGATAAAATTGACTTTGTTAGTAACCATTTTCAAGATTGTACTGCACAATGGTATACCATTGTCAGAGATAATTTAACTACATATGAACAATTTAAAGAATCGTTTGAAGGGCGCTATTGGAATATTCACACACAAAGACAAATACGAGACCAATTAGAATATGGTAAATATCAACATAACGGTAGACTTACCTTAGAGGAGTATGTCATACAACTTGTGGAAAGAAGTAAACATTTAAGACCCACATTTAAACAGCACGAATTGGTACTTAAATTAGCACATCACTTCCACAGAGATATAAGATTAGCCATATACACACAAGGAATTAAAACTGTTGAATATTTATTAATTTTACTTACGCAGTCCGAACACATGTTTCACACCGAGTACAGAAATAAAACTAATTTCCAAGACGAGAGTAAAACAGAGGGGAGTAATACGAAAGGTGGATACACCTGGCCGAATTCAAATAAGAAATTTAACAAACCATATATTTAGCTAAACAGACATGTTAAACAAATTACGTAAACCTTTTTATTTCAGTGTGTCTGACTTTGTGTCTGACAAATTTTAAATAATAGCAACTCATTTACAAACAAAAATAATATTAAATCTCAAGAATAAATTTAATTGTTGCTATAAACAAAATAAAAAGTATAACATTTACTTCTAACCTATTATTTATTTCTATTGACACACCCAAAATTTAATATACAACAAAAGATTAGTATTTTTAAATTTTCTTGTTAAATTAAATTCTTTTCTACTATATTTAAATTCATGTACAGTAATTATAATTAAAACTTTAAGTCTTTACTGTTCATATATAAGTTTCTTTTTGAGAGTTCTTTTCACAAACAAAAATATAATTGTTTATTCATCACCTGTGTACTGCCGACGTTACCGTTGCGCGCGCGCGTGTGTGTGTGTGTATGTCCTGAATCCTGAGAATTTGATGATGATTATGATGATGACGATGCTGACGATGTGTTCTCTGTCTCTACGGGTTGTTGTGTGTGATGGTCCAGAGTTCCTCCATAAGTCTTGGTGTGTGTGGTAAAGATGTCCTGATCGATCGGCAGACCAGCAGCGTGACGTTGTGTGAAGATATCTTAAGTCTCTGAGACTGCCCCAAAATTGCCGGTGGTATTTATATTGGACGGCAATCTGACAAGTCCAGGACTGTTTTCGACCTGTTAGATATTGTCACTCGTCCTTTTAATTACAAATCATTTTTTGGTTCATTTTCGCGATTTCGTAAACATCCTCGTAGCACGAGCGATATCATCGTTTGCGTAATTTTTTTCCTGTTCACTCACATATAACACACTTACTAATTACTATTTAATTACACTAGTAATTAACATTAAATTACCTAGTGTCTTTATTATTGCAAATTTCTGCAATACGTTTACATCACTATATTCGTTAAAAATTCCTTAATGTAATGGTGTCTTTATAATTGAGGTAAGTCTTTGTTCACAGGTTTAAAACGTATTAATTAGTTTATTTTATCCGGTTAAAACCTGATTACAGACAAACCACTAATTCGTACGCATCACCCCATCTTTGCATGTCCGAGCTGGCTTCACTCACACAAACACAATCGCGGGGCAGGTACGCTTTCTGACAATTCTTAGCCTGCACAATATTGTTAAAAACTGTTCATCATATATTTTCTATGCTAAATATTTACAAACATACCGCCCTGGGCAAATATATGTATTGTTGCAATATATATATATATATATATATATATATATATATATATATATATTCGGGTTAAAACGTCCTGCGACGTTGTCCGATGCCTAATTGCCAATATCTCCTGTCGTTGCAGTTTTCTTCGGTTAGACCTCGTACACTCATTGATCTCCTTATACCCTGTATCCATGTTACTTTTGGCCTTCCCCTTTTTCTGTTTTCCTGTGGCATCCATTTCATCACTCTCTTTGGCAGCCTCTCCTCCCCCATTCTCTGCACCTGCCCATACCAAATTAAATTTTTTTTTTTTTTTTAATAACCTGAATACTCAAGGTAATTATAACAATTTAAAAGAACAGAGATCAAGACGGTAGCAAAGGAATGGGATAGTAAGGTCTAAGTCAATACCGTGAGGTACAAGAAGCCGCTTGGGTGAACAGTCCATGCTGTAGAGTTGTGTTCGGGAAGGTAAGATCTTACGGCTGATTGTTCATTGGCACTAACCAATAACGCGATGCGAAAATATAAGATACGTTTAAATATTGCAACCAAAACTCGTGTTTTTTCGTCTTATTATATAAATATAGCGTATAATAGAATAGGGCGGGCTCGACAGAACACAAGTACAGGCACCACACTAATCCAGCCGCAGTGTTCGAGACCCAATTGTTGGAGTTACTTTACGCGCGTTGTCACTAATCCAGGAAATTACGATATCGTCCTGCCCCCCTCCAGCACTTTGTTGTTTTTAATATTCGCTGAGTAAACGCAAAGAGCGAATGCCACGGTGTGTTTATATGTCCCGCGTTAAGCCGATTACTGAAGGCTCTGCCCACGTTTGCGACTGATTAGCACGTGAAAAGTGTCTTGTCCTTTTTTGTCACTGAAAGGGAAATCTAACGATAGCGTACAGGAAAGATAATCTAGAACAGGGTTACCACCAATCAAATAGCATGGAGGTCCAACTTATTAAAGGACGTTGATGTCCAGAATTATTCAACAAAGTGGTTAAAGGAATTTGATCTGCGCGAACGCGCACGCGTGTTGTGTGTGTGATACATTTTTACTTTTGGCTCAAGATTTTGAAGACGTAGAATACATGACTAGAAAATTGATACAGGAATATCAGAAATGGACACTAAAGGTAAATATGAATAAAACAAAATATATGGCAATAGGTGACCATCATCAAGACTTGATATTGGAGGAAGACATGGGGAAGATTTCATATACAGAGGAATACAAGTGATTAAGGGTGAAAATTATGGCCAGTGGCAAGCATGACAAAGAAATACAATCCAGAATTAATTTGTGAAAGATGGCTATATCTGCGTTAAATGGAATCCTGCGTGATAAGCAAATTACAGGTGAAACTAAAACAAAATATTTAAAACCATTGTTAAAAGTATCATGACTTACGGCTCAGAAGTTTGGACTACTAATAAACACACAAGAACAAAATTAATGACAGCGGAGATGGACTTTTGGAGACGTTCGGCAAGAGTATCCAGACGTGAGAAAATTAGAAATGAAGTCATTAAAGACAGAATGACTGTGAAAAATTAAATTGTTGATTTTATGCAAACAAAAAAATTACCATGGTATGGACACACGACAAGAATGGCACAGGAAAGATTGCCAAGAAGAGTTATGGAATGGACCCCACCAGGAAAAAGGAAAAGAGGAAGACCACCTGTCACCTGGATAAAAGAAATTCAGACTATATTGAGGGAACGAGAAATTCCTGTATGCCAGTGGGACATGGACTCTTGGTAAAAAGGACGTGCAGAGGATTCAGGCAGCCGAAATGAAATTTCTAAGAGCAAGGTTGTACTCTCCTGGATCGGAGAAGGAACGAGGATATTAGACGTGATTTAAACATTGTATCATTACACCAGAAGATGGAAGACCACGGAAAGAGATGGGTGTGACCACTGAATCGCATGCCTGATATCCTCTACCTGTGGCTGCCTTGGGTTATCACCCTACTGGGAAGAGAGATGTCGGTAGACCGATGAGGAGATGGGTTCTGGAACAGGTCTAAGACCTAGT
The DNA here is from genome assembly GCA_034769895.1 of Magicicada septendecula. NCBI lineage: Eukaryota > Metazoa > Arthropoda > Insecta > Hemiptera > Cicadidae > Magicicada > Magicicada septendecula. The sequence continues at coordinate 500,944,765 of CM068370.1, forward strand.
GCTTGGAGCGATGATGATGGTGGTGATGATGATGCTGATGATGCTGATGATGATGATGATGATGATGATGATGATGATGATGATGATGATGATGATGATGATGATGATGATGATGATGATGATGATGATGATGATGATGATGATGATTGATGAATTAAATATTTTTATATGTGAATTTAGTAACTAAACCTTAGTACAGTTCTACAGATATTGTTTATTTTCCTGACAATTCTTTCAGCAGTTACGAGGTTAGATCTGAACTGTTCAGTTCCAGTCAAAATAAATTGCACTGAATTAAGAGCTATTAAAAATGTAATTCAAATCTAACCTCTGAACCTTCCGTAATCAGTTAATCAATTGTCAGGAAAATAAAAACCATCTGTAGAAATATACCAAGAAGACAGATGAGCTATTGAAGCATGAAGACATTAAAATCATCATCATCATCATTATCATCATCTTCTTCTTAACGGTTTTAGGCTTTAGCGGGCTATTCCTATTCCACAGTCTATCTTTTCTTAGGTCTACCAACTTTTCGTCTGCCTCTAGGGTTGTAATCTTTCGCCATCTTCGGTATTCTACTTCCTTCCATTCTATTGATGTGTTGAATCCATTTTCTTCTGTATTCTTTAATCCTTTCATTAACTGCAAAAGTATCTAAATAACTTCTTATCTCTTCATCTCTTATATGATCTCGTCTATTACACCTTTTAACTGACCTCAGAAATTTCATTTCTGCTGTTTGTATCTTCTGTTCATCTTTTTTCTTTATGACCCAAGTTTCAGAACCATACAGCAGTGTAGGTATTGCCATTGTTTTATAAAATTTTATTTGGGTTTCTTTTCTACATTTATTTCCCAACGTTCTCCAAATCGTTCCACACATTCTTGTGAAATTCGTCACTTTATTTTCTATATCTCTATATTGTAACGTTCAGTTACAAATATATATATAATCCTCCTTATGTATCCAGTGAATGTGGAAGGCCACACTTCTGAGAAGCTTATATGTAATATCAAAACAAATTAGTATCTCTTACTAATAAAGTATAACCTGTTTTATTTTTTAAATAGAGGATTATTCCTCTGAACCTCAGGGTCAACATACAATTTACATATAGAACAAACAATACAACTTTGATGCATGAGACTCGGTATTACAGTGTTGTTAATGTCTGTTGAATGTTTGTGGGTCCTTTTAAACTACTATTAACTATAACAAAAACTCTTATTATTAATGACTATTGTATACTAGTGTACAAAAATAATTCACAATTATAATGTTTTTATATTGTTTTTTAGTTATTGTTTTTGTTGTAATTCAATCTTTACTGTCATAATGTTTGGTCGAATATTTGATTTAGTCATGGAGTGATCTCACCAATCTAGCAGTTTTCTTAACGGATTTATTGGTTGATTCTTTATTCCTGGACATCTGGTTTTTTGGTCTCTTGATTAAAACAGCATTCTTCTAGGTTTTGCATTTTTTCCTGGTCCTCTCATCTTTTATTGGTCTTCAATTTGTATCCAATTCAGGAGTCACACCTTAAACGTTCTCTTGCAATTCACAATTTTTTTAACAACAATCATCTTTACTCAAAACATTAATTTCATTAGTTAAAGGCCATGGCTATATTTTTTATGGGTCACAGGTTCGGTTTACCATTTCTAATTAGTAATATTCTGTTGACCTTTACTTTATTTTTCCTTCGTAACTATATTATTATAAGTTTTTTAACGTAAGAGTTTCTATCTTTTAAATTATTTACACTTGGTTTGATCTCACTATATGGGCTACATAACTGTTTCATATAGATTATATGTTTCATTCAATGCTCATATTATAATAATGTTTAATCACATTCCTTATATCTGATTTTTTCCTTTTTAAAGTCTATCACTGTTATTTTCACTTTCTAGCACTATCACACAACCTAACTTACATAATTATAGTTTGATTTATTATATTTGTAAAATCTATAACATTCACTGTTTGTAGTTCAATGATACAGAACAACTGTCTGAGGCACGCAGACCTCCTCATAGTTTTAATCTAATGCTTATGAACTAACAAATGTCTTTTTACTTATTTTCTAAGTTTAACATTTGTACCTTATAATTCTATTAATTAATTATTATTTACATGTTAATGAGTATGTTATGTTTTATGTTTAGTGAAACGACACGTTACAATATTGATCATAAGTAACGTCACGTCCAAGATAGTTGAAATATCTTACTTGTTCTATGGACGTGCTGTCTATGCATATTTTGGTCCAAACCGGTTCATCTCCTATAAAATCCATTACTTTTGTCTTTTATTCAGATATGTTACAGTTATATTCTTTTCCTATTTTATGTAAGATGTATACTGCTCGCTGGGTATCGTCTTCTGAAGTGGCGAATACAGCTTGGTCATCCGCGAAGAGAATGACTTTTATTTCGGTGAATTTTAATAAGATTACAATTTCGTCAGTGGTTTGTTGTTTCCATTTTTTGAGGAGATCATCTAGATAAAGATTAAAAAGTAATGGTGACAGACAGCAACCTTGTCTTACTCCTTGGTTTGTTTCAGTCGTGATAGATTCTTCTCCGTCGTCTATGATTATCGCGGTGTATCTATATAAATTCTTTATGGCCTGAACTAGGAGTTGTGGTATACCTTTATTTTCAAGTATGTCCCATAACTTCGGTCTGATCAGTGTTGAAATGAAGACGTTGTAAGATTCATAAAAGCTAAACGAATAAGGTCACTTAGAACGGATGGATGACCAGCGTATGCCAAAGAAAATCCTGAGGTCGCAAGTCTATAAAGGAGGAAAGAGGGGCCGACCTAGGATAAGATGGTTGGATGTCGTGCTGAAAGATCTAAAAGAATGGATGTGAGGGGTTATGCTGAGATGGCAATGGATAGGAGACACTGGAGAAGACTGGTGTTGGAAGCCAGGGCTCACGTTGGGCTGTAGTGCTAAAGAAGAAGAAGAAGAAGAAGAAGAAGAAGAAGAAGAAGAAGAAGAAGAAGAAGAAGAAGAAGAAGAAGAAGAAGAAGAAGAAGAAGAAGAAGAAGAAGAAGAAGAAGAAGAAGAAGAAGAAGAAGAAGAAGAAGAAGAAGAAGAAGAAGAAGAAGAAGAAGAAGAAGAAGAAGAAGAAGAAGAAATAAACTGTACCAAGTGTTTCTGTATTACTGTATTACATTCAGATATTAATAAACTACACCAAGTGTTTCTGTATTAGTGTATTACATTCAGATAAACTGTACCAAGTGTTTCTGTATTACTGTATTACATTCAGATATTAATAAAATATTCTACCAAGTGGCGAGCGACCATTTGATCAGTGTAAATATTTTGAATTAAATATTTAAAAATGTTTCATGTTTTTAATCCGCGATTCAGTACAATAATTTATTGAGATTTATAATTACGTTTTGTATCATCTTTGTTTTAGCTTGACGTTTTGAGTAGCCTTTAATTCTGTGCAGTTTGTTTCGACCGAAAATTTCGTAACCCGTATCCATTAAACGTCGGATTTACGCGAGTCTACTGTATACCGTCAACCATACTGTAAACCATCTCCAGGAGTCTTTATACGTTATTATATCGAATTCAATACCATCTCAATACATTTTACCTTAAACAAAGAAAAGATGGAATAAATAATAAAAAGATGGGTTGAGCAACGCGTTCGATAAATTATCTAAGCTAGAAGAATGCTATAAACGTTTTACGCTCACGTGTTTAGACGCAACGTACCTGACCGGAGTATAAAACATTATCTCTCGTTTACAGGCTTTTGAGTTTAAACACTGCACACAGCGAAACATATTTTGCCAAACCACTGCGATGTCAAGCTGGGGATGGGACGTCCCGCGCCTGCTGTTTATTACGGCTATAACCCGCAACACATAACCCGCAGTTACAACACCCACTGAACACATTACGTGATATGTATTGTATGCGCGCGCATACAGCGTGTTTATGCCAGAGAATAAACAGAATATTGTTATTGAAAACACACACAAGAAAACATGAAATTGATAATTACGTCAGTCAGCTGATAAGAATACACCACTTGCAAATCTAATGAATAACAAAATTTTAGTAATTAAAATAATTATTTTGTTATTTTGTAGTTTAAGGAGTAGACAGTTTTCCTGCACTAATTAAATTACAAGTTTATATCGGTTGTATTAAAACTCGGTGAGTGGACTAAAATTTTATTTGAAAGATAGTTACGCTGACTCTTCAGTCCTGTATGAGAGTTTTGAATCTCTCCCACCTTCTCTCTCTCTCACGCATACACACACACACACACACCGGTGACATCCTTGTGTGAGTCCCTTAGCTTTTCATGTTGCATTCTTAGTCGTTTTGTCATCAATGAGTTACTATTCCAGTGCACTCCCTGAGCTGCAGAATCCGCTCACTATTTTGAATGAAATACATTAATATTACATAAATTACGATATTAAATAATTTTTCAATTATGAGAAAAAATACGAAAATCCTGATTACCTTACTATTTTTTGTTTAGAAAAGTAACAATTGTAAAGCTAATCATTAACAATAAACGCTAACAATTCCAAACAATCGGATATGTGTTTAAAACTCCTTAAGTCCGACGCTCGGGTGTATTTTTACAATTTTTTTTCAAATTAATGATCCCATTTTTGGACATTGGTCATGTTCCTGACGATTGGCGGATTGCAAAGGTAATTCCCATATTCAAAAAAGGTGATCGTAATGACTGCAGGAACTACAGAGGAGTCAGCCTTCTTAATATTTCATATAAATTATATGCATCTATATTACGAACACGGCTGAATGCGATAACGGAGACCATACTTTCAGAGGCCCAGAACGGTTTCAGGAAGGGCTGATCATGTTTAGATTGTATATTTACAATAGTCTAGCTCATTGAAAAGCGCAGAGAGTAAGTTATCAGCTGCCCACATACGTAGCTTTCATCGATTTCGAGAAGGCATTTGACAGAGTGAATCGGAGCAAACTATGGGCAGTAATGGCAAGGAAAGGGATCCCTAAACATCTAATTAGAGCAATACAGAGTCTGTATATGGAGAATAAAATCTTAATAGAAGCAGGGAGACCGAGAACAGCTCCTAGAGTTGGTCTGATCAATTGTGGAGTACGACAAGGGTGTCCATTATCAACATTCTCTTTTTAATTTACATATTGACGATGTCAGACAAAACTGGCAGATCTGTCTTCCAGAACATTTTATGATTGGTCATTCTGCAATTGACACTTTGTTGTTTGCGGACGATCAGTCTATTCTGTCGGACTCTGAAAACAGATTTCAGATGGGTATACATTTTGTTAATTAGAATCTGCAAAGACTCTGGATTGCAGATATCCACAATTAAAACCAAGGTGATGGCATTTTGTGGAACTGATCACGTACGGGCAAAAATTGTTATAGATGGTACTGTCCTGGAACAAGTTAGCAGTTTTGAATACCTGGGCTACAGTGTATAATGCAAGCAACTACATAGTGAATAAGTTGCATAAGTTCAACCTTATGTGCGGGACCATCAGGCGAACCCTTAAGTCAGCAAGTAAAGGAACACGCCTAAAATTCTACAAGGTGATGGCTCTTCCCACACTTCTTTATGGGTATGAGAATTGGACTTTAACGAAAGGCCAGGCCAATCGCATCCAAGCGGCTGAAATGAGATTTCTCAGGCACGTGGCAGGGCATACTCTCCATGATCATAGGAGAAACACAGATATACGGCAGGAACTGAATATTATGGGTATACTCGACAGGATCGCCCAGTATCGGCTGAATTGGTGGGAATATCTTTTGCCGATTGGATGACTGCCGCATCCCCAAACTACTATGGAACTATAAGCCGAGGGGACGGAGAGGTGTGGGACGTCCGAGGAAGCGCTGGAGTGACCAGCTGTAATATTTGCCTATTTGAGACCGGAACAAACCATTCTTGGTTTAAACCTTGAGGATGATTATGATGATTTTTGGACCCTGGGATTGACATTTTCGAAACTGTATAATAAATTCGGTGTTTGGTTAAAATTCTGTTTCATTTGATATCCCACATTTAATTTTCAATTTTATCAAACTTTTGCCACACTTTTTAGGCCCTGATAGTCCACATGGACTTCTGCGATTTTACAAAATTTGAACCACTTCATATTTGTATTCCGCCTCCATTTTGGAGGGATCAGTCTCAAAAGCAATAGGGTTCTGTAGGTTAAAAGTGTGGACAAGCTTTATGAAAAGTTATCTTGTCACGTTCAAAATTATACGATTCGCTCAAAAGTTATCGTGAAACACACTCCAAACAGACAGACAAATGCAAACGGTAGAGTTAAAACTGAGAACTCGCTTCGCTCGTTCAATAAATACACTCACCACTATACTTCTTAGGCTACACGGCCGGAGTCAATGTTGTTAAAATTCATTCCCTGGCTGTTTGGCCGTGGTCCATTGTTTTCAACAAAAACAGACGTTTCGGCAGTGCCATCGACTGCCATCATCAGTGTAAATTCGAGCTTCGCTAACGTAGGGAGGTAGACGTTAGTGACCACAGTACTGTGGTTAAGGCTGGAGAAGCGTGAACACTACTCCTTATAAATTCTGTAAGTGCCACGATACAGTCATAAATCAACCACCAGCCAGTCAGAAAGAAGAACGTATATTAGAGGCTCGAACACAGCCACTACTGTCGATTGAGGCAGCCGGAGAAGTCTGCCGTGCCGGAGCACGCGCTGGCGACCCTCGGATCCTCTTTCGATGAGACGAAGCTTCTGTCGTCGGTGATTGCGTATTTTCCTCGCCTTCATATGCAGTCGCCTTCAGATCCAGAAACACGCTGCAATCGGCGGGGTGTCATTGTGGCAAGGTGTGTTGTGAGCTTCTATTATACGATCTTCTTTCTGATTGGCTGGTGGTTAATTTATTATTGTATCGTGGCACTTAGAGAATTTATAAGCAAGAGTGGTGTTCACGGGACTTCTCCAGCCTTAACCACAGTACTGTAGTCACTAATGTCTACGCCCCTACGTTAGCGAAGCTCGAATTTACACTGATGTGGCAGTCGATGGCACTGCCGAAACGTCTGTTTTTGTTGAAAATAATGGACCACGGCCAAACAGCCAGGGAATGAATTTTAACACCACACTGACCAGTAGGTTCAGAATAATTGTATTTTGTTATAGTGTTAACTGAACGAATTTTAAAATTTTTCAAGTAACTGAGTAAAGTTTGTCCCCGGCAGCCTTAGTCGGTGGGATCTTTAAAGTATTTAAGCGGACATTAACCATCGTTACATTTACAAACAGTGTTTCGATGATTGGCCTCAAACATTCCAGGCAATTAACCTAACTTTCATTTAAAAACTACAAGTACATTAGATTTTCGTAAGCAAATGGTCAAATCAAAAATTACCCAAAATTATGAATTAACAAATAGTAGAATCAAAATACACGTGTGTGTGTGTGTGTGTGTGTGTGTGTGTGTGTGTGTGTGTGTGTGTGTGTGTGTGTGTGTGTGTGTGTGTGTGTGTGTGTGTGTGTGTGTGTGTGTGTGTGTGTGTGTGTGTGTGTGTGTGTGTGTGTGTGTGTGTGTGTGTGTGTGTGTGTGTGTGTGTGTGTGTGTGTGTGTGTGTGTGTGTGTGTGTGTGTGTGTGTGTGTGTGTGTGTGTGTGTGTGTGTGTGTGTGTGTGTGTGTGTGTGTGTGTGTGTGTGTGTGTGTGTGTTTAGGCTTGTAATATGAGTTTGTAATACGAGGCTATTCAGAAAATAAGTTTCGGTAGGGTATAAAAGGAAACTAAGAATATATTTACAAAACATTTTTATTGCTATTTGAAGTACACACCTTAAACTACGTTTCTATATAGTTTTCGTCATTTTTCAAAACACTCTTCATAGCGAGGCACCAGACGTTGTATACCTTCGTCGTAGACATTTCCCGCCTGTGATTGGAACCATGTAGGTTATTAACAGCTTTTTTGACATCGTTGGCCACCAAGGAAGGATTCCTCATGCTTGAAAAGGTGATATTCGCTTGGTGTAAGGTCTGGGTTGTAAGGCGGACGATCAAATTGTTGCCAACCACACTTTGTGAGGAGATGTTGCGTTGCAGCGGCAGTGTGTGTGTAGAGCCATGATTCATCGCAATGTCCCGGGTAAGTACTATCCCCTACGTCGCTTACTCTGGATACGACTAAGCAAAAAAGTCGTATCCGTCTTGGTACCACTGAATCGCTCACTGCTTCTTCTCCATAAATGTCGAAAATTTGACGGTGATTTTCAATTGTTTTAATGCCTTTCACATTGAAGAACCGAATCACATACCTACTTTTACACACGCAGCGGGAGTCTGGAATTTCTTCGACGTTAAAAACACGTCCAACAAAGCTTACTCAGTTTACAAATGGCGTTGTTGGCTTGCCAAGGAATCAACAAACTGGCCGTGCATGCGTTACAGCGTGACAGCATCGATACCACGGCAATATTTAAATATCGGTATGGAGAACCGTACATGACTTCCATGTTCTAAGCTAAGATTTATATTTAAAATCATTTTCGAAATGAAATATTTCCATATAAACTATTTCTTTCTTCACCCTTAACCACAGTACTGTGGTCACTAACGTACGAGGGGGGACCCAAAAGTAACGAGAATTTTTCTCTGGCAGTTGGTAGAACGCTAGTTCCGACTTCTCCCGCTAGGTGCCTTCACTAGACACCATTTTGTATCAGTTGCCCTAGCGACATTGTTGTGGAAACATTAGCGCGGTCAGTGTGACTGTTTTTTGTAAGCGCTGTTTCACGTTTTCGGCGATTTTTTTAATGGCAGACATTAAATACCAACGTGCTAACATCAGGTTCTGTTTCCTGTTAGGGAAATCAGCAGCAGAAACTGTCGCAATGCTTCGGTCGGCTTATGGGGAGGAAGCTTTGAGCCAGGCAAGGATTTACGAGTGGTTTTCTCGTTTTAAAAGTGGTCAAATGTCAATTGAAGACGAACCACGACCGGGACGTCCCTCGACTTCCAAAACGGACGAAAACATTGAAAAAATCCGTGTTGCGATCATGTTTGATCGTCGTAGAACAATCGATGAATTGGAGGAAATGACTGGAATATCCTGGAGTTCATGCCAACGAATTTTGACTGAAGATCTGAAGATGAAACGTGTTGCAGCAAAATTCGTTCCGCGTGTGCTTTCTTGTCGGCTCAAAATCCTTGCCTGGCTCAAAGCTTCCTCCCCATAAGCCGTCCGAAGCATTGCGACAGTTTCTGCTGCTGATTTCCCTAACAGGAAACAGAACCTGATGTTAGCACGTTGGTATTTAATGTCTGCCGTTAAAAAAATCGCCGAAAACGTGAAACAGCGCTTACAAAAAATAGTCACACTGACCGCGCTAATGTTTCCACAACAATGCCGCTAGGGCAACTAATACAAAATGGTGTCTAGTGAAGGCACCTAGCGGGAGAAGTCGGAACTAGCGTTCTACCAACTGCCAGAGAAAAATTCTCGTTACTTTTGGGTCCTCCTACGTATACTACCTCACGTTAGCGCACTCGATTTTCACTGATGATGGCAGTCGATAGCACTGCCGAAACGTCTGGTTTTGTACAAAACATTGGACAACGCCAAACAGCCCGGGAAGGAATTTTAACAAGAAACTACTTCTTTGTTGCCGATAACGCAGTACACATGACATACAAATAAAAACTATCCCCTCCCCCTTCAACTATCATTTTCATTTATAGAAAATTACCCCCCCCCCCTTCAACTAGCCTCTTCATTTATAGATATTTCATCTACGATTCTACAGTGGATTATTATGATCTTTTCAGGATACTTTATTTATCAAAATTAAGTACTTAACTCTTGTTAAAACATAAAACATTGCCGGTAAACTACCCTTTCCCCGTAACCGATCTTCATCAAAATCAATAGGCTTTGAGTCCTCTGCAAGTCAGAGATGTATGCAAAAAAAGTATTTGATACTGTTTGAATTTGCGGTTGTTATCGTTCGCCATAGAAAAAATGTTACACAGACCCTTTCGAAAAATGCCTTTTCTTCATGTTTTGAGGGTAGTACAATCAGAATCAGCCCTTATCTCGAACACGATTTTTTTCGCCATCACCATACTTCCATTTCCTTATGGAACATGGAAGTAAAAACGGAACTTACCTTCTGAATAACCCTCGTACTTGTAATATGGGGTTGTACAATAAAAAATTTCGTTCCAGGGACGTTAACGTAACACGGCCGACTTCTAATTTCCTGCGAGAGAAGCACGACTTATCTACCTCAACAGTTTTCCCCGACCATCACGCATGCAACTCTTCCACTCCGTAACAGTACTACTAGACATACCGAACTCGTCAGCACAGAACTCGTCAGAACTCGTCAGCACTCGTCACTTATTCTTCTGTTAGGTTTTTCTGAGAACTACTTAATGTGAGGTAATAATGCGCCGAGCGTTCCATTTGTTATATAGTCAGTTTCATGAAAGGTGAACACTGATGAATACGAGGAAAAGTTCCGAGGAGCGACAACTGTAGCTTAGCGGTAAAACTAAAATTTTTCGTGTACTCCTGTGTTTGTATTTTGTGTGAGCTCCTGTTAATTTCCAAATCTATCCATCAATTTATTCATTGTTTAGAAGCTGTTTAAAATTGACGTGCCATGCGTGTTTTGAAAAACGGACAAAATCAAACATCGCGGTATGATTCTTTGTTAAAAATTGTTTAGCACCAACGCAAATTCAAAACGAAATTGTGAATGTGTCGGGAGATCCTGCGATTTCAAAACCAACGGTTTATAAGTAGGCACTTGAGTTTAAACGTGGTCGTACGAGCATTGAAGAAGCCCTCCCTGCAACACTGGACGCCCTAAAAATGCAACAACTCCAGATCTTGCACAACGCTTTTTCACACCAAGTTCTTGAGTTAAAGTATGATGCACACGCTCATATGAGATGCCAACGTTTTCAGCAACGTCATCCACTCCTCAATCTGCGGTCTTCCAACACTCTATAAAATTTTTTCAATAATGCCATTTTTTGTTGCAATTTTTGGACGTCCACTGCTGAGATCGTCTTCAGTGCTTGTACGACCACGTTTAAACTCGAGCGTGCCCCACTTACCGTTGTTTCTGAAGGCGCAGCATCTCATAACACATTCAAAATTTTGTTTTGATTTTCCATTGGCGCTAAAACAGAGAATTCATCACAACACTATGTTTGATTTTGTGCATTTTAAAAACAAGCGTGACAGATAAATTTCAAACAGCTGGTAAAAAGTGAGTAAATTGACAGATATATCTGGAAATTAACGGGTGTTCACGGGAAATATACATCTTGCAGCACACGAATGACTGTAGTTCTACCACTGAGCTATAGATGTCGCTCCGCGAACTTGTGACAATCATCAAGGTAAAATGTGATTTTTACTGCTGTATAAAGTGCTTTGAACAACACTCTTTCAGACGTTAACTCAATGGACTTGTAATTTTTATGATTAACTTGTTTGTGTAAATAACTTCTATTGATTTTTAAAATGGGTAATAAAGTTGATTGTAACAGCAATCATGTCAGGTTCATTTGTAATCCAAACGTAGCAATTTCTTTCAGGATATTGATAACACAAACAATTTTAGCCAGTCAGAAAGTTTTAATTTGAGGCACAGAGAATAGAAATTCTTTAGAAAATTTTAAGGAGTAAGACTATATGAGTTTTTCTGTGACTCTGACTGAAGGAAACTAGTTATAACTTATCCTTCAGGAATCTGTTAGTTATTGTTAAACCATTGATGAAGAAATATTACCATCCAAGGTGTATGATATTATTATTCTCGTAGTTTGCGGGGTTATATCGAAAAAGACCCCATAGCAGTTACAATATAAGTAATAGCAGTTATTCGTAAATATAACGGACATGCGCAATGAGAGTACGGTACTGCAAACTGATAGGCTATATTTGCGTACAGTACCGTGCAAACATGCGGGGTTTCATGTTTAGCCAAGCGTAGTCCGATGTTTCGCTCCGATGGCACAGTACACAGCTGACATTACAGGCCTCCTGTCACTCGGAATTATGACACACGCACACAACCGCCCTACAAATATGCGTTATTCCATGTGTGGCTGGACCGATCCTTTTTGGTCTGTTCGTGACTCTCGTTGTTCCATGTCTCTTCCGGTATTTTTTAACGTTTAGGCCTATACTGAACAGCTACAGAAATATCGGTATGGAGAACCATACATGACTTCCATGTTCTAAGATTTATATTTCAAATTATCGTCGAAATGAAATATTTCCATAGAAACTACTTCTTTCTTCAGCCTAAACCACAGTACTGTGGTCACTAACGTATACCACCTCACGTTAGCGCACTCGATTTTCACTAATGGTGGCAGTCGACGAAACGTCAGGTTTCATCAGAAAACACTGGACCACAGCCAGACAGCCCGGGAAGGAATTTTAACAACAAACTACTTCTTTGTTGCCGATAACGTAGTACACATATACAAAATTATCCCCTCCTCCTTCAACTATCATTTTCATTTATAGAAAATTACGCCCTCCCCCTTCAACTACCCTTTTCATTTATAGATATTTCATCTGCCTTTCTACAGTGGATTCTTTTGACCTTCTTTTCAGGATACTTTATTTATCAAAATTAAGTACTTTACTCTTGTTAAAACATAAAACGTTGCACGTAAACTACCCCTTCTCCTTAACCCATCTTCACCAAAATCAATAGGCATTGAGTCCTCTACATCTCAGGCACGTATGCGAAGAATTATTTGATTCTGTTTGAATTTCAGGCAGTCATCGTTCGCCATAAAAAAAAGTCTACACACAGACACTTTTCGGAAAATTACTTTTCTTCATGTTTTGAGGGTAGTACAATCAGAATCAGTCCTTATCTCGAACACGATTTTTTTCGCGATCACCATACTTCCATTCCTTACGGAACATGAAGTAAAAATAAAACTTTCAAGAAATGGGTGTAATAGTGATTAGAGGTCAGAATAAACATCATTTTGTCTGAACCGACGTCCATTCATTGTGCAGACGATTGTAATGGAAAGCGAAGGCGATTTACAGAAAATAACTGAACCGTTGTAAAATACGAGGAAATTGCAATGACAATAAATGTTGCACAGTTTAAAGTAACGGAAATCCTATAGTAAGTGCAAGAGTGAAAGCGTTAAAAGTGGAATATCATATAAAATAAAAAATAAATTTAAAAAGTAATTTTAGAGTAGAACCATAAAACTATAATATGGTGTTTTTTTTTCAGATTCTACAATCAAAAAACGACAAAAAAATCGTTTGAACTGAACATTTGGCGGGGAATCCCCATTTCCCCTCATTAGATCCGTGTCTTGGAGGTACAAAATCTGGAAACGGCCTAAGCAAAAGAGACAAGGTATTTAAATCTTTAGGGTTTATGCTAACTACTCATTGACTTAGTTTTAGAAGCGGTAATCAACAAGGTGGAATTTAGTGAGCGTGTAGGAACAAAAACCACACAAATTGATTTCAAATTATTCAATAACTAAAGTTTTTTTCTGTGATACAATTAATATTATTTTCTCTTATTTCCAGTACTATTGCCGCCGGCAACAGCGGTTACATGGACGCCACGCTACTGGTATAGAGACTGTGGATGTGAGGACAGCTGTAAGTCTTCTACACGCATAGGAAAGAGGTTTGTTCCATGTTTTATGTGGAGCATTGTAATATATACACGAGGAACATGGGGGGCGTCGACAACAAAGGAAGGGAGCATTTGTAAAGCTTGAAATGTACGGAAAAGATTAACTGGACAGAGAAGATATTAAGGGGGGGGGGTATTAAGGACAGTAAATAGCAAAAGGAAATCGTTTGAAGTTATTAAAAAGAAGAAAGACGTTCAGATTTGTCGTCTTTTGAGGAAAGATTGTTTACAGAAATAAATAACAAAAGGAAACTTGCAAAAAAGAGGAAGAAGAAGACGCAGAAGAAGAAGAAGAAGAAGAAGAAGAAGAAGAAGAAGAAGAAGAAGAAGAAGAAGAAGATGTGGTAACTGATGGAGCGAATTACGAAGATCTTAAAATTGCAGTGCGTAGGAATGGGAGCATCGAAACAACAGATCCACTTCGACGGTCTTATCTCTGTAACATCTCTGGTCACTTTATTTATCTTTTGTTACCCTATCCGACCCCGTCACAGGACAATTTCGTCGCCAGTATTACATCTTTACAGTCTTCTTTAATTGTTACTTATTTTTCTTAGCTACACTTCACACCTCGAGCAACTGTTGATTCTAACGCACTCTTATACAATTAATTGCTTAAATCTTTTGTACCTTCCCATTTTGTGAAAAATCTTTTTCACAATCTTCCCTGTCTCTTGTTACTGTTCTTATAGGTTTTTGTGTGAATCTCGCTGCTTCATCATCTCTTGAAATCGCTCTTCTTGCATTCTGTCTTACTAGGGTCGGTTTGGAGATCACTTTTCCCATGATTCCTCGTGTAATTTTCCAAGTACGTATGTAGAGAGCGTCGTCTTTGTCTTGTGCACATACGTAAGACTTGGTGGAAAGTTCTCTATTACGTCTCCTGTTGGTACTTCCACGTTGTGACGTTTAGTTTAGTTCTCTAGTTCGATTCCTTTTAGGCAACGCATATATATATTATTATTTTTTTTTTTTTTTAAGTTCCAGCTTGTTTCTTTGCTAGACATATTCAGGAAGCAAGTGCATCAACTTTCTCATCATCATGACCATATTAATGTTAGTTAAGCGCAACTGAAGGTCTTGCCTCGAGTTGCTATTCTTATACAGGACCAGTTTTTTGGCGTAAAAGTAAAAAATCTCAAGTCAAATCCTGCGCTGAAAAATAAAAGAGAAGTAGAAATAAGAATCGATGGGAATAAGTTTTTTGCTTCTCCCACTGACGGATGTAAAGTCAGTGTCGAAAATTGCTCAGTTATTATTTTATGTGCAGACGTTTTAAGTAGACAGACTATTCATCTGAACAGGATGCCATACGGTAGGTTGACTAAGAGAATTTGCCAATACAAGCCTATCGGGCAAAGACGTTTAGAAAGGCCTAAGGAGCGTCGGTGAAGTGAACATATTTCTTTGGGACCGGAGCAGTTGATTCGCCTAATTCCCTATAAAAGAACAAAAAAGAAGATCTTACACGAGCACGATCACGTGCACAAGATAAGGATATTATCATTACATTTTAGTAGAGGGTCTTTAAGCGTTTTCATTCACTAATGCTTAAGCACTGATTAGTATCACGTTCAGAAAACTTTACCCGGGTTTTGTACATAAAATTAATAACAATTAACAAATAAGAAAAGTCGGCCAAAAGTTTGTTATTAATTAATAAGAAAAGTCGGCGAACCAAATATTTCATCGGTGTAACAGAGATAGGAAGCCTGTTGGAAGACCATCGCTGGACTGACGCAGTGGCAAGTGATGCTGATATTTTGCTTAAAATAAAACGATGGACATCGACCGCCAAGGACAGGGAAAATGGAGGCGGATGATTATGAAGGCTAAGGTTCGACTCCGAAATGTGACGCTATAGAAGAAGAAGAGGAATAGAGATAGGAATTCCTACGAAGATGTCAAGTTTTACACATCAGTAACCTTTGGGCAGATGCACTGTAGGCCTATCAGTAAATAAATATGATTTTACTAAAATGGTTTAAAGGAATGTTTTAACGAAAAAGTACAATTTTACAACGGACCCAAGGAATTGAAGCTCTTATTCTTTTGTCTCGAAGAGATTCATTTATTATAACTTCGAATTGAATCACCATCTTAACCTAACCTGCTTTCAGTATTATGAAAATATTCTAACATCATCGGATCTGTAAGTTACATGAAACTCGTATTCTCAGTGCCATGAATTACTCGTATTAGTTACTTGTTCCATGATCGTTATGTAACATTTTATTTAATAAATGTTTAGCTTTGGAAGGTTTAGCGCTTCCACCTGTTTTACTAAAACACATAAACGCGCTCGGGCACACACACACACACACACACACACATTTACTCACTCAATTGATCGGTTTATGTATTTGATTATTTTTTCATTATTCATACACAGGTCCTGATGGTAACAATAAATATTGCCGAAACGTCAACACAAATAATGTAAAAATTGTGTCTACGCTTATTGTAATATGCTCTCTAAACCTTCCTTCACTAAATATTTCTTGACAGACGGCCACTACTAATTTAAAGATTTTATTTAATATATAAATCACTCAACATTTTATTTAAATACATTCAAAAGTTCTGACAAATGAATATGTTCAAAACGTGTGAAAAAGGTCTGCAAAAATGTAAATGGACGACATAAACAAACGCTGAACAACAACAACAACAAAATAACCGTCAAGATATGAGAATTAATTTATATTTAGCGTTAACAACTGATGTTTGAGATAGAGCGTATACGAGTGTGGCAGAATGCCCGTCCCGTCACGAGAATAGATCAGACTAGGTAGCGGGTAGCGGTCCCGCGGGAAACGATTGTTTTTTGCACATGGCGCCGGCGTATGTATTCGCTAAAACAAAAAAAAATTCTGTACTGGGACGATCAAGTGTCTTCCTTCATCTTAGCTTATTGTCAATGAAATTCAAACTTTACAAGCGCAGCCACCGTTTCATTTGTCTGGCTGGTATTCAAGAATCTCTTCAAGTAACGTTTAAAAACTTAAGATATTTCCTTTTCAACATATATATTTCAAACGACACTGTTTAGATGTTAACTGATAAATTGACGAAAATCATAAAATGTTAAGACGTAATGTTTGTAGTATTACAAAATAGACTTTTTACCGAAGTGCTGACAAATCATAACTTAATAATCCGAGAGCTGCTCCAGAGTCATATGCTAGTGTACTAGGGTTGTCTGTAAAATCTGTAATGTATTGTGTTGTGTGTCTGAAAATAGTACTATTGAGAGTGCATACCTTCGTGCATGACTGATAAATGTTTCTTTATCAGACGTGAAGCACAGACAGAGGGTAGTCATCGAATTCTTGACTAAAGATGGATGTACAGCTGTTAACATTATGTGTCCACTGGATGGTCAACTCAAAAATATGTGTGAAGAGGCAGCATTGGACGAGAAGAATGTTCGAAGATGGGTCAGTTTGACGGTGTGAAGAACCAGAGGTTTGGTATTGTAGAGCACGGCAACAGAGCCTCCTGGGTTCCAGCTCGATACTCTTCCCTCCCAGAAAGATTTTGAGGGTGTCTAAGTCTACTTTCAGCATGTGAAACCAAACCCATTTCTTCAACACGTGAACACCGGGTACCACATCACGTTCACGATCCCGTGGTACCACTTTTGAGTACCTCGCTGATCAACACGACGATCCACGATGCCCAGAACGGTCGCTGGTCCGACCTCCGGGTTAGATCCAAAGAATCTCACTCGGATGGCCTACGACTTTTCCTCCACCTTCCAGCGCGATAGGGGAACACTATGCACCGGGCACACTGGAGGCAGGATGCCGTTCCTACCCCTCTCGCTCGAACCAACTCAGAACTCCACCGACTCAACGGACGCCAGTACGCCGTGAGCGGAGAACACGAGAGGAGAAACCGAGCCCGAAGCTACTAGGGTTCACCTGTGTTTTAAAAGGACGTCACGGACTGGCGTGAGAGGCCCGATACAGCTACTGACCATCGAAGATGGGTCAGTAAGTTTAAGGTAGGATAAACTGTCGTAGACAACAAATGTCATAGTGGAAGACCAGCGAATGTAGTGATTGTTGACAACCGGCAGCCAGTTGATGTTACGATTCGAGCAGATCGTCGCAAAATTGTTGCGAGCTTGAATTATTGGAATGATGCTGTACAAGAGATTATAGAGACCCTATGATGATTGCTAAAGATTATAGAGGATCTAGGCTACAAAACAGTGTGCGTGCCTCTTCAGTTAATACCTAAGTGTGTTCAGAACTGCTGTCGGAAGCCAATGGAGAGAACTATTTTTTTTTTTTTTTTTTTTTTTTTTTTTAATTTTGTGATTGAAGGTGAGGCCTGGATGTATCGGTGTGAGTCGGTCGATGTTGTGGCAACTAGAGGTGTGCTAAACTAGTATTTGAAAATCACAGGTGTTCGGAAAACGTTCCAAAAAAATAACACGTACGAATACCTCCTATTATACATATATCTGTATTATATAATTTGTTATAAGAAATAAATTGAAACTAAAAGTATTAACAGTGTTACTTTACACTGACTTTATTAAGCTGTTACTGTTTAAAATAAAATAAGAAACAAGAGAATTTATAGGTCTGTCTCCCTTTGGGAATACTAGTTTCACTTTTCACTGGGAGTAAACAGACTGACATACGTTTAATATTAAATTATTGAATCCATTTTGGTTAGACAATTCAGTTACGAAACTCAGGCAATGAAATTTAGAGTGCACGTAATAGCACAACAAATAATGTCAACAAAATTTACTTGATAAGTATGTGCAGTGAAGTTAAAATCATCTCCGAATCGCATTAACAAAAAATACTATATGGCCTATCAACTTTCAGCCACTCTGTAGGTTATAACACAATATAATTCACTTTTTCAAAACTTACCAAGTTGGTGACTAGTATAATATATAATTTCTTATTATAATCTGTATTATATATCTGCATAACACGCGAGAATAAATGAAACATCAGTGTGAATTTTTTCATTTATTAAAAACAGCATCGTCTCTTTGGCATAGAGATATTCTGAACCCCGCTGTTTTGCTTCGTTTCGTACTTTTATGTCAATCGGCGCATGCGCAGAATGAAGCATTCAGCACCATAAAGTGACTTTGTACTCGCGTACTCGTAGTACTAGTTTATTCGTTAGTTGCGTAGGGGGTCCCGCGACACGGAACCGCGAGGCCGCGAGTAATCGGAACGGGTATTTCGACTTTTCAGTTATCGTTGAATCGGAACAAGTATTTCAACTTTTCAGACACTGTTATATCCGTTCCACAAAAATAATCGTTCCAAAATATCTGTTACAAGTAAATCGTCCCACCTCTATTAGGTAAGTCCGGAACAGGCCGTGACCAGTTAGATATACTTTGTAGTGTTGATAATAAAACTATCAATAAGGTTTTATCTGAACGAACGAAGCGAGTTCTCAGTTTTGACTCGACCGTTTGGCATTCGTCTGCCTGTTTCGTAAAACTTGGTAGCAGCGAGTTAATTTTACCCTTGGTAAAACTCCATACAGAACCTTGGCTACTTTTACCCTACAGAACCCTATTGTGTTTGAGACTGATTGCTCAAAAAATACGGGGTGGGAGGCAAAACTGTGAGGGGGCCAAATTTGTGGAAAAATCACAAAAGTCCATGTGGGTTATCAAATTAAAGAGGATTTAAATCACATTCTCAATTTAGTGTTTGTTTTTGAATACTTCAAAATGTTTTAAAGTGAGAGCTCAAAAAGAGGGTGAAAATTTTGATACAATCGCAACGCTTCACGTGAGATATCAAATTAAAGAGAATTTTAACTAACACCTGAATGTAGCGTTAAGTTTGGAAATTTCAAAAAACGTTTTTGGTACCAAGGGCTCAATAAAGAGATCAAAAGTTAGAAAAAATTATGAAAATCCAGCAGGGTGTCAGGCTACAAGGAATTGTAACCCAAATCTGAACATAATGTTTGTTGTATGATTGTGTGCTCTACAATTATTGTTACACTGCTAAAGTAATAGTAAGGAAATCGGGAGTTTCGTAATTTTTTCTATAACTGAAAAATTATCTAATATCAAAATTGATAATAATAAATGCACTTTGTTCAAAAAGTGAACGAGTTCTGCAGCTCACGGAGCATACTAGTTTAATCAAGTCTCAACAGTATATCCCCCCCCCCTTTGAATACATGCCAAACATAGTAAAATCATTTTTTCCTTCCTCTGATGGCTGTTTAATCACTTGTATTGTGTATGAAAAAGGATTCAAAGATGTCAGAACTTGTACTTATGTACGAGCTAGAATACCAGCTTCAATCCTCATGTTTTAGTAGTCACACTGTTGCTGTTTGCTATCACTGTTTGAGTAAATATATATTCAGCAACCTAGATTTTAAAATAACGTATGTATAAACCATACTTGACTTCCATATTCTAAGATTTATATTTAAAATAATTTTCAAAATGAAATATTTCCATAGAAACTACCTCTTTCTACTTTTTTCTTGTCTTAACCACAGTACTGCGGTCACTAACGTATACCACCTGTTTAAACTTTGTACTGGTTTATCAGCTGTACGCGGGCTACCGCCGCAATACGGCACGCGCGGATGACGTCACGCGCTTATCAAACGCTGCAGCCGGCTACAGGCAAGTTTAGTTTAGTTTCTAACAAGGCTCCGAGCGCAACTCTCGTAAAACACTTCTCTTCCAGCCGCGGCTTCTGGATATTTTTTGGCATGCATTCATAAGATTTCGTTTAATTCAATTACCTGCGTCCATCTACAATGGACCACGATTTCATTCAAAATTAATTTTCGGGCGTTATTGCCACAAATGCATCCGCACGTGCCGATCGTAACTAACAATCAAAATTTTCAATAAACGCATGTTCAATATCTTCAATACAGTCCATTTCTTTCTAACATACAATCCAGCCTTTCCCGCTTAGCGTTTTTGGAATAACTTACGATTCTTCAAGAGCTTCCAAACCGCAACATTTTGGTCCCACCGGGCAGGATTTCATATTTTTGGCCCAAAAACGAAAACGTTTTTGGTCACCACGGGACGGATTGCTCATGTTTGGGTCCACAAGCGACAGCATTTCTTATACGCATCATTTCTGGACCAACCGATCTGAATTTAATCACGCCCTACGGGCATCATTCTCGTCCTGAGTGACACCATTGTTCTGAATCACGTCGCAGTCATCTCGACAAGATTCGGCCAAGCAGTAGACCAGAGACGACGGGACAAAGCAGGACAACATTTGCGAGGTCATCAAAAAAGATTCCACAGCTTTAATTGATGGAGGGTACAACATGAGGCGTCGGCTGACCAGCAGAGACAGGAGGTGTAGCAACTCCAAACGGGATCGAAGGATCGACGAATGGATCGACTCCACGAATGGATCGACGGCCACGTGACTATAAACTTTACTTATATTTGACGTTTAATAATATTTCACTTTAGTGGTTATTTTTTAACACATTTGTATAAACAAACACCTCATTACATAATACAAATTAATAAATGGTTGGCAGCTCATTATCAGTTAAAACTTTAAAGATAAAGATATACTTTGTTACCATTTAGATTCATAGTTTCAATAATTTAACTGCCAACAAAGCTTGATTAGTTAGAGAGAGTAAGTTTATGTTCAAAACAACGATCGCTAGCTACCGAAACGTATTTAAACTCATTCAAAATTAAGTTTGTGGTTCACATGCTCTATGCTCAATTTCTTTCTAATATTTTTCCTTTTTTTTTTATTTTAAATTATAATAATGGCCGATGTAAGGGCTCTAATAAAAAAACGAGGCACAATTAAGGCCTCAATATCCTGAGTAAATACCTTCGCGGATAACTTCGATTTGTTAAACAGCGATCCTCATGCGCTGAAAATAAAACTGCGTCATTTGATGGAATTATCCACCAAATATGACGAGATTCAGACACAAATCGAAGCGGAGGAAGCGGGCGTTGCTTTAACGAGTGATAGAGTACAAACAGAGGACGATCTCTGTACTATAGAATGTAAATTGCAACACCTGCTGGAGCAAGCTGAGCATATGAACCAAAAACCAGTAATTAATGCTGAAGGTAAACAGCCTAAAGCACCCCCCATTCAATTGGAACCAATAAAATTACCACGGTTTGAGGGTAGTATTGTTGAGTGGCAACATTATTACCATATTTTTCTTGAATTAATTCATGTCAGAGCAGATCTGACGGATATACAGAAACTTCACTATTTGCACTCGTCATTACATGGCGAGGCGCTTAACGTAATAAAATCGTTGCCCATCACTCATGAGAATTACGCGGTGGCTATCGATCTGTTGAGGAATAGATATGACAGTAAGCTAATTGTTTCCGCCCATCACGTGTGGAATGTCCTGGACGTACCATTAGCTCAACAAGAATCCCAAGTTAGTATATCGCAATTTATTGATCAAATCTCTGCCAATATAAACGCTTTAAATAATCTCAAACTGCCAGTCAACACGTTCGAAATTATTGTCGTAAATTATTTAGCCAAAAAACTTGATAATTACACTTTACGTTTGTGGAAAGAGAGCTTATCGGAGCATAAATTCCCTGATTTTAATAATTTTATAAATTTTCTAAATTCACGAAGAAAATTATTGCAAAATCTCGATAACGCGACTAGCCCAACGAGCAGGTTGAACAAAAGCGATAAGTCTCCTTATCGCAAGGCAGTTAAACGGATAAGCACTCCAAAGGGCGCATTCCACTCACATATTAGAAACAATTTATGCAGGCTGTGTAACGGTGGACATAGACTTAGCGACTGCCTACAATTTACATCGCTGTCTATCCCTGATAGAAAAAACGCGTTAATAAAAAACAAACTTTGCTTAAACTGCCTCCGTTCGGGACACGAGAGCTCAAAATGTCCCTCAAAATTCTCATGCAAAAAATATTCTAGGCGTCACCACACCACGATTCATGTCCCCAACAGGGACGTAACTTCTGTTAACAACCAGTGTTCACTGAAATCACAGACCAATAAATCAGTATTGTTATCTACCGCCGTCTGTATGACATCCAATAAAGTCGGCAAAAAATTTCCCGGTAGGATATTACTGGATTCCGGTTCTCAAGCGAACTTTTGCACAATGGATTTCGCCCGCAGAATGGGCCTCCAATTGGTTAAATCGCAACTGCCCATCACGGGTATAAACAACTCGCTTTCTTAGGCTGACTTCAGTACTAATGTAAGGCTACATTCACGCTATAAAACCTTCACGTTAAACGTACATTGTGCCGTATTACCCAGTATAACTAATAATTTACCGGCGGAGTCGCTCAATCTTGCCTCTTTGAATTTACCCAAGCGCATATTCTTGGCGGATCCTCATCTACATTGCTCGGCGCAAGTCGATATATTAATCGGCGCTTAATATTTTCTCCAATTAATTGAACCTATGAAATTTACGCGCGGACCACACTTTCCTATAATTCAGGAAACCAAGTTAGGATTTATTTTGGCCGGTGACTTACCATTCAACGTCGATATAACTAAACCGGTTTCTTCCTTTATGGTCTGTAAGGATGATAATCAGATTTCCTCCCAACTAAAAGAATTTTGGAAGTTGGAGGAGATCTCTAGTCGCGAAGCCCGATCTGAGGACTCGCCGTGTGAAAGGCATTTCGTGGAAACCACTAGCCGTAACCGCGATGGGAGATTCGTGGTATCCCTGCCCCGCAGATCTGATAAATTTCATTTGGGAGATTCTCTCCGCGGAGCCATACGCAGATTCCAATCGTTAGAGTTCAAGTTCAAGCAGAACCCTATCCTTTATAAGGATTATAGCGAGTTCATGAGTGACTATCTGAAACTTGGCCACATGTCGCCGCTTAATGAATACGATCTGTCGCTTGACAGGTCAGAGATCTTTTATCTGCCCCATCACGCAGTCTTCAAAGGCTCTAGCTTAACCACTAAATTGCGCGTGGTATTTGACGCCTCCGCTAAAACCACCAATAATTTGTCCCTTAACGATACTTTAATGGTTCGGTTCCGTACCCACCGATACGTACTTATTGCGGACATAGAAAAGATGTATCGCCAGATCATTGTTAATCCCAAGGATTCAAACCTGCAACGCATCGTTTGGCGTGATGCGCCGCACAAGGAATTGCGACATTACGCGCTAAGGACGGTTACATACGGCACTGCTAGTGCCTCCTTCCTTGCTACACGTTGTCTGGCTCAGATAGCCTACGAAAATGAACCCGACTACCCTACAACTGCTAAGGCCATAGCAAATGACTTCTACGTAGACGATCTCATAACGGGTTCGGATGATCCGAACGGCTTAGCTGAAATGAAATGCGAGATCGTGAGGTTGTTGAGTAGGTATGGTTTTTCGTTACATAAGTGGTTCTCCAACCACCATAAGATTATGACCCTTCGCGCCCAAGTAACCCGTGACTTCAGCAAAGGTCAAAACGTGCGTACATTGGGAATCCAATGGAACGTTGAAAGGGATAACTTTTTATACACCGTTAGGGGTGATGATAATTCAACCGTTTTCAACAAGAGAAGCGTGTTGTCGATCATCGCCGGGATCTATGTTCCTTTAGGATTGATCGCTCCCATCATATTTTACTGCAAGCATTTCGTGCAACAGTTGTGGTTGACAGGCACAGATTGGGACGAACCCCTATCTGGATCATTGGCCAATCAATGGTTGGAATTATACGCTCAATTAGTCTCCGACACTCATTTTGAGATTACGAGGTCGGTTAAGAGTTCGAACAATTACCCAATTAGTTCATTACAGCTGCACGGATTCGCCGACGCTTCGGCTAAAGGTTACGCGTGTTGCATTTACGTGCGGGCGGTCTATTCGAACGGCGCCATATCATCAAACTTGTGCGCTAAATCTAGGGTCGCTCCGCTGAAACAGATAACGCTACCACGACTTGAACTTTGTGCTTGTTTATTGTTGGCTCAATTAACGTCCAAGGTTTTAAACGCCATCGATTACAATTTTGACGGACTATATCTTTATTCGGATTCGATGATAGCGTTGTACTGGATACATCAGCAATCTTCCCGCTGGAAGGTATTTGTGGCCAACCGTGTCGCGGAAATACAGCGTCTTGTTAGCAGCAGGGGAATTTGGCGTCATGTAGTATCAAATGACAACCCTGCCGACGTTTTATCGCGCGGTTGCCTCCCTCGTAGTTTGCACTGTCATACTCAATGGTGGCATGGTCCCTCCTGGTTAGCCCATGAGTCAGCTTCATGGCCGGTCAGCGCGTTCGACATTAATTCTCCCTGTACTTTTCCCGACCTTGAGGAGGAACGTCGCAAGCAGGTTCAAACCTCACTAATTGTCGCATCCTCAACACATAGTTATGTTGAAAATTATTCATCACTTACGAGGATTATTCGCGTTTTCGCATATTGCTGTCGATTTTTTCGCAATTCTAGGCTCGCGGTGGTTGATAGTGACACGTCCTTTTTGACGGCTCAAGAATTGTCTGACACGCTCTTGATTTTTGTCCGGCAATCTCAGAAGTTGCATTTCGACGTAGAAGTTATGGAACTTGAGGCACACCGGTGCCTTCCTCGCAGTAGTAAAATTCTTGCTCTTAACCCATTCCTGGATGAATCAGGCATTTTAAGAGTGGGTGGACGCTTACAATTCTCCCCACTTAGCTATGAGAGTAAACACCAAATAATTTTGCACCCGCACTCTCATTTCACGAGATTAATAATTGAACACGAACACATCCGTTTGTTGCACACTGGAGTGCAATCAACTCAAGCTTCGCTTAGGCGAAAGTATTGGATCATACACGACAAATCCTATATCCGCTCAGCGATACATAAGTGTGTCACTTGTTTTCGTTTCCGGGCTAAAGGCGCGAATCAACTACTAGGTCAGTTACCCCCTTCAAGGGTCACGCCTTCAAGGCCATTCTCACAGTCGGCCGTGGATTACGCTGGTCCTGTACTTTTGCGCCATGGCGGGCAGCGCTCTAAGTCCACGACCAAGGCATACATCGCGCTATTTACATGCATGTGTACTAGGGCCATCCATTTAGAATTGGTGTCGGATCTCACTTCCAACGCCTTTATAGCGGCTTTAAAAAGGTTCATATCGCGCAGAGGTATTCCCGCGCAAATATTCTCGGATAATGGCACGAATTTTCGTCGTGCCAACCACACGTTCCATGATTGGTACAAATTTTTAACCTCCAAGGAAGTTGAGCAATCTTCTCTGGAGTTTTGCGGTCTCCACGGCATC
Source organism: Magicicada septendecula (assembly GCA_034769895.1). Classification (NCBI taxonomy): domain Eukaryota; kingdom Metazoa; phylum Arthropoda; class Insecta; order Hemiptera; family Cicadidae; genus Magicicada; species Magicicada septendecula. The sequence goes on from CM068370.1 coordinate 500,970,777, forward strand.
AAATGGTCCTTTATCCCCCCTTCAGCCCCTCATTTCGGTGGTTTGTGGGAAAGTGGTGTAAGGAGTGTTAAATTCCATTTACGTCGCGTAATAGGCGGTACGATCTTGAATTTTGAGGAATATTCTACTCTTCTTTCTCAAATTGAGGCTTGCCTTAATTCACGCCCGTTATGCGCGGTGTCCGACGATGCTAGAGACCCTGAACCCTTAACACCTGCTCATTTTTTGGTCGGTGCTCCACTGACGGCACTTCCGGAACCCGACTATACCCAAGGCAATAATAGTCATTTGGGCAGATGGCTTCTGCTCCAAAAATTTACGCAGACCATCTGGAAACGGTGGTCTAGGGATTATCTGCACCAGCTGCAGCAGCGCAATAAATGGCGCACCCCGTTAAGGAATTTGAATGTCGGACAGCTTGTCCTCATTTTGGATGACAATTCCCCCCCTCTAGAATGGAAGCGTGGGGTAATTACCAATGTTTTTCCGGGTCAAGATTCCTTAGTACGCGTCGCAGAAGTTCGCACCGCGCTAGGTATCTTACGCCGACCCATCCACAAATTATGCCCCCTTCCGGTGGCTACACACTAATCGTATGCGTGCCATACGAGACATGCTAGGACTGTGAATTTGTCACATTGCCTGGACCACGCCCGGGACATTCCCCGGGGCGAGCATACAAGTCAATTGTATCATAACCATTGTAATATTGTTTACGTGCCGCTAGCTATTACTGCAATAGTGACTGTGTTTCATATGTACTATCAATTATTATGGATGTTGTGTATTGTCAATATGTTTGTGTGATTCAAATTCTGAGAACCACAAGTGTTATTTATAGTGTCAATTATTCTATATATGTATTGTATTTTCTAAGGGTCACATATTATGAAATTTATTGGGGTTGTTGTGTCAATATCATGGGGAAATTATTGTATTTTTTATGGTGTTATCACTTGTTATTGTAATGCTTGGCAAATATCAAGGGGTATTATTTGGGAAAGATCAATATCTACTTAATTATTGTATTATTGTGCGTATTGTGCTACTATTATGTTTTGAGTAATTTTAACGTCAGTAAGCCCTTGCTATTGGCATGAGGGTCAATTTATTGTATGCCTGGTGATTGTTAATTGAATTCATATTATGGTTATTATGTTATTACACTGTGGCCAATACGCCAACTGTTGTGTCGCTTTCGACATGTAAGTCTAATTATTATATTATTCAATTTAACCTTTAATGTACAAAATCGGCCCGATTTTGGCGGGCAGTATGTTTAAACTTTGTACTGGTTTATCAGCTGTACGCGGGCTACCGCCGCAATACGGCACGCGCGGATGACGTCACGCGCTTATCAAACGCTGCAGCCGGCTACAGGCAAGTTTAGTTTAGTTTCTAACAAGGCTCCGAGCGCAACTCTCGTAAAACACTTCTCTTCCAGCCGCGGCTTCTGGATATTTTTTGGCATGCATTCATAAGATTTCGTTTAATTCAATTACCTGCGTCCATCTACAATGGACCACGATTTCATTCAAAATTAATTTTCGGGCGTTATTGCCACAAATGCATCCGCACGTGCCGATCGTAACTAACAATCAAAATTTTCAATAAACGCATGTTCAATATCTTCAATACAGTCCATTTCTTTCTAACATACAATCCAGCCTTTCCCGCTTAGCGTTTTTGGAATAACTCACGATTCTTCAAGAGCTTCCAAACCGCAACACCACCTCACGTTAGCGTACTCGATTTTCACTGATGATGGCAGTCGATGGCACTGTCGAAACGTCTGGTTTTGCAGAAAACATTGGAACACGGCCAAACAGCCTGGTAAGGAATTTTAACAACAAGCTACTTCCTTGTTACCGATAACGTAGTGCACATATAAAAAATTGTCCCCTCCCCCTTCAACTACCCTTTACATTTATAGATATTTCATCTACCTTTCTATAGTGGATTATTATGACCTACCTTCTTTTCAGGATACTTTATTTATCAAATTTAAGTACTTTACTCTTGTTAAAACATAAAACGGTGCAGGTAAACTACTCTTTCCCCTTAATCGATCTTCACCAAAATCAATAGCCCTTGAACATATGCAAAAAATTATTTGATTTTGTTTGAATTTGGGGCAGTTATCATTCGCCATAGAAAAAATTCTACACAGACAGTTTTCGGAAAATTACTTTTCTTCATGTTTTGATGGTAGTACAATCAGAATAAGCCCTTATCTCGAACACAATTTTTTTTTGCGATCACCATACTTCCATTTCCTTACGGAACATGGAACTAAAATTAAAAAAAAAAAAGCTAAAGAGAAACAATATAAGTTTAGGAAACAATATAAAAATACATGAAAATAGGCAGTTCGCTTTTTCAGCTCAGTCTGCGTTTTTCAGCAGTCTGATGTGTGCAATGTCTTGACACTCCAACGTTGTGTATTAACAATAGCAACTACTACCGAGAATGCGAATGTCGCATGGGAACAGAAACGTGTCGTTCAGACGAATCACTTTGATCGAATCATTTAGGTGGTCGGCTGATCAAATCGATCTTTCAAAAGATGATTTGGTCAGTAATACCATCGTTGACGAACTATCTGCGGTAGTTCATATAATTTCCGCTAGTTGCCTCTGGACAGCTTTCTAATCAATCTTGGTTATTTCGGTCTCGGTTTCGGTCAGTTGGTGATTCGATCAGTTGCTTTGTATGCCTCAATCTCGGTCACTTACTGATTCGATCGCTGAACGACTTACCGCAATCAAACTCCGTTAGATGTCTCTGCTTGCTTGCAATCTCGGTCAGTAAAAGATTCGATCAGTGAGCGAGTTACTGCAAGTATTCTCCGCTAGAGGTCTCTGGCTTTCATTTCAATCTCTGTTGTTTCATTCGATTACGACTGGAGCATCGCCGTTTTTCGTAACCACGACATAGGCTATAATGGATAAGCAATATGTAGTTTTAAAATTTTTTAAAATCTTAATTATTTTGATTATTCATCATTCAAGGTCTTTTTATTCTTCTGTCTTTAAAAAAAAAAAAAAAAAAAAAAAAAAAAAAAAAAAAAAAAAAAAAACATGGAAGCAGATGAATCTCGCTCACGTTTGTTTACAATCTCAAATTATTTGTTTGAAGCGTGTGTAATAATTCATCTAACAGAAATTTATATAACTTAAACTGAAATAATACAGTCCTGTCAGGTAATTTGATATAACTGAAATCGTATAGGAACTTTACTGACGTAAAGAATACAAACAATAGAAATAGGCCTACAGTGAACCCGCTGAATAGTGATCGAATGATCGAATCTCTTCTTCAGTGATTGAGATGGACTGATTGAGTTTACTGAAGGGACCGAATTCGCCCATCTCTACGTGGCTAGAGTGGTTAGGACATTGTGATCACCGTGAGAACGAGACTTCAAACGCAGCTCCTGCATTATGTGACACTGCGTGCGTCTTAATTTACTTGCGATCCGGGAATGAAGTTAACGACTTGAGTCTGCAAACTGACAGCGTGAAGCCACTCGGGCAACTTCGTTACTGTTCGCTCGCCGCTACTGTCTACTCTCTCGTCAACCGACACTCCACACTTACGTGTATAATGAAATCTACGTATTTTTATGCAATCGGGGTTTTCCTGTGTGCATAGTGGATAACTGAATATTAAAATGAATATTGATTGTGGTCACAGTTAAATATTAAAACATAATATAGAATTAATTTAACCATATCGTTGTACTCCATTTATTACCCTGAATTGTAGTTTTTGTTTTAACCTTTGTTTCCTCCAGAAACAAACACAATTTCACTGGCTCCCCAGATAAATATGAACCTTTTGACTACATCGTCGCATTAGTATATGAAATATACGTTTATTAAGAAAACTTATTTTAAACTGTTTTGCCGGTTTTTAAGTTCAGTTTTTTGTACTCGCAATGTTGGTTTTGATATATATTGCTGTAATCAGTTGTGGTAAAACTCCCCTTTACCTGTGCACTAACTTCGCAGGTTGGTTTCGTATTTATCTGGAGTCAGTTTAATCAATTATTTTTGTTTCTGGAGTGATAAACGCTGAAACAAAATATGCAATTCAGGGTAATAAATGTAAGAAATGGTATGATATGAATTTATTCTCAATTGTGTTTATTATTTATCTCGAGAATTATATAATTACCTTTATAACATAGGAAGTTAAAATTTGTACAGTTATTCTACTAATAACATTTGTCTACTAGAATTTTAAAAATGTTTTAAAAACTGACCGAAATAAAAAAGGTTTTTATATAAAAAAAATTTAGTAAATTATAAATTTTGTAAATTTATAAATTTATTATTCTAGTACCATAACAATCTGAAAGTGTGATGATTAACCTGTACACCAAATTTCAAGTCTGTAGCACAAAATAGATGCTGAGAAAATGGCATTTTAACATATACGGTTCCCACCCCCCTAAAATTGACAAGACTCCTTTGAAATGTTACACAAACTTCACATCGAGCTCTTACAGCGCGTGTACCTAATAAAATCTGTTACACTAAAAATAAAATGAGAAAACTTTAAAATGAAACATCGAAATGCTTACAGGACATGTATAGGTAGGTTAGACACGAATATACACAGACACTTGAATACACGAAAAATTTACTCTTGAGTTTACGTATTTGAAGCCGTGAACTTAATAAAATTATTGTGCTAAAATAAATACACAAACTTTAACTCACATCTGACAACAGAATATAGGCGGGCGTAGATGAGAACGAAGGTAGCCGAAGTTGCCCGAGTGGCTTCACGCTGTCAGTCTGCAGACTCAAGTAGTTTAGGCATAATATTTCACCATCGGGAGCGCTCAATTTAGTTCGCAGCTCCATGGCGAACTAGTTCGCTCTTCTAGTTCTATAGTTCGAGGCTCGGAAGCGGTTCTTTGATTTAATTAGTTCACCGTTCCGGAGCTCTTTGATCTCTATAACTAAAAAATGTTTAAGTATGTATTTGAATGCACAAAGATATTATGGAAAGAAAAGAACTATTAAAATCAACGTTTTTTGTTTTAATTGAAATGAATACAAAATATTTAATAATCCAATAAAATTAAACACAAACAATACTTATTTTTAGTAATAATTAAATAATCAATTACTTAACAATCAACTTAAATATTATTTGTTGTCTGACTGACATAACTATTTGGTACTTTAAGTATTGAAGTTATATTTGACATTTACATATTCTTTAATTAAACAATAAGAAACAAAATGGCACATAAAATTACTTATATAGGTAAAGAAAATAAAAAACAAAATTATATTTCTTCTGTCATACCGTACTAATCACCTATCATTACTAATCAGTCGATAAACAGTCTTGTACATACTATACTATGTAGTTATATCGCAACGTTTATAGTTGTTTTGATTGTTTATCTTCTTTTTTCACAGCACTAAACTAATATAGATTTATTGAAACTTTCACTTGTGAAACTTACTTGTCTTTTCTTCCCGTACGCGTTTCGGCGTGATGTGCGCCTTCGTCAGCAGTTTGAGACAGACTCACGAAGGCGCACATCACGCCGAAACGCGTACGGGAAGAAAAGACAAGTAAGTTTCACAAGTGAACGTTTCAATATTCTATATTAGGACAATGTTTATCTACATATTATTGTGTAAAAATATTAATTTGGAAACTTTGCTCGGCTTTAATAGCGTTCTACGTTGACTAATAACTTGTCCGGTCTCCGAGAACACGCGTTCACAGGGCACGATGTTGCAACTATGCAAAACCTTTTCAAATTGTATGTATATAGGCTAAATGAGGATATACGTGGCGCCGCTCTTGCCACCAGTGGCGGCTCTGGCCAAAAAACTTGGGGAGGACACTTGGATGTTTTACTTGTTTGTTCATTTAAGCATCATATATGAGACTCAGTACATTATTTTTGTGGGTTTATTTAAGAGTATGTATCAGTACGTTTGTGTTTTAAGGTTTCTGAATGCCCCTCTACAGAATAATAATAATGTGTCAGTAACCCTAGACAATCTGGTGCTAGTAAATCTAATCTCTTAAAAATTAAATCATTTTAATACTATATGTAAAAAAATACAGTGCATATGTACTCACCTAGGACGATTCCAGTGTTCCAGATACATCTGGAAGGCTGTGTACCCACTGTATCGCCGGTGGTGAATAGAACACAGGACTCCTTGACTGTCATTATCAGTCTCCATGACACGTAACACCAAAGCCTCACTAACTTAATATATAATTGAATATATACTGTAATTCGTTTGCTATGATTTATAGTTTATATGGCCTAACTACACTGTTGGTACAAAAAAATAATAATAATAATAATTGATATTTACATTCCAAAATGCGTTATTTTAGAATAATTCAACGGACGCACGATTTAAATAAGAAGTCCATTTTACGAGTTTTAGCAGAAGCAAAATTATCAATCACAAGTTCATTAAAATTTTCACATTGAGAAATAAACTTTCTCTCAATTGAAAGCATTGATAGGGAATTTAGGCGATCCTGTGTCATTGTATTACGCAGAAAACTTTTAATTCTCTTTAATGTAGAAAAACGACGTTCGCTCTCAGCCGTCGTCATTGGAGTTGTGCACACAACATTCAGCAGTTTTACAGTCTCTGAGAATGTGTCGCACAAATTATTCTCAATCATTACACCCAACAACGATGAAATACCAGGAGCACGGATAAAATCATCTCTTTTATAAAGTAATTAAGTTCAGCAGTCAAGTTATTATTCTTGGATTTCGTTGTCCATGACGTGTCCGTTACTTAACTAAATATCACTATTGTATTAACGACTCGGAACACTAAGTTTTTTATAAGTAAAAGCATAAAGTTTTACCTTACAGCCTGAACCGGTTTTCTCCTTTAAAAGGCTTCTTCAGAGGCTGCCGCTGGTAGCGCTGTCCGTCTTGTTGTGGGTGACGGAATCGAATTTCGAAAGATCGACGCTGTGTGTGTGGGGTGAGATATGTTCGAATAATGCGTTCGATTTGAATTGTGTCTGTTCGTTTAGGATGTCGTTTTTATTTGTTTTTGTGTGTCTGTATATTTCTAATTGTTCTAGAGTGTCTAGTTTTCGGCCTTTTAGGAGCACATAAGACACCAGACAACAACAACCACAACTCAGAAATACACACAGCCATCAAACTGAAGGAAAAGGCACACAAACACAACATCACATTTGTAAAAGCAGACAAAGGCAACACGACTGTAATCATCCCCACAGACAACCTACACAAAAAAGTACAAAACTTCATGGAACAGAACAACATCACAGAACTAAAACACGACCCCACCGACAGATACCAAAACACAGTAAAACAACTAGTCAATAAAGCCAAACACATAATGACACATAAACAAAAGCCCTACATGAAACAAATCCGACCATCAGCCCCTACCCTCTAAGCGCTTCCCAAAATCCATAAAGAAGACATTCCGATCCGCCCCATTATCAACTGCCGTAATGCCCCTGCACACAAACTCGCAAAATATCTAGACAAAATTATCAGACAACACACACAACTAGACAACAACATTGCAGTAAAAAACAACACAGACCTAGTGTGCCGTGTTTTTGGGGAAAACTCGGCGTCTCTATAAAGGAGCTTATATTAATATAATTAACAGCCGTTTTTGTTCTTTACTTATGCGTAATTAAGCGTCGCTAAGATGTACGTTGCGTGTGTTACCGGGCGTCAACTCATTCTGGTGGCGAATTAGAGTGAATAGCTTTCTCAGCGCGCGGTCGAGTTAGTTCAGATCTGGGCGGCGTCGTATCAACAGCATCTACCTGGCGGAGCAAGTCTCTTTGATCGTTGTAAATTCGCTATTCTACATGCATAAATAAGCGCTAAGTGATCTCCGGTAAGTGTGTTGAATATATTTTTGAAGATTTATATTTATACCTAAAATTAAAGTGGATGCGAGTCGATAACGTTTAAAGCTTGCCACGTGGCGGGCAGCTTCATTGTGGAATATCTAAGTTGTTTCAAATATTAATACAGACTAAAATATTGTATTTTATAATCTATATATAATCATTTCAATTGTACAAAAGGGGCGTAAGGAAAATTATTCTGTATTTTCATGGGACTGGCGAACTTTACGAAAATGTCTGTGAGCACGTGGTGCTGTATGCCGCCTGCCTGTTTGAGTTTGTTAAATTTGGCATACCCTCGTTATTTTGTGATTTATAATATGGCACATTTATGTTTTGTTATGAAGATAATTATATAATTATGTAGCGTTGAGGCCTTGAGTGTGTCCTGGTGTTTTAAATGAGAAACTAGTTGTAAAAATGTTAAAACGGGTTATGGTGAGTTTGTTATGTTGTGGCTTGCTGTTATTATGAATTGTAGGTCAGTGAAGTAATTATTATGTATGTATAGGGCTCCTGACCCAGCTGGAAATTTGATCCTCTCCGCTTGGAGAGTCATCTGCCACCATGACTTAGGAAAGAATAAACCTGAACTCTCTCGATTTTGGCCGCCAGGTGAGAAGCTGCTGTACAGCCTGTCACAGTAGCCCCGAGACATCGTCTGGACAAAAGGAGGTGAAATTTAAACTTTTTAAACACACTAGGCCGTTGCAGTAGACACCATGTGTTGTGACATTCACCAGTAAAAAAAAACCTTTACTCAGATTCAGTTATCAATTGTGCTCACGTCCATCGGGACATAAGTTGGTTACAAACTTTATCTGTATAACTCTCAGAATGTAATTACGCCTCAAAATGATTGTGGACCCGGTGGCAGGCCAGGTGTCCGCCGATCTTTAATTTTATACTCATTTTTTTAACGGTAAAGTGTTGGGGAATCAGAATTTTAGTGATTTATGTGGGTGCTGTTCATGTATGCTGGGGGGCTTAACCGGCTGGTCGGGTCCTCCTACAAGTGATTATTTTATTGGTGTGTGTGTGTATATATATATATATTGTAAAGAAAGAGAAATAAATAGGTGCTAAGATGCGACGATGATGCCTCACGTTGCGAGCGTCAATTTGTAAAGAAAGAGACTAATAGACGTCCTCGTTTTCGTTTAAGCCCCACGTTGCAGGCGTCAATTTGTAAAGAGAGAGAAATAAATAGGTGCTAAGATGCGACGATGATGCCTCACGTTGCGAGCGTCAATTTGTAAAGAAAGAGACTAATATGTGCCGGTGCTAGCGAAAATGTCCGTCTTATTCAAACCCCACTGTTGTAATCAATTTAGTAACGAACTGCTTGTTAATTATGTGAGGACATATGTAATAATGTATGATACCAGCTGGAGACGTCAAATTATAAAGAGATCTTGTCTATGAGTGTAATTAGTTATAAGAGACTCCGGTGTAACAAACGCCAAGTAGTACGTTGTAGGTGGCGATTCGTAACAATTAAAATGCTGTTACCTGGTTTAATTAATATGTTATTAACTAATATACCTTGCGGTTGTGACCAGTGAAACCCTCAGAACACAGATTATTAAGTCCACAAACTTAGAATTATATTCCTGAATTTATAATGGTAGTATTCTGTAGACTTAATTTAATTCTCAGTGGTTGTTTAATATGAGCAATATATATGGAGTATTTACTGAATGTAAGTGGTTTTTGTCTCAACCCTAGTCCCTCAACGATAAAAATTTCATTCAAATTTAGTATGGCAAAACCCGTTAGTTCAGCAATCTCCCGTCTCACCAGCTGCAAACTTGGAGCGCTGTTATTATAAATAAGTGTGCGTATAGGTTAGTTATTCTGAGTGTTTGTATCAATCTGTTAATAAATTATTACACCAATTACATATAGTATTTTCTCTGCAATGATTAAAACGTTATCTCATACAACAAATGTACTTTATTTATTTTTCTCTGGTATTTAACCAGTTACGTTGTCTCAGACAAACAATAAGACAATACAATCGACTATCCCAACATGTATCGATTCTTAATTATTCGAATTCTAAAAAGAAAAACATATATACTTTGAAAATAATGACAAATAATTCTTATACCAGGGTTCGTGTAGTTCTTTGAACCATTAGTAAGATCAGGTAAAACGCATAATTAAGGTTGTTCAATTTACAACAGAATAAAATTATTTACTTAAAATACAATGATATGAAAATAATTTGTTTTTTTACCCAAGCGGCGAAAGCTTCATTAGGCGGTGAATGTTTGTCAACTACGATCAAAATGCAGGTTATATCGTCTTCACCCAGTAAAACTGCTCTGGTCTTCAATGAATGGATGATGGTAATCCCACGGGAACTCTGGTGCTTCGAGTCTTCTTTTGCGTCTTCACAATTCTTGGTCCCAACGAACTGGACTTAGGATCTCAGCTTCCGCTGTCAATGAAGGTTATTTCGTCAACCGAATCTTCTGTATTTCCAAATATTTCCGTTAATTCAGGCTTCAACTCTTTATTGGTCTTCAATTTATAGCATGAATTGGTTTGATACCAAATTCAGCGGAATTGTTTAGTGAATGAGGTGAGACGCTTTCAGTTCTTTTTTATTGTATTCATTGATAATTTAGAGGGTTATTTAATCTGTATGATTCATTAACATTCCAGTATAATTGTTTTGCAAAATGTTTTTTTTCAATTTGGATATATATTTTCTTTATATTTATTCATATATTTTTAAATATATCGGTTCATTTCAACCTAATAGCTTGTAACAATCAGTACCATCTATTCAAAATCAACAAGTTACTAAAAATCAGTTGCCTTAACAACCAGGTTTTCTATATATCCTTGAGCCGGCATTATAGAATATTACTACTCCTTTCCAATAAAATACTCCATGCTTGGATTAATATTGAATCACATAAAATTCTCCCCTAACCTTCCTTATTAAACAGTAAATGTTTTACTAGAGTTTCGTTGGACTGGGTTTACTAAAAAGGTATTAATTTCCTTTCACTAATATGGAATTTAGGCCTATAGATTCATTTACAACCATTATAACATTATTTGGTTTTTAACTTAATTTTCTTTTTACCTGACCTACTGTACAATTAATTATTGAATACATAGTTAATTACATGAATTTTAATTTACTGGTGGTTATTTGTTTTTACATTAATCAATTGGTTCTGGAACCCTTTATTAATTTATGACATAATTGTCAGAACTACTTGTTAGACTTGAAACACTGGTCACACTCCTGATCCAGTTTATAAACATTAATTAGAACAACAGTATCTTTCAATTTTATACAATACTGACAACTTAGTACCATGCCTAACATTGGTAACTATATTGTGCTGTATAAAAACAAATCTAATATAAAATATAAACATAATTATTGAGTAAGTATTATTATCAAACAACATCATTTCATTTTTAACACATTCAACGTACAATATAAATATTCTGTAGACCTTAACATGTCACAGTACAAAACAAACATTTCATTACATCCAATCATTCATTGGTCTGGCTCTTTTACATTTAATATTAGTCATTGCCTCCTTTTTACTTGAGGTCCTTCTCAAACATATGAACTATCGAACAACCTTAAGTCAGGGTATGGTCTTTGACCATATTTCATTCAGTCTTTTATGTAACGTTGGGGAACCTCAACTATGTTGCGTTACAATATATATTTTTTATTTAATTTAAAAACGGGTTGGGAGTTTTTTTAAGGGGTTTTAAAGCTTTTTCACTTTTTTAACTTGAGGCAGTTACCTGTAAGAGGCAGTCCTCTGCAGGAACCTGACATGTCATTTAATGTTGGATCTGGTTCGGGCACAGGTCTGCGGCCGGGTCAGTTCAGCCTTTGTGAATTCCTGATATTGTAAAGAAACTGTTTGTGGGGTTGTAAAAATTTAATGTATAATGTTATTTAGTGTTAATCGTGTCAAAATGTAACTGCTATGTCGTTTACGGGTAAACCGTATTTCGCTCTGCTGCATTCAAATGTTGCCGCCTCGCCACCTGATTGGCGCACGGCTTTCTGCAGTGTTGACTCGGCTAGCGTCTTGCTTTAACGCTTTCACTGGTAAAATTTGTTAGTTGTTTTTATAAATTAACTGAATCAAACATACAGAATTGCAGATTGAGAACATTTATTAACCTTTTAGAATATTTCAATTACTTTATAGTACATCAAATTCTTTTTCTGCACCGGCTATTACACTTGTTCGGTTGGTACTTGCTCAGTTCAGTGTTTGTATACAAGTTACTCTGACGTTAATTTACAGTTATATATATGATTTTTCTCAGGGGTGTTAATAAGTCCTTTCGGCTACAGAAATATATACTTACGGCTAACACACACAAAGTTATAACAATTCTTAATACTAATTACATAAACAAATTAATATATCATTGTATTCAATTAAGTAATTACCAATGAAAACTTGTAAAGAAATTTCGGGTTAGGTTTCGTTTGTCAAAATTAGTTATCAACAGTTCGTCAATTATTTATTATATTTTACTTTTAATAATTGCTACTTGATTAAAGTTTAAATAGTGAATTTAATAAAGCATTTATTTCTGAATCGGAATAGTGATCAGTGAAGTGAAATAGTTATTTTAATTCTGACCAAAAAATTGTGAATTCGATTATGGGATAATGTTTATACTCATCGGTTTTCCTGTTGAAGATCCTGATGTCGTCTTCTTCTATGGATAACTCCTGGGCCGTCGTCTTCTTCTACTCTTCAGAAGTTTATTTCCCTCGTCTCGATGTTTCTCCTCGCTGACTCAGGCCTCGTATTTCTTCGGTTGTCGTCCGTCTTCTTCTATTATGATGTTCCAATGATCTTCATTTGGTGTCCGTTGTCGTCTCTCTTCTTCACTGCGTCGTTCCGTCTTCTTCAGATAATTATGGTTTGTTAATTAATTTTTTTATTAACAAAATGTTGTTCAGGATTCCCTGGACTATTGTAGTTATCTCCTTCTGGTTTAATTTAAGTTCGAATTTACTTTAATAATAAAAATTTTAAGACGAGAGCTCCTCGATCCACTCTCTAGCGTTGGTCAATGAACATTACTGAAAATCTAACGGTTTTTTGGCAATAAATTGCTGGTTGCTATTGTTACCTAATATATTATGCTAATTTTTATTGGTTATTAACTTAAGTCATTGTTATGATTTAACGTCTTTTTTAGTCTAATTTTACCAAAATATCTTCAACTGAAGATTTCCATCTTATACTTATAGCTAGAGTTATTACCTAAGTACCATTCTTCCTAATTTTTCATGATGATCATTTTGATATCCCTCATGCCCACATTTGAATAGCTAATTACATTTTTACTATTTTCCATATTTATATTTTACATATATTTTATTCAAAATTAGTTGTTATACATATTTTTTGGTACTAGGAATACTCACTTAATCGGTTTAACCATTTGGCATATTCTGCCTTAACTTTGGATAATTATCTGTTCTCAAAATTACTAAATTTATATTTAACAGTTTGGCCTAGAGCCTAGATTTTATTCTACTCCCACCTAACATTTCTTAATAACATATCTGGTAATTCTAATACAATTTTTGTAAACAAAACAAACAATAAACATCAGTATTCCTAACTCTAATTCTTATTATGAAAGATTCCTTGTCAGGTTCTAGCCTGAAATAACTTTTAACTACCTTTTATTTTCTCTACTGTTATCTTGCTTATCCTATAATCTACTACATTTTATAGTTTTTGAACAATAATAAAACTCTTAAAATACTACTGATAAACTGTTCCTTACATGATATGTCTTATCTACTAATTCCTTCACTTAAATACAGTGTCTGTCCTTCTTAATTTACTACTCATTCTAGTAACTTAATTCTTACCTTATATAATTCTGACATCCTATTACCTAAATTTATAAAATCACAATTAGTTTAATCTTACTTACTAAGGTACATTTTATCAAAAATTGTTTATCTGTTTATTATAGTTTGCTTATATAATATTTTATTCTACACCCCCACTGCACTTTTCCTTTCATTAAAAGGTTTCTTTAATTATTATCATTCTCACTTTGTTCCATTATATGCTATACCTAGCACTTCACCACTTATTTAATTTTACACACATTTCTAACTTACTCACTGGTTTATTCACACGATTTGTCTGATTATTTTATATCACTGTGTGATTATGGTCATGAATAACTAATTTACTTCCAAATCACTCTGATCACTTTTAGTTATTACTTAGATATTGCTTTTGTTTGGCTCAAAGCATTGTTTATTGTCTTTGGCTATTATTATTACTATTAGTTTGGGGTATGGTTAGTTTCTAACTCCCTACCTTATATTATATAAGTACATTCTTTTATCAATAAGATATATGTGATATTATTACCTTCCATTAATCTTATTATCCTAGTTACATCTCATATACTACAAATATCAGTTCATTATTTAATTTACAATATACTGGTCATTACTTGGGATTATTTGATTGCACTTAGGTCTCGGCTGCTTCTTCATTGTCTCTTGGTTCCTTTGGTATTTATCCGATCTACTGTGTCAGGTCATTGTCAGGTTAATAGTCATTTGTCATTTATTGGGTTACTGGGTTATTGATCTCTAAGTTTATAAGTTTTTGCCTCTTACTCTTATCTTCAGCCCTTTATTTTATAATTAAATACAATTGAATCTTCACTACCTTATGTCATGTTACATAATATATATATCATGTTGGCTGCTGGATGTTATTAAGGGGTTTTGAAATTTCTTTTCATTTTAAGGGAATTAAGGGGTTTTGCTTTTTAATGAAATTATACCGGCTGTGCTGGAAACTTAAACATATGATTGCAGTTTTGGGGCTTAATAACATAAATACTTCACCAGAAACAAGATGGCGAAGGTTGAAGATGAGAGAACAGGAACTCTCGAAACATGTCCCAAATAGAAAAAACATCTTGAGGTAAATTTAGTATAAATATTAAAGTATTATATACATCAAGAAACGGACTGTAGCAGAAAGTGATTGAAATATATATATATATATATATATTGTAATAAAATAAATAAGATTGATGTGTGAATCTGTAAGTTGTAAGGTGTTCAATTGGTGTGGCTCTCGACGTCTTACTGGCCTGAAACACTTCCTTAAGTTTCCCAGCTGGTCGAGTCCCAATGGTAGCAAGACCGGTCGAGTAGCGTAAAGTTGATGAAGAAATATATATGCTCAGCTTCACCGAAAGTTTCAAAACAAAAATTATTGTTTTGAAGAAAATTAAAAAAAAAAATTATGTTTATAAAAAAAAATAATAAAAAAAAATTTTAATTTTATTAATTAATTAATTAGGATCAATTAATTAATATAGGGCTGTGAAGTTTTAAACAGTGTAATGCTCTTCTGCAAATTTTTATTAAAGTTTTAGTATAATTTAAATAATCTATCACCACTCATAAGACTGTCTGTAAACCAATCGATATTTGTTTACCTTTCTATTTTTTAGGTTACCTTCACTTACGGGTGGTAAAGTCCTTGTAGATTATCAATTAGAATTATATTATTGGTAATTAGTATTATTGAAGAAATAAAGAACTATTAAGTATTGAACAATATTAATGTTTTATTAAGTAACAGCAATATTGACTCTTATCGATTAGTATCGATTCTCAGGATATCGAAAAAAGTTACAAGTATATGTTATAAAAATTATATAGGGTTCTTTAAACAGCCAGTTATTACCAAAGTCAGAGAAATCGGGCTTATATTTAAAAAGTATAACGTTACAATCAAATTAATAGTTATTAATAAACACAGACATTGAATAATAAATTGTAAATATAATAATTGTTTTCACCAAACAGCTGTGATGAACCAAGAAGAAGGCACTGAAATCGTCAAAGCAAATGGCCGCCGTGAAGTTAGTGAGATGTCATTCGTATATTGGACGTTCCAAATAAAAGATTTTCCTGTAGTATTCCTGTTCTGATGTCTGCGAATCTCTTGTAAAATGTTGTGTAGTGTCTAGTGTACTGTTTCTGAGTTGTATTTAGTGTATCCGTATAATTATTAGTTCAAACACTTTCCCCGGTTCCATCACTAATTTGGGTTAATGTATTACACAGTTTTCTTGTGTTTTGTGGTGTTTTTCAGAGTAAATTTATATTGTTCTGTGTTATGGAGTGTTACTTGATTGTTTCTGTTATAATATGATAGTTTTAGAAGGATTTTTCAAGTCACTCGCGATTTCACAATAACGTACTATACACTCGCTTTGTATGTCTATTATAGGTTAGGTTATACACGTTATTAAACTTATGTCATGTTAACCGTTCAACTACCAATAATTAACTAACTGTTTCCTTCAGTTTCAATTAAACTCTTAGCCCATATAATATTATCCTTAACATTGTTCAAAAATATTTTCACATCCTGTGTACATTTTACTATTTCACTATATGAATGCCTAAACTTTGGTTATTTGTCAATTTTATTCACTAGATTTGATTTAAATTAATCCTTCAGTTCATTCTGGTGATTTTCAGATTAAATAATGCCATTTTATAGTGTTTTCTGTCAAAAAAAAATAGTAATTTCACTTTCAGTTTGGTATACTGTGAAGAGTCAAAACATCAAAATTTACTTCCTGTCATTATATAAATTCAGCCATTTTATCAGTTATATTTAATATTAATAATCCTATATTGTATTAAAAGGTTCCTATTCCCTTATTTTCTGGTAGTTAATTGAATTAGTTGTATTCTGAAACATTATTCTGAAATATATGACTCCCATGTCTAAATTTCTGAGTTTAGTCATTTTATTTTTATTTATAATTCTGAATATAATTTATTAAAATCTCTCTAAACGGTATGTGCAATTATATGGCATGATCTCAAGTTTATTTTGTCTAAACCCCTTTTGTTTATTTGCTTTTAAATGAGTAATTTCTCTGTTTTGATGAAGTTTGGTTTCCATTCTTTTGGCCTATGATTTTTTTAACAATTTTTCTTACAAAATAATTTACAAACAATATATGATGTGTGATACCCTCTCTGACTTTTTACAAATAGTATTATAAATTAAACATGTTTTCAAATTACACAAAAACAATTAGTATTGGTTACAATACAAACAATAGTTAACACAAAATAAAGAACATTTTTTTAAAATAAATGGTTGTCTTCAAATCAGACATTTTGCAACAAAATTCCCATTTCCAACATGGAAACATGGTTTATAAAAAAGGTTTTGTACTAACTAACATCTTAATTACTCTCTACTATTTACAAGTGGTAATTATTTTTATAGTTCTGATGTTAGTTGTTTCAGACCCAAACAAATGGCCTTATATCTAAAACATTTTTAAACATTCCTGTACTATATACATAAAAACCTTATATTTATATTCTTATTTCTAACTATTATTATAAGTAGGATTCTACAGTTTTTATACAGTCTTTTATACATTGTCTTTGGGGAATTGTACCCTGTCATTAACAAATAAATAGTATTAATTGTTCAAAAGGTATTATGAACTCTGTTTTTTCTTTTTTCATGTAAAACAAAATGTTATTTTAAACAGATTCATGTCTTATGAACAACGTATTGTCACAGTACATATTTTAAGTCATTGAAAAATGCATATTTCATTGCATCCAATGTTTGTGATTGCCTAGAATGAAACACAAGGTTCATTTTTTATAATACCCAAAACTATCACTGGTTCACTTTCACTTATATATTATGATAATGCTAAATGGTCGTATAGTCTTATCAACATAATAAATTGGTTAGCGTTTTTCAATGGAGATTTGTTCCATGGGTACTATATTATTGTTTCATCTTAGTTCACAGGAAACTTTTACTTTGTTCACTTCTCTCTCTTAAATTTATATACATGTGGTTTTTATTTCGTTATACTTTTGTTTTTAGATATATATATTTGGGGGATATAGGGATTTGGGTGTCTTTTATAAGAGCATGACGTCTTCTTCAGGATGCTGCCCTCTTCTTCTTTCTTCAGTCTTCTTTTCTCCTGCCTTCTGGGACTGGTATCTTCTCCATCTGTTCTTGATGCCATCAGGTTTCTTGGGATCTTCTCCATCTTCTTCTTTAATTCAGAAATACACAACCTGTATTGGTTGATCTTGGCTTATTTTAGGGTTTCTCTTTTATTTATTCTTCCTCGTTGTGGGTTTGGTCATATTGTGTACTGCTTTGTTATTTACTATTTTACCTTCCTGGGTTATACCTTGAAAACCTTTGGTTATGAGACTGGTTTTGGATGACTCATCACTAGTAACTCCTTTTATTTTAACTTGTATTTTCTTTATAATAATGATTTCTTTCCACAGTTGCTATGAATTAATCTATTTATATTAAACTTAATGCTTTCTTCCAAATTTAAATATTATAACTTCATTATTCTAATGATCAATTGCCATTCAATATTATGCTTATATCTGTCACGCTACAGATTGCTCTCCTCCAGAAGTAATTATTTCAGACATGTTTATGGATGAAATAATTTCTTATGATAATTTCATCATTTCTTATAATTCATTTTCTTCTCCATTTTTATATGGACTTTTTTATATTAGAGTTTTATTAATTTTATATATATAATTATTTGTTTTACTACTGATCCTTTTCGGATAGTTAGTGTCTTCTGAGATATATTATAATTGTAATACATTTTCTTTCTATATCAACTTCGTGTTGTATCCTTGGGATATTAATTCCCTAACATTCCCTATCACGTGGGCTGGGGCAGATCAGAGGGGCACTGTACGCTACTTCTCTGCTGGCCATACACCACTTCTATAAATTGAGTACAGGGGCATATCCATCCCTGCTCAAAAACATAATGCTGCTGGAATTATCTTCAGTCAGTCATCGAATAAATAAATAAAAAGTAGTCTCATTTTCGACTAATAAAAATATCTTTGGATTCTCCACTTCGTAGTCTCTCAGATTATCTCACATTTTCTATCTTAATAAATCTTCATAATCATTATTATACTCATTACATATATATTTTTTCAAAACTCTTAACTTGTCTGATATATTTATTTTAATTATGGTTGAAAACCTTTCTTTTAATAATTCTGGTTACTGTTTACAGTGTAACTCTCTTTCTTCTCCATCTGAATTCTCTTTATACTTTCTTCTGGTTATTCATAGTATTAGCATGGTCTTTATAAATAGTCTTTCGTATTCATTATTTGAATGGTCTTAATATGTTATATTTAATTTTTTTAACATTGTATCTTTACATTAGATATACAGGTTGTTATATTGATCATTTTATTTAAACATTTTGGTTCTTTCCTTTCTCTTAGAAAGTTATTAATCCGTCTTCGCATTCATTAGCATTAATTCATTTATATTATATTTCATGTGGTATTTCTTCTCTTTGCATTTCATATAGGTCTTATTATTATCATTGGTTCAAAATCATCTTCTCCATATGTTTGGTATGAGTTGTTCTTCTTTGCTCTTAATTAACTGTTTTCATTATCGTTTCATAGGTAATTAGTCTCTTTGCTTCCAAAATTTTTTTTTTTTCATGCATATTACACTCTTTTTTGTTATTCTTCTCTACTCCTTCTAATGCTATTGTGAATGTCTAGCATTTATTCTGGATTAACGTTAACTCTCTTTTCTGAATTAATCACTTTATTTTCTTCTCAATTCAATTATAATTGACACATAATTAGTTTTTGGAACTTGGTTAGTTTTAATGTAAAATTCAAACTATTCTTTTTATTTAATAGAAAAATATTTCTCATAAATCCTTGTAATATGTTGATCTTATCTTGTTTCAAAGTACTGACGTTCTATCAACATTCAAATTCTGTTTAATTCATTTATTCCCAGAATTGTTTCATTCAGAATTGTTTATAGTATTGTGATTTTACTATTATTTCTGAATGTTTTGGTATTTCTCCAAATTCAAATTCTTCTTAATTATTTACCATAAAGTTTCCTCATAATTCAGTGGTAGTAAGCTGTGCTTGCTTAATTTTAAATTTTTTAAATTAAGTTCAAAATTCTCTCTCTTTCTCTTTCTTCCATAAAGTTTTGTTCTAAATTATCAGGTTGTAGTAAGAAGTACTTACTCAATTTTAAATTTTTATAATTATATTTCAATTCAAAAGTCTTTCTTTTTCTTTCTTCCATAAAGTTTGTTCCAAAATTATTAGGTTGTAGGTTGTTCTTACTTATTTTTGAATTTTTTTCAAATTATTAAATTAAAATTTCTTCTTCTTTTAATTCTCCAGAATGTTCATCTCAAAATATTAGGTTGTAAGATGTACTTACATTATTTTTGAATTTCTAAAATAAAAATTCTAAATTCCTTCTTTTTATAATTCTCCAAAATGTTCTTCTCAAAATATTAGGTTGTAAGATGTACTTACATTATTTTAAAATTTTTATAAATATAAATTCTAACTTCTATAACTCACAACTCATTCTTCATAATATTTCTTCATAGAAGCTTGATTGTACACTCCTTTGATCTTTCCTGAAACGATTTCCTTCAACTCATATGTATTGTTATGTTTATCATTTACCACAACATATGGTCCGGTGTATAGTAATAGTAGTTTTTTGGTTATGCCTTCTAAGGTGCTAGGCAGCTCTCTATTTTTTAGGAGGACTTTTTCACCCTCTTTATATGTTACAATTCGCCCTATTGCCTTCTGGTATTTGGCTTGCCGTTTTTCCTGATCTTCTGCTACCTTATTGTAAAACTTCAACTGGTTGAATTTCCTATTGTTGTTCGTTGGAAATTCAATGATTTGTTCAATGTCTCGGGGAGTCGGCTTCTCATACATGGCTGAGTACGGTGGAATTCCTATAGCTGGATGGTGGGCGTAATTTAGGAATGTTTCTGTCGCTGCTAGGTACTCTTGCCACTTTTTCTGTTGGTTGTGACAGTACGTGCGCAATATCCTACCCACTTCTCTTAGTACTCTCTCAGCCGGATTGCTACTTGGGTGGTAGACTGATGTCTTATATGTTTTGACCCCAAGTGCTAATAAAGTGTCTCGCCATCTCCTCCCCTTAAACTGTGTACCATGGTCGGTAATAATAGAAAATGGTCTACCGATCTCTGGGATATACAAATCAATAATCACCGCCAAAACCTTTGCTGTCGTTGCCCGATTAACCGGATATAGCTTTATATACTTGGTGTAGTGATCCATTATGATTACCAAGTATTTATATCTGTGTCGACCACCGCTACGGGGAAATGGCCCGCATATATCCAAAAACACTTTTTCCAGTTTTGCGTTGGAAGTTATCGGTATCATGATACCCTCTGTCTTTTCATTGTTTACTTTTGCACATTGGCAGATCTTACAGGACTTGATATATGTTCTCACCTTGCGGTTGATATTCTTGATCTTACAATTTTCCTCTAGAGCTTGTATCACTTTTAACGCTCCCATGTGACCATACCTTACATGGTAATCGATGATGACCTCCTTTTCGATTTGGTGTGGGATTATCACCTTCCATGTCTCATCGTCTAAGGCGGTTTTTATGAATAGAATTCCCCTGTTAAGGTGGTAATATTTAGAAATGGTTTCATCATTGGCTTCTAAACGACTCACAATGTTTTTCAGCTTAGGATCAGACTGCTGATGGATTCGGATATTTATTAACAAAGCTTGTAAATCGGCTCTGGTCGTGAATATGTTATAAATTTTTACTAAGCTCTCCTTCTCTCCCTCGAAAGTCTGATCTTCCAGATTTATACGTGACAACACATCCGCTGCCACGTTCTTCTTCCCTGGAATGTATTCCCATTTCAGGTCATATTCTTGTAGGGCGAGTACCCACCTAGCCAATCGGCCGTGACTCAATTTGCACCTACGAAGGAACGAGATGGATTTATGATCAGTTCGTACCGTGACTTGATATCCGAGAATGTACGTCCGGAACTTGCTGCATGCGAACACCACGCTCAACAATTCCTTTTCTGTCACACTGTAGTTCTTTTCGCACTGGTTCAGTGTGCGACTAGCGAAGCTTATTACCAGATGTTGTCCCTCCTCATCTTCCTGGTATAATGTCGTTCCTAAGCTTAGATCGCTAGCGTCACAGTTTAGAAAGAACGGTTTCTTAAAATCTGGGTGACGAAGTATCACACTCTCCAGAAACTTCTCTTTTATCAATCGGAAAGTAATATCTTGATCTTCACCCCAAGTCCATTTGTTTTTTTCAGATAACTGTAGTTGAAACTTGGCGGTCAACTCGGAATATCGGCTCTGAAACTTCCTGTAATAGTTACAGAGTCCGAGGAAAGATTGCAATTGTTTCCTGTTTCTTGGTTGCGGGAACCTCTGAATTGCCTCCACTTTCTCTGCTGATGGGGTAATACCTCTGTCGTCTAGGTTGAAGCCTAAGAATTGTACCTCGCGCGCTATGAACTTGGATTTCTCCAACTTCAGTGTTATGTTATTCTGCGCTAGTTTGTTTAGTACAAATTCTACTCTGTAACAGTGCTCCTCCCAGGTTCCGGATGTGATTAGTAAATCGTCAACATAGACGGTGGTAAATTGGAGCGCTTCTGGTCCCAAAATCTGGTCCATGCATGCCACAAATATGGCGACAGAATTGACAAGTCCGAAGGGCAGTCTCTTGAACTGGTAATTGCGCCCTTCGAAAATGAACGCTACATACTGGCGGCTTTGTGGATGCAGCTCTACCTGCCAATAACCACAGACCGTATCCCAGGTGCTAATAAAGTTAGTACCATGAAAACGCTTTAAGATTTCTTCTATTTCACCGGGAGATGTTCTGTCATTCACAATTGTCTTGTTCAACTCACGCGCATCTAAACAGAGCCGGACTTGTCCGTCTTTCTTCGGAACAGCAATAATTGGACTAGTGTAAGGTGATTGACTAATCTCAATTATGTCGTTTTCAATCATCTTGTTTATCTCTGTTCTCACGGCTTCTTTGAGCGACTGCGCTATTGGATATGACCTCCGGTTAAACTCTACGTTTTCTTTAAAACGAAGTTGGCATTGGTAGTTTTTTACCTTCCCTGGTTCATCAGAAAACACCGCCTTGTATTTCTCATATATTGCAATTAGACGATCAGCCATGTGCGTTGGTATTTTCTTGTTATCGCTTCCGCACTGGAAATTACGTATTTCTTGGATCTTAACTGACCATAAATCCTCTCCTCCATTATTGTATATTATGGGTTTAGAAAGAGGGCTGTTTCTTATAATATTAATTTTTCGAAGTTGTTGATGTATTGGGCTGGGAAGTATAGTTGTGCTTCCTACCAGATCTGCGGTCCATGTTACTCCGTCTGGGAAAAGTGATACTTTATTTAAATTAAGATCGATTACTGCCGAATATCTACGAAGAATATCGCAACCGACTAAGATGTCAAATGGTAATCCGGTGGCGATTAAAAATTCCATGTCTAAAGCTATATCACGGCTAACGACACTTAAGGAAACTTGCTTCCTGATGGTTTTATTTTGGCGACCAGTTGCACCTACCAATACAATGTTGTTGACTGGTAACATTGGCAAAGTTTTACCACATGTACTCTGTATTCTCTCCAACTCATTGGAGTTTATTATTGAAATATTAGCTCCTGTGTCTATCATTATTCTAGCGGGAACTCCTTCCACCTCCGCTGTTATATAAATTATCTCATTATTACTGTTGCTGAGACTCTTCTCGTTCTCTTCCAAAAGTTCAGTTCGTATGTCTTTCAAATAATGGTTACTGATAATAGTGATGTTTTTATCATTGTTTGCTTGTTGCAAATCATCCTTTTCTAACCCAGGAAGTATAAGCAGTAACGGGTCATCGTTGTTGATTACTGCCTCCTCTCGTTTAAAGCATTTTGGTCATTGTTTAAGTTATTGTTGACCGAGGCATCGTTCGGGAAACTCTGGTTTGTTTCCTGACGTTCTGTACCCTGGTTGATGTTTAACGCCCTGTTCGGTTGTCTGCCAAGATCTTCCAGGCTGGTACTTCGTCTTTCCTGTTCGTATCTTGGGCCGTCTCGTTCCGCACTCCGCCATCTTCGGTCAGCGCCGTGGAAGCTGCTCCTCCTCGGTTGATAGTATCTCCTGGGTCCGCGATCTTCTGCTCTTATAAAATTTACCCTAGGGCGCGACACTCGGTTATTACTATTGCTATTATTATTATTATTAATATTATCATTATAGTAATTTCGGTTAGGTGGGTAAGGCCTGTTACCATTATTGTTGGGATATGGATTTCTCTGACTGTATGGAACATTATTATTTTGTTGATAAAAGTGGTTTCGATTATTTGGGTAGGGGTTGTTATTTCTCACGCCGTTAAAATTTCCGTTAAACTGGTTATTACGCGGCTGGTTGTTAGGGCCGTCGTAATTACTGGGCTGGTTCCGGTTATTTGTATGGTTATTGCCGTTATTGGGGTAAGTAGTCGGCCTTGCTTCTGGTCTCTCATTTCTCTTCCTGCTCTGCCGATAATACTCTTCATTCTCGTATCCCTCCAGTAACTCAGTCATTCCCTGGATCGTCTTGATCTGACTACCTCTCCGGGCCCTGATAATGTCCTCATCATAGTGATAAGATATCTTATTCACTAAACATTCTTCTGGGATTGCTGGCTCAAGGTGCTTTGCCATACACACCTTCCCCAAGAAATATGCCGTCATACTGCTACCTAATTGTGACCTGTATCTTCCGTTACAAATATTGTCACGTATCAAGTTCTGGGTGGTCTCAGACCAGTATTTTGTCTTAAACATTTTCCGGAACTGTTGGTAGTCGGAAATTTCACTCCGGTTGGCCATCCACCAATTATCTGTAATGTCTCGGAAGGACTCGTCGAATATCTCCCTGCTATGGCTCCATTGGGTAATTTTATGCTTGGTCAAATATTCTTCTACCCTTGCCAGGAACTCCATCGGCTTGCGTTTGTACTGCCGGAAGTTGAGCCACTCTCGGCTTTCGTTGACGGGCAATCCGGTGAAATGAGTCGGTCTGTTTCTAATCGCTTCCATCTCCTCTCGGCTTTGTCGCACCTGACCGGTGATATTGGCCATGGTCTCTTGTATATCATTACATCGTTCTGTGACCTGGTTGCGTACTTTTCCGAATTCTTCTTGATTCTCCTTTCTCTGTTCTTCTACCTTCCTACGACTATGTTCTTCGATATTTGTGAACTTGATGTTCACCACTTCTATAAATTCATTCACCTCCTTTTCGGTCTGGTTGCACTTTCCATCAATCTCTCGAATCTGTCGATTGACCATTATATTTTCTTCTTCCATCTTCTTATTCATCGCTTTTTTGTTAACAGTGATTTCTTTATTCAGTTCTTCTCGCAACAATTCCATTCTTTCGTCCAGTTTGTCCAAATTCTCCTGATTGACCTCTCTTAATTCTTCTCTCAAAATTTGATTGTCCTCTCTCAATTCTTCCAACTTCTCCCCCATCTTCTCTTCCAACTTCTTGTTATCTTCTTTCAACTCTTCCTTCAATTGTCGGTTGTTCTTCTCTATCTTCTTCCTGGTTTCATCGATTTTCTGATTAGTATTTTCAATTTTATTAATCAATTCTTCTTTGGTCGACTTGAATTCTTCCTTGAACAATTGGTTGTCTTCCTTCAATTCTTCTAACTTCTTCCCCATCTCTTCTTCCATCTTCTTGCTGTTTTCTTCCATCTTCTCTTCCATCTTCTTGCTGTTTTCTTCCATCTTCTTGCTGTTTTCTTCTATCTTCTCTTCCAGCTTCTTATTTGTTGTTTCGATCTTATTTCCTAAATCTTCTTTCAAGGACTGGTTATCACTCCCCATTTTCTTACTCAAGTCTTCCTTCGTAGATTTAATATCTTCTTTCAAAGACTGTGTGTCCTTCTTCCTATTCTCCTCCATTTTCTTGTTACTCTCCTCCATTTGTTTCATCAATGCTCGGATTATCTCTTGTATACCCCCATCTTCCGTTCGTGTCGGCTTTTCCAATGGTTCCTTCTGGACATTGACTTCCCCTGTTTGCGTGGGTATCTCCGGTTGTTCCGTTTGTTTGGATAACACCGGTGGCAATGAACTCTCCGCATCTACTGGCGTTGCCTCCTTATTGTCCATTTCCAACTCTATTTCTTTTTCGGCCTCCGCCGCCCGTTTCTTAGATGTCGCACGTCGTTGCATTTTCCCTTGAAATTCTCTGGCTTTGTAGCTGTTGCCTAGCTCCAACTAGTGATTGGGCAGAATGTATTGGCCTTCCAATCGCTAATTAAAGCCCCTAAAGTTGTGCGCCAATTTGTAATAAAATAAATAAGATTGATGTGTGAATCTGTAAGTTGTAAGGTGTTCAATTGGTGTGGCTCTCGACGTCTTACTGGCCTGAAACACTTCCTTAAGTTTCCCAGCTGGTCGAGTCCCAATGGTAGCAAGACCGGTCGAGTAGCGTAAAGTTGATGAAGAAATATATATGCTCAGCTTCACCGAAAGTTTCAAAACAAAAATTATTGTTTTGAAGAAAATTAAAAAAAAAAATTATGTTTATAAAAAAAAATAATAAAAAAAAATTTTAATTTTATTAATTAATTAATTAGGATCAATTAATTAATATAGGGCTGTGAAGTTTTAAACAGTGTAATGCTCTTCTGCAAATTTTTATTAAAGTTTTAGTATAATTTAAATAATCTATCACCACTCATAAGACTGTCTGTAAACCAATCGATATTTGTTTACCTTTCTATTTTTTAGGTTACCTTCACTTACGGGTGGTAAAGTCCTTGTAGATTATCAATTAGAATTATATTATTGGTAATTAGTATTATTGAAGAAATAAAGAACTATTAAGTATTGAACAATATTAATGTTTTATTAAGTAACAGCAATATTGACTCTTATCGATTAGTATCGATTCTCAGGATATCGAAAAAAGTTACAAGTATATGTTATAAAAATTATATAGGGTTCTTTAAACAGCCAGTTATTACCAAAGTCAGAGAAATCGGGCTTATATTTAAAAAGTATAACGTTACAATCAAATTAATAGTTATTAATAAACACAGACATTGAATAATAAATTGTAAATATAATAATTGTTTTCACCAAACAGCTGTGATGAACCAAGAAGAAGGCACTGAAATCGTCAAAGCAAATGGCCGCCGTGAAGTTAGTGAGATGTCATTCGTATATTGGACGTTCCAAATAAAAGATTTTCCTGTAGTATTCCTGTTCTGATGTCTGCGAATCTCTTGTAAAATGTTGTGTAGTGTCTAGTGTACTGTTTCTGAGTTGTATTTAGTGTATCCGTATAATTATTAGTTCAAACACTTTCCCCGGTTCCATCACTAATTTGGGTTAATGTATTACACAGTTTTCTTGTGTTTTGTGGTGTTTTTCAGAGTAAATTTATATTGTTCTGTGTTATGGAGTGTTACTTGATTGTTTCTGTTATAATATGATAGTTTTAGAAGGATTTTTCAAGTCACTCGCGATTTCACAATAACGTACTATACACTCGCTTTGTATGTCTATTATAGGTTAGGTTATACACGTTATTAAACTTATGTCATGTTAACCGTTCAACTACCAATAATTAACTAACTGTTTCCTTCAGTTTCAATTAAACTCTTAGCCCATATAATATTATCCTTAACATTGTTCAAAAATATTTTCACATCCTGTGTACATTTTACTATTTCACTATATGAATGCCTAAACTTTGGTTATTTGTCAATTTTATTCACTAGATTTGATTTAAATTAATCCTTCAGTTCATTCTGGTGATTTTCAGATTAAATAATGCCATTTTATAGTGTTTTCTGTCAAAAAAAAATAGTAATTTCACTTTCAGTTTGGTATACTGTGAAGAGTCAAAACATCAAAATTTACTTCCTGTCATTATATAAATTCAGCCATTTTATCAGTTATATTTAATATTAATAATCCTATATTGTATTAAAAGGTTCCTATTCCCTTATTTTCTGGTAGTTAATTGAATTAGTTGTATTCTGAAACATTATTCTGAAATATATGACTCCCATGTCTAAATTTCTGAGTTTAGTCATTTTATTTTTATTTATAATTCTGAATATAATTTATTAAAATCTCTCTAAACGGTATGTGCAATTATATGGCATGATCTCAAGTTTATTTTGTCTAAACCCCTTTTGTTTATTTGCTTTTAAATGAGTAATTTCTCTGTTTTGATGAAGTTTGGTTTCCATTCTTTTGGCCTATGATTTTTTTAACAATTTTTCTTACAAAATAATTTACAAACAATATATGATGTGTGATACCCTCTCTGACTTTTTACAAATAGTATTATAAATTAAACATGTTTTCAAATTACACAAAAACAATTAGTATTGGTTACAATACAAACAATAGTTAACACAAAATAAAGAACATTTTTTTAAAATAAATGGTTGTCTTCAAATCAGACATTTTGCAACAAAATTCCCATTTCCAACATGGAAACATGGTTTATAAAAAAGGTTTTGTACTAACTAACATCTTAATTACTCTCTACTATTTACAAGTGGTAATTATTTTTATAGTTCTGATGTTAGTTGTTTCAGACCCAAACAAATGGCCTTATATCTAAAACATTTTTAAACATTCCTGTACTATATACATAAAAACCTTATATTTATATTCTTATTTCTAACTATTATTATAAGTAGGATTCTACAGTTTTTATACAGTCTTTTATACATTGTCTTTGGGGAATTGTACCCTGTCATTAACAAATAAATAGTATTAATTGTTCAAAAGGTATTATGAACTCTGTTTTTTCTTTTTTCATGTAAAACAAAATGTTATTTTAAACAGATTCATGTCTTATGAACAACGTATTGTCACAGTACATATTTTAAGTCATTGAAAAATGCATATTTCATTGCATCCAATGTTTGTGATTGCCTAGAATGAAACACAAGGTTCATTTTTTATAATACCCAAAACTATCACTGGTTCACTTTCACTTATATATTATGATAATGCTAAATGGTCGTATAGTCTTATCAACATAATAAATTGGTTAGCGTTTTTCAATGGAGATTTGTTCCATGGGTACTATATTATTGTTTCATCTTAGTTCACAGGAAACTTTTACTTTGTTCACTTCTCTCTCTTAAATTTATATACATGTGGTTTTTATTTCGTTATACTTTTGTTTTTAGATATATATATTTGGGGGATATAGGGATTTGGGTGTCTTTTATAAGAGCATGACGTCTTCTTCAGGATGCTGCCCTCTTCTTCTTTCTTCAGTCTTCTTTTCTCCTGCCTTCTGGGACTGGTATCTTCTCCATCTGTTCTTGATGCCATCAGGTTTCTTGGGATCTTCTCCATCTTCTTCTTTAATTCAGAAATACACAACCTGTATTGGTTGATCTTGGCTTATTTTAGGGTTTCTCTTTTATTTATTCTTCCTCGTTGTGGGTTTGGTCATATTGTGTATTGCTTTGTTATTTACTATTTTACCTTCCTGGGTTATACCTTGAAAACCTTTGGTTATGAGACTGGTTTTGGATGACTCATCACTAGTAACTCCTTTTATTTTAACTTGTATTTTCTTTATAATAATGATTTCTTTCCACAGTTGCTATGAATTAATCTATTTATATTAAACTTAATGCTTTCTTCCAAATTTAAATATTATAACTTCATTATTCTAATGATCAATTGCCATTCAATATTATGCTTATATCTGTCACGCTACAATATATATATATATATATATATATATTGTAACGTAGAAAAACAGGTGTGTGTACTTCCTTAAAGCCCCTCGTTGGGTTCGTCAATATGTAACGTAGAAAACGAGGTCTTACCTGTTAAAATGTATCACACTTGTTTATATGGTGTATTAGTGTGATTGTAGTGTGTTTGCCTCACACTGGTTGTTACATAAATCGACGTCACTACTGTAGTCCGTAGCGTTGTCAATGCCCCAGTACAACCTACCTGTTACTTCATAGGGATTGTTATTCCCGGGTGGCGCCAAATTGTTTTTGTTAAAACAATTAAAACATTTAATTTTTAAAGTAATATGTAGTATTAGCATGGACAGCTGTGGCGTTCGAATTATTCCCGCTGCTACACAGGTTGTCGACTCGGCCACTCGTAACAAGCGCTAGTTGGCTGATACTTACTACTTCGCTAACACACATATATTTTACAAAAATAAATCCTATGAAATAACAAGAGAATATTGTGTTGTACTGTATCTTTTAATACAAATTTAATTATTAATAAATATGACAATTGAATCATAAACAGATTATAATATTATACCCCGGCTTAGAGCGTGAAACATAAACATCTCAAGGTTGGCAAATTTCGATTTTAAAACACTATCGTTCCGTTATGTCAACAAATTACTATGTTTTTAAAATCTGGAGTTCTTTTGATCATGAAAATAGACATAAATGTTGATTACATAAAAAGAAAGTACTCTATTATACCTTATACGTACTCAGGATTTATAATGTGTTTGTACAATTTGTTTAGTAGTGTCGTATTTCTGTTACAGTAGTTATGTTCACAAATAAGGTTATCTCTATAAGTTAATTAAATGTTTTTGATATAAGTTAATTATGCCTTTACCTTTGAAAGAAAATACTATTTTTTAAATAGTGAGAAATTTCATCATTTGCAAATAATTTAAGTGATTTGGGGTTTTCGGAGTAAGAAATTATTCGGTACTTATCAGTTCGTCTCACGTTGAAAGGTCGTCATCAATATAGGCGTTTATTTTTCGAATTTGGTCTGGTTGAAGGCTTCCAGCATCTTCTTCAAACTGGTCTGAGTTTTTTCGTTAATTAATTCATTTAATTTCGTTCTTGGTCATCATTAATTCTGTATAGATCGACGTCTCTTCATATTGGATCATCTTGGTTCACTATTTCAATTTGTTATCACTGTTTAAATTAAAGTTTAGTTTGTCCAATTTCTTGTGTGGCTTACCCACGCTTCATTTCTTGGCGTCTATATAATTTAACGGAAAAATAAACCACAAACGACTCGTTGTCATAGTAACTAATAATTCAATGCTGGTTTAATTTCTCATTACATACATTGTTAGAGATATTTGAATTTTTATTCAAATTTATTAAGTATTTTTCTAATGATTTTACTCCCTTATAATTCCCTTGGGATAATAAATGACATCACTATTATTTTTCTTTCCTTTCAAAGTTTACAATGATACCTCATAAGGTCATATTTTGTTACACTTTAACTATAGTCTAATTATTTGACATTTAATAAATAACATATCTTTCTTGAATTAAATTATTACAATATTATTTCTGTTTTAAAATAACTGATATATCAATACTGTCCCTTCACTGTTCTTAGATTAGTAAGATTTTTTGTGAAATTGATACAATTTGCATCTGAAAGTTCTTGGCAGTTAACTGTTTTCATAGTTACAAACAGCCATGATTGTTTTCTAGTGTATTTCCCTTTTAAATTACACTCTGAATTCAGCCTGATGGGCTTCATTTATTTGTTTGTGTTTTAATTATTATTCAACATACATTTTCATTGCTTTTCATTTAAAATATAATAGCTAGGTTTATGGACTGTAAGTCCCCCTTCAGTCATATTCCCTCTTTAACATTGAATCAACTATTCTTTATTAGTCATAATTTATTCTTAGTACTAACATTGATTTCTTTCTTGTCTTATAAACTAGGGTGTTAAACATTATTACTTTCTTTAATATTATGAAGGTTGATTCCCCTTTCAACATGGGGTGTTGTATTCTTTATAATTTTAATCTTTAATAACAAACTTTACTTCTATCCTATCATGCCATGTTAACACAAGTTATGGTACTGGGCTTTCTCCCTGATATGTCACATGCTTCCCTTATATTAAATTTAAATACTATTTTTAATTACATCTAGGTATACAACTAATTATAGTTCCACTCCAATCATTGGTAATTTATCAATGTTTTCAAGAGTGTCTATTTCCTTAGCATTCTAATTTGAATGTTTCACACTCACTTTCACTATTTTTTATTTAGGGCATTCACTTCACTAAAACACTTCACTTTGGTTCACTGTTTTGTAATTAGTGTTATTTAATGGGTAACCCCTATACCTACTCTGTAGCGGGTCATTTTTGGGTGTTTTTATTTTCCACAGTATGGGATAATTATATTTGTATTCATTTCATTTTCGGTCGGGAGCCTTATAAAATATGTCGAAATAACGGTATTATTGTGCAACGTATTTGTCAGAGTAATAGACCAGAGTTGAGAAACAGTTGGAAACCAAGCAATAAGACGCAAATTCAGTTGTGTAATGCGGCAAAGGAATTTGCATCTCCACAAAATTCGCAGAAATCTGTACTGGTGTGGCAGTGCACACACGTCACTACTCGCGCATGAGCGCATACCCAAGCGATGTTGAAAAACCAAGATGGCCAGAACGTAAAAATATTCGTCGTCTTCTCTAAGACCTCCCGGAAGTCGCATTAAACTCCGCCTACTGTTGGTGACATCAGCATAGCCAAGTCCAATATCGGCCTCTGGTCACACACACATACCAGCTTTAATCCATATATAAAGTGGTTACTTCCCAACAAATGAGGCCTGAGCGACGAAAACATCGTGGCAGTAGAGAACCAGCTTCCCTCCAGAAACAGGTACATGTACCTGTTACGTTCACCGTGACGGAACAGTCGACAACGTCGGCGTCCCGGTCGGTGTTGTTTTATGCGATGTGAGTGAAACAACAATATCGTTAATACCGACCGGGACTCGTGAAATCAACGACATAATAAACTAGTGTAGCGAAACGCCAAAAGTGAAATCGGACATTAAAACACGTGTTCGGTCGGCATCAGGACAGTTAGTGAATGTAACGAAACAGGAATGTATAAAGGCTAACTATTTTCTATATTGACTATAATATTTAAAAGGGGTTTAATTGGTGTGATAGTGTGTGTGTGCAAAGCTGGGCTACTTTCTTTTGTAATATATAGTATGTAAGGTAAGGTCGATGTAACCAGTAATTAATGTGTTACCGTATTCTTTTGTGTTGTGTATGAGGAATTTACGTCTTTATGAGAGTAAGTAAAGTATTCATTTAATAACCATGTGTTAGTCTAAGTTATTTCGTCATTACCATGTTCTCATTTCTGTGTTAAAAATTCGTCTAAAGAAATCGGGGGTTTTCTGAAATTTTATTACAGTCAGATCGCGGGATTTTTTATAAGGGCAAGAGTGTATAAGTTTTCGATATTTTACCTTTTAGAAAAATATCGTGGCGACCTTGGGCAGCTTTCAAAAGATAAGTTTTACGGGGACCATGACGGTAAGTGAAATTCTGGCAGTGGTAAGTATTATTTTATGAAGAGTGGAATGTAGTAAATATAAGGGTAAAAAGTGACTATCACCACAGCGACGACCCTGCCAGGATGTTCGTATATAAATTTTATAGGAACTAGACCTATTTTAATACACAGAAAATAGGATGTGGTAATGACGAATTTATAAATATTATTTATCGTATATAATTACGCACGTAGGTTAGGTTTGTTTTATGAGTTACAGTTAAGTACAAGATAAAAAATGGCAAATAATACCGAAGTCAGTTTCACTGATGATAAAATAGAAACTATAGTGACACCTGTTCAAAGTAAACAAGAGATAGATAAAGATGAGAAAATCATGAACATGTTGCAACTGCTTTTAGAGCAACAAAGTATTAAATTACTGAGTGATTCCGACGCTAAATTTAATATACAGAATAACAAATTTGACGAGTTGAAACATGAAATACAAGAAATGAATAAACATTTAGAAAGCACTAATGAAACAATAATGACTAGTCTGAATAAATTAGAACATAGCGTGGATAGAATGGGAGTAGTTGTAATGAATCCAAAGAAAAATAATACAAATGAAAATTGCAATGACAAATACAAAAATGCAATGCCAAATAAAGAGTTAACAAACAAGGACAATAATGTCGAAAATAATGTACGTAATACCGAGAATATTAATGTGTTTGAAGAGTTAATATCAGAGACTGATACAGTAAAAATAAATAATGAGAGTACTGATGAAGTTTTAGAATGCAGTGATTATGAGATGTTAATGTGTGTCAGTGAGTTAGAGAGAGAGAGAAAAAATAATGTTGTAGTAGAGTGGGGACAGAGGGGAAATTTTCCTTTTATTATTTATGATGATTTAATGTGGTCACAAGTGTTTTTGAAGGGCAAGAGTCCCGTATTAGTAGAAGATGGGAGTTGTTTATTTTATTTGTATGATGCTATACCCTCTGTGTGGAATGATTTTATAAGTATGAGATGGTGTTATGATAAGAGAGAGTTAAATAGAGAATTGTGTGTTGAGAGAGAGATAGAGTTATATGAATTAAATAGAGTTTATGATGAGTTGAAAGAAATATTAGAAGTGTATTTAAACAAGAATGATTTAATTGATAACACAAAAGTAACTAACCCGATATTGGAAATATTTACTGACGGAGATTTAACAGAAATACTTAACTTAGACTTGGTGAATGATTATTATGGTATAACGGATAAATTGAAATTGTTTGGTTATGACACACAAGACAACAGTATGTATGTCAATATAATTGAACAGTGCTATACAAAACCAAGATTAATCTTTGACGATGGAGGGTAGACTGTAAAACAATAAAAGACAATTAAACATTATGTTTTATGGTTTTTTGACATGGCAGATTTGGACAGAAGTGTGGAAAAAATGGAATAATAATTAACAAGAGTTGTAAATAAAATATGTGTGTATTTATAATTTATAAAATAAAATATGTATAAATATTTATATGTGTGTATGTAAGATGATTGTTGTGATAATAATATTGAAATACTTGCAATTTAAATAAATAAACCAAATTAATTTTGAAAACAAGTAATTAGAGAATTATAATTGTTTGGATGGTAATGAATTCTATATTGTTAATAATTAATTTAATTGAAACAATTTGATATATTTAAATATTTTAATTGATTATGTAAATGTTGAATAATTAATTTTGTTGTAAATTCAGTTTGTTTTACGAGATGGAAATTTGGTAATGGATGATAAATTATTTAATTTAAATTAATAAATTTTGTGAAATGTTTCAGAGATGGTGGTGATTATGTTTTGTGGGCATATCATGTTAAATGGATTGTAAGTAGGAAAATTGTTTAATCAGGTGTAATAAAAATATTTACAGGTGTAATTGAGATTCTAATTCAGTAATAAGATGTTATTTGGAAATCAGTTGGTTCAAGAAATAAAGATAATTAAAAATTTTTAATAATAAATGAAAAATGATAAATAATGATTATCAATAATAAATTTTGAAAATTTCAAGAAAGTTAAACGGTAAAAGGTTATGAATGGGTTAAATGAGTGTTGATGCAAATATTAGATGATAATATATATACAAATTTTAATTAGTTGTCAATTGTAATTAGTTATTATGTGGCTATTTTGGGGGTGGCCTGTGCTCTCACAAGTAGCGAAAAGGGTTGGGGGTAGCAGTGAGTGTTACCTCCATCGGAGGCCAAACTGGCGATAAATGTGCGGCACACCTTACCAGTGTAAAATAAAAATTTTACACACAATACTAAATAACGTGTCGCACATAATGATATTGAGGTGAAACAGGCAGTGAAATAAAAGTTTAGATTTCCTCGACTTTTCGGGCGGTTACTGTCTTACCAGCACTAACCGTGGTTTTGGCTAGCGGCCAGCTATGGTCACATCAAGTCCCTTGACCATAGCTGACTTGAAATTGGTATATATTTGAAATTTAATGGGGGGACAATTAGAGGAAATCTCCCGGAAACTATGGAACAGCGGCTGCCACTCTGTTCGAGGAGGAACAGCAGAGCCAGGTGGCAGATCCGTTTTAAGGGTGTGTGATTATAGAACAAGAACATGATGATGTTCACCAATTTAAAACTTAACAGCGGAAGCAGAGACACGGAGAGGTAAAACCCTGCTCCAAAATATACCGTCTCTGTGGAAGCGAAAGGGCGAGACAGTCCTACATAATGTGAAATAGAGTGTGTGGCTGGGAGGTGACGCAAAGGAGTCACGAATTTAAAATTTTATGACATAAAAGTTTTTTTTTATCCAAAGTTCGATCAAATAAAACTGCTTGTGCTCTCTCTGTTCAGGTAACTAGCTGCTTAGATATTTACAAATAAGGTGTTCATGCTATAATTTTAAATGTATTATTTTATTGTTGTCTATTAGATAAGCATTGATAAGAATATGTAATTGTATTATGTGTGTATTTGTTTAAGTAAATAAGTAAATCGTCTGGCAGGTTAACATAAGCATCAGAATCAGAGAAATGGGAAACAATGAGGTGAGAAGTGAGAATAAATAAAAATAAATATATATTTCATATAATTCATTCAATTGTGAGATGTATTTTATTGTGTTAGCAGGACCAGCTGATCAGCAATAACGTCACTGGTATATTGTTATTGGTTTGTAAATGTTACAAATAATTAATGTCCAAAGTAATGTTTTAATGTATCACAGATGTTCTAAAGTAATGAGGAAGATAATTTGATAAAATGAGAAATAAAATAATAATTTATGCCAGCTAATAAGAGATAATTTTTGGGTGATGCATAATTTTATGGGACATGTAGATCTGTCCAAATTGAATTAAAAGTAGAATTTGAAATGATAGAGATGAATATGATGTAATGTTGTTTTTGAATTGATGTGATGTAACAGAGTTGGTGAAGTATTAATGTTGACACAGTGGTAATGGAGACTTTATGTAGATTGTGAGTGACATATTGTTGTTTTTATAGTTAATGAGGTTATTTTGTGTATTTGTAGTAATGTAATGAGATTGAGATTTTTGGGGATGGCAATTTTGTATTAGGGGTAGTGTATTTGGGGAGTCCACAACAAAGGTTGGGACGGGATAGGGATAGATTTTTGTGGGGAAGGGGTCGCCTTAGGTAGAATCCGGGCCGCCAAATAAGGGAATTGAGTTTTTTGGGTAGGGAAGACATGTATCCTATGTACAAAGGGTTAGAGAGTATTTTATATGTAGAGAAGGTGGCGTTTGTGTTAAATGATAAGTTGGGGCTTAGAGTGTTGTGGGATAGATATTTTGGTAGAGATGGGTGTCATGTTACTAAAAGTTGTAGGTGTTGGAGTCAAAGGGGTAAAGATTATATAGGTAGACAGAATAAACGAGAATAAATAATTTATATCACCCACAGTAAAGGATAGCGAGGTTGTTAAATGAAATGTAGAATCAAATTGTTAACTGAAGAGAGGAATTTATAATAAAGAATATACAATTGTTTATTTTTTTCAACCAGTGACAGAATCTTGATAGAATTGAAAATAATGTAAAGTCAAGAATTGTTTATTTTAAATAATTTAAATGGCAATTTGTTTATTGTTTATATTAATATTTTGTTCATTTTAAATATTTTATCCTATTATATTTTGTGCTTTGAGTTAGATTGTTACAGATGTTTAATGTAGGTGCAGAGAGTATATGTAACATATGTAGGTCAAGGGTTCTGGACTTGACCTAGTTTCGATCAGCTGATGAGGTCATACACATACTAAGCTTGTATAGTAGGAATCCAATTTGAATTTGTTTGTTTGATTAATTCAAACCAATATTTGAATAATTTTAATAAATGTTATTTAATAAATAAATTTAATAAATGTTATTTAATAAATAAATTTAATACAATTTTTTAATGAATAAATTTAAATTTTTTTTTGAATTTTAAAATTTTTGAAAATTTTAATTTTTTTGAAAAAAAAAAAAAACTTGATTTTTCGCCTGCCAGCGAATGAATATTTTAGATAATGATTATTTTGTTATGTGTGCATTAACCATGTTTCTTTTATTGTATTGCATTGTATTGGTAGAATATAAGTGGTTCTCCTGTTAGAGTAAGGATGTGTTTATATTAATAGAAATGTCTAGTTTAAGTCATTTGCAACAAAAATTAGAAAAACAAGGAAGAGAATTTTTTGATAAAATATTATTTTTTTGAATTTTGAATTTTTTGTTAAATTTTTAATAAATCTTAAAAGCAATTTTTTACTTTTAAAGTGTTATGGTAACATTAATGTTAGTGTGTGTGAGCCCAGTATCTGCTAAAGGCAGCCCAGCTTGCAAAAAAGGGGAACATATCGGCGGAGGAGCTGGAATAATTCTAGCCAGGGATTGAGGATTTTTGGGGGTAGCATGTTATAAGGCGAGGTGCGCTGTGGTGCGAGTCTGCTCGATTTCTCGGTGTTGGGATCTCTTACGGAGAAGTCCAGTGATCTCGTTCAGATGAGTCCATGGTCGCTGAGCCAGGGGGGTCGTGTACCCATGAGATTAAGAACAAGGGGGTTGTTGGCACTAGTTCCTCACCGGTCCTCTTCGGGGTTATCGATGAGATTTCTTCTGTCGTGAACAGCAGAATTCTCATCGAGGGGGTATTGTAGCGGGTCATTTTTGGGTGTTTTTATTTTCCACAGTATGGGATAATTATATTTGTATTCATTTCATTTTCGGTCGGGAGCCTTATAAAATATGTCGAAATAACGGTATTATTGTGCAACGTATTTGTCAGAGTAATAGACCAGAGTTGAGAAACAGTTGGAAACCAAGCAATAAGACGCAAATTCAGTTGTGTAATGCGGCAAAGGAATTTGCATCTCCACAAAATTCGCAGAAATCTGTACTGGTGTGGCAGTGCACACACGTCACTACTCGCGCATGAGCGCATACCCAAGCGATGTTGAAAAACCAAGATGGCCAGAACGTAAAAATATTCGTCGTCTTCTCTAAGACCTCCCGGAAGTCGCATTAAACTCCGCCTACTGTTGGTGACATCAGCATAGCCAAGTCCAATATCGGCCTCTGGTCACACACACATACCAGCTTTAATCCATATATAAAGTGGTTACTTCCCAACAAATGAGGCCTGAGCGACGAAAACATCGTGGCAGTAGAGAACCAGCTTCCCTCCAGAAACAGGTACATGTACCTGTTACGTTCACCGTGACGGAACAGTCGACATTAAGCAGAGACGCTAAGTGGGCAACTAAAAGTGGACTACAGTTAGAGACGCTTACAACTCCGTCGGCGTCCCGGTCGGTGTTGTTTTATGCGATGTGAGTGAAACAACAATATCGTTAATACCGACCGGGACTCGTGAAATCAACGACGTAATAAACTAGTGTAGCGAAACGCCAAAAGTGAAATCGGACATTAAAACACGTGTTCGGTCGGCATCAGGACAGTTAGTGAATGTAACGAAACAGGAATGTATAAAGGCTAACTATTTTCTATATTGACTATAATATTTAAAAGGGGTTTAATTGGTGTGATAGTGTGTGTGTGCAAAGCTGGGCTACTTTCTTTTGTAATATATAGTATGTAAGGTAAGGTCGATGTAACCAGTAATTAATGTGTTACCGTATTCTTTTGTGTTGTGTATGAGGAATTTACGTCTTTATGAGAGTAAGTAAAGTATTCATTTAATAACCATGTGTTAGTCTAAGTTATTTCGTCATTACCATGTTCTCATTTCTGTGTTAAAAATTCGTCTAAAGAAATTGGGGGTTTTCTGAAATTTTATTACAGTCAGATCGCGGGATTTTTTATAAGGGCAAGAGTGTATAAGTTTTCGATATTTTACCTTTTAGAAAAATATCGTGGCGACCTTGGGCAGCTTTCAAAAGATAAGTTTTACGGGGACCATGACGGTAAGTGAAATTCTGGCAGTGGTAAGTATTATTTTATGAAGAGTGGAATGTAGTAAATATAATGGTAAAAAGTGACTATCACCACAACTCCTACCATTTCTCACTATTTTTGTTTTAGTATTATTTTTACTATAAACAAAATTAGGCTAGTTGAGTT
Source organism: Magicicada septendecula (assembly GCA_034769895.1). Lineage (NCBI taxonomy): Eukaryota > Metazoa > Arthropoda > Insecta > Hemiptera > Cicadidae > Magicicada > Magicicada septendecula. Next base: position 501,010,634 of record CM068370.1, read on the forward strand.
TTGGGTTGAATCTAACCTTTCTGACAGGGTTAGTGTACCCTTCCAATACTACATTGTTTTACAATTGTATTGTCTCAAAAATTGGATACATATGTTAAATTAATGCTAATAATAACATTGGTTTTATCAATATATAATTCTTGATAATTATATATTGATATAATAGGAGTACATAAGACACCAGACAACAACAACCACAACTCAGAAATACACACAGCCATCAAACTGAGGGAAAAGGCACACAAACACAACATCACATTTGTAAAAGCTGACAAAGGCAACACGACTGTAATTATCCCCACAGACAACCTACACAAAAAAGTACAAGTCTTCATAGAACAGAACAACATCACAGAACTAAAACACGACCCCACCGACAGATACCAAAACTCAGTAAAACAAATAGTCAACAAAGCCAAACACATTATGACACATAAACAAAAGCCCTACATGAAACAAATCCGACCATCAGCACCTACACTCCAAGCGCTTCCCAAAATCCATAAAGAAGACATTCCGATCCGCCCCATTATCAACTACCGTAATGCCCCTGCACACAAACTGGCAAAATATCTAGACAAAATTATTAGACAACACACACAAATAGACAACAACATTGCAGTAAAAAACAACACTGACCTAGTAACAAAAATAAAAGACATACACATCCCCCATAACGCCACATTAGCCTCCTTTGACATTAAAAACCTGTACACAAACATCCCCATCTCTGAAACAATCACCATCCTACAAAACAAACTCAAACAGAACAACACACCAGACGAACTTATCAATGAAATAACAGAAACTCTGAACATTATCACAAAACAAAACTACTTTACTTATAACAATAAATACTACACACAGAACGATGGCCTACCCATGGGCTCCCCCATATCCAGCATTCTAGCAGAAGTCTTCCTCCAACACTTAGAAAAAACAAAAATACTCACAAACAATGACAGACACTCACATAAAATACTATATTGGCACAGATACGTTGATGACATTCTAATACTATACAGGGGAAACAAAAGACAATGTGAACAGTTACTAACGCACATAAACAAAATACATAAAAACATAACCTTCACTGCCGAATACGAACACAACAATACCATAAACTTCTTAGACCTCTCCATCACAAAACTAGAACACAGGCACAAATTCAGTATATACAGAAAACCAACTACAACTGACACACTAATACACAACACCTCCAATCACCCAATACAACACAAACTAGCTGCTTTTAGAACCATGATACATAGACTTAACAACATCCCCTTAGATGAAATAGACTACAAAGACGAACTAAACACGATAAAATATCTAGCAGAATCTAACGGTTATGACAGAACAATAGTCAGTAAACTCCTACACAAAACACAAAACAAACAACAGACAAAGACAGAAAACAACAAATTCATAACACTAACATACATCAACAAACAAACAGAAAAAATTGCCCACAAATTCAAAAAAGCAGGATACAGAATCGCTTATAAAACTACTAACAAAACAGAACACACACTATCAAAACGCATGCCCAAAGCACAAAACAAATTCGATCTACCCGGTGTATATAAACTAAATTGTTCAAATTGCAGTAAATTCTACATAGGCCAGACAGGACGTAGCTTCAAACAGAGATACATTGAACACACAAAAGCACTCCACACCACTACAGAATCTACCTTCGCAAACCACCTCATTGAAGCAAACCACACATATAAAAACATCGACAATAACATGAACATACTACACGTACACACAAAAGGCCGAAAACTAGACACTCTAGAACAATTAGAAATATACAAACACACAAAAACAAATAAAAACGACATCCTAAACGAACAGACACAATTCAAATCGCACGCATTATTCGAACACATCTCACCACACACACACAGCTTCAATCTTTCGAAACACTTTCTCGTCGCCAACAACAAGACGAGCAGCGCTACTAACGACAGCCTCTGATGAAGCCTTCTATAGGTGAAAGCCGGTTCAGGCTGTAAGGTAAAACTTTACGTTTTTACTTATAAAAAACTTTGTGTTCCGAGTCGTCAATATTTAGTCATATTTAATATATAATTATTTAAGGTTTATTGACCGTATTCTATCTTTAACATACAATCTCTCCCTTTTATATATGTGTGTTAGTTTCCCTTGGGTTTTATCTGTCTCCTCTTCATTCTTCCTCTTCTTCTTCTTCAATAATCTTCATCTTCATTCTTCATCTTGGTTTGGTTCTCCTTTAGTTCTGTGTCCATCATTGTTTTGTTAATCACATTTTCTTAAGTATGTTTGGGTTGTCGGCTTAATCATGTCAAAATATTTACATTTTAATAAGTATGTTACGTGGTTCCCTTCTTTATGTTTATGTTTTCGGCTCAATCACTTGGGTTGGGTAATATCGTTGTACGTCATGTCAAAGTATTTACATTTTAATCATTTTTTACACATTTTATTTCATATGAAGTAAATTTTATATTAAGAATTATCTTTTTTATCACTGGTACGAGATTTGGCTTAATTGTATCGTTACATAATATATATATATATATATATATATATTTGTAACAAGGTTTCAACAAAAGATTTAACAATTTTGTAAAATTATGCCGGCTGTTTTAAAACTTAAGTTATAATTGTTTTTATCACTATTGTAGACAGTTTTGAAAATCTTTAAATTTGTATATACTTATAATATACAATTCTTTTGATTTCATAAAATTATATAGGCTGTATGCCAACCTCAGTTATAACTGTATTCTCTCGGGGTTATGTTCCAAGTGGATTTTCAGTAGAATTTTATATATATATTTTTTTTTGAAAGAATAGAAGGAACTTACAATTTTATAAAACCATATAGGCTGCCATGGCACTCTGACTTTGCAGTTTCTAGTCGTTATGACCCATTCAGTTTTCTTTAATAAAAAATTTCTTTTCATTTTAAGGGAGTTAAGGGGTTTTGCTTTTTAATGAAATTATACCGGCTGTGCTGGAAACTTAAACCTATGATTGCAGTTTTGGGGTTTATGAATAATCCAGATTTTCCTCCCCGTTATAGGTGGGTCCTTTAGAATATACAGGCTGTCTGCCAGGTCGAACATGTATCTTGTCCGTGATATATATTATATGTTGTAACGTCACAGAACGTTCCATAAAGGAAATTATTTGCATAGCAATTTATCGTAAGAGGAAAGTGAGGTGAACAGTATCGAACCCAAGTAATCCTAAAAAATTTTGTAATATTGTCTAATAATTAATACCATTAACATGAAAAAACGACCAGACTATGACTAAGACTTAAACCCCATATATATTATTCAAGTGAAGAACAGTGTAAAACCAATAATATACTATAATAGAGACAAATAATATCAGTAACAACCAAAATGAGGTCATTAATTATTAAGTTTTGTAACTCTGAATAGGGTATAAAAAACTATTTATTGTGAATTAATGTGCAAGATCCATTATTATATTATGTAATGTAAATAAAATAAATGTATTAAATGATTTGAATACATTATTAGAAAGGATCTAAGTTAAAATAAAAAATATATAAATGTTATAAGAAAAAAAAAATATTAAGGTGTTGGATTTGAGACCAATCACTCAGATTTCATGTAAAAATTAATTATTATCAACTTGAGATAAAAACTATATGTAGTTGTCAAGTAGACAAAGATGAACAATTTATCTTAAATAAAGAAAGCTGTCAAGTGAATAAAAATCAGTTAAAATAGCCAAAAACAGTATTAACTGAAAACATGTAGTAGACCTATAATATTGTAATATTTATGGATTTAATGTTGACAAAATGCAACCAAATTGCATTAGAAAGTTGAAATATAATGTAATGTGACTATACTAATATATTTGACTAATTTAAACACTTTAATAGTCGAGTTAGGAAACTATTTACCTATACCATATATGGCTAAGGCCAAGCAACCATCACAAAAAATAGTCATATTTGACTAAATGTTTACAAAATATTAACAAAAATAAAAGAAAAGGGTACAATACTGTAGTGTACCATGAAAACAAACATACTCAGTTGAAAATAAGCTCAATTATTAAAGAATTTGACTTATGAGAGTAAAATTTGTCACACAAAGAAAAAGGACCACTTAGGCAAACCAATATGATGCTAAGTAGGCTTACAATAAAAATAATATGTATCAGGATAAACCAGGTATCAAAAAAGATAGACAATATAATAAACTCTCAGTGTATACTAGAAAAATCCCATATATGTTAAGGAAAAAAGACTAATTATTGTATTCTAACAGTGACAACAACTTAGGCCATAGGCATGGAACATGTAAAATTGAACTTATTTATATATTATATGTGTTAAACTTTATTTATTTTGTTATAGAAAGATGATAATATTATGTGTTAATGTTGTAGAAGAAACCAAACAGCTTCACAACAATTTTTTAGTTAAAAAATTGAATTTTTATGGAAACATTCCAAGGTAAGAGTTGTATGTTGTGTTATTTTATTATAGTTAATTTATTCAAAAACCAATCGTCATTAGTATCATTAGATTCAGTTGAAAGCAGAGAATCCAAATGTAGTAAGGGCATGCAAATTGTAAATAGTTATGTAAAATTGTTTGACAAATACCAGAATAATTTTTGTAATATCCTTAGTGTGAAGAATAAGAAATTTTGTTCTAAAGCTTCTACAGAAGTTAAATTTGTTCCATTTCATTATTCTCGAACGTTCTAGAAGGAATTTTTACACAAATACACCGGAAGTTCATGTCGAAAAGCTAAAACAATGAGCCTTACAAAGTATAAAAGGAAGACCAAATTCGACCGAGAAACACTTCATGCTTTGAATCCAGAAGAGACGCATCACCCACGACACTGACCACCTCAACCGAGGCGAAACCGAAGACGAGAAGTCTACACAAGAACGAAGAAAGGCTTTTCCCGTACATTAACAATAGACTGACTTAACCTACAAGAGTATACGCCAATGTGTTGCTGAAATAGAGCAGCAACACGGCACATTTAATAGAACACATGCAGCCAGAATATCAGCGGCCCAGGAGGGACCAAAATTTTAATAGAGAATCAATTCTGCTGTATTCGCTAAAACAAACTGACTTTGACAAAAACTCCCAATAACTTAACGTACACACAGCCTTTTCAACTGCAGGAAGAGTATCAGCGCTGTGGCGGCTAATTTGAGAAACAACGCGGACAGCTGATCGCCGGCGGCGGGATTCAAGCATAAAATCACTGTCAAACTGTTTTACGAAAGTGCGGAAGTTTTAAAAAATCGCATTTTTGACTTTAAATAAATTCAGTGCACAAGGAACGTCAACACGAAGAGGCGACATTGAAAACTACCCGAGAGAAGTGCCCAGTGCGAGAATAATTACCCATCGGAACGTGAGTTGTTCAAAGTTAAAGTCATTTTTACCTGGTTACATTTGTCACACAGTTGTACTACACATGCCACACACCTTAAAATCACTTAAATTTTGTAAAGCATCTTATTGATCTGTCTTGGTAGTTCAAAGGAGTCACGTCCTGAGAGTAAAGATTTTTCATACATTAAACTCATGCTTTTCAACTGAGTAAAATAAAATATTTGTTAGCCGATACTTGATTGGAGAAAAAACTTGTCAATAATAATAATTTATATTTTTTTTGTAACTCTGCAATTTTATTTTTTCACGAATGTTAGTCCTTCAGACGATTTTTTAAGATTCATTAAAACATACTTTATTTTTTCAAACTCAAACTGTCTTGTTCACATTTTTTCATAGAATTAAACTAACTGCTAAGAATTCAAAATTTTAATTTTAATAACATTTTCTTGGAACAAAAGATTCCAAGTGGCGCCCACAAACACACAGTAGATTAAGTTGTTTTGCAGGACGACATCACCGCAGAGGATCCAGTCATCAGTAAGTAATAAAAAGTGCGCGGAGTGTAACGCCCGACATAACACAAACACGACACACGATTTCTTTTTATTATAATGTATATGTGTCTTTATGTTCCAGTATGTGTTGTTAGTGTTAAGTGTTATAAGAGAGAAATTAAATAATTTATAGGATGTTCATTAAGGAGCTTATGTGATATTTTTAATATATATCAAGATGTTTCAAGATTACGAGTTTACTATATTACATTGGTGATGTTATTTCGGGGGGGGGGGGTTGGATGTTAAAGACTTGTTGAGAAATGATATATTGAATATTGTAAATTATAAATATTAATTGTGTAATGTCAAGCATTAAATTTGAAAATATTAAATGGAATATTAATTTATACTAGTAAATTTCGCTTGCGATCGATATGTATATATATATATTTTTTTTCAACATGAGTTTTGAGATAATAAACATGGTTATATTGCTGGTTAACAGAGAGTTTAATTGCAAGTCCCGTCTCACTGGACCCAGCGCATTTTATGCTTCTCCTAGGCCTTCTGCCTAGTTTTAAATATCTAGTGGCCCCTCTTTAAAAAAAAAAAAAAAATTAAGGAGGGGTTACACTAGTAACAAAAATAAAAGACATATACATCCCCCATAATGCCACATTAGCCTCCTTTGACATTAAAAACTTGTACACAAACATCCCCATCTCTGAAACAATCACCATCCTACAAAACAAACTCAAACAAAACAACACACCAGACGAACTTATCAACGAAATAACAGAAACTCTGAACATTATCACAAAACAAAACTACTTTACTTATAACAATAAATACTACACACAGAACGATGGCTTACCCATGGGCTCCCCCATATCCAGCATTCTAGCAGAAGTCTTCCTCCAACACTTAGAAAAAACAAAAATACTCACAAACAAACAATGACAGGCACTCACATAAAATACTATATTGGCACAGATACGTTGATGACATTCTAATACTATACAGGGGGAACAAAAGACAATGTGAACAGTTACTTACGCACATAAACAAAATACATAAAAACATAACCTTCACTGCCGAATACGAACACAACAATACCATAAACTTCTTAGACCTCTCCATCACAAAACTAGAACACAGGCACAAATTCAGTATATACAGAAAACCAACTACAACTGACACACTAATACACAACACCTCCAATCACCCAATACAACACAAACTAGATGCTTTTAGAACCATGATACATAGACTTAACAACATCCCCGTAGATGAAAAAGACTACAAAGATGAACTAAACACGATAAAATATCTAGCAGAATCTAACGGATATGACAGAACAATAGTCAGTAAACTCCTACACAAAACAAACAACAGACAAAGACAGAAAACAACAAATTCATAACACTAACATACATCAACAAACAAACTGAAAAAATTGCCCACAAATTCAGAAAAGCAGGATACAGAATCGCTTACAAAACTACTAACAAAACAGAACACACACTATCAAAACACACACGCAAAGCACAAAACAAATTCGATCTACCCGGTGTTTACAAGCTAAATTGCAATAAATTCTACATAGGCCAGACAGGACGTAGCTTCAAACAGAGATACATTGAACACACAAAGGCACTCCACTCCACTACAGAATCCACCTTTGCAAACCACCTCATTGAAGCAAACCACACATATAAAAACATCGACAATAACATGAACATTCTACACATACACACAAAAGGCCGAAAACTAGACACTCTAGAACAATTAGAAATATTCAAACACACAAAAACAAATAAAAACGACATCCTAAACGAACAGACACAATTCAAATCGCACGCATTATTCGAACATATCTCACCCCACACACACAGCATCGATCTTTCGAAATTCGATTCCGTCACCCACAACAAGACGGACAGCGCTACCAGCGGCAGCCTCTGAAGAAGCCTTTTAAAGGAGAAAACCGGTTCAGGCTGTAAGATAAAACTTTATGCTTTTACTTATAAAAACTTAGTGTTCCGAGTCGTTACTACAATAGTGATATTTAATTTATTATTATCTACGATAGATGGATAGTGCTGCAAGACTTCGTCAAAAATATATTTTGGAAAATTTATTCGATACTTTTCAAAAAATGTTGTGTCAAAAAGGGAGGCCAAAGATAAATGTCCAGTAAATGACAAGCGATCATTTACACTCACCAAAATAATGTCGCATATTTCTTTTGCGTTCATTACCTTGTTTTCATCAGATCGTTTCCTTTTCATTTGGTTTGTGCAAACGAAGTCATCAATTCCTCCTCTTACATTTTGAATATGATTTTTAAATATTTCGATACAGCTTTTGACAAAACAGAATCGATACCTCTTTTTTGAATTTGACAAAATAAAATTTCTACATGAGGCATTGTCTTATTGAAAAGATCTAACCAAAAAAGGAAATTTTCATCTTGCAACAATTGAGCAAACCGTATGTTTTTCGAATAGTACTGGCATCGCTTTCATCACTTATGATCTGCTCGAAACATTTCACCCAATCGTCTTTGTGATTGTGAATTGTTGTTACCGTTTTACTGTGGAATGTCCAACGGGTATCGCATCCTCGGGGAAGGCGTTTTTTCACTACACTATTCAGCACTTCTGTCCTTTTTGAAGATCGGGAAAAAATGAAGGGAAGCCGTCCAAATTAGAAAAAAATACTCTGACATTTGTATTACAACTAGCTGCTTTGGCTACCACTAGATTTAATTTATGAGCATAGCAGTGAATATAGTGAGCGTTTGGGTAATGTTATTTTATAAGCGCCTGCACACCGTTAACACTGCCTGACATGACAGATGCACCATCATAACTCTGTGCAATCAATTTCAATGGCTTTTCCGAAATTTTTAAACATTGGAGTTGCTGTAAAATGCACTTTGAAATTCCCGCGTTTTGAGATTCCGGGGTAAAGTAACCCCAAAATCGTTCATAAATTTTGCTACCGATTGTGTACCAGACAATTAAAACCAATTGATTTCTCACTGAAATGTCGGTGGTTTCATCCGCTTGTATTGCAACGAATTCAGCCTGTTCCATCTCTTTTAAAATGAAGTTACGAGCTACAACTAGCATTGAATCTAACAATTCATTTTGGATTGTCTTTGACAATCCCTGAAAAGACTTTTTTTTCTAGCAAATGTTTTTTTTTAAATATATTATCAACTTCCCCTAACAAATCAACAAGTCCACGAAATACTCCAGGATTATCCGAATCCGAACTTTCATCGTGTCCTCTCAAAGCAAGCTCGAAGGAACCACAAAATTTAATACACTCTATTATACGATTTAAAATATACCGATTCTGCTCAACATTTTCATTGTGTTCTTTAATGGACTGCCTGTAGGCTGAATTTAACTGGCTTTAAATGTTGATTGATCCTAACAGAGAGAATTCTACTTCATAGTTCAAATGTTTTTCACTTGAACTATGCTTCTTTACTTTCTCTTTTAAATGTTTTAGATCAGTAACACCATTTATTGTCCATGCCGCATCTACCCGAGGAGAACATAATAAGCAAACAAAACAGAAAAATGCATTACTTTTATCACAACCACATAACCACTTTGCGAAGTCATAATGTTTTTCACTAAACTTTCGGTTGAATACCCTACTCCCATTCTTATCTGGCTGTGAAATATTTAAAATTGGTCTTGGTGCGCCCAAATTTTTAATTGCCAATCGCGTTTCAAAATCACAAACATTGTTTTTTAAATGCTCGACAGAATTCATTTCAAATTAGTCTCACGAAATAATGTGATTTAAGCAATACATTCACTCACATGAACAAAGTTATCCGATTTAAGACGATGTTATGCGTTACTGCCGGAAGATTCACCGAATGAACACTGACTCACTGACTAAACAAACCGGACTGAAAACACATGTGAAAAATACGGTTATGTTCGGGCTTCGGGCGAATGGCGCGAAAAGTTCAGGTAAACGCATGCGTACAATGGAATTGGACATTCGGCCGCCGTCCGAAACGCCTGTTGGAGTAACTGGGCTATGTTGTCATTTTACTCCTGGAGAATTTTTAGTTTACCTAGTAAAGAGGCTTTGGCAACATTGTATTGGATGGCGCAGTCTCAGAGTGTCCCTGTGCAAGCCGTATAGACGAAAGTTATTAGCAGCTGATTCATATTGTTTTGACGCCGTATTTTCGAACTTAATATTTATTTTCTATTGAAAAAAGATAATTTTATCACCTTGAAAAATATGAAATGAAGTATAATATACCGGGTAATAAATCTATTTATACGTTATCTCCTTAACATATTCACGGGGGGGGGGAGTGTCCGAGCGCCTCCCTGTTAGGGCCGCCCTTGCCATAAAGTGTGCTGTTATAGCTATGTAACTCTCATTATTGCTGGAGGTCCAGCCATCGGTAGTGAGAGATAATGCAACTGCAGCTTGATTTTTCTTTTGTACATTCATCAATACTTCATTATAAACGTTTGACATTAAATTTAATGACAACGTTTTTCTAGAGGGGAGTCTGCCGGCTAGCGCTGCCTCGTGGCGGAGCGGCCGCCGGGCAAACTAAAGAACTAAGATCGGGATCGACGGCGAACTAGTTCGCGTAGTTCGTCTGAAAGAACGCTCTTCTGAACTAGGTCGTTCGCGAACTACACAAGACTAGACTCAAGTGAGTTAACGTTGTTCGAATCATAAGTGAGTTACTGTAATTTTAGTAACTGAGTGTCGTTTGGATGATTCATATCTTGGGAACTGGCTTTCAAGTAGTATCTACAACACATGTAGTGCAAAGTTATGTGCCAATAATAATAATTTTATTTAAATTAGATATACATATTTAAACTTTATATAATATTGAAAACTTTCTCAAGTGAAACTTACTTGTCTGTTTTGTATGTAGAACGCGTTTCGGCGTCGTGTTCGCCTTCTTCAGCTTTGCGACAGACTGCCAGTACCTATACTCTGATTAACGAAAGAAAGTGACTGGCGGAGCGGCCGCGCGGCGACCGAGTTTGTAGTAAAAACATTCCACTTTATAACCTCGTGGAAACGTAAAATACAGGGCGAGAAATGTCTAATGAACTGTATTTTAATCATCAATTAAAGACGTTTTTAACAAACTTTTCTAATTTTTAAAATCTCTTTTCAATAAATTTACATTGTGAGTTAAAGAAAAAAATACACGAATTTGAATTAAAAAATTAGGGTTTATCGTTTTTATTACGTAAGAACTCAGAGGTTAAGCATCGGAAAAAATTTCTTGTAGACAAATGGTAGTCCACCTTCTTTAGTACAATATATCAAAAATTGAGATTCCTACGATTAAAATTAACGACGTTATTAATTTTTTTCTAATGTCCTGTTAACTCAGTTGTTAAAAGTTGTACACGAATGAGATTTGCGTGACGCTCTCTTTAGATAACTAAATGTAGAAGACAAATACAACTTACACCTTGTACGTGATAGGAATACTACAATGGATTAATATATAAAGTGAATTTCACAGAGAGCAATGCGTGGCGCTCTGCGGCGGAAGTACAGTCAGAACCTATTGGACCCATTTTATTCGCGCGCTACCGTCATTCCCGTACAGCGTCTCGGCCTCTCCTTTATGTCTACAAATAGCACACGCTTCCAGGAAAACTGAACCGTTATACGCACACTAAGGGTAAGGGAAATTTCCAGCTTTCAGTTTAGTTGATGTGGTGGTTGAGTGATGTCCGGTTGTTGGTTATCTTGATTTTAAGTGTTAGTTTCTTGTGCTTTCATTATAAATTGACGTGTTTTTAAGTTATTTTGTGTGAATATACTTCGGTGGCTGAGCATGGAGCAACGTAACGAGGCTGAACCAAGGAAACATAGGGGAAGACCTAGGACTCGAACTCCAAAGAAAAGACAAACTTCGGGCCGAGGCGTACCTATGAAAGGACAGTCAAGAGAAATTGTGTGCAAAGTGCGGGAATATTTTGATAGAGAAAAGGCGAACAAAGGTCCTTTGATTCCGGTTAATAATGCAATACAGCGAACTGCAGATGCTCTGAAAATACATAAAAATACAGTTCTGCGAGTTTGCAAGGAAAAAGAATTGAAAGAAATACAAGATGACAGTAATAGCCAACTTTCAACTCCGGGCAAACAGAGGAAACGGGAGAAAACTGTGACAAAACTTGACACTTTTCAGGAAGACGCTATACGAAGACATGTATATCAATATTACATAAGAAAAGAATATCCCACTTTGAAAAAACTTTTATCATCGTTGGAAAATGAAGAGCTGTTTAATGGCAGTCTGTCTTCGCTTAGAAACGTGCTAAAAGGTTTAGGATTTACGTGGAGAAAATTTTCGGGCAGAAAAGTGATTATGGAGAGAAGCGATGTCGCTGCCTGGAGGTGTCGTTTTCTTCGCCAAATCAAAGACGAGAATTTCGATAATATAATTTGGCTCGATGAGACCTGGGTCAATGCTGGGCATTGTTTGAAACAAGGATGGACTGATGAGTCACTTCAGGGGACAATGTTAACACCTATAGGGAAAGGTGAACGATTAATAATATGTCATGCAGGTTCTTCAAAAGGGTTTGTTCCAAATTCCCTTCTACTATTTAAATCGAAAAAAACCGGTGACTACCATGAAGATATGGATCACGACAAATTCTTCGGTTGGTGTTCTGAAACTTTGCTAAATAACCTAGAAGAGCCTGCAGTAATAGTCATGGACAATGCTCCCTACCATTCTAAGCAAATTGATAAAGCTCCCACAAGCAAAGATAAAAAAGCTGACATACTTGCATGGCTGGATAGGAAAAATATTCAATCTACAACCGACTTGAAAAAATCAGAACTTTTGGAATTAGTGAAATGGCACAAGCCCCAGAACAAAAGGTATTTTGTTGATGAATTGATAGAGAGCAGAGGTCACAAAGTGATAAGGCTACCACCTTACCATTGCCATTGAGCTTATATGGGCTCAGGTTAAGGGGTATGTTGCCGAAAACAACAAAATGTTTACTTTAAAAGAAGTTGAACGACTGACTAAAGACGGATTTAATCGAATTACTGCTGAGAGGTGGGAGCAAGTAGTGGACCACACCAAAAAAGTTATTATCGATGCATGGAATAACGAAGGACTAATGGAAGAAGCTGTGGAGGAAATGATTATATCCGTGGAAGACAGCAGTAGCTCCGAGGATGATAATTGTTCAGAAGATGATAATAGTGATGACGATCCAATGGAGGGTATCAGAGAACTTTCGTTTGAAGACTACTAACTCACAGCTATAAGTGTTTTTTATAGAGTGTTTTAATAGTGTATTTTTATGATTTATACACATATTTTATGAGCGGATTCCATAAAAGCTGAAGAACACTACAATACTTGTAAGTACCGTACTGTATTTATTATTTATTATTTATTTGTCAATGCTAATAACAAGTAATTTACTAATTGTTTTTACATTTCAATTACATTATAACAGTAAAATACTGTTATAATTATGCAATATCTGGTAGACCGAGCTTTGCTCGGTAGTTTTAAACTGTAAACTATATTTAATAGTTAAATAATTAGTTATTGAGAAATTTGAATGGCATTAACAATTTCCCAGTAATTACATTGCACTTCAATTAGTAGTATTAAAGCTGATCACAAAACAAAAACAGTTTATTAACAAGAAAACAATAAATACCGTACCGCAAAAGAGTAATAAACAATCATTCAAGACTGTTATAAAAAGCATGTAGTTCAACTAAACCACAAAAGTCTGGTCAGATGTACGTTTTTGACAGATCTCCAGGTAGAAGATTAGATTAAATAAGTAGACAGATAACTAAGTATATACTTATGAGAGATTGGTGACTCGTAGTAAGTTGGCTATGTGTCAATGTGTGAGCCGTGAGCGTATGCACCACTTTCTTTGGGCTGTTACTGTACCTTGACTCGATCGCGCGCCGTTGAGCGATGTTAGTTCTAATTTTCCTATATTAACTGATTGCGGTTATATTTCGTAATATTTGAAGGTTACATACCACTTTGTATTGATGAATACAATTTTGTTATGTTTATTGTGAAAAAACACAATGAAAAAAATTATTAATAACGGAGTTAACAGTACATTCGGAAAAAATTAATAACGTCGTTAATATTAATCGTAGGAATCTCAATTTTTGATATATTGTACTAAAGAAGGTGGACTACCATTTGTCTACAAGAAATTTTTTCCGATGCTTAACCTCTGAGTTCTTACGTAATAAAAACGATAAACCCTAATTTTTTAATTCAAATTCGTGTTTTTTTTTTTCTTTAACTCACAATGTAAATTTATTGAAAAGAGATTTTAAAAATTAGAAAAGTTTGTTAAAAACGTCTTTAATTGATGATTAAAATACAGTTCATTAGACATTTCTCGCCCTGTATTTTACGTTTCCACGAGGTTATAAAGTGGAATGTTTTTACTACAAACTCGGTCGCCGCGCGGCCGCTCCGCCAGTCACTTTCTTTCGTTAATCAGGGTATAGTAACGTTTGTTGGTTGGAAGGTATAGTGGGGGTGGTGTATAGAGGAAGGGGATTGGCGCGGGGATCCGAATTATTAATTATTGTAGTCCCCTCCCAAAACCCTTCCTCTATACACCACCACCACTATACCTTCCAACCAACAAACGTTACTAGGTACTGGCTGGCAGTCTGTCGCAAAGCTGAAGAAGGCGAACACGACGCCGAAACGCGTTCTACATACAAAACAGACAAGTAAGTTTCACTTGAGAAAGTTTTCAATATTATATAAAGTGTAGTGCAGTGAAAGAAGATGATGAACAAACAAGACAACATAAATATTTAAAGTTATGCGCCAATAATGTACATCTGAATAACCATGTATATCTTATGTACATGCGGAGCAAACAAGACAAACAAATATGATTCGGTTTTACTATATTCTTTGCATCTCTCGTAAAGGCAATTTTTAACTTTCAAATTGCTTCGGATCTAGCAATGGCGTCTAAAAAGAGTAATTGAAATTGTAGATTTGAAAGTAAAACATATAAGTGTGACACTGTACATGAAGCAAAACAATCAGAAGTTGTACATCATTTTTTGTAGTTGGCTACATTGATTTCACAAGGTGTAAGTTTGAAGTATGTTGGCGTTACACAGAACGTTGTTTGAAACTTTTAAGTGCAAGTCTTTTTATTTTGTCAGTGCACGCAGTTTAATATTAAACAGTTTTAATGCGAATGGATCAAGAAATTCGATTAACGAATCAGTCGTTATATGTCGTCACTTGTTTTGTTCGCCACCCAGTTTAAAGAGGTTAGGAGAAGTAGACGCAGATAAAAAGAAAAACCCTGATGAACAACAGAAACAGCCTGCAAAAGCTAAAAAAGAAAAACAAATTTATGTCACGTTAATCGGCACTGATAATAACATTACCGTATGTACACTCGAAGAGGCAACAAAAATAGCAGAAAGAAGGAATCTGAAGCTTTTGAAAGTGAAAGATTTTGTTGCAAAAACAAGTAGGCCTGAATATAAATTGATGACTAGTGCACAGTACTTAGAAGACGACAGAAAGCAAAAAGAAGAATTAAAGAAAAAGAAGAATGAAAATCTAAAAGGTGACAAAATTGTATCAATATCGCACAAAATAAGTGAACATGACTTGCTTTCTAAAATTAAAATGATGAAAAAGTGGTTAGATAAACATTATGAAGTGAGGATTGTTATTAGTGGTGATCCTGGAGAAGCATCTGTAAGTTTGTTCAATAAAGTATTTAAATGATTTTGCCCAAATATAACGCTTTAACATACAAGTTTTTTTTTTGTAATAAGTAAGTAACCACAATAATTAAATAGAAACTTAATATACCTCATTTGCCGAGAGTTGAGATCAGTCACATGACAAAATATCAACCCCTGCAAGTCATAACTTTTCCAGTATATTCGTACAGTAGTGTTATGTCGAAACTTATTGCACAGATCATTTCTGGCGTCACATGTTTCATCATTATGGTGAAAAATAAACACATTGTTTGCTGTTAGTAATGATCATATAAGTGTACTTTTTTCTGTGCTGTTTAAGGAATTTACTTTTAGCATTCTTTAAGTTAAAATTTATTTTTCTTTTACTCAATTTAAATTTCTGTGTTCACACAGTCCAGTATCTGTTTTGATCTTGAATGGCTCCTGCTAATCTTATTCACATTAAATACAGCCAATTAGAATCTTTTTTGTTTGTTTTTCTTTGTATATAATATAAACAAAGAGTCTGGTGTTGCTGGAAACATGTATTTGAGTGATTATAAATATATCACTACTGACTTGGATCACTAATTTTTTATTGGTAAGAAATGTTAAACTTTTACCTTATAGTCTGAACCAGTTTGCGCTTATTGCAAGCTTCATCAGAGGCTGTCACTAGGAACGCTGCCCGTCTTGTTTTTGGTGACAGCGCCATCGTTCGAAAGATTGATGTTGTGTGTGTGTGATGTTCAAATAGTATGTGTGATTTAAATTGTGTCTGTTCATTTAGAATGGTGTTTTTATGTGTGTACGTGCAGAATTTCCATGTTGTTTATGTTTGTGTATGTGTGATTTCTATAAATGAGGTGGTTTGCAAAGGTGGATGTTAAATTTTAAAAGTTTAACATTTTTTACCAATAAAAAATTAGTGATCCGAGTCAGTAGTGATATATTTATAATAATCAAGACAACATAATCCAGGAATATGTTGAGCTTTCACCCCTCAACAACTGTATTGCACCCTATTCTGTTGTTAACGTATATTTTATATCTTTATAGTCACAGTGAATAAAGCTAACCCCTCAGTTGTATTATAAACAATGATTTTTTTCTTACCAGTTGACTATAATGAAAGTAAACACAAACTAATTGAATTGTAAACAGATTGTCAAGTTTCTTTAATTTTGGTTTCACCATTCAGCTACTATTTATTCATTTTTTGTGATTGTTTTATTACTTATTCATTATTGTGTATCTCTTGTACTGTTATGATTATTGTTTATTAGTATACAACCTTTATTCAGTTATTATTTATTCTTGGATTTTGTTGTCCATGACGTGTCCGTTACTTAACTAAATATCACTATTACTTTAACGACTCGGAACACTAGGTTTTTTTATAAGTAAAAGGCTGTAAGGTAAAACTTTTTGCTTTTACTTATAAAAAATCTAGTGTTCCGAGTCGTTAAAGTAATAGTGATATTTAATTATTTATTCATTACTGTATTGTTGCTTTATAGTTATTATTTTTTCATTTATAATAATATATTTGTCCAGATTGTTTCTAGAAATTAGGGTATTTGTTTTTAACTCAACTGCTTAGTTATTTGAAAAAGTTTGGTTTCCAAAAACCAACACATTTCATCACAACACAATCAAAGTGTTTCACATGCAACAATAATGCCAAAGTACTATATAATATTGTAACAGATGCTTTTTATAATACGTTGATGAGAACAAAATGTAATTAACACATTTGGCCGCTTTGGTCATTATGCAATACAAGTTTAGTAAAAATTAATGATGTAATACATCAAGAAAGAATTTTACCATTTTTATATGTACACACAGGTATATACTGAGACTGTTGGCACAGTTTTTGACAACAAAAATGGTGTTTGTCACATTCCACTATGAACGACGACATTCATAAGATTCAGGGTGATTCAGAAGAGTGAGCATGTCACAGGCTATCTTTGGTTTACTAGCAACATGACGTTGAAAGATCTTGATGAACTGTGTATATGTGTATAAAATTTTTCTGAAAACTTGGTAAAAACTTTACAGAGATGTTTCTATTCTGTTCCAAACTTTTCATTACCATTTGCGTCGGCAAGCAACCCTGATTGGACTGGACAGAGTTTTCTTTTAGATTGTCAATAAATAAATGGGCAAAAATTTAGCAAAATGTGTTCCATTTTAAGTTTTTCAATTACAGTTTAATGATTTAATCACATTTTGATTTCCACTATCTGAGCAATTCTCAAAAAAATAAATAACCCTTTCTTAAAATAGAAATATCCAACGTTAAATTGGATAATCTTGCTAGTAAAATTTTAGTTTTTGTTTATAATAACAACGCCGGGTTTTTTTTTCAACACGTCTTTTCATTAATTTTAACACAAAAATTTTTGCCCATACTGTGATGAGGCATCTTGAGTGACTCGATTGACACCTTAAATTAAGAGACTCTGAGGATAGGCCTACCCCGTGTTAGTATGGGTGAAACATGAGGTGTTAAAAAGTAATAAAAAGACATGTGCTGAACCAAATAACAGTGTTTAATAACAACATGTTAAATTGGATACATTACTGGTATCTTACAAGTAAATTAATACATGAGTATTATGTTTCACTTTTTTAATTGGATCATTCATTCAATGTGTTCTCAGACAGTTAGGCCAAATGACAGTTTATACATGACATAGTATAAGCTCTCTCTCAAACTGGTTGTCATCTGTTGATATGGATTCACCACCTAACATTTTGGCATCTTCACTTTGAATGTTTAAACACTTTGTTAGTCTCAAGCAGTGATTTAGTAAACAACTGAATGCATCTGTAAACTTAGTACCATGTTTCCAGTTTGCAGTAAAATTTTATGCTGCACACCTCTACATTCTTTGAGATATTTCTTGTCACTAATTAACCAGATAGTTTGTGTTCAGCATGTGCTTACTACAGCAGATGTAGCTCAAAGTTTAATGCTCCCAGCTGAATAAGGCAAACAGCAGTTTGTTATCAGAAACTATTGTTAGGCACACTCAATAGCCATAGTCCTGGTTAGCATGTTAGTTCAGCCTTTTGAAATATTATTCATATTATACAGTACAGCCTTTTTCATCCAGATCAAGTGGGACCGGAAGTCATCTGGATTAATGAAAATCCGGATAATAGAGCATCTAATACGAGGGTCATTCAATAAGTAAACAAACAAATAGCTGTGGACCAAAAACTTTTTATTCAATCAATACAAATTTTTTTTTTACTTTTCAACGTAATCTCCAGCAACGTCTATGCACTTGTCCCATCTCTTTACAAGCTTTTTTATTCCCTCAGCAAAGAATTCTTTACCTTGATGTAGAAACCAGTTTTGGACTTTTTCCTTCATTTATTTATTGCTGTTGAACTTGACACCACGCAAAGTCTCCTTGAGTGGGCCAAACAAGAAAAAGTCAGATGGGGCAAGGTCAGGGCTATAAGGGTGATGAGGCAGGATCTCCCAACCTACTTTTTTTATTGTTTCGAGTGTCAGTTTTGCCATGTGTGGGCGGGCATTATCGTGAAGAAGAATCACACCTTTCCTCTGCCATCCTGGACATTTCTTCTTCAATGTAGGCTTAACTTTGTTCACAATCATGTCAGAATAGTACTGAATATTGATGGTATGGTGGTTTTGTAGGTAATCACAGAAAATTGGGCCTTGGGAGCTCCAAAAGATGGTTAACATCACCTTACCAGCCGATGGGTGGGTTTTGAGTTTCTTTTTGGTGGGTGAACTTGGATGCTTCCACTCCATGCTTTGTCGCTTTGACTCAAGTTCAAAATAGTGAATCCAAGTTAGTGGTTATAGTGGTTCCAAATCCAAAAATCTTATAACAGAACGCTGTTCTTTGAAAGTACTGTCCTCAAGAGGACACGCCATCGTAAATAAAACTGTATTGGTTATGTTTATGCAATA
Organism: Magicicada septendecula; assembly: GCA_034769895.1. Taxonomy (NCBI): domain Eukaryota; kingdom Metazoa; phylum Arthropoda; class Insecta; order Hemiptera; family Cicadidae; genus Magicicada; species Magicicada septendecula. The sequence goes on from CM068370.1 coordinate 501,030,276, forward strand.
TATTATTGAACAGCTGATCAAAACTCACAACGACGTTGTCAGGTAACACTCCTGAAAGTTTCAATCAGCTGCTACAATTAATTCCTTTTCTACAACTGTTTGTCTGTTTACTTATTGAATGACCCTCGTATTTTAATGATGTAAATTACTGTACTATATTACATTCAAAGTTCAATACTTAATTACCTAATTAAAAATATGTACGTTCTCATTGCACTGCACTGTATTTGGACAGCTAAATGTTGGGTCAGTGCACTCCGACGGTTGTTTGATTTGTCATCATGGGGATTCTATTGCTTCTTACAAAGCCGTAAAGTTCAGCATGTAGTTATAAAATGATATACAATATGTATTACAGTACTAACCAAATTCGGTTGTAATAAATACTGTACTATTTGCTGTATTTGTAAAGCAACGCTTCTATTTTAAGCAACACTTTCAAAATACAAAAAATATATACTGTATAGGCCTAAATATTTTCAATCCAGATTACAGAGGAATCCAGTTCAGTGAGGTTTGTATAAAAGAGGTTGTACCATATATAATTAAATTAAAAGTAAGATGTAACCATAAACATAATTAACATGAATTCTGTTATAGGAAAAGATATACAAAATTATCGAAAAAGAAGTGAAAAATGATGGGAAAATTGTACAGAAACGAGTGAAGAATAACGATGTTAAATTTCAGATTTTCCCTCTGAAAAAACCTGACACTACAGCTGCACCGAGCAGTACTCAGGGTGAAACAGAGGTTGCAGTAAAGTGAATCAAGCAGTCTCCTGTAACAGAAATGCTCAGCATGAAAGTGGATGCGTCATGCTGAAAGTAAGCTAATATTATGAGTACTGTATATTACTTTTTGAATTAGTAATTTTTTCAGTTATTCACTGTATTGAGAAAATTCTTTACATCTTTTAAACACTATAATGGAATGTTTGTTATGTACTTCAGGGTAAAGTATAGGAAGCATTTTACATTATCAATGTACTATATTAACGTTGGATTTGGAGAGAGGAAGTGTAGCAGCATTAACATTAGATTCGGAGAGGGAAAGCATAGTAGCACTGGCACTGCGAGTTGCATGGGGATACAATACGTTCCCCTACGCTGTGTGACATTTGTACAGTCAAAGTAAAAATCACACACGACTTGAAAATTTACCAGTCCGAAAATTACAGTTAGAGTATTAGAATGCTTAAACTTTGTCCTTTGTTATTCTACATCATTTCAAGTACTGTATCATCCTTTGTAACACAAACACACACAAATATTAGCCTACACTTCCAATACAAATAGATGCTCATGATATTCACAGCTGAGAAATGTACATTCAAATGACAAACTTTTGAGTATGACTGTAGGCTGCTCGGTAGTGTGAGACGTGCTTGCGCGTTTGTCTCTAAACTCCTGTAGTTCACATTTTTCCATATATCCTTTGTTAAATTTGTTTAGTAGTGCAGGTGTATAGTACAAAGCAGTAGCGGCTCGTACAGGGAGGGCAAAAGGGCGCAGCCCTCCCACTAAATTTGCAAATTAAACTTGTCAATAATATAACTATAATGTGATAATGTGTAGTATCCTTATTGAAAGATATTTTTGGGGCGACTAATAGCGATCACCCGATGTTTTCGGCATGGCCCCGCAGCCGGGACGGTTTCGCTGTCGTCCTCCCTGTATAGGCCGGTCTTTCGGGGAGTGGGGCAAGAGACATGTACACATGTCTATGCATTTAAATGAGCATCCGCCATTAGAGGTGGGGCTGTGCCCGCTTTCTGATTTTGCGGCTAAATTCATAGAGAACACAAAAAATAGAAAAGTGTTTCCAAATTCAAAATAGCAGGTGTTTATGTTACCAAATTCAAAATAGATAGAGATATCTGTATACTCTCTTAAAAATTGGTTGTCGATTAATAAAGTGATAGATCATAAGCATAAAGTCTTATTTTGTCTGTTTATTTTTAAACTAACTCATACTAACATCTTTAAAATAGGTTAGATACCTGTTATTCCTTCATGCAACTTACTTTGGTCGCTAGGCACGACACATTTGAGGATCAAGGTTGTTATGTTTTAAAATAACTCACAATTATTTATTTATTTATTTATACTTATACTATATTATTTACCTTGAGAATTTCAGCTTCGTCCATTTACGACGCCATTTTTTCGTTGCCAACTTTGACGAAATACTTACCCAAGCCCAGAGTTCGTTTTGGATGTATTCAGAGAACAAGTAATGGTTGCTTGAAATAAATAATTCGTTTATTTGTTTCCACTGAACTATGTTTTATTAATTAATTTCTTCAAATGTAAATTTTTAAATCATTTACCTTCCATTACAAAAGATTTTTCTTTCCCTTTTTATACATATTAGTAATTAACTGTAACCAACTCAATACTTATTTTCTTATATATACCTATTTATAAGTTTACTTCCTTCCAACAAAACAGAACAAGATATTCATTATACAAATTAACTTTATACTTACAACAAACCAGCGCTTCAGTCGCACACACATTTATACCTCCCCATACCCTTTTGAGATCTCAAAATTTAATTGGAATACATGATTTTCTTAATTTTGTTTAACCCTTTTTGGAAATTTTCTGGTTTATCCCTCCTGTGTTACTTATCTTGTCATTTTAGTCCGAAACAGTCCAGGCTCCACCCATATTCTCGTTCACTACGCACATTTCTTTTTTTACCATTTTTCACTGTCACTTCCTTTATATATTAGTAAAATAAAACTGCTTATTCTTTACAATGTTACATTTTAACTGGGGCGAAAGCTGCCCGCGTCCGTCCCCGTGAGATGTTGTATGACGACTGCTTTGTTCTCCAAGCGTTAACGAATTGCTGGCTTTGACACACCTACATTCCAGCGTGACGTATTGGACTGACATAACATCGTATGATTCTGAGTTACATAACTTGCCTGTCATGTATCTAAAAATAACTGTTCTGCATGCGTCTGGAGCTGACCTTGACACAAATCCACTTCCTTACTGGCTACGTTGTATAATCCATGAACTAAAATTTGTTTATTCTTCCCATAATTATTATTTATACTGTTATGTTTCCCAAAATTACCCCAGGTAGGCCTAAATGTCCCGTTACAAGGTCCCATCTTCAGGTGATGATCACTCAGGTCTAGCTCGTCAGTTCATAAAAACGCATACATAAAAAACACTGAATTCAACAAACATTCATACTGCGTGAGGGGACGATGCACTGTATTATATGTGTTTTTATGAACTGACGAGCACGACCTGAGTGATCATCACCTGAAGATGGGACCTTGGTCCTGAAACGTGTCGTGCCTAGCGACCAAAGTAAGTTGTATGAAGGAATAACAGGTATCTAACCTATTTTAAAGATTAACCATTGCAACTTGGTGACCATACACACAATCATACTAACATTATTTTGTATGTGTAAAACAGTCAACATAATTATCTGTGTGTGCAAGTTTAATATTAAATTACAGACGTATTCTGAAATGAGAGCCATTTATCCTGTATTAGATAATTCAGTGGAGTTTATAAGCATATTGTTTTTTATTGTTTACAGACATATACGATCACGTGAGAGACTGAATTTTGTGGGTGCTATATAAAGGTTTTATAGAATGCTATGTTGGTGCCATACAAAGGTATTCATATGTCTACAGTAGTTCAAGCATGTGTTCATTAAATAATGTGGTCAGGTTTGTTTTTTTAAGTCTGTAAGAAATAGTATGTAAGTTCATGAGATCAGGGTTTTATGGAATGTGTACGTACGTGTGCCAATGTGCACTGATATTGTAATTATATAAACTAGTCGTCTTAAATAACTGCTTGTAAATAGAAATTAATGGGACATTGTGGTTTAATGTACAGTGAAACTTCTTTGTAACGGACACCGATGGGGAATGTAAAATTGTCCGTTGTTGAGAAGTGTCCGCTATTCAGAAACAAGGTTAGGAATCTGTAAAAACTAGATTTGTGCAACAAAGTGTTTTTATGTATTCAAATGGTTTATTAATGAAATCTATACATTGTTCATACTGTAACACACATGTAAGTCAAAATTTATCTTACTATACATTTTTATACTATACAAGTAAAAAAATCGATACATTTACTATTTTGAAATACATGGTTTGAAATAATCAGATACAGTACTTTCGTCTGAACTGTCAGATTCTGTACAAGTGTCTTTTCGATATGTTTTTCAAGTTCACATATTAAATTAAGTCCCACTGCATCTTTTTTATTTAAAAAATAATGTTTTATCTTTCTTACCTCTTCAGCTGCTAGTTTACTTGTCAGTGGAGGGTAATACGGTTCTGTATCGCCGTCGTCGTCCCGTTGTCCGCTCTCATCCTCGTCTTCACACTCTAGCATTTCCTGAAGATCTTCTATGAGTTCGCTGATGTCAGTTGACACATTTTCTGTGACAAGTACATCATAAATAGTGACATAATCCTCAGATCCACCAAAGGCCTTTAATAAATCATTAAGTTCATGTTCGTTACGCTCAAGTTCCTTGACACTGTCATCGATCACTGAAGTACCGTCATTCTTACAAACAATTCCTGATTTTTTTAAACAGTTGTTCACTGTAGCGGAGGACACTTGCTTCAAGGCTGAAGATATCCACAGAATCGCGTCCAAAACTGGTACATTTTGCCAGCTCCTCTGCAGATTTATAGTTGTCCATTCGCGACAAAATATGTCTCAATACGTATTGCCTGTAGTAAACTTTAAAATTACGAATAATGCCCTGATCCAAGGCTTGGCAAACTGAAGTCGTGTTTGGCGGCAAAAAAAAATAGTTTTACGTTTTTTATTACAACATTAGAATGTGATGTAGCATTATCTAAAAACAAAACTACTTTTCTATTTTGCCTTTCCATTCTTCGATCAAATGCCAGCACCCATTCAGTCATTATTTCCCTTGTCATCCAGGCCCGCTTATTTGAATACCATACCACATTCAGTTTACTCACGTCCATCCCCTTAAAACATCTAGGTTTAGCAGCCTTGCCTATAATAACAGGTTTTTCAAATTCACCTATCATGTTGACGCATAGCATGACGGTCAGTCTTTCTTTAGAAATTTTTCCTCAAAGTCATTGTTTTAGTGGGAAGAGCTCTGAAAAACAGACCAGTCTCGTCACAGTTAAAAATATTTTTTTCTTCATAACTCCCGCAAATTTCAGGTAATTTTTTTTCCCACTCAGACACTACGTTTTTGTCAACTGAACCCGATTCACCACACACGTTTTTGAAAGAGATGTTGTGTCTTATTCTAAACTTGTCGAGCCAGCCTCCAGATGCTTTGAAGTCGTGAATCCCTAATTCTGTACCAATTTGGAGTGCTTTCTCACGGATAAGAGGTCCACTCAGAGGTATATTGTTACTACGGGCACGATAAAACCATTCAAAAGTTAAATTGTCAACTTTTAGGCCAGACGTTTTAGGAAACGAGCGTTTGCCAGCCAGGTTTTTATTTTCAGTCCACAATTTAACGATTACTTTTTTGTTTCTTAAAATATCACTAATCTGCGTTTTTCCAACAGAAAACCGTGCGGCCATGTCTCTAACACTAAGTTTCTCATTTTCATACACATTAATTATTTCCACTTTTTCTTGTAAAGTTAATCGTTTGCGTTTCTGCGCCATAGTAAACGAGATGTAGATGTTTACGTGTATAGATAAACACGTACACTGCACACATGTACTTTACAAAACCTAACGGACACCTCTGAATAGCGGAACTGCGTACCTAACTGTAAAATCGCAACACATTGGGTAGGTAGGATACGGGCAGGTAGTTAACCCTTTAGTGGTAAACAAGCACCTAGCATTACAAACAAAAGAAGCGACCGTACACGCTCTTGTCTCAAATGTTCACTGTGATACTGTTCACATTGTACGTTATTCGGAAGCTTTGAATTGGCGCTGGGGCCTAGTTTTCAGTGTCCGTGTCCGTTATTAAGAACGTCCGGTATTGAGAAGCAACTTGTCCATTATTTTCCTATAAGTTCTGCCGGGAAATTAAAACGTGTCCATTATATAGAAGTGTCCGCTATTCAGAGGTGTCCGTTAGGAGAAGTTTCACTGTAATTGATTTTTGAGCATATGTTGTTTTAACGTTAAGGTCTTCAAAAATCAAAATCTAGGTATGCTTTTCTTATACAGATGGAAAAATAATATGAGTCTAGTTTTATTTTTGTACATGTTTATATGCTATTCCTGTCAATTATCCTTTCATTTAATTTAAAATTTCCTATTAGAGTTCATTCATACAGATCTGAGGTGAAAAATACTCTCAGGCAAAAAATATTCTAACAAACACTATACATTTTCAGAAGGGTTTGGTCAGCCTGTTACCATCGTTAGAATTTACTACACAACGTTTTGTCCACTAAAAAAAAATGTTCAAGCCATCTTCAATTATAATTTAAACTATACATGAAATACACACCTACACCAACCTGAGATTAATTCACTAACAACCATGAACTGTCAAAAGAACAAACCACCACCAACCTACAAAATTAACACTTTTGACCCAATGCCCGCAAAATTTATGGGCACATGATTTTCCTCAAAAATCTGACGCCCGTAAATTTTATGTTTGTCACTTCACATGCGTTTAACGGCATTTGTATGAAACATTTACGGGCTTTTGTTATTTGTACTTGCAGGCTGGACTTTGTAGTTGCTAAATGAATACACAGATAGCAGCACAATCAGTTTTCTGCTCTGATTTCTGACTATTGTGAAACTTGCAATGTCGTTTTGTGTTACAATGACGGTTTCATTTTGTACTATACAAAAGCAGATTATTGCAAATAGAATGATTTTTACGATTCTGTGCTTTAATATTTTAAGAAAAGTAATTTTTTACAGTAGTTACTAATAAAAACCCATTTATTATGTGAAAATACTTTGTAAAAAATTTTTTAGTTTTCAAAAACATGCTTCTTATCTAGATACCAAAAATTTTCTTACAAAAAAAAATAAATATTGTATCACTTTATGAAAATAGAAGATCCAGTCTTTGATTTGGACATGTAATGTATGTCATTTTTAGCAAATCTTACTATTAAAAAAAAATATGGAAAACAGCCAGGCTCCTGGGACATGCCTATGCTGAAATGGCCATGGTTCAAAGTGTTAAACCCACCTATAGAAAAACTATTGTTACGATGGTCTACTTCATCGTTGTAGGTACAGTGGAAAACAAAATACAAGACACCAATTAAGTCACTAATCACCAGCTTTAATTTTCATAGTTAAACAGTTCGTAATTAACAACACAGTCTCTTAGAACAAATCAAATAAAAATTGTTCACACACAATAAAATATATTCCGGATCCCTCTGGAACATTCGATAACCACGTAGATTGTTCTGTGATGTCGTAACGCTATATAAAAAGAAGAACCGCTATGTACCCTGTAAGTCCGCAAGTTAAACAGGACATTGCTTGTCTCTGATGTTGTTCGTTGTGTGAACTTTTGTCATTGTGATTGTGCTTCCTGATTCTGTCCAGCAGACTTATAACGTAAGTACAGTGGTTCTTCTTTTTTGTAGTTTTTATATAGTCGTGTTTGATTTTGTAGGTTGCTGGTGACTTTGTTGGTTTCACTGTTAGTTCACACTTGTTAGTGACAGAATCTTGGATAGGACCAAGTTTGTATTTAACATATTAGTCTAACTTCTACCTGAAGACAACCACAGATTCGTGTAGTAAATTTTCCAACGAGGTAATAGTCGACTGAACCCTTCTGATAAAATGCTACACATTGTTTTAAGTGGCGGTCGCTGTGTACAGCCAGTTGTAACCAACTTGGCCAATATAAATTTTGATGTCTTTATTTAAAGCAAATATAATGTGCACAGAAATATTCACTATTTGCTAGTCTGTGTGAACTGATTCTTACCAACTTCGATGGCCATCTTAGTGGAAACAGTTTAAGGTGTTCCCAGTCTGCATACATGCTGCAAGTGTTGCATTTCAGTAACTATGATGAATATTATAACTAGACGAATGTCCGTCTAATCTTACACGTGTATAAGTATAATGGGTGTAACGTGTCTTCTCTATCCATCGTCACTTTAGAACGTAACTTACGCAGATTTCGTCTGTAGGTTACTACCGTTTACTAGATCGGCTGTCCATATCCCTTGCTCTGTTGTTAGTGATAATTCTCCTTGCCGCAGATTAATTATGGCAGAGTATTGTCTGAGTACAACTTACCTTTAATAACAACCAGCTGCACAATGATCCAAAACAATTATTGCCAACAATCACCCGGAAAAATATTAAACGAACGGAAGGATGAAGAATTATGGTCAAGCAAGCTGGAGGAGATCAGAAACTTCCAACGAGAAGAACAAGACCCACAGATTAGTGTACAACAAGCAGAGGAACTCATAAGCATATACAACAGATATAAACACATTTTTTCCGACGGCCCAGGCAAGGTAAAGGACTATCAATGCCGGATCCGATTTAAAGAACCCGTTGACTTCAAGAAAAAATCTTATCCCATCGCATACTCACAAAGGAATGCAGTGAGGGCAGAAATCAATCAAATGATGGAAGACGATATAATCGAATTAAGTCAATCACCTTATACCAGTCCAATAGTGGCGATACCGAAAAAGGACGGAAAAGTGAGAATCTGCCTCGATGCAAGAGAGATCAATAAAATGATAGTGAACGATAGAACATCCCCAGGTGAAATCGAAGAAATTCTTAAGAAGTTCCACGGTACAAAATACATCAGCGCGTGGGACACAGTATGTGGATATTGGCAGGTGGAGCTACATCCGAACAGTAGAAAATACTTAGCTTTTCTGTTCGATGGAAGGAACTATCAGTTCAAAAGACTGCCGTTTGGACTGATAAATTCGGTCGCAGTATTTGTTAAATGTATGGACCAAATACTGGGACAAGATGTACTGAATTTTACCACCATGTGCGTAGATGACTTGCTAATAACGTCATCAAATTGGCGAAGGAGCCAATTTGTAACTAGACGAATATCCGTCTAATCTTACACGTGTATAAGTATAATAGTATATAATAGTAATATATAATAGTAATATAATATAATAGTAAGTATAATACTAGGGGTGTAAAAATCCCGGGTGGCGCCAAATTGTTTTATTAAAAAAATTTTATGTTTGTATGACAAGCGTAGCTCAGGCGGTATGGATAATTCAATTTGTTCCCGCCTCGCCTTGGCCGTCTGGATCGGGCCAGCAGTTCGTTGAATTGGCTGCGCGAGCACTTGTCGTCAATACTTACTGTTTGCTAAAATGTACACAAATTATTATACACCATCCTAATGAAATTACAACACAGAAGTTACACTCAGTACTTGTTTATTATTGGTTGATGATTAATTGTTCAGTTAATACAAATTTATGTTTTCTTTTGGAATACATTTGCACCGGTAAATTATATGAGACACATCTTTAGGGTTTGACAAATCGATCTTTGAACGTAACAACAGACAAGTATGGCGTCTGTCGGAAATGTATATAAATATTTTCGTTAGATCGTCTGGATTCTTGTGATTACGTTAAAAGGATTATTAATGATTACAACAATAAAAATACACACCCTTACATCAGTTAAACTTAAATAATATACGGTGTAGTTACAACTTGTTTATTGGAGTGTAGTAAAAGTGTTTCAAAATATCGTAAACTAATAACAGGTTAACTTTACCAGTTGACAAATTTTCATTGTCTTAGTTTTTTAATGTAATCTTTGAAAGTAATTATGTGCAGTTTAGTGAGAGTTCAGCTTTCAGTGAGAAATAATTAACGTGAGTTTATTCAGAAATTTGGGTAATTTAATTGATATACTTAACACATCAGTAGACTGGATGAACTCAGTTGATCTGGTAATAATGAATTAGGCTGCAATCCTATTTAATTTTCAATTGTTCGGGGTGTCGGGCATCTTTTTTAAGTTAATCAGCAATTTATTCATTTCTTTTTTCTTTAATTCGTCTTCGGCATCAGTTAAATGGTTTCAGCCATCGTCCGCTTCCTTCTTGTTCATTTGCTGGTAATTTCGTTTACTATTTTGATGTTTTAATTAATAATTTTGATCTTCAAGATCTGGCGTCTATTCAACAAGAGCATCACATTACGAGTAAAGAAATCTAACGGTAAATTAGTAACCAAACGTCTGTCGTCATAGTAACCAATTAATCCTGATTGGTTAATTCTTATTTATGACCATTGTTAACAAATTTGAATTTTTATTCAAAATAGCTGTATATTTTCTTATTGATTATATTCTTCTATCTTCTTCCCTACATATTAAATATTATCACTACTGTTATTATTTCCTTTCAAAGATTAATTTGATATCCCTTAAGGTTGGGTTTTATAAAATATTAATGTTTGTACATTTATGTTAATATTTGGTATTTACATTTCTCCTTTAATTTAAGTTCTTATTCTAATATTTTTCCTTTAAACTGATTTACAAATTATTCTTGGCTATTTACTCGCCTTGAATTTATTAATTTCCTAGTTGTTTTTACACAATTTGCAGTTATTTGTTATTGACAGTTATTCATGTCCCAGGCCTAAGTAGCCATTGATTATTCTTACCTATTATATTCTAATTATATTTCATTTTACTACAAAGTGTTTTGTTCTGTTGTTATAATTGATTCGTTTAGTGGTTATTGTGTCTTGAATTTGTTTGTGTTCTGATTCTGTGTCAAGATTATTTTCTATATCTTAATACATAAAATATAACAACTAGGCCTATGGACTGTAAGCTTCCTTCAGCCATATCCTATCCATAAAATTAAAATGAACAATTCTTTACCAGTTATTATGTACTGTTGGTTTTAACATACATTTCGTTCCTTTACTATTATTTTGAGTGAGAAACATCATCACTTCTTTCAAACTTACTTAATTTATTATCTCTTAACATAGGGTGTTTATTAATTACATTCTTAATTTCTTATTTCTTTACTAATCCCTTTCTCCATTCCATGTTAACACAAACTGTTTATCTTACATGGGCTTTCTCCCCTGAATAACATCGTACCCTTCATTTATATCTAACCTAAATACTATTTCTAATTACCCTTAACTATATAATTTTTATAAGCTCACTCTTAAATCATTTATTGTTTCATCATTGATTTATTAAGTGTTTTCATATCTATTACTATCTTTTTAATCATACTATCATTTACAATATCATTTGTCACCCATCACTTTCACCTTTAATTACTTGGTGTTTATCACTGATTCACACATTATTTTGGGGTATTTACACTTTCACTATCAGCACCTTTTAAACTTTTTATTTTAAGCGTTTATTGGTGGGTAATCCCTATTATTATTTTTCTTTGTCACTTATTTACTTTCATTTTATTTCTCACTATCTCACTATCTGTACAAATTTTATTTATATCTAATAAGTTCATGTCTTTTTCTAGATTTCTTACTTACATATACTACTAATTCTTGGGTTAGTGTATTTTTATTTATCGGTGTTTTATTAATTATGAATTACATTTGTCACTTAGTCATTACTAATATTTATTTTTTATATTAGTTATTTACTGGTTTCGTTTCCTTTATGATAGTTGCTTGTATCATCTCTCCCTTCCCTATTCCACATTATTTGTCAGTGTTTTATCACCTTGGTTCACTTTATTTTCTTTATAATTGGTTTGTTCCATTTTTAATTTCATTTTTCTTCTCCTTCACTTCCATCTTGTTTCACTTTATTTTGGTTATTACCTGGCCAATCTCTGGGGTTGGGTCAAAGTCATTTGTCTGTCAGTCTAGTCTGTAATTTTATTTAATAATCACCTTTGGTTTACTATTCTTCCACCTTCTTTCTTAATTACATTTTATATTTTTTATTCTCTTCATTATTTATTTATTAAAATATATTACTTTTTGCATTTATTATATACTTATATATATCAAATATGATCTGAATTTGGCGATGTTATAATATACATGCAACGTCTCACCCCCCCCCACCACCACCACCCCAGATGACTTGCACGCCTTGAAAACTGTTCAAATTGTCACTTGATGCATATGTTAAGTTTCTATTTGTAAATCACAGAAAGTATCTGTATTCACAAAGTGATAGATACTTTAGTATTAGGTAATGACATTTTGAAGAGTGAAACAAGAACTGAAAACTGTCAGAGCCAAGAATTTACAAACAGTGTGTAAAATCATGTACTCCAGTTGTGTGTGTGTGTGTGTGTGTGTGTGTGTGTGTGTGTGTGTGTGTGTGTGTGTGTGTGTGTGTGTGTGTGTGTGTGTGTGTGTGTGTGTGTGTGTGTGTGTGTGTTTACTACATTTAGAAGAGGTATTTGTCTTTTAACACTTTGACGCCGGGCCCTTAACATAGTGGTCCTTCGCTCATGCCGGGCCATTTTTGCATATACAGTATGTTTAAAATGTTGTATCTTCAAAACTATATGGTAAAAAAATATGCTACCTATGTTTTTATGAAGATCCAAGTGTCTTCTTTAAAATGGTGTGTACTGTATGTCATTGTGTTGGTCATTTTCCCTGAAATTACGTTTCAACAAAGTGATGTTTTTGGAAGAAAAAAAATTGGCCAAAACACATGTTGTTACTAGAAACTCGCAATTTTATTTTTACTTGTTAAAAATGGATTAAACAATACATTACATAATGTTTAAAATACATTTTGGTTTATAAAGGTGTACTTTTGTAATTTTTTTACAAGAAACGCTTGTCTGACATTTTGACACGTAAGTAGTGTTTACCCAACTAACATAACAGTTTTCTGCGCGCTGTTTCATGTCAACTGTACCTACTAAAGTGAATGCATATGCGATCTAGCGGATGATTTGGGTACTACAAGGCCTGACATCATTTTGAAACTGCTCCAAGGGCGTCTTTATACGTATGGAATCATGCAAAACACATTGAAACTTCAGGACGTCAATTGACGTCCATCGGCATTCTCGGAAGTTTTCAAAGGATATCAATTGATGTCCATCGGCGTCAAAGTGTTAACAGTCGCAACTTTAAATATATTTTTAATCTTTTATGTTTGTACCAGTGGCAGCTGGTGTTATGGTTGCAGCATTGCACAACCACCAATATATAATAACTAAACTGTAAAATAATATACAGAAACATTAAGCAGTTAAAAGTGTTAATCAGTGTCAACAGAAAAACGTATTAGTTTCTCTATGACAAAGTTCACGTACAACTCAAATGTGGCATGCGGGCTGATGGTTTTAGCCCGATTGCAACTTTAAGACTAAATGGTAGTGCTTACTACACAAACATATGGGAGGACATCTGTTATTCTTCATAATGGCTCAGTGCTTCGTATGTGAGCTCAGTGGATCCAAAGCTTTCGCAATGCTTCAGTAGCACAACTAAAGAGCATTGTAGCACATCCTTAGTTGACTCATGAAGTCAGGCCTGTCTGTCCGGTTTACTGTTTACAGTAATTGAAGGTAAACGTTGCCCATGGTTGAGGTTATAAAATAGGAATAATTTTGGATAATTGTGATTGTGATTGTGATAGTAAAGTGTCAATTGCAGTGGCAGCTGGTGGTTGAAAAATTTGGAGGTTGCAGTTGGGTTGGATAGTATTAAATTATTTTATTCTCTGAATAGAAAATGTCCAAGTCTCCTCGCCTCCAAACAATACACAAGGAAACCAGAATAATGCAATTTTAGTGTCACACCCATGTAACCACGAATATTTACTGTATGAATCTTTTTTAAATTTACGATTAAATATTCTGTTACCTGATTTACACTTTGATTAAAATTTGAAAGGTCTGGTGTAGGCCTACCTACTCTCTTTAATTTCAATTTTTTCTTTAATAGGACGTAAATTGAACAGCGTTTTTGTTAAGTTTACAACACAATTAATTGCATCCTACCAGTTAAATATAATAAATATCTTACACTATGACACCTTAATTCTTTATATGTACTATTATTTACATTTAATGATGAACTGGACTGACACTAACAACGAACTTCCAACCTTGCGCACCACATGTTATTTACCAACAAACAGACTGGTGGCGCCGTGAGGTACAAGTGGAGTTTGCAGTCCCTAATCACACCAAGCAATCCTATACCGCTGCAATAGGAAAAACCGAGTCTAGCCAGCCAGAGCACTACTCCATTGTATTTCCCCATATACAAAGCGTGTCACAGTTGGTGCACACTTGCCATGTACACCGTGCCAAGAGCGTGTATGGTTTTTAGTAATTGCTCTGCACTTTTCAATCGGCAAATGATTAATTACGATGGTTTAGCTTGAAAACACTATTATTACTTATTGTTTTATTCATAATTCTATAATCTAAAATATAATTCAGGATTTAATGGGGGTTGTGCAACCTAAGCATGGGCCGCCACTGTTTTTTGTACTGTGTATTAAGTAATGTGTGTTAAGTATTATTTTGATTATTTTTTTCATTGTTTAGTGCAGCCGTGTGCTTATTGAAGTTTGTGATTCTGTGTGCTTTCAAACCACGTGTAGTCTGTAAAAAACACGATACTGTTTAACTTTTACCTTTCTCTGCATATTTAGTATTTGGGTACTGCAAACTTAGACCCTCCGCACATGGCATGACCTTTTTGCGACTTTAGTTGTTGCACGACCAACTGTTTTACTATCCGTCACTGTATTGCACATAATAATAATAATTTGAAGAAGAATTTCAACAAAACATTGAAACTTTACGTTTTTTTATGAGTTAATAAAACTTATAAGTTATCAAAATTTACGTACCTTCGGGTTAAGCTCCAGAGTCGTATAGACAACATCAGTTGCAGAGGGATTATTTTGGGTTGAGTGGCGAAATGATAGTAACACAGTTTATGCTGACTAAAACAAATTATTTTTCGTTTATTATGAAAAAATTACGTTATATTCTACATTTGTATTCTCATCGTTTCTGATCAGCTACTACATCTATTAAAAAATTGACAAAATAAACAATTCTTACAACTACCATTCTTACAGAACTATTACAAGTGATTTATATGATTACTGAACCAGTACTTTTCCTTATTTTATTCACTCTCTCACACTTTTATAATCCCATTTTTAACCCCGTTTATAGAGCTCTTTAAATCTTTATTCTGCAATATTAAATTATTTGTTCGAGATGCTTAAGATATTTAATTGATAGTTTGTTCTTGGTACTTAACCAAATCCGGAGAAGTTCCAGTCGATTTCACCACCACCACGTGTTAATTACCATTTCCCCGATCACTCCGCACTTCGGTGTTTCAAACGTTTATAAGTTTTTCACCATAGCTGCACACTCCGTATTATGTAGTTTTCTACTATTTTAGAATCCATTTTTGTAATAATTTGTCGGCCGACGTTAATTGAGCTCGAGCACTTGTTTTCTTTTACGACCGCGCGGTCGAAAGATACGAGTTGACTGACGCTTAATCTGGCGTTAGGGCGCAGTGCTCGGGGTTTGAGGCCGGTCACGTGATCACCAATGCCAGCCCTGATTGGTGGTTTTTAAAAAGTTCTAGAAGCTAGGCCGGAGAATTCTGCAATATTTTGCCGCTTGGTGAAATCTGCACGTTGGCTTCATTTTTTCCGTGATTCACAGATGCCACGAACTGTATGTAGTTACGTAATATGTCTGGACTGGCTGACTCCAGGGACAAACACAGACGTGGTGTTTTGTAATAATATTGTATGTATAGTTGGTTAAAATGGGGTACACCAAAGGTGAACCCTGACTGCTTTTTGAATTATGTTCAATTATTAAAATTCATTCCCATCCCTGATATATCCCGTTACAATACCCCCCCCCAATGAGAGGCTTTATGCCGAAGCATAAAAACTCTCATTGCCCAAAACCTAAGAGGATCAGTGAGGATATAGCGCCGCAATCCCTCATAAATCCTTACTAAAATCATGGGTACTTACCCCCCTAGTCCGTGGCTGTGGCTGCACCTATCCGACCTTACTGGACTTCTCGCTCGAGATCCCAACACCATAAAGTCAGACAGGCACGTCACCACAGTATCACCTGACTGAAACATTCAATCAAAATATCATTAAACGGCCTTCCATTATTCCATATCCCCAACTGATTCATTTCCTCTTAGTCGTACTGGTTCGTGGTTAGCAAAGTAATGGATAGATTTTTTTATAAAGTACTGGTTTTTCATTTAGTTTGTTAATACACAATGATAGCTGTTCTACATTCATACGCAGTTACATAAGCAGGATACAACATAATAAACATGCCAAATAAACATTACCATGTTTACATTTAACTAAATCTTTCACCTTGGATTTTACATCGAGTTACAAACAAAACATTACCACCTTGTTCACTTCAAGCCAAAAAAAGAAATTATTCAAATTTATTATATTGTCCATCGGTTACATTGATCGACAATGTCCATCGGTCCAACTCCAATTATTTGAGTTCATACTCAGACACTATCACCTCAATTTCAATTCATGATAAACGTTTTGCATTAGTCTCAAACAACCCTGTAACTGGCCTACATAAAATACAATGTCCACATAGCAATATAAACTTACATCTAATATATATAAATTCCATACAAATTATATATTGGTACTTTTCTCCCTTAACAAAACATTATTCCCCGCCAAATTACACATTGATTACATAAGATACAAATAAATCATAACAACCTTACTATAAAATACAGGTTACACCCTCAGGAATGCTTTATCATCAACTCACAACTTACTGTGTACAATTTGCTGTGTTCTGCACTAGGTGTCTTGGCCATCGCCGGCCTCATCCTAGCCGTAAACCACATCTCCCTCATGGCCTGTAACACCCCCCATCCACACTCACTATGACCCCCCCTGGACTGCAGCGCCCAGTTGCTTCCACAAGGACTGATGCAGAAGGGGTGGACATTTTTTCTTTTATTCCACCCCCATCCTTGCTTCGACGTTACAAAAATATTCAGTATTACATACCTACTAATAATGATAATACACCCCTAATGGACTACCATCCCTATATGTGTGAAAATAGCCCTGTTCCAAAAATTTGTAGATTCCCCTGAAAATAACCCCCCCAACTAAATTTAACAAACCACCGGGTTAACAAAACAAAAAACAAACCATAAGCCGGTTATAACAATTAAAATTTATGATTTGCTATAATTAACTGCTTTAACGGTCATGATCCGGTGAGGTCATGACCGCACTTAAACGAGGAATCTACAGTTAAACATATAACACAGGTTTATTATCTTTCCCTGTTTACATCATCAGTTGTGTACACAACTTGTTTTACAAATACTAACTCAGCATAAACATTCCTAATCACATCAACACAAACGTTTCCTTCAATTTTCAATTTAAATAAATATTGTAGTCTTTATGTTTTAATCCGTTAACATTGATTTTACGGTTCCAATCAAAATGAATTTAAATTCATTACTGAAATTCACATTTTCAATTAGGTTAATTCCTACTCAAATTTAGTTTCATTACCTCATTTGTTCAAACCAGTTTCAGTTACTTTAATTACATTGTATTCAAAATGATTCTACATTAATAAATCCTTTCACATTTAACTACCTTACCATCAACACCCTAAGTTACTTCATTATATTATTCACAAAAGGTTAACTCCATTTAATCACCTCGTGCATTTATTCTGTTTCAGAACAAAATTTATTTATAGCAATTATTCATCAAAATAAAACGTTATTGTTGTCGTCAACTCCAACATTAGTCACACAAAATACAATGTCCATGTCAACAGCATATCAGCTGATGCACTACCAGAATATCAACATCACCTTTACACAATACCTTTAACACAAATAAACACAATACAAGTTTATTTACAAATTTTGTCATATCCAGTTATGATTTACCACACTTCATTACATAAGTAAGCCAAGTAATTATACCATTAACTCAAATAATTAAATGTTCATTCACTATTTATCTAACCACCATCGTCGAAAATCAGTCTTGTGTTATTACCACACAATTCATTTTTATTTAAATTCATTATATTACTATTGTTAATATAAGAACCATAAAATTTTATTTTTTCCACTATACCATAATAATAATTCTCAAGGTTATCCCTCTTTATTATATTATCATAAGCCGTGTCTACATCGGGTATGGTTAAGTCTCCGTCAGTATCATTTGTCACAATTAAATAGTTTACATTTTCATCATTATAGCCATCATTTGCTACTAGTACGCTACTCCTCACAACAGGTAAGTGTATATTATCATTAACCTCAATATAATCGCTTGCTACTACACCAGGTAAGTCTCTATTGTTTATAATAATTCTCTCATTATTTAATTTCTCAGCTAACCCTTTATAACCTCTAGTCAACTTAAATATCTCTATCACTCTATTTCTTTCGTTATTATCCCTTTCCCAACCCAATTTCACATTCTCACTCCACACAGAGGGCAATACCACTTTATTATAACACCATCTGGCCTTACCAGATACACTAAAAACCACAGGACATTTTGAAGATCTTTTATCTTCTTTTACCAAAACTATCGAGGAACTCTCGTCCTCCAAAAACACTAATGAAGTCTCTGCTTCACCGACATTACGGGAAAAATTTGCCCTCTGTTCACTCTTTACATTTAAACTATCTCTATACTCCCTTTCTAACTCATAAACACTAACTAACAATCCTCTAACCTCAACTAACTTTCTACTCTCATTATAACCCCCACTATTACTCAATATATCACCATTATTTTTATTCAATAATATTTCATCATTACTTATTTTAACACCACCACTTACCTTATAATTCATTACCTGTTTTGCATTTGAACTATTACCATTACGATTCGTAATCATTTCCCCATTAGAATCCTCACTTATCTTAACCACATTATTACTCACCTTGTATTCTATCACTTGGTTAATTACATTCTCTACCTTGTCGTTTTTTATCTCCACTACAGTGGAACTAGCATTATTATTTGTAAAAGTATCATCATTACTTCCTACAGTATCAGAACCACTTACCTGGTTTGGTTTGCTTTCTTTATTTTCTTTTAATTTACACCTATCTCTTTCCCGCTTTTCATCTTTGTTTTTTCATTTTATTATTTAATCCCTTGATATCGTTCCTTAGTTCATCAAATTTAACATCATTTATATCAAAGCGTTTATTTAATTCATTAAAATTGTTTTCCCATTTTGTTCTCTGTTCATTTACATTACTGCTTAATTCATTCAGTTTTGCATTTATGTCACTACTTAATGCATCAACTTTATTATTCTGTTCATTCAAATTATTTTTTACTTCTTTATTTTGTTCTTTCAACTCATTAACATCACTGCTTAATTTATCAAATTTTGCATTTTGTACATCACATTTAACATTTACTTCAGTGAAATCATTTTTTACTTCATTAATTTTCCTCGATATTGCTCATAAAATACTCATTATATCATTACTGTCAAGTCAATTATTTTTATTAGTTGAAATTTGTGTTAATTGAATTCCAGAGTCATCTGTAACACCTGACTCGTTTAATTCTCCGTTTTGGACTACGATTGGAGTTGAATGAATCATGACCGTTGACTCAGTCATTGCTTGGATTTCTGACTCATTAATGCCAGTTGCATTTATTTGATTCTCTGTATTAGTAAAGTCAATTTTGTTGACTTCGTCAGTCTTATTTTCCATTTTTTTTTTAAATTGTTTTTACATATATAACTATGCTTTCTAACCTACACAACCGTCCTCACTCCCAAATAACCCTTCTCTGCAACTATTATATTAGGTTTAATTTGTATGATTATGATAAATCATACAAATCGAGTCCCTGTTCGGGCGCCACTGAGACAATTGAATTTATTTCAATTACTAAAATCGAGTCCCTAGTTCGGGGCCCACTGACACTTTACGTTTTTTTGCTCAAATAATAACTTTTATTAGTTTATGAAACTTACTAAGTTATCAAAATTTACGTACCTTCGGGTTAAGCTCCAGAGTCGTATAGACGAAAACAGTTGCAGAGGGATTATGTGGGTTGAGTTGTGAAATTATAGTAACACAGTTTATGCTGACTAAAACAAATTACTTTTTGTTTATTACACAAAATGATTATTTTTCCTCACTGGATGACAATCAAAATTCATAAGCCGTCCGAAGCATTGCGACAGTTTCTGCTGCTCATTTCCCTAACAGGAAACAGAACCTGATGTTAGCATGTTGGTATTTAATGTCTGCCATTAAATTAATTTAAAAATCGCCGAAAACGTGAAACAGCACTTACAAAAAATAGTCACACTGGCCGCGCTAATGTTTTCGCAACAATGCCGCTAGGGCAACTGATACAAAATGGTGTCTAGTGAAGGCACCTAGCAGGAGAAGTCGGAACTAGCGTTCTACCAACTGCCAGAGAAAAATTCTCGTTACTTTTGGGTCCCCCTACGTATGTCACATAAAATAATCATAATAATAATTTTTCAGTACTTTTGCTGGTAAATACAAAATGTTCTTGGAAGATCTCTTAGATATGTAAGTTTCTCTTTTGTATATAAAAATTATTACAGTGCTGAGTTTATAGAAAGCCAGCATTTACCTTCTTCAGGCTGCAAAACTTACTTGATCATATTGAAAAAAAAAACAGTAACTTACAAAGTGATACTAAAAGTAGGTAACTTTGCCAAATTGTGTAAATTATGTTTCACTCATTTGTAGGTATAGGCTAAATTATAAAAGTAATAATGTAAACCCATGAGAATTTACTTACTGAAACCAGTGACGACCGGTGTGTCCTGAGGAAGGGGAGGCTACGAGACAGTCAGTCAGTCATAGCACCCCCCCCCCAGACACACGTAATATCACTCTTAAGTATGGTAGAGCTATCTGATTTTAACAGCGTTTGAAAGCTGTGATGAATTTACTTGTAAGCCTTCAGCAGACCATATAGTCTTGTTTGTGGTTAACAGTAAGCAGAGGCAGCATAATACCTCCACTGCCGCTTAGCCATTTATGTTGGTTGTACAATGACAACTGGAAAGTTCTAGATTTGTTTTTGTGCCTTTTAAGAAATAAAAATTTTGGGGTAGATCGACCAGTTTTCAGTATTTCATTTCTCTCAAAGTCACTCAACCGAGAAAATTGTTTTTATTAAGTAGTGTTGTAATATTGCATTTGTTCGATACTGCAATATCACTTTCATTTTCTTCTGCTAATTCCACTTTTTCCTCGTAGTAAAGATCACAAACACACGCCAAGAAGAGATAAATAATACACACACAAGGAGCACGAGGATGTAAAGGCTGCGTAAAACTAACACAAACCACATTAATCTGTGTCAAGAGGCTAATTCACTCGTTGCCTCCCAAGTACAGTTACAGATGCACTAGTGTCCCCCCACCACCTGTCAGGCACGTAGCCATACGAGTACTACAGCGGCTACTCAGATCCTTGCCTCTGCTGCTCTTCTGCCTTATTGATAATTCATGGTTAAAAAGTTTTTTTTAATTAATCAGATAATTTAAAGCCAAATTGTGATTACACATTGATTACGGGTTCAGTTACAATCAAAAATAGATTACTAGTTGTTTGTTTTTAATATTTTTCTAAATTTTACTGGGGAGGCTTAGCCTCCCCTGACAAGCCGCTGCTGACTGAAACAGAAATACTGTGAGACAAAAGCATGAAACATCAGAAACGTTTGAATTGAGAAAGGTAGTAAAACATTACTTTGTTTAGTTAGGGAGGCTCAACTTCACAAACTGCCTGACATTTGTTAGGATTAAATAGGAATATGTGAACGTACCTGATCACAGGATAGGGGAAAAGTTTACATATGGGCATCCAGTCTTAAAACTTCTTTGAAGTAATCCCCCCTTAACCCAGCAAGTAGACCCCTTTTTGCTGGGAATACTTTTTGTAGTCCCCTTTTCGCACAGTTGCCAGCCGTGCTGTTGCATTTGTTATTGTGTTCTCGAGCTGTCAAATTGTAACCCTTTCAGCAGTATTTTTAGTTTGGGGGACAAAAAAAGTCATGTCTGGTGAGTAAGGAGCCTGCCAAACCTGAAGAATTCTGTGCTTGACCAAGAAATCCCGGATTAGACGTGATGCAGGTATTATCACGATACAACTACCACTTATGTGACTCCTGTAGTTTTAGTCTCTTGCACCGAAATTCATTGTGAAATAATGTGGAACCTCAAGAAAGTATCATAAATACCCTAACTGTTTTTGTTGACAGTTTGGCCTTCTGGAGTGATTCACAACTCAACAATAGTTGGAAAAATAAACAGCATCAATTTCACATTGCTCCTTAATTTTCTTGCTTTTTCAGCATTGTAGGGGGGGGGATTGTGACTTCCACTGCGACAACTAATCTTTGGTTTCTGGGTCACATCCATTCACCCAAGACTTGTTAGCAGTTACCATGGTCTTAAGGAAGTCACTAATGGCACACTCCCAGCATATCCTGTTCTGCATCAAAACAGATATTTTCTTATACTTATTATTAATCGATGGCGCAATATACTCATTACAAATTATAAGGCTTCGGATATTAGCCATCGTATGTTAAAATTAATAAGCACGACATTTCGACCTCTATAGAATCAGAGGTCATCTTCAGGCGAACAATAAATTCGTCTTTATTTATTTTTAAGATCGTAGATTCATCTTTGTATTAATTTATTGTTCGCCTGAAGATGCCTCTGATTCTATAGAGGTCGAAACGTCGTGTTTATTAATTTTAACTTACAATGGCTAATGTCCAAAATCTTATAATTTGTAATGACATATTTTCTGTTCAAGAGAAAGTAGCTTTGTGCATGCCAAATAGTTCGTTAAAATGCTATGTTCAAAACTCTTGCTAATCCCATTGCCATTGCAGTTTCTCGAAAGAACAGCCAACAGCAGCTTTTAAACTGTGCAATTGTCAGTGACATTTGGAGTTTAGCTTGTTGACAGCCTACGAGTACACTAGTCACTGTCAGCTGAAGTTCAGCCACATTTGTACACTGCTCTTTAACTTATGTAACCCTATATGGTCATGTCTGAAAACCTGGTTAATCTTATCAAGTGTTTTGTTTTGGATATCACCAAGTTTTGGGAACGATTAATGCAGTAATGTTCTGTGATACACACAAAACAAAATCACAACAAACACTTGTTATACTAACGTGCACAATGACTGCTAGACAACTACTGATGCACTCTACAAGCTTACAAAATGTCACGGTTGCTTGCTACATGGTCCTGCTATACTCTACCAAGTTTTACTTTGCCACTCACATTCAAGTACTTTTCTAGACAAAAAAAATTTAAACCTGGTAGTCGTGGGACTACCGGTAGACATGGAATCATGGGCAGACTTGTGCTTTGGGAAGGAATGAAGGGTTGGTTAAATAAACAGCTACATAAGTTTCAATGTATTTTATTTATTCAGAATTCTACGCACGGTCTTAGATCACTCTTGAACCACAAGCGATCGCAGATCCCACGCACCGAGCCGAACGGATTGTTAATAAAATGCTTAGAGAATTCCTCGCCGACTCCTTTGAAGCGGCGACTTGGACCGGGCTGTTCTGCGCGTCGAGGGTCCAATGTTGTCGAAGCACAAGTTATTATGTTCTCATCGTCTGTTTTCTTGCTAGCTAGCCGTACGCTCGATCTGAGTCGCTTTGGGGGCACGCTGGATGACCCAGGTATCGGAGATGCGGGCCGCTTGGGCGCTGACGGGGTTTCGTCAATCTTCAAATGGTTGCCATTTTCTAAGTTCTCGGCCGATTTCTTTGATTTTAGTCTCAAACGATAGGCCTGTTGACGCTCTGCATAGGATTTCCCGGTTTTCGGTTTGAAATTTTTGGTTCGAGTTTTATCGCGATTTTTAGGTCGAGGCATTTCAAATTTTTGAGTTCAAATGTTGTTATTATTTTCTGTGAGTGCTTATGGTACTCGGAATTGGTGTTATTGGAGAGATTTAGTTCTGAGGATCACAACGCACTTTGTATTTTCGCGATCGGACTTGTAGTTCCCGAGATATTTAAGTTTTAGTGGAGCAATTTAGAAATTTTCGGCGCAAAAACACCCTCACGCAGACAAAGCCTAGAGGCGACTGAAGTCAGTTGTCAAAATTCTCAGTACTGTTGTTGGAAGGAGGCCGAGTGACTCGATCACCTGACACCTGGTTTGCTGGGATTGGTTGAGCGGTTCGTGAGATAGTGGTATGCCGAAAGTACATTTGAAACATAACGGTCGATTTTCGCGAAACGTGCGAGTAAGACATTACATACCTATGGATTCCATGTCAAAATGTGTGGATTATTTTTTAACAGACCCAGTATAGACTACAAAACCAACCACACGTTAGCTATAACAATAACTGAATCCCATACTCGTGTGTGCTAAAACAGTGGTAGCAGTTATTGTCTGTTATTATAATGTCAAGGTAGGAACAAAGATGTGAAAAGAAATGAGAAACGATCACTGTCAAACAGATCAGAAGCTGATAATCCTTACTACACTGTTTGATCTGTATTACAAATGTACAGAAAAATTCTTGCTTCATGAAATGGCACCAGTAGTTATAACAGCTATTAAGAAGTTCCTGAAGTACAAATTGAACAGAAAAGCTTATTCAGCTTAGTCATGTAGCTTTTATTAAAGATATCATTCAAGATCAGAAAAAACAAATAGATAAATAAAATGTTTTCTCTAATCCAATGGCAATAGTGTCCAATTATATTGTTTTAAAAGAATGGATAATTATCTGCCATTATTTTTCCAGCACAGGATAAAAACTATCAGATTTGCAAAGATTTATTTCTAACATCAAGTGTATTTGCAAAATAACAATAAAGAGAAGAATGCGACTTTGTATTAACATAGGTACATTACTCAAATACAGCATGTCTGGAAATCATGAATTTGTATTTTGGAAGGGGGGGGGGCAGAAGGCTTCTATGCCTTTATGATATGATTTGCATTGTATAGGAGATACGCAAATATATTAAAGTGTTCTTGTCTGGTCAAACAATTGCGTACTTTCACAGACATCATGGTAACAATTGAAATACAACGTTATTGTTATACTTTATTTATTAGCACGCAATATATTGTTAAAAGATGTTAAGATTGCTATTTCGTAATATTTGTAAGTCAATGCCTGTACAAATATTTTTCTTCTGTGTTTCACATAACCAATAGACATTAAACGCGGGCTTATAGTTAAACCAATAATAGATGTATTGGTATCAAGCAAGCAATAAATTTGTTTTTACCTCTATTTGTGAATAATTTTTTTGAAAGTGAACATATTACTCCCACAGTTTGAAGTTGTGTAATATTTATAATATATTGTTTAAATCAAAGAAAATGTGTTTGTAGATGCACACCTGCCAAAATACAGCAAACTACTATAGTCAAATCACTTGTCAGACAGTATTCGCCATTTTAGTTCGGTGCACTAGACCGCGTATGCGTTGGATCTGTTCTCAGGTTCTGTGAAATTACTTAGTAGTTTATAACGACATTAAAAATGTCGAAACCCGAAGAAAGTATGGACACAGCGAATACAGGAGAGAATTCCGTAAGTACAAATATTACGTTTTTGTGTGTAATATAGCATTAAAACTTTCAACTTTGGAGGTTATCAGAACGGCGCAATGTATATAAAGTAATTTATTAAAATAAATAAAATTATGTGGCATTATTAGTACATTAGAATGTACGCAATTAAATTCGTATATTAAATATTCATAGACATGGTTAAAACTATCGTCTTGAAATGTCGAAATAGTAGGTACAGAATCGCTTTGTGTATGCTTTTGAAAGTGGTATTGTGCTTGTTGTTAATGTTTCAGTTTCTGTTACTTGTCGGTAAAGTAAGAATAGGAAGGTGTAAACATAATTGTGCAAGGTTTAATGGTTTATTATGTAGCCAAAAGATAGAAGCATATACTACACAGTGTACAACAGGGAATCTACTATTACCTACTATTTACGCTTGTCACAGTGTAATGTTTTAATTCTTTTAAATACCCCTGTTATACGCGTTAACAGAGTAGTAATTATTGGAGGTAATTGATTACTTTTAATATGCAGTGAACAGCTAGTATGTGTCCTTTTATTCACGCAGCATTACTGAAAGAATTACGTTTTAACCTCAGTCTGTACTTGTGTTCTGACACAGATATGATAAGTAGCGTATGTTGCACAACATTTTCCTCAGAATTCACGATACTGTAGAAATTGTCCGTGTTCTCGTTGTTGGTAAACAGACACGTTGATAAAACACGTGTGGTTAAATTTTATTGTGTTTTCAATAGAGTTTTAGTTGTATACCAGCAGAGATGAATCAGTTCTGCATAAAACGCACTTATTAAATAAATGTTAGCAGCAATAACGTGTATGCTATAGTTTAAACAGGCTAGAATTGGTTCCTCCCAGTATCATAACGACATAAGGCCACTGTCAAGACAGTTAATGATTTCATATTTCTAATTAAACCCAGAATTTTAGTAATAAATGAACTCCAAATTTCTATTAAGTTATGTGAATTGAGTCTTGTAACTTTCACCAGTCAAAACCTATAACCCATAATATAAATTGTTATAACATTTTTTGAATTTGTGTGTGTGTTTTGATCATGTTGGAAATATGTAGGCCTATTGAACTGCCTCTTGTTACCTTTTGTTTTCACTACTAGATATACACACCAGTCATGTTGATGTTGTTTGTAATACATTAACATAAGCCAGGTGTCCTTTCTTTTGCAGACTTTACCTGTTGGTATAGTCTGGCCACGATTCGATGATCGACCATTGTGTAAGGTGGGAGAACCATGGCCGGGCACTATGGTAGGCTAAGTGGCGGTAAACCAAACGGCTAGTACACATATTTCACCCTACCTCGCTTACAAGCGGCCGCGTGGTGGGGGAGAGCAGCTTCGATCATCCAGTCGCGGCCAGACTATAGTAGTATTTGTGTTGAGTGACGAAAACAAATTTAGTTGTAATAGACTAATCTTGCTATATAATTTTACACAGAAGACTAACTGAACACTTCAGATTTATAAGCAGTTCTATGCCATGCTCCTTATGTGATAGAACGTCTGCCTTACCAAAATTTGTTTCAAACCTTAAATAAGAATTGTAATAAATTTAGTCTTGCGATTGTGCCCATGTGATTTCAAAAAAATTATGATCTACTCTTTGTTTCTGTTAAAATGTGGAAGAGTAAAATTGGTAATCTCTTACAAAATTCTAATTAGTAATTTCATACAAAACGTTTGTAATCTTTGTTTACATATTGCAAGTAACAAGTAGACAGTTGTTTGAATCCACTAAAGGTTTTTCCAGCGGTACAATTTAGCATTTAAAGTTTGTAACTTAAACACATAATTTAATGTTAACATGAGGACAGTTATTCTGATGTAAAGAAAATTAACCATGAAAAACCATTTTAGATGGTACAGTGGATGAACATTTTACGTGAGGTTGATGCCTGATATATTTAATTTTTTTACATTTTTTAGTTTTAACAAAACTATTTAAAAACACAGATATAAAAATAGCATACAAAACTAATAAAAATAAATTACAAAATCTAAATAACTCACACAACAAAGATAATACAACAACCAACGGTATATACAAAATTGAATGCCAAGATTGCAATAAATGTTATATAGGACAAACAAAAAAACAGCTGAAAAAACGTTATTTTGAACACCTAAATGCATACAAAAAACCAAACATATATAAATCCAATTTAGCCACACATGCAATAAACACAGGACATGAATTCCCAGACATAACCAATGTAACACTAATAAAACATATACCACACAAAGGCACCATAATGAACATTTGGGAAAATTTACAGATTTACAAACATAAAACACAAAACAAATTAATACCAGAACAAATACAAATCAATACAAAACATGACACAATATTCAAAGCACTCAACATCGAAAATACACAAAATACAAAAACAGATACCACAACCACACACAATAATGCAACATTGAAGGACCAAAGACCAACAAACCACCATAATAACATCCAGAAGCCAACACACAAATACTGCACCAGAAGCAAGATGGCGAAGGTTGAAGATGGGAGAACAGGATCTCCTGAAACATGTCCCTAAAGGAAAAAATACATCTTGAGGTAAAATAGTTATAAGTATTATAGTATTATATACATCAAGAAACGGACTGTAGCAGAAAGTGATTGAAATATATATATATATATATATATATATATATATATATATATAAATCAAATTTAGCTACACACTCAATAAAAAAACAAACATATTTCCAAATTTAAATAATATCAATTTATTAAAATACATTTCCAAAGGTCCAAAAATTACCTTATGGGAAAATTAGAATTATTTAAACATAAAACAAGTAATAAATTAATACCAAAACAAATTCAGATTAATACAAAAAAATGATAATATTTACAAAATTACTAATTTAATAAAATAATAAATATTTATAAAATTATATTATATTTTAAATTAATTATATAACATATTTTATATACACATATAAAAACAGTACATTTAGTCTACATATAAAACAGCTGTTTTTAACAATGGAACGATATCAAGTGTTCCATTCATTATTTCATTAAAAATTACCTCTCCCCCTTCAACTACCCTTTTCATTTAAAGATATTTCATCTACCTTTCTACAGTGGATTATTATGACCTTCTTTTCAGGATACTTTATGTATTAAAATTAAGTATTTTCCTCTTGTTAAAATGTAAAATGTTGCAGGTAAACTACCCCTTCCCCTTAACCGATCTTCACCAAAATCAATAGGTCGAGTCCTCTACAACTCGGGCACATATGCAAAAAATTATTTGATTCTGTTTGAATTTGCACCAGTTATTGTTTTCCATAGAACAAGTTGTATGCATAGGCACACAGACACTTTTCGGAAAATGACTTTTCTTCATATTTTGAGGGTAGTACAATCAGAATAAGCCCTTATCTCGAATACGATTTTTTTCATGATCACCATAGTTCCATTTCCTTATGGAACATGGAAGTAAAAATTATGCATTGTTCAATTATACAGTGATGTGTATAGAAAAAAAATGATTCTGTGTATAGTAAACATAAGTGATTTCGTACTTGACCCTTTGATCAGCGACAGCTCGGTTAGTATGTTAGGACTCGATAGTGGAATTTTTGGAAACTTTGTAAAATGTGATTTGATGCAAAATGGACAAATTTAATTATAGGGAAACTAACAAAAAATGTATAAACAGTGTTAAATAGATTGTCTCTATGAATTGTCTAAAATAGATACTTTGTCATACAATTCATAGTTTGTAACATATTCATGACTTTCGTTGTCAGTCAAGTAGACTTGTGAAGGCAGTTTTACAGAAAAGAAACGCTCAGCTCTAAAACAAAATTTTATACATTGTATGATTTATATAAAATGAACAATACAAGTTATTTAAAAGAAAACATTTTCACACCTTTACCATTTGCATAAACCTAGCACTGCATAACCTCCAAACACACTTTTTCATATGTGCAGAACACAAGTTTGTCATCATAACCATATATATTACATTAAGAAAGAATAAATACCAAATGTTTGAAATACAATCCATTAGAGTGCAGTGTGAATAACATTGCAACTAACATCGGCAATACTGAGGCAGCAGAAGTTGAAAACGCACATATACGTGATTACTGATCAAAGGGTTAACAAGAATTAAGAGTGTGGAATAGAAGTAGGTGTAGGAGAAATAAAGTAATGAGACTGAATGATGCGGAAGACATACAAGTAGAAATACCAAGGAGAACAGAGCAAGCACAGACACTTGGGAGCATCTGAACTAAGGAGTGAACGTATAAACAACAGAAGATAAGGAATAGAACAGTTATGGCAAAGAAAGAACTTCAGTAGGAAAAAAGAGGAATTTGAGTAGCAGAATGAACACATTGAAGAAAAGATTTATGAAGTGCTTAACATAGAATGTTGTTTTAGTTTATTGGAAGGGGGGGGGGGGGTCAGAAACATGTGAAAATGAGGAAAAGTGATAGAGACGGGTTGAGTGGTAGAAATGTGCATTTGGAGACGGGCAGAAGAGAATAAACAAGTTGTGTGGATAAAATAAAGAAGGAGTACGTATTCAAAAGGATCAAGGTAGTAGAGCCCTTCTGAGGATTATAAACAGAGTATGGGAAATTGGACTGGCCATTTTAGGAAGGAAAATGGACTATTGTGAAAGGAGTAGAAGTTTGAAGTTGTTGGATGATATACGTGGGGTACAGTATGAAGAGACGAAGGTGGTGGGCGGTGTCTGGGACCTGCCAGATAGCGGAATACCGTATTGTGATGATGGTAAACCTCAAACAATAAACCAATGTACGCAGTGCGATTGCTGAAGTACATTTGCACAATTCATTCAATAATTTGGAAACCAATTCAAATAGAAGATTTTGCTGTTGGGGTGGTTTTAATTCAAATCAATTAAATTTGAATTTTTCTGTATAGTTCACTAACTTAATATATTAGTTTTATCTTGAACAAGAAAAAAGTTTCTCACAGGTTACTTTTTATGCCTCACGGGTGAAAAATTTTAAATTCGATATACAATTTTTATTTTTTATTTTGTCATTACAAGTACCGTATGTTTTTAAATTTTAATGGCATGTACGTGATCTGGACTACATGTACAAAAAAAATATTGTTAAGGAGCAAGAAGTTCTTGCGTAAGGACAGTTTGTATTTTAATACATTCTGAATTGAGTGTGCAATGGTTTTATTGGTTTTTTATTTTTACCGGCTCAGTTTTTAGGCTAGATTTATTTAAAATATATTAATATATGTATTTAAAATATGGGAACATGGGGTAGCACCAATCAGGTAGGTTACAAGAGTATAGTACACTGTAGCAACATGTGTTGAGTGCTGAACTCTAGCCAGTTGCACAGTGAACTAACTAAAAGCGACCGCTAACCATTGTACTTACAGTGAATTACGGAAGTGTGTTTTAGACAAATGTCTTCTTATTTCTTCACATCTTTAAAGCAACGTTAGTGATATTTGCACTTAAATTTTGAATTATTTAATTGTACAGATGTATTGTTAACGTTTTCAGTATCATTTGAATTCGTTATTTGTGGTTTTAAACTAACTTACTGTAGTCTCAGGTTATAAAACTCAGTAGTATACGCTGTGGGGTAGCACCGATCAGGACAGTGGGGGAATGACGATCAACTGTACTACGTTACAACTGTACGACACCGTACTAAGTTAAATACTAATGCGTTGCCCTTATATGTTTGTGTTACTTTCAGTAGCGTAGCTAGGTTTTTTGGCGTCCAGGGCAAAAAATTGAAAGAGAGGTAAAAGAAAACAAAAAATAAAAGGCGGCTCAGTGAAAAACGAACTTGATAAATGTAATCATGTAGACTTTTGCGTAAATGTCATAGAACGTCCAGCAAACGTTTTAAAAGAATTTAATAAAGCAACATTAAGAATTAAAACACAAAAAAATTACTGGTATTGTTTTACATAGTTAATAGTAACAGATATAGAACATACAAAATGTAATAGGCCTATACAAAAAATGTAGAACATAAAGTATAGTAGGCGTAAACTAATAAACATAAACTTATTATTTACAGTAATATATCGTCAAAATATATCCTAAACGGCATAAAATTAAACAAAAAATTATGTTAAATGTAGCCAATGAAATAAATCACTTACAATAATTACAGATTAACCGTTACGTTTGTGAAATTTTTAAAGTTTATAATCCTACTCATAGTCTATAGATCCACCCTTTCGTCCCCCTAGCTACGCCTCTGGTTACTTTTAGGTATAGTAGGCCTAGATTGTAAGGAGGTGTATTCTGTTTTAGATGCCTAGGACATGGAAAAGAACTACCACCAGGGGAGATTGGACTGATGAAACGCTGCAGCAAGCAATGTTATTTATCAATGACGGATATTCCTTTAGAGCAGCAAGTAGGCAGTTCAAAAGTCCATTTACTACACTGGGTGACAGAAAATTTAAGGGAATTTCAGGAGACCCACTTCTTGGCCAAAAAACAGTATTTACTAAAGAGCAGGAAACAGCTTTGTCTGAATGAATACGGTTGATGGACAATGTTTTTTATGGGATAACTTCGCTGCAAGTCCGCAGAGTGGCTTTTGAATATCCAAATCAAACAATATTCAAAATAATTTTTGCAAAGAATCCTGCCTAGCTGGTAAAGGCTGGCTGCATGGTTTTTTCAGAAGAAATCACTTAAGTGTCCAAAAACCGGAAGCAGTATCAATCATATCATAACTCTTAACTGAAATGAAGTAAAATTATTTTGTGATAATTTGGGAGCTGTGATGGAAAAATTTGCTTTCACACCGGATCGCATCTTTAATGTAGAGAAGACGGGAGTGACAACTGTCCAAGATCCTGGAAAAGTAGTTAGCACTAAAGGGAAAAAAGTGTTGGCTCTGTGGTTAGTTGGGGGAGAGGGAAAATAATAACTGTGATATGTTCTATGAATGCTGCAGGGGGGGTATATTCCACCTATGTTCATATTCCCTCGTAAAAGGATGGCCCTCCATGTGCATTCTACAGTTGTTCGCATAACAGTTGGTCAAACGAAGCTTTATTCATGGCTTGGTTAAAGCACTTCATACATTATTCAAAGGCTAGTAATGATAATAAGGTCCTTTTGATACTGGGTAACCATAGTAGACATGCTACCTTAGAATCGTACGATTTGTGTCGTGACAACATAACCATGCTTTCCATC
This sequence comes from Magicicada septendecula, assembly GCA_034769895.1. NCBI lineage: Eukaryota > Metazoa > Arthropoda > Insecta > Hemiptera > Cicadidae > Magicicada > Magicicada septendecula. The sequence continues at coordinate 501,063,118 of CM068370.1, forward strand.
CCGCCACACACATCTCATCGGCTTCAGCTGCTGGATGTCACATTGTTTTCACCTCTGAAATCTGTTTTTAAACGTGAATGTGATATCAAAATCAAATCCACCTGCCTACAGAAAATAACCCCGTACGACATTGCTGGATTGTCCAACATTGCACATTCCAAAGTAGCCATGGTAGGAAATGCTGTTACTGGTATTTTCTCTATGAACTCAGATATATTCACAGATGAAGATTTCTTGTCTGCCGTACCCCTATTGCAGTACGATGAAATTTCAGATGTAGCCATAGAGAATGATGAAGAAACGAGCACACGACTATGATCAAAACGAAGTCGGCCGACCAGGCACATTCAGGCAGGCAAGCCATCCACATCAACGTCCAGTGGGTCTCCATTGGTCCCAGTGATGCAGGCCAAAGAAACTCTTGACTTATCTTCCCAGTTGAGATGTAGCCCTAAGTAAGTATTGAAGAGCTAATCCCAATACCACCTTCAGGAGACAAAACAAAGAAGAGAAAAGGAAAACCCAAACAACATTCTGTAATTTTAACTGGAACTCCTCAGAAGAGGATTTTGGAGGAGAAACTATGAAACAAGGTACTCCCTAAAGAAACTAAAGAGACAAAGCAAAACAAACCAACAAAGACAAAAAAGCAAAGAAATTTCGCCACAACTTAAACTTTGATTCAGATTCTGAAGGCAGCGAAATAAACATAAATGAAGATCAGTTGTGTGACGATGACAAACTTGATGATATCCCGGGCAATAAAGATGATGAAAAGTGCTTCTTCTACGGAGAATTTGAAAAAGATGGCGAAGAGTGGTATAGATGTACAGGATGTGGCCTTTGGAACCATGCTCTTTGCTGTGGTGCTGATTCAGCTGTTAACTACTTGTGTGACATTTCTTTAAAATAATAATGAACTATAATTTAAATAAAAAGAGTCTTTTATTTTTATTTATACAAAATCATACTTAACTGTTTAATTTTTTTAACATTCCTATATGTTTATTAATATTCGCGTTAAATTTATATAACAACGTACATTCTGAGACTGTAACATTTTGTACTGATTAATAAAAACTTTTTTTTTATTATGGGATACCTTAATTTAAGAGCTACCCCTGGAGTCAATTTAGTGTCTTTTGAGGGAGAAACTATTACAATGTGCATTATAGGAAAGATTTTTAGTAGGCCTTTATGGAGAAAATATACACAAAAATTAAATTGCATTATTTCCCATATAAAATACACAGGATATAGTATATTGGCTTATGAACTAAAAAACCTAATTTTTTTAAATTTATTTTTAGACTTAGAATGTAGTAAGCACCATTTGTAGATATAAGTAACATTCTAATGTATCTTTCATCAATATATCATTTGCTTTTTACATTGACAATTTTTTTTTTTAGGTTTTTATTTTTTCTCATTTAATTATCATAGGAAATCAACTGATCGTCATTACCCCACGGGTGGGGGAATACCGATCAAAGCCCATTTTTTACTTTTTATGCAGTAAGAAAACCCCCTTTCAACTTTAACACTTACAGTGAATAACTAATAATTTGCTCTGTTAAATCAACAATTTTTTACATTTGTTTTTAACTTTTAGCCAATTCTTCAATTTTTTATCTAATTTCTCCTTTAGGTGATCGGGGCTACCCCGCTCTCCCATACTGTTACTACTGATACGAGTACTTTGTCTTGCCAGGCTGTAAGGTTGTGGTCCATAGTTGTTTTGAACAAATTTGGGTGGACTCCATATGCAGACGAGGGAAATAAGCATCTGTTACCATGAATCGGCGGGGCGAGTCCCTCTCATTGAGTGCTCTTTGGACGCGAGTTGTGATGAACCAATAGGAATTTGCCTTTCTTCTGATTAGCTGGTAGCGTCAGACAACAACTTTGTGCAGACACCAAAAGATATAAATATGCGTGTCCTACTCACGCCCACTAGCCTTAACCACAGTTCAGTGGTCACTGACTGCGAACCTTGACAGTGTGTTGCAGCCTTCTGCACTGAAGATGGCCGTCGAAGGTATGGCTGAAACGTTTGCTCAAAACCGCTATGGACCACAGCCTTACAGCCCGGTACTCATATCATTGAAGTCGGCCGTGAAAGCCTCAGACAGAACTGTTACTACTGTTTACATTTTGTAAATGTATCTAGTACTGCATTTTTATCGGTCGAGGTTTTTAAGCCTTGTAATAGTAGTGAATGTAAAACCCATAAGTATAAAATTTCAAACAAAAAACGGAAAACTTTTGATGAAATTTTGATTTACAAAGTTAAGAAAACAAGTCAAAATGTTTCTTCATAATTTGTATGGTTTTTTTAAATTTCAGCAGTTGCATGTGAAAATGAAACTTCTGAACCACACTTTTCTCCTAGGGCCTAGCCAAGAAATGTATTTGAATGACTCCTGTGTAAGTTATATAAGTGTACTTTGTTCAAAATACTGAGCGAGTACTGCAGCTCTGGGAGCATACTAGTTTAATTTATACTTGACTAAGATCAATAAAATTAATTAAGGCATTTTATTAAAAGTGATTGTCTACACAAATCAGCATCTTGGGTGACAAAGACTTGTTAAAAAGAGACCTTACTTTTGCAAATGTCATCAAATGTGTATAGTTTTGTTGATAATTATTGTTTTATTTTATTTTTTCAGCACTTTGTGATTTATGTGTAAGACATTGTGCGTGTGTGCATGCTCATGTGCGCGCGTGCAAAATTGATTCCTGGGCTGTTTGGCCGTGGCCCCTTGTTTCATTGGCAAGCGCGTAATGCTGACCATCGAATCGTCTTTGATGAGACGAAGCTTTTGTCAGCGGTGAGTGCGTATTTCCCTCGCCTTCACATGGAGTCCATCCAGATCCAGAAACATGCTGCGATAGCTATGAATGGGCGGGGTGAAAGCCTGTCATTAAGTACTCTGTGGCAAGGTGTGTTGCGAGCCTCTAATATACGTTCTTCTTTCTGATTGGCTGGTGGTTTATTTATGACTGTACCGTGGCACTTAGAGAATGTATTAGTAGGAGTGGTGTTCACAGGACTTGTCCAGCCTTAACCACAGTACTGTGGTCACTAACATCTACCACCATACGTTAGCAAAGCACGAATTTATACTGATGATGGCAGTCGATGGCACTGTTGAAATGTCTGGTTTTGTTGAAAACAAGGGAGCACAGCCAAACAGCCCGGGAATGAATTTTAACAACATTGACTCCGGCCGCGTAAACCTACGAAGTTTATTGTGTGTGTGTGTGTGTGTGTGTGTGTGTGTGTGTGTGTGTGTGTGTGTGTGTGTGTGTGTGTGTGTGTGTGTGTGTGTGTGTGTGTGTGTGTGTGTGTGTGTGTGTGTGTGTGTGTGTGTCAAATAATAATAATACATGGAAAGATGTAGTAACCAGTTAAATGAAAACACATTAACTGATCATGTTATTGTGAACAAAATGTGAATTGAATTATAAACAGAACTTGTATTTATGTTAATATTAACACTTTCCAGTCTGAGCATATAGTTACCTGTATAGTCCTTCCAGTGTGCCAGTATTTATGTATTATATATGAAATAAAAATTCAAACATTAAAATAGTACATTAGTATATACACAAAGTTACAAATAAAATAACACTTTTTTTTCAAAACATCGATGTTTTATAAAATAAAAAAAATTGGAATAGCCAGGTTCTAGAAATAATTGGCAACTCTGTGTTACAATTGGAAATGTTCGGACGTGCTTTACGTTAATTTCGTTTAATATGCTCACTGTATTTAGAAAAACAACAATTAACAGATAAATACACAATGAAACAGATTAGAGACAGTTTCATGCTGCAAACAGATTGTATCAACTGTTTAAAAGTTGATTATGTTTATGACAATTGAAACCAGAGTGGACTGTGAACATAATCATTATCAACCCAAAAGCATTTTGTGATTACTAAACCTGAGAGGTACACATAATGTGATAGTAAAGCGAGCGAATATATGACCCGAGGTATACTCAGGTTGCGTTCCGCTAGACTAAAGTATACTGCCTGTCACATACTCGGGCTTGGACCAGAAAGTGTTAAAACAGTCTGTAATGCATACAAGTCTGTTTGTCTAGCATAAAAGGCAACAAACGTTTAGTAATAACTGGTACAGAGAATTTTTATATTTAATTTCTCATCCTCATGAATGATGTTGAAAAACTTGCAACTATTGAACTATTGTCTGTTGTTCATGTTACAGAGGTTTTTAATTCTGTTTTAAATTGTTTCAGAATGAATCGTCAGCTGAAACAGTTTCATCCTTCGACCAACCGAAGCCAGAAGACTTTGATACCAAAATTGTAAGTACATAGCATAGCATGTTGTGAAGGAGGGCACCGATGCAAATGTAGGCCTATGTGAAATATGTGATTCCTCGACTTTCTGGTTCCTTAATGTGTGTCTGACAGCAAAGATGAAAAACAAAAACTTTTGTTTGAATAATTCACGTCACTCTAAAGAAGTTTTATTGCATGAAGTTTTAATGCTTTATCACAGCTAAAGTTCATTGTTTTGTGACCAGCTGATTAATTCTGCATTATATAGCTTCTTATAAGCTTTAAAATGTATTAAACACATTAATACTGTAAAATATTGTATTATGTGTGGTTATATAAAAATTTAAGACATCGGTGTAGTTTACATTTTATCTCCGTATATTATGTTCTTTACATTTCAAGGGTTGGAAATACACTTAAACATACTCATTTTGTTCAAAATATTAAAAACAGGTAAATAAAAAAAGCAGTGCATACAGAAAAACAGATTATGAGATTGCCTGTGACAAAGGAAGCAAGATTAAGTTACAAAATGTATGCAGGAAAATTATTTGGAAAACATATTCCCCATTAGGAAAACAACTGGGGAATGGTCTCACAAGTAATGGTGCTGACAACAATTTAGTCTCTTAAGTTTTCTTCAAGTTTATTTGGACAAAATTCTAATAGTGTACATAGGAAGGTTCTATGTAGACGTACATGTGTATTAGGATACATCACTCATTATGTAAAATTATACAATATTGATTAATATAAGTATTGTTAAACTTCAGATATCTAAAAAAAAAAAACACACAATGACTTTGACCGATCTATTTCTGAAGAACATATCCTCTGTAATAGCAAATATAATTTATAGTAATTATAAATTCTCCATATTTTTAATTCGTTTAAATTTGTCTGTACTATAGAAATACATGTTCTTGTTCTGAAAAATTAGACATTACACTGGGTCACTTGAATTGCAAAACCTTTACCTAACACCTGAAAACTAAGTTCAGAGTTCTTGAGTGTGAAAAAGTACAGATTCCTTACATGCTACGAGCAGATTGGAAAGGATAATTAATGATTTTTGCTATACTGCATAAACAATGGCCAAGGATGCTGAAAGGATGAATTTAAGAACCTTGGACTGTATGTAGAAAAAAAAGTAATCTTACCCCCTCCCAATTCTTGTGAATAAGTAATTTCTGAACCTACGGTTGACAGGAAAATTGTGTGAAATGATCAGAAATGTCTAAATCCTATGCTAAAAAGCTAGAGGGGGGGGGGGAGATGTGCAAAGGAGAAAAATGTATAAGTGAATATGGTAACTTGAACTTGAATAGTTTATTTGTGGTAGTAACTTTGGTCCATAACACGTACATCCCAGTCACCCGGCATCAGGACATCACGGAAAAATATGTCACACTAGCTGTAACATAATTTTTATGTATCTGGGATAGAAAAATTACTTAGTGTCTAAAATTATTTGACAGGAAGTGGATCGTAGTAAGCGATTCGATTACCTTCTTCGGCAGACTGAGATTTTCGCCCATTTCATGTCCAACAACACACGTGACAAGCAACAAAGTCCCGTTAAGAAAGCAGGCCGGCCCAGAAAAGACAAGGGCGACACAGCAAAACCAGCAGCAGGGGATCCTGGAGAGTAAGTATGTCTGTTGTCTAACTATTAGCGTACTGTGATCTTTTGAATACATAGCGTACCGCTAATGTGCCTTTTGCTCTGTAATAGTCATTATTGCATAAGATTATAATTTTCAGCGTAGATTTTTAGTCAGTGTGGTATGATACATAACCAGCTGACTTGGTTCTTTTATATTAAAACATTACGCTATGGAGCAGATGTATCTAGAATTTTTTACAGAATGACTTTTCCCTGTACTAAAAAATTTTAATAAAAACCTTTAATAATCGTCAGTCATTAAAGATTTTATTGTTCATTATCAATTTACAAAATTATTGTAAGCTAACCCAAAAAAATAATTTAGGAAACTCTTTGGACTAAAGTGTTCAGTATTATTAAACCTGTGTGTAGACGGGAAACATTTTTACTACAGACACTTTGTAAAACGTTTTTTAGAAAATCTCTGTCTTACTCATAACTACTGTAGTTCATTTCTTCAGTTCGTAGGGCTGTGTATGTAGTTCAGTAGTGCTAATAATCTATACTAGTATTTTATTAACAGTATGCAATAGCTAACTTTGATGTGTACTAGTTGATAAAGAAACTTCTCTTCTGTTACCGTGGCATAATTTGAGAGTTGATCTGATCGTTTTAAGGTTCGACAAATAATGAACGAGCGAAGTGTGTTCCCAGTTTTTTAACTCGACCAGTAGCCATTTGTGTGTCTGTCTATTTGTTTGGGGTATATCTCACAATAACTTTTGATCACATCAACCAATTTTCATAAAACTTGATATGCGTAGTCCATATTTTTACCTTAGACAGTCAATTGTTTTTAAGATTGATCCGCAAAAAAATAGGAGGAGACAAAAATATCAGGTGGTCAGAATTTTTGAAACAATCGCAAAAGTCAGTGTCAGGTATCAAGTTAAAGGGAGTTTTAACCAAAATATGAATTTAATGTTCGTTTTGAAAATCTCAAAATTTTGGGACACTGTGGGGCCAAAAGTTGGTGAAATTTTGATAAAATTGAAAACATGCAGCCTATCAAATAAAAATGAATTTTAACTAAAATCTGAATGTAGTGTTAATTTTTGGAAATTCCAAAATTGTAGGATCTCAAGGTCCAAAAAGTGGGGCAATAGTTTTAATAAAATTCAAAATTTCGTGTGTGATTTGGGTGTCAGACTAAAGGGAATTTTAAACAGATCCGATTGTTTGGAATGTTTAAAGTTTTTTGTATGTTTGCTCTACAATTGTTATTACTAAACAAAAAGTAGTAGGGTAATTGGGAGTTTCATAATTTTTCTGATAATTGAAAATCATCCAAAATCATAATTTATCAAATAATAAATGTAGTTAGTTCAAAATAGTGAACGAGTTGTGGATATCAGAGAGCATACTAGTAATTAGAAGGAACATCGGCATTTGTAATTAAATATTATTATGCTAAAAACTCGTTTTTTCCTAATCGTGTTTATCCGAAAATCCGGTTTATCCAAAACAATTTTTAGTAAATTTTAAAAATACACAAAAGCAAATTCCTGTCGCTATAATCTATATTTAATAGTGTAGACAAGCGATTCCACTGATATAAAGTAGAAAGTCAATAATCAGAACTAATTGGGATAAGGGGTACTCCGAATTATCGATTTGTTCGGATTTTTGAACATAAAATTATTATATTGTAAACTTAAAGTAACATAAACATAAATTAAATGTAAACATTGAAACTTCCCCTGCAGAACTTCTAACAATGAAACGACTTTGTGATCAGGCAGCCAGCAAACGAGCTTCAAAGCTTAGGCAAAAAACTATGATTGATTACTGTACAAACAAGCAATAAGACTGTTCCAGTGCTGTAGAAACTATAATTTACAGTGCAGTGCCGTTCCATAGTTTATTGTGTCATATTCACTGTAAGTAACTTGAATTATTATTATTAAATAAAGTTACCGTACTTACATATGTATTATTTAAATAGCCGTTTCGGTTTATCCCATCAAATTCGGATAAACGAGTTTTTAGTGTAAAAGGAAAATAATTATTATTTTTCACACCATTATATAAAAATAGTTTTCATAGTAAAAATAATATGAGGAACAGTCATAGTAAAAATAATATTTACATTCCTTGTTTTCAGCCATCGACATCGGAAAACAGAACAAGAAGAAGATGAGGAACTGTTGGCTGAAACAAATTCACAGCGCAAATCTATAACTCGTTTTGACTCATCACCAATCTACATAAAAAATGGTGAACTCAGAGATTATCAAGTTCGTGGTCTTAACTGGATGATTTCCTTATACGAAAATGGAATAAACGGAATCCTAGCAGATGAGATGGGTCTCGGAAAAACATTACAAACAATATCACTTCTAGGGTAAGTTTAGCATGAACAGCAGCTTATAAAATCTGTTATCTATTTCGTATATGTAATCTAAGTAAATGATGTTATTTATTTTCATGTTTTTAATACGATTGGTTGTGTGACAGGTATATGAAACATTATCGTAACATACCTGGTCCTCATATCGTCATTGTTCCAAAATCAACGTTAGCGAACTGGATGAATGAGTTTAAAAAGTGGTGCCCTACATTACGTGCAGTCTGCTTAATTGGAGATCAAGATACTAGGGTAAGATTTAAGCTTCTGACACACTTAGTTTCTGTTAGTCGAGTAATAAGACTCTGGAAGTGTCTGTCACATGATGTTTTGACATAAAACCCTATGTTTCAGTGAACTGATTCAGATTATTGCTGCATTTGGCTCTGTTAGTGAACTGTGAACATCTTATAATACAGAGTTTGTCAAAATACACTTTACGTATATTCATTGGTTGGTTTCTAAAATTATAGGTGCCAGAACGCATCAATTCAAAAGTTGTACAGACACAAATATACTTATATTTTATATTTAAGTATAAAATATACTTATACTAGATGCAACCCAATGTGTGCTCAAAATTCTTCCAATTTTTAGCTATTCAGTTTCTAGCAAACTCACACACACTTGTAGTTCTCTGCTGTTTTTGGGCGAAGCATGATATAAAACATACAACTTATTGATAAACGATTTAAAGCTGTTAATTCCTGAATCTGACTTTACTGCATCAGATACTGAAAGTTTAAGTCTATTATTAGCACAGTGCGATACAATAAGAGACGGAAATTATTTTTCTCTAAATGCTTCAACACCCTTCTCATTTCCAGTCATCACAGCACCACAGTAGCATGTCAAGCTTATTACATTGTTACTTAAAACTTAGTATGCCCCTAGCGGTAACACTGTTAAGTTCAACCAAATATAAGAATGGATTAATCCATCCATCCATACCAATTTGAGGTATACGAAATCGAATGTATACAATCAAACTAGACTTATTACAAAGACAAATGTTTAGTTTTGTAGTGGGGCTGATGAAGGGAACAATTTAAGAAGTAGTAGAAAATGTTTGGAATAATCAGGTTTTCTTTTCATATACATTCTTTTCTGGTAATTATTTTTGGATCCAAGAGGTTCCGGTGCGTTCACCCTGAAATCAAGCCCTGCGTATATTATATTTTAACATTATGATGCATGCATATCAATTATACTCCAAATTGACAACTTGATCAATGTAGTTAAGAAAATGTGGAATACTGTGATGGTGTAACTATTCAGAATTTTTTTTTAAATCCATAATATATTTACTAAATCTTATGTACTTTTCTTCTTACAGAACACATTTATCCGTGATGTCCTGATGCCTGGTGACTGGGATGTATGTGTCACTTCATACGAAATGGTCATTAGAGAAAAGGGTGTATTCAAAAAATTTAATTGGAGGTAAGTGTAAGCTGCTAAATGTATAAGGTGTTCTCAGAAAGTACAGTGAAACCTTGATATAACTCTCTTCTGCGAACCGACCAAAAAGCGCTTTATATCAAGGGTCACTTTATATAAAGGTTTCAAGTTTAACTTGAGAAATGTAAAGAAATTTAAAAAAAAAATGTTTACGTCATATGTTGTGTCTTAGTGACACTTGGCAACCTAAACGTAATTATTAGAGTTAGTTACCGATGATTTCTTCTGAGATTTCTTATAAAGCTGAGCTCCTTGCAAACCATATTCCTGTCTTCCAAATGCTATGCAACATTAATAATAATGTATGGTACATTTATATTATTACATGTTATGTAAAAAAAATATATATATTTTATGTAAATCATAGAGAATCTGTTATCCTAAAACTTTTCGGAACTAAATTTAGGGATGGAAACATGAAAAATGAAGAAAAAACTTATTAACATTTATTCAGTATTCTTTAATTACAGTAAAAAAAACAGTGTACAGAAATAACAAAGAACAGCATTAACCCCCAAGAACTGAGCTTCCCTCTATGACATTTTTCTCCCCTTCTAGTGTCTTGTCAGGCAACAGACTGTAGGAGAGACCTGTTTCATCTACTTTATAAATCTGGTGGAGTTTGTAGCCTTCATTTAAATTATTCAATTCGTCTTTTGGATAATTAAACAAATTACTACTGAAAAATCCAAATACGCTATCAAATACTATTAATTTTTGGAATTTGTTGTTAAAAGAGGATAAGATCTGATCCTGATTTGTAAATTAAAAACTCCGTACTTTGCGTAATACAGATGTAACTAGAAGGGATTGAGATACATTAAAAAGTTAAGATTGAGTGGGTAAAAAAATGTACGTGATTTAATGTGAAACATAAAACATGTTGGATAATGTGATTTGCCACCCCATGATTGTGCTGCCCGTGTTGCAGTGCATGCCTTGCACCCCTGTTTACAACGGCCCTGGACTTGGAACAAATGAAGGGTGATATGACTTCGGAAAATTCTTTTCCGTCCGCCGGCAAAAAGAGCGTTACATCAAGGGTGGATACTGAAACTGAGGCGCAGTATCAAGGTTTATTTTATATTGTTTATATGGAGAATTTGCCGGGGCTGTGAAAAATGAGCGTTACATCAAGGGCCGCATTATATCACAGGGGTGTTATATCAAGATTCCACTGTATTCAGTTATATTGGACATATCATGAACTGTAGCCAATAAAAAGGAACCGAACTGTCCATGGTGATTAGTTTTACTTAAGTGAGACTATGCGGTCAGCTGAGAGGCTTCGAATATGTTTTTACTGTCTGCTGTCACATATGATTAATGTGAGTCTGCAGAAAATATATGTGATTAAGAAAACTTTGGGTGATGAAACTTGTAGTGATGACGTTTCAAAGTTGGTTTTGAATCCATTATAAGCTATCCACATTCTGGGAAGCCACCGTCAAACTGAACTGCATATAAAATTGTCCTAAGGTTAGGCTTTCACGGCCGGTACAGTGGCTCAGCGTTTATACCTCAGTACTGTGGGCCTGACGATAACAACCTATGTTCAGGAGGTCTTGGATTTCTTTGAATTCCACTGATGATGGCAGCCAGTGGTACTGTTGAAATGTTTGGTTTGTCATTAAACCGTAGACCACGGCCAAACAGCCCGGAAAACTTTTCTTATGAACTGCATATGTTTGTGATGTGCAGATTTCATAAAACGATAATCATATATTAACAGTGCAAAAATTAGAGGAATATGCAAGGATTCCACTGACTATTAATGCAGAAATTTTGATCTGGAGGATCTTTGCATGACATGTTTATCACGAAAGTTTATTTCTTGGCTTCGTCTTTAAACACAAGAGCAGATGTAATTTTTCACTGAAGTGACACAGGTTATTAACGAGCTTGAAACCATTAAAGAGTTTCTCAGAAAGGTCATAACCAGACTTGAGTCATGGTTCAGTGATTGGGTTTTCTGTCAAGACACGGCCATAAAAGAAAAGCCAAGTCTTTCCAGCAGAGGTCACTTGACTTTGGACCAATGAAGACAAAATTAGTATGACATAATTCTGATGATATTGTGCACTTCTGTAGGCTAGAAAATAAATAAATTATATTACTGTACTATAAAGTATTTACTGGTGGTACTTTGCCAATATCCGTACCCACACTACATTTTCAATTGTAAACATTTCATGTTGTTAGGTACATGGTAATAGATGAAGCTCATCGTATCAAGAATGAAAAGTCAAAGCTGTCAGAAATAGTGAGAGAATTTAAAACAACCAACAGACTACTACTTACAGGTACACCTCTACAGAACAATCTGCACGAGTTGTGGTCGCTACTTAACTTCTTGTTGCCAGATGTCTTTAACTCATCTGATGTAAGTGAACAAAAAGATTTTAGTATACCAGAACTGTAGGTGTGTGTGTGTGTGTGTGGGGGGGGGGGTCTAGTTTAAGACACGTGTGAATAGTACTGTAAGTTATATACAGGAGGGCCATAAGTGACTTGATACTATATGTTATCATTAGTTTTTAGTAGTCAGTCAGTCAGTGGATGAAACCAGTGTTTGTTTGTATTTTGACAGAACTGTTGACATTATCAGATCCTGTGTACAGGCACAAAAAACCAATCGCTATGTCTACATATGAAATTGTGTGTGTGTGTGTGTGTGTGTGTGTGTGTGTGTGTGTGTGTGTGTGTGTGTGTGTGTGTGTGTGTGTGTGCACTTATATAAGAATAATTATACTAATTAGTATTTTTATATTAATAAAGTAATCAGGGGCACAATTTATGGGTTGAACCCTCCCCCCATAGAGGGATAAAGAAAGAAGAAATATCTGCAATTAAAAGTACCAGAAAATGTGTGTGTGTGTGTGTGTGTGTGTGTGTGTGTGTGTGTGTGTGTGTGTGTGTGTGTGTGTGTGTGTGTGTGTGTGTGTGTGTGTGTGTGTGTGTGTGTGTGTGTGTGTGTGTGATATTTTGTTACTTGCATCTAGGTGTACCTTTTCTTATACAGGATGTGTAAGATGCATGATGGTGGGGGGAACAACACCGTCTTTGTATCTGCTGACACTAGTGACATGTAGGCGGCCCTCGATTTCAATTTGCTTGAGGTATACACTATTGTTGTAAGCGTGCCGTGCTGTTAAGTTGAAGTAGTTTATATATTTATTAACTTTGAGATGTTTTAAATTCAAGTCATTCAAGGTAAGGTGAAAATAGGTTGCCTTTTTTGTTATATGTTAAGTCGTTAAATTTGTTTAAAAGTGCAATTTTTGTTGTACAAAATGTTGCACAATTACTGTATGTACCCTACTAATGGAAGCACTGTGAAAAGCTATGCTGGATAGGAAATAACTGTAATGCAATGATTTGCACATTAATCAAAAACTGACTACTAATAATGTCACGTTAACTAACGCAAGTAAACGAATAAAAAACAAGTAGTTCTAATAAACACTTTGGTTGTTAATAATTGTTTTTATAGTGCACTTAAGTTTTCCGTCGAAAGCAGAATCGATGGCTAAATAATTTTATTTTGTAACAATTATTTCAAATTGTTGTTATGGATGAAGTCTTTTCAGTAATTGTTTAGATACTGGGGCTCACAAAATTTACAGTTACCACAATTCCCAAGATAATTTGGAATGCTGTTACTCAATCTTTTACGATCAAATAAAATATAATCATATACTTAAATTGTTAAAAAAAAAAAGAATGAACACTCGTAGGAACACTGCTAAACAAATTGAAAATAAGTTATGGCCTATAGGTTAAGTTTACAAAATATCTCAATGTTGACATAGTTGTTAGACTCCCTGATAGAGTGAAAGTGTTGTCCCCTTCTATCTCCCCCCACCATTGTGCGTCTTAGAGATCCTGGATAGGAAATGTGCAGCTAGATTCTAGTGATTTACTTAATAATATAACAAAAATCATTTGACTGTGATATTAGCTGAATTTGGTGTAATTCGTAAAATGTGTGTTACATTAATATTTTTACTATATATTGCAACGATACAGCCATATGCTGTATTGAGCATCGATTTAAATAAATGTAAAATTTGTAAAATTATTATAAGTTTGGGGTAAATGGACATGTCTGGGATTGTAAAAATGTTTCATTGTTACACTAGGGGAGAAATTAACCTGTTCCAACAGGCAAGGAACACCTGCTCGATTGTATGTGTGTTATGCGTGTATCTTGTGTGTGTTAGTGATGCATGTACAGACAGGAATCCTAGCAACCCTCCCCAATTAATTACTAAAATAATTATTTTAATTCACTGTGTGAAAACTAATTAGTGTCTAAACAAACAAAAGGCACCAAAGTGTTTGTAAATTTTATAGTTATCCACAGTAAGAAAATGACATTAGTAGGACACACTACGCGACGTCAGTGCGAAATAAAGTGTGCCAAAAAATACGCAAATTACACTAAGATGCTCAAATTAATACAGTGAGTGCTTAATCAAAATATCTATGATTTGTGCTATCTCAATTCCTTACAAAACATTGCCATTTGCAGAAAATTGCAAATATATGAAAAGGTTCGGGAGTGGGGGCTATCATGTGATCTGCAGGTCTCGACAGGACAATTTCGGAACCAACAAGTGTGGAATCTCTAGAGGGTATAAATTAAGGGTTCGACTGGAAGACAAGACACATCTTCTCTTCATTCCAAGACACAGTTGCAGTCGGACACGCTGTCCGTCGGCAGAACAGTTTTATTTTGTTATAAGTCTCATCTACGAACGAATAGAGACGTTTTCAGTAATTATGTTTACGCTATTATGGGAAACGTAGAGTACCGGGACAAACGAATTAATGGATGTAGAATTAAAATGTTAATCGATACAGGTAGACAATTAACTGTACTAAACAATAAGTGGATACAACAAACTAAAAAATATTTTAAACAAACAGCTATTTTACCTCTCAATAATATAAATGTTATTACAGCCATGAATAAGAGAGAAAAGGTTAGACAGCAAGCTTACGTAACTTTAAATCGTAAGGACTTAGAAATAACATATCCTATGATCATAATGAATAAACTTATATATGATGGAATTATTGGAATAGAATTTATTAAATACTTTAAGTGCAAGGATTGATATTAATAACAATAAGATTTTATGTGATTATAAGGATATTCTATATGAATTAATTATGAATGAAAATGAAGAAAATTGTGAGGTAAGTGGAAAACCTATTGTCGTATCCAAGCCACATATACGATATGCACCTACTCAGCATGCTAATACAGCCGAAGAAGGAATATCATCTCAGGAAGAAGCGAAGTTATTTAAATTAATAGAAGAGTATAACGAAGTATTCAGCGATGTACCAATGCAGACCACAGTCTACAAACACACTATTATGGTATCAGACCCTACAAAATTTGTCAGACGAATGTATCCAATACCCATGAAGTACGAGGGAGAAGTTGGAACTGGAAATATGGCGGATGATAGAAAATAACATTATTGAGCGGTCGAACAGCAACTTTCTTAATTCTCTAGTTGTAGTAAAGAAGAAGAGTGGAGAAGTACGTTTATGCCTGGACATGAGGAGTTTGAATAGCGTTCTACGTGAATTCGTTGTGCACCACCTGCGGACGAGTTATTTGCAAAGTGTGAAGGAGCACATTATTTGACTAAGTTAGATTTACGGTCGAGTTTTTGGTAAATTCCAATTAGAAGAGAAGATAGAAAATACACCGCTTTCCTATACAAAAATAAATGCTACCAACACAAGGTAGTTCCCTTTGGTTTGAGCACGAGTTTGGCTGCGATTGTAAAATGTCTGGAGAAAGCATTAGGACCAGAAGTGGAGCCTTACACCATAGTGTTCGTGGATGATATCTTGGTAGTATCAAAAACACTTGACGAACACATTGAACATCTTACTTAACACTATATTCCACAAGGTTAGGGAAGCCCATATATCCCTTAACCTAGACAAGTGTGAATTCATAAAATCCTCAATCCAATTCCTAGGTCATATTATTTCATCCTCAGGTATTCAACCCAATCCCATAAAGATATCCAGTATTACCGATTTCCTTACACCTAAGAACATTAAAGGGTTACAAGCATTTTTGGGACTCACAGGATACTATAGAAGATTCTCACAACAATATGCAGAAAGAACACAACCGTTGCTGGAGTTAACAAAGAAAAATCATAAATGGAAGTGGGAGAAGAAGCATCAAGATGCCTTCGACCAAGTCAAGAAGTTATTCATTGAAAACATAATGCTTCATCATCCACAGCGAGATGGAAGATTCGTTATCTACGCAGACGCTAGTGACTACGCATGTGGAAGTGTGCTGTATCAACAAGATGCTACAGGAGAACACCGTGTCATTGCATATGCCAGTAGTATTCAAAGGGGCAGAGAAGCAATACTCTACATCTGAGAAGGAGATACTTGCTATAGTATACACCCTGAAACAGTTTCGATATTATATTTACGGAACACATTTTGAAATACATACGGACCATCAAGCGTTATCATTTCTATTAAAATGTAAAGTAACCAACGCTCGATTATTACGATGGATACTAGCAATTGGTGAGTATTCCTTTAGTATAAAATATTGTAAAGGGAAAGATAATTTTATAGCCGATACATTGAGTAGATACGTCACAGAAAAGTGTGAAGAGATCTACGAAAATAACCATAATGAGTTACAACTGTTACCTATTAAATTTACTGCTGATAATGAAGTTAAACACATGCTGAAGAATCTAGCTCAACAACAAGACTTAGATGATGCTACGAGAGGATTTAAGCTACGAGATCAGCTACCAGACCATTACAAGGTACAAAATGGAGTCTTATATAAACTAATGAGGCAAGATTGGAAGGTAGTATTAACAAATAATATGTTGCATAAATTGATTCGACCAACACACGAAAGTTTAGCACATGCTGCTGCACTTAAATGTTACTTAAGCCTACGTGAAGATTTCACCATCAATAATATGTTCAGGAAGATTAAAAACGAAAGTAAGAAGTGTTATGAGTGTCAAACAGCAAAAGGACCGAATCTACATACCTATGTGGAAATGCAGAGTATCCAGAAGGACCAGAAAGGAGAGCTAATTGCAGTGGATTTTTTGGGACCACTTCCAAGATCAAGTCGTGGAGTGAAACATACTTGTTTGTATTGATGTATTTTCCAAAGCCGTCCATCTGTATCCAATTATGCGACCCACAACTAAAGTTGTTTTGAAAATACTCTTGCAGAAATACATTCCTGCATATGGTAAAATGAAGAAGGTACTTAGCGACCAAGGAGTGCAGTTCCAAATCGATGTATGGGAGAAGACTTCATGAAAATGGAATCCAACCTGTACTCACATCAGTAGACACTCACTGGGAAATCTCGCGGAAAGAGTAAAGAGTTAGGTAAATATTATAATGTTGCAGTAATCAGACCCTATAGGGTATCCACAAGTATTAGATAAATGATAAAAGGTAAAATAATTTAATGAATAATAATGAAAAAATATAAAATGGAATTATGAAAGAAAAAAGGAGAATTGTAAACAAGAATAATAAATAAATGAATAGACTAGAGACTGACAAACAAATGACTATGACCCAACCCCAGAGATTGGCCAGATAAAGACAATAAGGTGAGAAAAGATAAATTAATTAAATATCACTATAATATTGACGATTCCGAGTCGTCAATATTATAGTGATATTTAGTTAAGTAACGGACACGTCATGGACAACGAAATCCAAGAAGATAAATTAATGATAAAAGGCACAAATGAGTAAAGCAAATATAATAACTAACCATGAATAAAACTATAATAAAGAAAGTACACTGACCATAAGAAATAAGTAAGACAATTATTAGTAGATAAAGTATGTTGTTAAGAACCTTATTATAATAAGAAAGAAAGACACAAAATGCTGAAAGAATAATTATAAATGTATGTTTAAAATATCATTGAAACCAAGAGTGAGAGATAGGTAGGGAGTGATAACAATAAATAGTAAAAGTGATGTGATAAGTGAGGAATAATAATAACTAATCAAACAGGCAGGACTGAGGGAATTAATGAGTTCAGTCAGTGCAAATTTAAGTGTACTCAACCAAAAAGATTAAAAACAATGTGGGAATAACAATAATAATAATTCCTAATTATGCTTTTCGATGAGTATGGGGATTGCCAATTTTGGTATTAATTACAAAAGATCACTATGTGTTTATAACAGTTAATGTTGATGCAAAGAGACATCAATAACAATAAGATACGTTACTTATTCAGTCAGAAAGAATTAAATTAAATTGTGTTGAAGAAACTGAACTGAGGAAAATAAGAGTAATGTATGATAAACAGTTTTGTTAGTTTAAAGAAAATTAGTTTATTTGTTTAGTGTTCATAGGAGTATAAACCAAGAAGGCATAACTTTAAGGTAATATGTTTGTATTTTTTATGTAAGTAATGATATTATAAAGAGATGAGGAGTATGTTAATTTCAAGTAATAACATACAATATAACACTTGTAATTATTAATAAGAGGGAATATGGCTGAACAATAGACAGACCATTAAATTATTTCTATATTATGTTTTGTTAATAGATTTAAGTGTTAAATAGGTGTGTGAGAAATGGGAGTAGGAATAAACTAGCAATGATATAAACTTAACAAGCAACAGATTAATCATTATTATATAAATAGAAAAGAAAAATATCAGATAAGAAATAATTTTGTAAAAGTATAATAACACTAATATATGGTAAAACAGTTTCAAAATAATTCAAAAGCCAATAAGTGTGAAATGAAAATAAGCAGAACATATGTATTTAATAAATAAAGTTTAAATAGAGCAAAATAAGAAATTCTAAGATGTTACAGTTTAGGCCTATAAATGACATAGCTGTCTAACTTCAGAAAACCAATTGTAAACAATTGAATATTGTATTTGACTAATAAGACCAAGTAAATTATGTAATTACCATTAACTAACAATAATACTATGTCAGAATTATAATAAACAGTATAAATAAGGGAAATATGTAATAACATAGTATTAGCAATTTGGTCCAAAAACATTAATACATGACCTAGACCAGCCTTGTGAGATGTCAAATTGATCTTTGAAGGAAAGTAGGGACATCTATGTTAATATTTCAAGCATTGGTAATATCACCAAGGAACAATAACCATTATAAAATATTTATTCATTTTGAACAGAAACCCAGGATTTATAACAATAGGTTCAAATGTGTTTAACCAATGAGAGTCCAAGCGGTTGCCATAACAACAAAACCTTATTATAATTTTGACCGTTATGTAACGAGGGTTCCATTATTAGCGGTATAGACGCTATATTGATGCGGCCCTATTAAAGGCTAATAAAGAAGAAAATCAGATATAAATGAAAGTAAAATGAACACAAGAAGTCAACCATAGTTCCAGCAACTAAAGGAGGATCGATAAACAAAATTTTTAAATTAAAAAATAAATAAAAATCGAATAAAAAGAAACAGACACCAGAAGGAGACGGGCAACCATATCATTGAAAATAAACGAATGTACTATCACATCATTGAAGAAATCCTGACGTACCATAACCAAAACAACATGGTTTTGTTAAGTATAAATTAAATTATCAATAATAACGAACTAAAACTGATTAACTTTTTTCACAATATATAACTCTCACTCTGAACTTTGAACACCAAATTCTTTCAAGGATTAATGGATCATATTTATTAATACTGTATGTAACTGTAAGATAACCTATGTCCGAAACTGACACACACTTTCAAACAACAGGAGTTGAATTTCATGTAAACCTTTTTAGTATTTAAGTACCACAAATGTAAGGTGGTGTACTTTATTTAACATCTTGTTTTAAATCTTTTCGTAACCCAAAGAACTCATTGGCAAATTAACTTGTGTAAATAAGTACGCACGCCAGCCATTGTGGCATCACACGACTGCTGCGCTGCCACCTTTGCTCTCCGCTGAGTGAAAATTAATTTCTTGCCGAGGCTAAACTTTATTATAATACTATCTATTGTACAACAGTTATCAAAAATTAGTGAATTTTAGAATCAAATAAATAAGTACGAATCATTACTAACTGTCCTTTGTTTTTATTGAAATTGTATTGTATAGTTTGTGTTCTTTAGCGGAGAATAGGATTCTTTACCAAAAATGTATGTTGCAAACACGTCGAAGAAACAAGTGAAATTCGAGTTCCCGCCAGTCTGCGAGGTAATTCGAATTCATCATCCACCGTACAGGAGCCAAACTAATTTGTATCTTTTAATTGTTTTATGAAAAACAATTTGGCACCGTTCGGGAAATAAACATATAAACTAAGGACAGGTAAGGATATTGGTACTGGTTATTCGTGCGTTCGCGACGGACGTAGTCTGCGTGAGATAGTTTAAAAGCGACAACGACTTGATAAGACCTTGAGAGTACACGGAATACTTTTACACTAATACAAATTGGACGGACACATCTAGTTACAATATCTACGAATCTACTGTCACGACCAACACAACAAATGGGCAGGTTTACCTTTCTTTGAAAAAGCAATAAATGAAAATTATAGCGAAACAGCAAGTTATACGCCAATTGAGCTAGATGAAGACAAAAAACCTATTAGATTCTGGACCAAATATGTAAGCAAGCCAGAGAATCAAAATGTACCTATTCCATTAAGTGTAAAGGTTGAGTACGCTAAACAACGCATCATAGAACAAGGTAACAAGAGGAGAGAAAAGTTCAATAGAACACATAAACTACAACAATTCGACGTAGGAGAACAAATTCTGTTGAAAGCTAATCCCATCAGAAAACGCATTGAAAACACAGCGAAGAAATCCTTTCGGCTGTACAATGGACATTATACGTTGAAACAACCCGCAGGAAGACAGACGTTCATCGTATACGACGAGAGGAAGGAAAAGGACATCGGCAAATATCATGCGACGTCATTCAAGAAATTATACGTATGAATAACGAGAAGAGAGAGAGAGAGAGAGAGAGAGAGAGAGAGAGAGAGAGAGAGAGAAAACAATGCCACTGCGCCCGTCCAAGGTCAGCACACCACTCAGCTGTTATAATGGGGGGTGAATATATTACATACCACCACAGGCGAGCGTTATACTGACCTATATCAGTTATGTCATTTAACTGATGTAAACTAAGGTTAAGCTAGTATAATATTATTTTTATTTGTCTAGAACAAATAGACAAAAATTTAATAAAGAAATATTTATTAAATTTTTTTTTCAAGCAGAGGAATAATGCAACGATACTGCCATATGCTGTATTGAGCATTGATTTAAATAAATGTAAAATTTGTAAAATTATTATAAGTTTGGGGTAAATGGACATGTCTGGGATTGTAAAAATGTTTCATTGTTACACTAGGGGAGAAATTAACCTGTTCCAACAGGCAAGGAACACCTGCTCGATTGTATGTGTGTTACGCGTGTATCTTGTGTGTGTTAGTGATGCATGTACAGACAGGAATCCCAGCAACCCTCCCCAGTTAATTACTAAAATAATTATTTTAATTCACTGTGTGAAAACTAATTAGTGTATAAACAAACAAAAGGCACCAAAGTGTGCGTAAATTTATGGTTATCCACAGTAAGAAAATGACATTAGTAGGACACACTACACGAAGTCAGTGCGAAATAAAGTGTGCCAAAAAATACGCAAATTACACTAAGACGCTCAAATTAATACAGTGAGTGCTTAATCAAATTATCTATGATTTGTGCTATCTCAATTCCTTACAAAACATTGCCATTTGCAGAAAATTGCAAATATATGAAAGGGTTCGGGAGTAAGGGCTATCATGTGATCTGCAGGTCTCAACAGGACAATTTCGGAACCAACAGGTGCGGAATCTTGAGAGGGTATAAATTAAGGGTTCGACTGGAAGACAAGACACATCTTCTCTTCATTCCAAGACACAGTTGCAGTCGGACACGCTGTCCGTCGGCAGAACAGTTTTATTTTGTTATAAGTCTCATCTACGAACGAATAGAGACGTTTTCAGTAATTATGTTTGCACTATTACGGGAAACGTAGAGTACCGGGACCGTTTAAGTCAGCAACAGTATCTACAGAGAAACTACAAAGAGTGACGCGAGATGCTGGACATTAGGAGATGCTTTTTAGACGCCTAACAGCCGAACGAGATCCACTTCGCAGCCGATATTAGTTCTCTGGGATGGACCACACACTGCTGGAGAATGACGCTGGACTCTGGACATATCCAGGACCACGCCTAGCCAGGAGTAACGGTAACCTAACGCTGGACCCCATCAATAAGTTGTAAGGTCATCAAAACTCGAGGAGTCATGCATAATGCATTTATAAATGATTTTTTTTAAGAGCTTATAAGACTATATAAAGAGACAATGAATTTAAAAAAAAAAGTTTATAATTAGGTAAATAATGTAATAAAGTCTTATATAAATGTTTTAGTCGTAAGAATGAGCGATCGCATATAGATAAATATAGAAGAAAAAAAGAGTTTAATTTTGAGATAATATTTTTTTTATCAAAGAAAAATAATTGAAATGATTTGACATTTGCATTTTGTAGAAAAGATTGAGTTAAATTTTGAATACGAAACAAATGCCAGTCTAAGAGTAATTAATATAATTTTAAATTTATTTTTAAAACATTGGTATAGACTGAGCTAGCTGAGGTCAGATCTGATTTAAATGAATTCCATTAAAAAAAACTTAATTACATTTAAATTTTATTTCTTTTATTAAATCAATTTGAATAAATGTCTAGATTAAGATTATTAACATGTCTAGATGTAAGAGTGTTTTAAATGTGTGTAACACTGTATAGCTTAAGAGATAAACACTTAATGAGTGATATCTTGATCGGAGATTATTAACAATGTTTTATTATTTATAATGCTTTTTAAACAATAAACATAAATTTACTACTCTTATTACAGTTACACCTGGTATTGTTATATAACTGTTTAAACACCTGGTATCGTTATAATTGTTTAAAATACCTGGTATCGTTATAATATATTGTAAGAATTACAAAATATTTGTCATGAATAGCCAATAGTTGTATAAAATTTTAAATATTCATTTT
This sequence comes from Magicicada septendecula, assembly GCA_034769895.1. Classification (NCBI taxonomy): domain Eukaryota; kingdom Metazoa; phylum Arthropoda; class Insecta; order Hemiptera; family Cicadidae; genus Magicicada; species Magicicada septendecula. The sequence continues at coordinate 501,086,046 of CM068370.1, forward strand.
GAGATTAAAATCAATTTTGTACTCTTATTTGTTGTAGGATTTTGATGCTTGGTTCAACACAAACAGTTTTTTGGGAGACAACTCACTCGTTGAGAGATTACATGCAGTAAGTGACTCTTTATAATTGCGTGTATGAACTCTCGAAATTAAAGTTGTGTGTGTGTGTGCGTGTGCGTGCGTGCTCAAAATATATAATTTCAGTTTCCATTGAACTATAAACGCCAGTTAAAAGTACAGAAGTGTTACAAATTTAACAAGTTGAAAACGATTCTTCTTATACAGTAAACCCTCGATTTAACGGACTAATTGGGGCTTAGGGGTGTCCGTAAAATCGAAAGTCCGTTAAATCGCAAATTTTGTTTTTTGAGGATATATTTAAATCAAATAGGCCTATAACACTTGAAATTTTAATACTATTAATATCATGCAAATACCGTATTGTTCCGAATACAAGCCGCACTTTTTCTCCTAAAAACATGGTTGCTAATTTGGCCTGCAGCTTCCATTCGCGCGCTAACGAAATTCGAAGTTATACCTGACTTCTGGCGGGACGAACGCTTTTGGTATCTATGAGTTGTTTACTGCCTAAGCAACAGCAGTTTGCCTGGCTGTAGTTAATTCTGGCGTTATGATTTATGACTACAACCGAATATTTTAACAGCAAACTGAAGATAAAGTGTAAGTACGTGTGCACGCGCGCGCTCGCACCCTTCTGTAGGCAGCAAGACAAAGGATGAGTAGAGGGGGTGTGAGTAACATGTTTATAAATAACGGGTAAACTGCCAGTGTGGTTTTCTATTGTAACAGCGACAACATCGCTTATCTGCACTTTTTTTCATTTTTTCATCGCTTATCTGCGTTTTTGTAGTGCATTTGCGGTATGAGTGATATTGTGGAGACTAAAGCCACGCAGTCAAATCAAATTAAACGTAACCCGTACAATGCGAATTATAAATTAATTGTGATACAAAATGTAGAAAAAACATTAATCGCAAAGCCGCAAGGAAATTCGATATTGATGAATCCTGTATTCGACGATGGAGAAAACAGAAGGAACAACTTTTAAATGCAAATACTGCGCAACGAGCATTCGCGGGATATCAAGTTGGGCGTTTTGTAGCAGTAGAGTCCAGTGTCTGTGAATACGTATGGCTTTTAAGAAGGCAAGGACTCCCTGTCACTAGACATGTTTTAAAATTAAAAGTTTTAGAAATCTCAGAAGAATTAAAAGTCTCCGGTTTCAAAGCCAGCTTCGGGTGTATAAGACGAATGATGCGGCAAAATGGATTTGCGCTAAATGACGTACATCACTCGCACTAAAACTACTGAGTGACTACGAAGAAAAACTCCTACAGTATCAGCGGTTTGTCATTCATTTACGCAAGAAGCATAATTATTCACTTGAACACATGGGAAATGCCAATGAAACGCCCGTTTTTTTTTTTTTTTTTTTTTTTTTTTTTTTTTTTTTTTTTTTTTTTCGGTGGGCCAAAAGGGAACGAAATCTGTAACAGTAAAGATTATGGGAAATTACGTGCCACTGAAATGCTTGCTGTATTAGCCGATGGACAAATATTTCATAGTGAAATAAGATGCATATCAGTGTATATTGTTCAGTGTTAGTCGTCGTGATGTCTTCCACTGAACGTGTGTGATGCCTGCGTCAACGACAACGCAAAGACAGGGATCGTGAAGAATTAAATGAATTCTTGATGAATACTCCATTCTCATCAAATACAATTGAAGATGAGAAAATTTGCATGTTTCAAAACAAGAAACAAGAAGAAAAGAAACGAAAGAATGCTGCGATAGCCAAGCAATATCGCCAGAACAGGAAAGTCTACAGTTTATGCACATTATACGTTTCAAAAGCCTAAAACATTATCATGTTTTTTTTTTTTTTTTTTTTTTTTTTTTTTTTTTTTTTTTTTTTTTTTTTTTGTCTGTCAGATTCTGTCCGTTAAATCCAAAGTCCGTTAAACTGAGGTCTGTTAAATCGAGGGTTTACTGTACCAGAAGCAATAATCTTCAGAAATTGTATTGTTTCTGATATTAGATTATGGTGCAAAAAATTAAGCAGTAAATATTTTTGATTTAAAAAAAAAAAACAGGTCTACAAAGCCACTAAACTCAAGTTTTTTTAGTTGTGCCTCTTTAAAAGTATGTACATAAGAAAATACACATTTAGATCAAGAGTTGTGATTAAAATAAAAAAATTACTTTTATAACCTGAGTAAATTCTCAGCCTCCTTCAGGCCACTCTCTCCAGTTGCAAAAATTACAGAATTCTAATTGGAATTATTTTTTCCATTCAAGTAACTACCTCCTGCCATCTCTTCTGAGGCCTCCTACCAATCTGTGCACCATCATTTTGGATTCAGTAGTGTTTACTTACCCATTTTGAACAAATGACCCTCAGCAGTCTTTGTAGTCTGACAAATTTTGATATAGGGAATATTTCTTTGTAATGTTCAAATAATTCATTTGTTACAGTCTTTTTCCTTACCCCCCCCCTTATATTAAACGTTTACTTACCTTTTCTTTCACTCGCCCTGACTTACGAAAAAACAGAAGATTCCCAACTTATAGGTCGCCACCGATATTTTTAAACAAAATGACAAATATGGAAACCTTTATACATTTTCCCATTATTTACTTTAAATTACTTACCAGGTTCGTTTAGGCGAGATTTTTCATACAGGACAGGTTATGTTAAACGGGCGTAATAACTTACTCTCTACACATGGTTTATATGAAATAAAGTCTGAATTTTATTGAAATTTACATTTACGAATTAACAACTAATAAACAGTGAATAATCAACTAGACTATAACAAGTTATTATGAACCAGTGTGTATATTTTAATCCCCTTGCTATTTACTTTTACAAAATTCCTTTCCCTTAGAGATCTCGATTATTTATATTATATTAAATAAGTTATCATCATTTGTTTTGAACTGATTTAAATAGGTATATTTAGGGTTCTCATTCACCGTGTATGTCCGTATGGTTTGTTGCCCTGTCTCGTTGACCACTTTCTTGTTTCTGGTGCACTCACGCCCCTGTTTGCACTGAGTTTACTGTGTTGTATTAGATTTTCACTGATTTGAATTCACTAATTTCCCCATGTTAATATTAAGTCATACACTTAAATCCGCTACATTGTGTGCACTTTTAATAGTTATTAAAAGATGTTTTAATTAGTTATTTGATTGGATAGGCCGGCCTTAACTTCGGCCTATCTTACATACCCGAGGCCACTGTTTCTTTTAATGAACTGTATTAATACACTGCTCCCCTCTGTTGACTGTGACAAACTGCTTACTTTTAGTTAATGAACGGAATTAATACACTGCTCTCCCCTGTTCACTCTATGGTGACAAACTGCTTACTATGATTCACAAAGACAGACCGCTGCTGGCAAATTATTACATAATGCGTCTAGTCTGGCTGTCTCCAGACATCCGTTGTTTATACTAACATTGTGTTGCTGGTTAAACTGGGGCACCTCACAGGGTGATACTGACAATTGTAAATTAAAACTGATTTAAATAAAAACTGGAGTAGCGCTCAATTCTGTGCCGTTACAATACCCCCCCCCCCCCCCAATGAGAGGTTGAAGGCCGAAGCCTACAAACTCTCATTGCCTAAAACCTAAGAGGATCAGTGAGGATATGGCGCCGCAACCCCCCTGAACTCTACTAAAATCATGGGTGTTTACCCCCCTAGTCTGGTGACTGTGGCAGCACCCATCCGACCCTACTGGACTTCTCTGCTCGAGATCCCAACACCATAAGCTCGGACCAATACCCGCCACAGTATCACGTGACTCTATAACATTTAATTAAAATATCAATAAATGGCCTTCCATTATTCCATATCCACAACTGATCGGTTCCTCTTAGTCATACTGGTTCATTAACAAAGTACTGGTTCGTGTTTATATAACACATAGTGCATCACCCACCAAAATCATACATAGATTACATAAAATACAAATCTAATACTAACAACCTTATTGTAGGATACATACTGCAAACAAAATACTTTACTGTCTCAAAAAGATTAGACTTTCTTATTTTCCAAACACTATCTTAGCCCAAACCTTTATGTTAAAGTGTGGATTGAAGAAATATAAGAGTTTTCAGAGTATAATAAAGTTTATTAAACCATACACAATACATACTTAATACACAGTACTACGACACGTGCTTCACTCACGGCGTCTTGTTACAAACTGAAAACTAACAAACTTATACATGCTCACGCGCATTACATATATTATACAATATAAATGTATTGCATATATCCAACACGCCTCCTTACATTTATATTGTATTTACAAATTCAATTTTTACAAATACACATTTCAAGTTCAACTTTTCAAGTTCAGCATAGTTTGAAATCTCTCAAACTTTTCTTTACACAATGACTTTGTAAATATATCAGCAATATTATCATCAGAGTTTACCTTCACAACATTAATCATATTTTCTTTTATACATTCGTGTACATAATGGTAATGAACTTCAATATGTTTAGAATTTTTCGTAAAACTTCCATACTTTGCTAAACTTATCGCTCCCGAATTATCTTCAAAAATATTAATCGGTTTTTCTAAAGTTACATTAAACAATTTTAGCAATTCTTTCACAACTTTCAATTCACTCACAGCTTCCGACAACGCTACATACTCTGCATATGTCGAAGCCTTTGTTACACACTTTTGTTTTCTAGACTTCCAATAAATTACATTACCAAATAATCGAATTACATAACCAGTTGTAGATTTTCTGTCCAAATGGTCACCAGCCCAATCGGCATCAACATAACAATCTATAATTTCAGAATTATCGTTTCTTTTATAAGTCAATTTTAAATCTTTCGTTAAATACAAGTACTTTAATATTCGCAAAGCATATTTAAAGTGTGTTTCATTATAACAATTCTGATATCTACTTAAATAATTTATACTAAAGCTTATATCAGGCCTTGTAGCTGAGCTTATATATAATAATGCACCAATTAAATTTCTATATTGAATATTCCTTCCACAAATATCAGACTTTTCAACTTTTAAATTTACCTCCATAGGTGTATTATACATCTTACTGTTTTCTAAATTATACTTTCTTACTAATGACTCAAAATATTTTTTTGACTTAATTTTATTTCACATTTACGGAACTCATACTCTACGGTAATACCAAGATATTCTTTAATTTTACCAAGATCTTTCATTTTAAATTTTTCTGATAAAAGTTTCTTAATATTTTGCATTTTTTCTTTGTTACGTCCACAAATTAATAAATCATCCACAAATATTAATAAATAAATAGTATCTTTTCCATTTCCAAAAGTATATAAACAATAATCTAAATTACTTTTCTTAACACCCAAACTTATTAAAAATTTATCAAGACATTCATACCAAGCTCTGGGACTTTCTTTTAAACCATACAAAGCTTTTATTAACTTACACACTCTATTTGTACCATCCTCATAACCTTTTGGTTGATGGACATATACCTCAGAACTTACTTTACCATTTAGAAATGCAGTTTCTACATCCATTTGTTCAATAATTAGACCCATTTGACAACAGTATGATAATAAAATCTTTAAAGTTTGCATTCTCGCAACAGGAGAATAAACATCATCAATTTTATCGGTTTGCTGAAAACCTCTTACAACTAACCTGGCCTTATAAGCATTGTCAGACTTTTTTGTATAAATCCATTTTACATCCAATATTTTTTTACCATTTACATTTTCAACTAATTGCCAAGTCTTATTTTTATTTAACGAATCAATTTCTTTATCCATAGCTTTTGACCAATACTTACTTTCATTGCTCTCAAGCGCCTCCTCAAATGTACTAGGCGTATCTGCTCTACAATAATTTGCAAAAATATTACTATTATATACATAATAATCTTCATATCTTTTTGGTGGGTTTCTTATACGCTCAGATTTTTTTATTTTATTTTCATTTTCATCCCCTAGATTTTCATCTGTACCTTTAAAGCTATCATCAAGTGATTCATTATCTGTAGATTCATATACTTCTACATCAGATTCACATTCATTCAAGCCAATACAATTTACATTTTCTTCAACAATATCAACATGTCTAGCCACTATTACTTTTCCATTAATTAGCACTCTATAACCAACTTCACTATAACCGATCAAAATTCCCATATCAGCCTTTTTATCCCACTTAGAAAATCTTTTTTGTTCCGGTTTTCTTACAAAAACTTTACTACCATATAAATGTAAATTTGAAACATTCGGTTTCGTCCCAAAAAATATTTCATAAGGAGTTTTCTTTTCTATAGTATTTGATAACGTACGATTTTTCAAATAAGTAGCAGCACAAACTATTTCAGGCCAATATTTTTTATGGATTTGTGCTTCAGCTAATAAACAACGTGACATATCCATTATCGTTCTGTTAAACCGTTCTGCGGTTCCATTTAATTCATGTATGTAAGCAGGACAATTATTAATTATAATACCTTTTTCTTTGGCAAAATTATAAATATTACCATTTAAGTATTCTTTCCCATTATCACACCTCAAAAATTTAATTCTTTTACCCGTTAAGTTTTCACACTCATTTACATATTGAACAAGACAATTGAAAACTTCTACTTTAGACATCATGGTATAAACTTTAGCTATCTTACTGTAATCATCAATAAAGGAAATAAAGTATTTTTCCCCGTTTAGACCAGCTGTTTTAAAAGGTCCACACACATCAGTATGAACAATTTCTAAAATATCTTTTGCTCTTTTTCTATTATTTTCAAATGGAATATTATGCATTTTATTTTCAACACATATTTTGCACTTCATGAATTCTGATTCAAGTTCATTTGGAATACCACTTAACAATTTATGTTTACACAAAATATTCAAATAATTAAAATTTACATGGCCCAGCATACGATGCCACCTTTCTTTTTTACTCATATTATCACAATTTTTATTTGCAACATTTACCAATGACTCTACATTTTTTAATTTACTTTTCATCTTATATAGACCATTTTCTTTCCAAGCTACAGCTGTAGTATTTCCAAAATTATCAATAATTTTTGTCATTTTACCTTTAGAAATAATAGTATTATTTTCCGTTATTTTACCATAACTTATTAAATTTGTATGCATATCTTTAGCATAAAATACATTTTGCATGTTTACTTCATTTTTCTTACCAAAAAGATCAAAGTAACTTACCACATTACCAATTTTAGTTGCTTTTACAACTCTATTATCTCCCAAATAAACTTTAACAGGTTCTTTAAGTATCATACATTTATCAAAATATTTATCATTATTTATTATATGGTCAGTACAACCGCTATCTAATAACCAATTAATCTCGCAATTATTAAACTTATCTTTATCTACCTTACTATTATGCGCCGTGTGATAGTCGACTCTTATAACCCATGCGCTCGTATCTGGATTCTTCTGCTGCGACTGAGTTGCTTGATGTGCTCTTGCACCTCGCTGACTTCGAAAATTGCCATGCCGTCTGGCGTAGTTACTTTTTTCGGTTTCTTGTCTGCCTCGTGGTGCTCGCCATGTATTGCTGCTGCCTGCCGCTTGGCCACCATATTTACAGTCTCTCTTGATATGACCAGTTTTGCCACATTGAAAGCATGTTCGCAGTTGTCGACTTTTATCCGCCATGAATGCGTTAGATTTTCGTCCAGGATATTCATCCTTTTGATGCTTTATTTCAGTCATTTGAATTTTACTTTTCACATAATCCACAGTTTGATCTTCTTCTTTTAATGCGTCTATTAAATCGCCTATATAACTGTATGAATCCGGCAACGTATTTAACATATAATTTAATTTTTCTTTTTCTGACACAGTAGCACCCGCGTTTTTAAGCTCGTTCACAGTTTTTTCAAAATCACTGAAGAATGTCGCTGCATCAGTATAATTTTTAAGTCTTAATTTTTCCAATTTATTTCTATATACAATTTGCAATGCCGTAGACTTTTTCAAATACATTTCATCAAACTTTTGAATTATTTCATACGCCGTTGTTTTATCACTAATAAATTCCAATTGCTTATTCGTTATATTACTGCATATATAGTTCATAACCTTTAAATCATTATCGTCCCACGGGTCTTTATCCTGCGCCGTTTTTGCTCGTGTTATCACTTCATCACATTTTTTAAATTTCAAAAACAACACAATACGTTTTCTCCACATACTATAGTCCTCTCCATCAAACACTGGAATTGTAATGTCATTGTACTTCGCCATTTTTCCGTATCACAGCATGCGACAGCACAAAAAAACGATACTATACTCACTTAAACTCTTGACCACAAGTTTATTAAACCACGCACCTCTGCTATCATGTTAAAGTGTGGATTGAAGAAATATAAGAGTTTTCAGAGTATAATAAAGTTTATTAAACCATACACAATACATACTTAATACACAGTACTACGACACGTGCTTCACTCACGGCGTCTTGTTACAAACTGAAAACTAACAAACTTATACATGCTCACGCGCATTACATATATTATACAATATAAATGTATTGCATATATCCAACACTTTCCTTCAGTTTTCAGTTTTAAATGAATATTATTTATTTATTTTTAAATATATCAGTTATTATTTAACCTACCATTACATTTGAAATTTGAGTCAAAATAACTTTAAATTTGTTATTAAAAATCATCTCTTCAATTACCAATTTCATTTAATTTACTTTCTCAAAATCTCATTGTATCAATCTCATTTGTTCAAAACAACTTTATTTGTGTAAATTACATTTTACAAGGGGACCCTACAAAAAAAAATATTACCTACATTCCTTACATCTGGTGTTTCTTTTGTTTCATAATAGGATTTTGCTACTGGCAATGATTCAGCAGAATACAACATTTATCAACAACAGGATCAACTCAGCATGACTGTAGACATTAGTCACAACAGACATCACCTGTTTACATTGACAACGGTCTGCAAGACTTGTTTTATAAACACTCTCAGTCTCAACATTCATGATTACATCATATACTGACACATGTACTTCAATTTTCAATTTCTATACATCTTTTCGTTAACATATTTATCAATTACTATTTATTGCAATTCATATCAAAATTAATTTTGCTTCATTAATAAAATTGACCTTTTTAAATTATTTTGATTTAAATGGAATAAATCCTATTGTAGTCCCAAGCCACGTGTTTGTTAACCAAATACACTGTACTCACCGTCTATGGCTTTTTTCCTTGATGTTTTTTCCAGTTTACATGTTTCAAGGCACTTGCCTCATCATCGGAACTTATAAAATCAATCGATGTCATTATTTATGACATAGATTGATTTTATAAGTTCTGATGATGAGGCAAGTGCCTTGAAACATGTAAACTGGAAAAAACATCAAGGAAAAAAGCCATAGACGGTGAGTACAGTGTATTTGGTTAAATTATTTTACTAACCTCCACTCAAAACAACTTAGCTTTAGTTATATTATTTAAAACCCTTTGAATATAAACACACAATGCAAAATTAAATTTATTAATACCTTCTGTTAATTATTATTGTTAATTAACAAAATAACATAATATTATTATTAAAATCAATTTCTACTACATACACACATGGTTTACATAAAACATTTTTACAATACACACACCATTAATTTCACTCTAATGTATTTACAAATCTTCATCATTAATTGTTCAATTTTACCACACTTCATTTCCTAAATCAGCAAGGTCATTACCATATACCAAAGTATTTAAAAAATGTCCGTTCATGGAGTTTATATTCAACCTCCATCATCGAAAATTAGTCTTATCTTCACATAACATTTCTCATTTTCATTTATACACAACATGTGGCTATCTTTTGTATAACAACCATACAAATTTATATGTTCCATTATACCATAATAATAATATATAGGGTTACCCCCCATTATTTTGTCATAAATCAAGTCTCCGTCAATATTTTTTGTTATTCCCAGGTAAGTTACATCATCACAATTATCTGCTACTACCAGTACACTACTTCTCCCCACAGGTACATATTCATCATCAATATAATCATTTCTCTCAATATTTATTTCCCTTACAAACCCTACATAATCTCTACTTAATCTGAATACCTCTATCACTCTATCTCGCTCATAATCACTTTCAATACCACACCATTTCATATTCTCACTCCACACAGAGGGCAACACCACTAAATTATTTAAACACCATCTGGCTCTACCAGATAAACACAAACAACTTATTTGACTATTTGCCGACCCATTGTCGCCCAAATGTCCTAGTGAGGATCTCTTATCCCCATAAACAACTTGTGAAATCTCTGTTTCACATTTAACCCCATAAAAATTTGCCCCCTGTTCACCCTTTAAATTATCTCTCCATTCTTTCTCCAACTCATCAATACTAATCATTACTCCGTTACTAACACCAACTAACTTTCTACTCTTATTTTCACTATTACTATTACACAATGTATCACCAATATTTTTAAAGAAAAATATCTCACTCTTGTTAACATCGTCACAACTAACATATCATAATGGTTACTCACCATTTTTACGGCCACCTGTTTTACATTTAAACACCTCTTCCCGAATATTATTCGTATTGACCTCACTTACCTCGTTTTTTGTCTCCACTGCACTTAAAGTAACACAGTTATTTGTAAAAGTATCATCCTTATTATTATCTCCACTATCACAACTACTCACATTGTTTATTATTCCTTTACCATTATTAACAACATTATTACCACTATTGTTTAATATATCACCAATATTTTTATTCAATAATGTTTCATCATTACTTATTTTAACCCTGCCACTTACCTGGTAATTCATCACCTGTTTTACATTTAAACTATTACCATTACTATTCGTAATTATTCCTCCATTATAATTCCCACTTGTTTTACAGTCATTACTTACCTTGTTAACTGTTACTTCCTTGTTTATATTTAAACTAACCCCATTCGGATTATCATTTGTTTTAACTTCACTTACCTCATTTTTTATCTTCACCACACTTAAACTAACACTGTTGTTTGTAAAAGTATCATCATTACTACCTCCACTATTAGAACTACTCACCTGGTTTAGGTCACTTTCTTTATTTTTTAGTATCTTACATGGTTTGGCAAAAACATCCTTTAATCCATCCTTTAATTTATCAAACTCCTTATCTATCCTTTCTGCCATTTCATCTACTCTTGTTTTTAACTCTTCGCGACCCTTGTGACGTTTCTTAAGACGCTTATCATAATTCTCCTCTATTGTGTTCAAAAGGTTCAACATGTCAGCCCATATTCCCTTATTTTCTACTGTTTCTCTTACATCCTCCATGATTACTTTATTTTTTATATCTATCCCTTCCGCCGTTTCATCTACTCTTGTTTTTAACTCTTCGTGACCCTTGTGACGTTTCTTAAGACGCTTATCATAATTCTCCTCTATTGTGTTCAAAAGGTTCAACATGTCGGCCCATATTCCCTTATTTTCTACGGTTTCTCTTACATCCGCCATAATTATTCAAATTTTATATAATACACTCTCTTATAAAAACTTAAATAACTATTCACACATACGCCGTTACCACAACCTGTCTCGTACTTCCAATCAGGCCTAAACCCATATCAGAAAATTTCATATGAGTCATCCTGGCAGGGTCGCCATTGTTACGGTCTTTTTTCTTACCCCCCTTATATTAAACTTTTACTTACCTTTTCTTTCACTCGCCCTGACTTACGAAAAAACAGAAGATTCCCAACTTATAGGTCCCCACCGATATTTTTAAACAAAAGGACAAATATGGAAACCTTTATACATTTTCCCATTATTTACTTTAAATTACTTACCAGGTTCGTTTAGGCAAGATTTTTCATACAGGACAGGTTATGTTAAACGGGCGTAATAACTTACTCTCTACACATGGTTTATATGAAATAAAGTCTGAATTTTATTGAAATTTGCATTTACGAATTACAACTAATAAACAGTGAATAATCAACTAGACTATAACAAGTTATTATGAACCAGTGTGTATATTTTAATCCCCTTGCTATTTACTTTTATAAAATTCCTTTCCCTTAGAGATCTCGATTATTTATATTATATTAAATAAGTTATCATCATTTGTTTTGAACTGATTTAAATAGGTATAGTTAGGGTTGTTAGTTACCCATTCACCGTGTATGTCCGTATGGTTTGTTGCCCTGTCTCGTTGACCACTTTCTTGTTTCTGGTGCACTCACGCCCCTGTTTGCACTGAGTTTACTGTGTTGTATTAGATTTTCACTGATTTGAATTCACTAATTTCCCCATGTTAATATTAAGTCATACACTTAAATCCGCTACATTGTGTGCACTTTTAATAGTTATTAAAAGATGTTTTAATTAGTTATTTGATTGGATAGGCCGGCCTTAACTTTGGCCTATCTTACACATCCAAGGCCACTGTTTCTTTTAATGAACTGTATTAATACACTGCTCCCCTCTGTTGACTCTTTGGTGACAAACTGCTTACTTTTAGTTAATGAACGGAATTAATACACTGCTCTCCCCTGTTCACTCTATGGTGACAAACTGCTTACTGTGATTCACAAAGACAGACTGCTGCTGGCAAAGTATTACGTAATGCGTCTAGTCTGGCTGTCTCCAGACATCCGTTGTTTATGCTAACAGTGTGTGCTGGTTAAACTAGGGCACCTCACAGGGTGATACTGACAATTGAAAATTAAAACTGATTTAAATAAAAACTGGGGTAGCACTCAATTCTGTACCGTTACACATTATTTTACCTACCTCTGGATACCGTTCTCCTGTTTTGGGTAAAATATTCTTCATAGAATTTTATTTTCAAAAGCATTTTTTTTTTTTTTTTTAATCTATCGTTAAGATTCGAGTTTCACATCTATATGTTATATAGCTTTTATAACATTTTTTAGAATCATGCAACAAACAATTGTGTATATCAGTAACGTTTTTGATATATCATGAGAGTGAAAAATTAATGTGTGCATAGTGTAGTACATTTGTATACATTTGTTTAGTAATAATTGCGTACATTAATGTGTAGTACTGTATTTTGAATAATATATGAAGATTACAGAATAACTGATACTATATCGTATTAACAGGTATTAAGGCCGTTTTTACTTAGACGTTTAAAATCTGAAGTCGAGAAACGTTTGAAACCAAAGAAAGAATTGAAAGTCTACGTTGGACTCAGCAAAATGCAGAGAGAATGGTGAGATGGTTACTTTGTTGGTTACATATTTTATAAAGTATCTTTAAAGGTGTTGAAAGTATTGCAGTGTCGACAAGACTGTTTTTCATGTTTCCTTCTATTTTTAATGTAATTACCACTCCACTTTGTATCACCCCAGTTTTCTATGACACTCTTAATTTTTTAACACTTTGGAGTTTGCACTTTCATGTCCCCCCAAAAGTAAATGTTTAGACAAATATTAATTTAATGTGCATGGTTTTTAATATTTTAATAAATTGTTATACATAATAAAGAAGGAAGAACATAGAAATAATCTTCTTTTTTTACAATAAAACACAATATAACATGAAATACTAATACATATGCATGAGGATATAAGAAGCAAAATCATATTTCAAGCAGAAATAATCTTCTTTTTGTACAAAAAAACACCCAAAAATATTATAACATAAATTCCAGTTTTGTTTTCTCCTGGAAAATATGAGACATCGGCATCGCTGTCATCTATTTCAGAGCCCGAATCTTCAATAAAACTATCCACTACATCACGTGAAACATCGACAATGGAAGTATAAACACACAATTTCTAACCATAACGGAATGTAAACAACACTGCACAGTAGCTGGTATGGAGGTCAGTACAAGGTCAATTGCTACCAGTGCAGTGATGTTTAGAAAGATCGATGTAATCGTTAAAACAAAATGAATCCATAAGCTGGCACTACCAGTTGATTCACAATGAACTAAATATATAACCAAAGTGACGGCAATTGAATAGTGTATGAGCAGACATGTTTATTTTGGTAGGAAGTTGGCACTCATATACCGTACAGGTGCCGTCACGTGTGCTAAAACATCGCGCCCATATAGCATACGAGTGCCGACTCCAATGTGTTAACAATTAACTCTTAAAAATATCAATACTTATGTAAATTAAGGTTAGTTTATGTTAATGTATTTGCAGTTGATAACCTGCAGATTAGACATAAATAAACATTTCTTACTTTTTTTTATGTATAAATTCTACTGTTTAAAGGTTTCGTAAAGTCGTATCATTGGATACACACAATGTCAAAACATTTTTGTCTTTTAGGACCTGTATACAGACAATACAGAAATAAGACTGTCTTAGTTTGTGTATGTGAACATGGTGTTGTAGATACTTATTTTGTGTAGGCAAGCATGCATTTAATAATTCAAGTTTATTGATTGCAATAATTGATTGATTGCGATATATTATTTGCAATAATTTTAGGGTTCTAAATAATTTCAATTTTTAACATTGTTTAAGTAGTTCACAAGGTAGCTTTGTGAAATTAACAACACTTTTAGTATATTTCTGCCCAGGTTCTTGTAAATTATGGAAATATACGTTTCTTTTTAATAAAAACCAAAAAGTTCAATTTTACTGTTATTTGATGACTCCAGTAATTTTGTTTCTGCTGGTGACTGATTACTTTTGTTAGGAAGGGGTTCAAAAAAAGACTTGCCCCCTTCAGTCAAAAACATGACCAGCCGCCACTGCTTGAAGCTAACTGTAAATTTTTATTGTACACTGTGGAGGAGACTCCAGATAATGTGGTGAACTTTTGTTAACGTTTTGCTTTTGTTGCATTTACTATAGTCATATGATAACTTGCTTTGTCCTATGATAACAGGCTTTGTCTACCTTTTGGTAATGTAATTAAAAGAGAAATGTTGCATCCCAGACAAAACCAGGACATTTGGCTTTTGGCATTTTGAACAGTAAGCTGTCACAATCAGTGGATGTACAGTATATTTGAAATACGACAAGTGGTTGGTTTATAGTTTCTAAGTTTCTAATAGCTAAAGACTGTGTACACTTTGAACACTTTAATAAAACAATTGTGTAATTACTGTAGGTATACAAAAGTATTGATGAAGGATATAGACGTGGTGAATGGAGCAGGGAAAATAGAGAAGATGCGACTACAAAACATTTTGATGCAGCTGAGAAAGTGCAGTAACCACCCGTATCTGTTTGATGGAGCTGAACCTGGACCACCGTACACAACTGATGAACATCTAGTAAGCGGGATTTATATTGTCTGTGCGCATGCGTGCGTGTCTGCGATAAACTGCTTTTAATAATATGTACTTAATATTCCCTTCCAGGTTTACAACTGTGGTAAATTGGTTATTCTTGACAAGCTGTTACCGAAATTAAAAGAACAAGGATCCAGAGTACTTATCTTCAGTCAGATGACAAGAATGATTGACATTTTGGAAGACTACTGTTTTTGGAGGGGTTATCAGGTAATTGTTTATAGCCAGGAGTGGGGGGAGCAAAGTGCGAGGCAAAAAAACATCAAATATTTTTCTGTAAACTTACAGTATTCATAAAATTTTAATCCATAAATCAGTAATGTCAGTAGTACGGAATGTAACAGATGTACAGCATGGTTTTTAGGCCTCTATTACACTACGCAACTGATTTCTAGCCTACATGAAACTAGTTGCATGATAGTAAAAGCAGGCTGCAACTGTTCTGCAATCAGTTGCAGAGTAAACATGGCGTCTGTACTACTTTTATAAAGAGGTAAAATTTGTATTGTTGTCTGGGCTAACCTCAGAAACTACTGATCTGATAAAAAATTTCTTTCACCACCATGTTCCTTGAAGTTTGAAGATGATTTTAGGCATAAATTTGAACCAATAACTTTAATAATTTTGTAGATTTAAAACAGTCCCATATCATGAAATTTTTTGTTAATTTGCCTGTAGTGAAATTTTTGGCATGCGATAAACTTTCGTTGTAGATAGCTATATGGTGTCAGCAAGTGAAATTTGGAAAAAATTACAAATATTATTTTGGTTTTTGTTTCAATAAAATCCCCCTTTTTGTTTTTGAGATATTGGCGGTTTGTAAAAAATTTAATATGTTGTGTTGGTCCCATGTCAAAATTTCTTCGTTGTCTACAGAATGCGCACACAGGCAAATCGCATGCAATCAGTTGCATAGTGTAATAGGCTACATTTGAATCAATGCCTCACAGTGAGTGTGTGAAACTAAAAGTTGCACGAGCAGTTGCAAGGTTTGCATCTGTTATTTTGCAACCTATGCAACCTGTAACTACATTTTCTTGTTCACAGAATCATTGTAACTACATCTTTTATTTGCCGTAGTAAAAAAGTTTTTAAACTTCCACCTACCTTTAGTTCTTTTGTGTGTTGGCTGTTATGTGTGATCTCTAGTGTGGAACTAACCCCACTCGTACGACGAACTGATCAGTGCAGCAAATGAAATGAGGTGTTTGAAATGATTTGTTTAACAAATTGTATCATATAGCAGATAACATTTTATTTACGAATAATATGACATTTATTCTTCCCACTTCCTTCTATGCATGAAATATCAAAAAATATTAACCCTTTCACATTATTTTTACTTTTGAAATACCTTATTATCATTTTTAACGTGATAGACATTTTAATAACTAGTTTCAAAATTACTTAAAATCTAGAAAGATGACCCAGTTTGCTCATTCACACTCACATACTTGTTACCCCCTTTTTATTTATAATAAAGACACATTTGATTTGATACTATTACTTGTATAACGGCGTTCCTGCCGATCCCATTGCGTGACGCGCAATGTTTTCTAATTTGATATCCAAAAAACGGTGTAGTTATCACTTGTAGCACTGATTTCGCTGTTCCCGGGCTATTGAACTGTTTAACACATTTTATGTATAACGGTTCGGTCGGCCGACCTAAGTTAGTTTGACTTAAAATTTTATTTGACCATGCATGGCCGTAAGATGGAGTCGACTGCCCCAGACAACTGCGAACAAAGTCCCCACCTTTGCTGGTGGTTTTCGGAGACACACACTGCCTTTTGGATTACAAAGTTTTTTGTCACTGTATAGGTAACATGGGTTTGCATTGTGCCCAGGTGTTGACAATGCCAACCAGCGAAAATATTGAGGCTGTGGAAGGCGTGGCCTCTCGGTGTAGTCGCCAGCATCAGACCGCATGGAAATAAAGTTTTCGCATCACCATTTTTTGTGGCGTTTGGAGTCTGATGTGCGTCGTCTATGCGCGCATGTTTATGTTGCGCGTCTTTGTACGTGCCGAAATGCTTAATTACCCTGGAGTTACACCCGACATCGCATTCCACTACCACCTCGCCATTCACAATTTCACTTCACTGTTCCTTTGTTTGATGACAACTTTGTTTAACATGGGACTGGCCACGCAGATGGAAAATAAATTTATATGATTTTAATAAAATAAAACCCTCTCCTTTTAGCCCCGTTACAAGACCCCCCCCCCCAATTAGAGATATTCTGCTGGAACAGAACAACTCTCATTGCTAAACCCCTAAGAGGATCGGTGAGGATATGGTGCCAACAACCCCCCTTTACTTTCTTAACACATCATGGGTAAACTACCCTCCTATCTAGGCGACTATGGCTGCACCTGGACGAGATTACTGGACTTCTCTGTTCGAGATCCCAACACCATAAAATCAGACAGATACTCATCATAGTGCACCTAACCTTCTGACATTCCACCCCAAGATCAAAACCCTGGCCTTATACCATACCAGATCCTCCACCGATGTTTCCCCTTTACATGCATACTGGGTTGCCTTTAGCAAGTACTGGGTGCGTACACATACTCCTTATTACACTCTAAACAAACTCCTTATTCATGAAATATTTTATCTTCAAATTTCAATTTCCTTTTGCAAATTAACGTTACGTTTTCAAATCAAAACACAGCAGCTAATTAAATTCAAATCATTTAAATTTCGTTCAAAAATTCATTTAAGTTCAACATCAAACTGTTATATTACCAGTACTTTCATAAAAATCCCAAAAACCTTTTACATGAATCTATCAAATCTATCAATTTTCTTCACTACTACTAACAATCATAAAAAAAAAAACATAAATGGAACATCTTATTAGATCTAAATTCACTTATCATTACATTTGCTTACACATATATACTAAACAATATAATCCAATAAACACACTAATGATACATATACACAACAATATACTCGGAATCTCAAAACCTCATCTATACGGCAGGCATAATAAAAAATTTTTTTTTTCCCAAAAATTTTACTTGACCAAAATATCTCTTTTCTCAATCTCAAAAAAAGAAAATCATTTAATTTAATCAAGTAACACCATTGTGTGAATTAATTATCAGAAAATGGTTGTGTCTCTAACATCAGTCATCAGCTGATCTCTCTGGGTCATGTGAATGACCTTGACCCATATGCACTACACAAAGCTACACTATAAAATACATGAAACATCTTTAAAATTTGTTACCTTCAAACATAATACAACATAATAAACATATAACATTCAAAATTAACATGGTTATTATTGTCTTACAATAAACAATAAAATTCACAATTAAATTGACCAAAATTTACACATTTTACAGCTTTATTTGACTTTCAAGTTCTACTCAATCTTTTACTGCTTTCATTTATTATTTCGTTTTAACTCTGATTTTCTCTAATATTTCCATTCTCATTTAGTTCGGGTGACTTTCAATTATTCAGCATGATGTGATTTACTAACTTGGCATTTATATATAATCTTACCCCCCTTCTGACTCTAACAATCACTAACAGACTTTATCTAGTATGACACCCATCTCTCAAAATATTTACCCATAATTTTCTAACTCCATTCACATCATTCTGACCTTATAACAAAATACTCTCTACCCTCTTTGTACTAAGGACGTGTGTTCCCACCCTATGCTCATCCCCTTATTGGTCCCTGGACTTCCCGTAGGCACCCCGCCAAACCCCATTTAAAACTATTCACCTCCCGCCACAACGCTTTTCGTTGAGGACTCCTTATCACACCATCCCCCTTACAAATTCCCCATCGACTACTTACTCTCCCATTACATCACTTTCATATTCGACATATACCCACTATCACCACAGTGTCACTATTACTTCTCAATTCTACATTACTTTTACTCCCACAATCTTATTTTGTTCAACGCCCCTCTAAACTTAACTTGGCCTGATTTAAATGTCCTAACGAAATAATAATCACCCAAATTCTAACATTTACCACATTCCACATTACATTAAGCAATGAAAATTCAAAACTATCTCAAATCAATTCCATCACTTACTTAAAACATTACACTTTTATTATTGACACATTTAATTATTGAAAAATCTGCAAATCATTTATAAGTGACATATTCCCTATATAACTCCAGCAGTCAGCTGATGTTCCTGGTCAGGTGACTGACCTTACTCTAGATACATTTTCAAAATTATACAAAATACATGTTTATAATTCTTAACCCTCACATACTACATACAATTAACACAAATACACCAAATTATACAGTTATCATAAAATCATCTGTGCCCCTGGCTTGTAACGGCCAGCTCCTTAACCACACACTATTGTTTCCTGAGGGTGGACTGTGGCGTCCATTTGCATCCCCAAGAACTGAAGTTTACATATTGTAATAAAACGAGATCCCCTTCTGTTAAAATTGATATAATTTATAGATTTGATTATCGATTGTTGTTTAATGGATTCTCGTGTATTACATGCAGTAATTATCTTTTATGATAATTGATAAATATGATTTATTTAATTATAGTGTGATAATCTATTATGGATAAATTATTAATTTGCTGGTTTGTTAATGAATGTAACGGTAGCGTCGAA
Source organism: Magicicada septendecula (assembly GCA_034769895.1). Classification (NCBI taxonomy): domain Eukaryota; kingdom Metazoa; phylum Arthropoda; class Insecta; order Hemiptera; family Cicadidae; genus Magicicada; species Magicicada septendecula. The sequence continues at coordinate 501,106,026 of CM068370.1, forward strand.
CTCCTCTTCTGGAAAAACGTCTAGGCTCTAGACTGAGTTCTCTGCTAGTATTATTTTCAGCTTGCTAGTATTGTTCAAGTTTTTTATACTCAGTCATTTAGTTATATCATATCTTAGTTCTTAAATTAACAATTTCCCTGTTTTTCAATGATACATTTTTCTTTACATTATACACATTTTGATTCTTGTGACAAACTCCTTTGTTCTTTCATTTACCTCACAGTTGTTTATTTTATCCTTGACATATTACAATTCCCTAACATTTATAGCGGGTTCGGAATCAGAGGGGCTCTATTTGGCATCCATTCTCTGCCGTTCCTCAACTATACACCCACAGAATCAGAGGAATCTTCACCTCTGTCAGGGACAATAAAAAGTTGCACATAACAACAGTTGCACTATCACAACACATAAAACATAATATATCATTTATTTTTCAATATAAGATATCATATTCAATATAATATTCAAAGGATTAGAGGTTTCATTATTATCACTGCTAATGCTTTATCATTTTGTTTAACATACTTCTCTTCACAGGTCATTATTTTATAACTTGACATATTTGTTATATTATTGTCAGATTTGCTGCTATTCATCAACACTAGTTTGTAAGTTGTTTTGGTTATTTCACTGTTTTTAATTTACACACTTAAATTTTTCACTATATAATTATGCAGTTGGTCTTTAAATTCTTCTTTAAATTCACCATAGTTCACTTTTAACACTGTTTATACCCTAGGTTTTTAACACTTTGTTCGTTATCTTCTTGGGTTATCAGGGGGTTTACAATACTCATTTGATAAACATTTTGTTGTGTACAATATTTGATAAACATTCTTTGTTATATACTATACTCATTTGATAAACATTTTCCTTTTCTTTTCTTTCCTTTATAATAATAGCCTTCTCTTATATTACTCGCTTTGGTGGTTTGCTCCTCTTCTCCTTCAAGTGATAGATGTTTACCACTTATTCTGGATGATAATTTCATTTGTTGAAATTAATGTTGGAGTATTAAAGCATTATAGTATATTAGGTTTATTCAATAGTGTCACCATTCTAATATATATCAATTGTTTGGGGTTTTTTATACTGTCACCATTCTATTGGGCTCATTATGGGTCAATTACATTTTCTTGGAGTCACTTCGTTTATTTACGCTTATAGTATTATATATCTTGGTACTGTAAACATTATGACATTCTACATTTCATGATAGTTTTCCTTATACATAATATTTTTTCAAGGATGCTTGGTTATACGTACCCTTGATTTTCTTACTTATTGGATCAGAAATTTCATAAGTATTGTTCTGATTGTTCTTTGTTATTGTATACGGACCTGTATACAGTAATAGCAGTTTCTTAGTGATACCCTCGATTGTACTGGGTAATTCTCTATTTCTTAGTAGTATTTGTTCACCTACATTGTACTGTATGATTTTCGATGGTACCTTGTTTTGGTACTTTCTTTTTCTCTGTTCAATTTTCTCGACAATCTTATTATGGAATTGGATTTTGTCGAATTGGTATTCCTGGCTTTGAGGAAAATTAATAATGTCACAAATTTCTCGTGGTGGAGGTTTCTCAAACATGGCATTATAAGGTGTGGTTTCTATTGATTGGTGGTGAGCTAGATTTATAAAGTCTTCTGTTGCTGATATATACTCACTCCACTCCTTTGCTGGTTGGAACAATATGTCCTGAGAATTCTCCCAACTTCTCTCAGCACTCTTTCGGACGGGTTACTGCTGGGATGGTATACTGAGGTTTTATATGTTTTCACCCCATGATCCAGCAGCGTGTCCCTCCATCTTTTGCCCTTGAACTGGGTACCATGATCTGTTATTATAGTTTTCGGACTCCCCACTCAGGTATATAGCTTTGTATAATGATATTAAGTATCTTAGTTGTTGTGGCACATTTTATTGGATATAACTTCGTGTATTTTGTGTAATGATCGAAAATTATTATGAGGTATTTATATTGACGTCTACCTCCACTTCTAGGGAATGGACCGCAGATGTCTACGAAAACTTTTTCTAACTTGTCTGATGAAGTTATAGGTATCATTAGTCCATCTTTCTTTACGTTGGTGCATTTCACCAGTTGACATATGTGGCAACTCCTGATATAATTACGCACTCGTCTGTTTATGTCCTTAATATACAGATGTTCTTCTAGTGCTCTTACCACCTTGAGTGCTCCCATGTGTCCATAACGAATGTGATAATCCGTTATGATTTCTTTTTCCAACATCTTGGGTATTACCAATTTCCAGATATTGTTATGGTATTTTGTCTTAATGAATAATAAATTGTTGTGTAAACAATAGTATTGTATTACTCTACTGTCTTGTGCACTTAGTCTCTGATGGATTTGCATTAATTTGCTGTCTTGCTTCTGGTGTTTTTCTATTTCTTGAACTATTTCTTCTAAGTCTGACCGACTCTTAATGATGTGATAGACCTTTGCAATTGTTTCCTTCTCCCCTTCATAGGTCTGATTGGTTATGTTTATGCGTGACAATACGTCTGCTGCTATATTCTTTTTTCCTGGAACGCACTCCCAACTGATGTTATAATTTTGTAAGACTAGGGTCCATCTCGCTAATCGACCGTGGCTTAATTTACAGTTTTTTAGGAAGGATATGGACTTGTGGTCTGTCCGTACTGTTATTGAATATCCTAAAATATAGGTCCGGAATTTTCCGCAGACAAATACAACACTTAACAGCTCTTTTTCTGTCACATTGTAATTTTGTTCGCATTTGTTCAGTGTTCTACTGGCGAAACTTACCACCAGATTCTTCCCATCTCCATCCTCTTGGTATAGTGTAGACCCTAAACTGATGTCACTTGCGTCACAATTGAGGTAAAAAGGTTTATTGAAATCTGGGTGATGAAGCGTCACTGTCTCTAGGAATTTGGTCTTAATTTGTTGGAACACTATGTCTTGAGTTGGTCCCCATGTCCATTTGTCCTTTGAAGATAATTGTGGTGATAATTTTGTAGTTAATTCCGAATAGTTATTTTGGAATTTGCGATAATAATTGCACAGGCTAAAAAAGACTGTAATTGTTTTTTGTTTCTTGGGGTGGGGAATTGTTGTATAGATTCTACTTTTTCCTTAGATGGTGTTATCCCCAGTTCGGTTAATTGGAAACCTAAAAATTGTACTTCTTTGGCTATGAGTTGTGATTTTTCAAGTTTCAATGTGATGTTGTTTTCAGACAATTTGTTCAACACATGGTTTATTCGATGACAATGTTCTTCCCAGTTGGTAGACGTTATGAGTAGATCATCTACATAAATGGTAGTGAACTGGAGCGCTTCTTGGCCTAATACTTGGTCCATACACTGAATAAATATTGCTACAGAGTTCACTAATCCGAAGGGCAATCGTTTGAAATGGTAGTTGTGCCCTTCGAAAATAAAAGCTACATATTTTCGGCTGTGGGGGTGCAGTTCCACCTGCCAGTATCCGCAGACGGTGTCCCATGAACTAATAAATTGTATGCCATGAAACTGCTTCAAAATTTCCTCTATTTCGCCAGGAGATGTTTGGTCATTAATCATGTTTTTATTAATCTCCCTAGCGTCTAGGCAAAGTCTCACTTTCCCGTTCTTCTTTTTTATAGCTACAATAGGGCTAGTATAAGGTGACTGACTGCACTCAATGATATCGTCGTTTAATAATTGGTTAATCTCGGTCCTAACTGCTTCTTTTAAAGAATAAGCAATCGGGTATGACTTCCGATTAAAATTTACGGGTTCTTTAAATCTCAACACACATTGGTAATTTTTTACCTTCCCCGGGATGTCTGAGAATACATACCGTATCTGTGGTATATTTTGATCAACATTTCAATTTGATCTGGGTTTGGTGAATGGTCTCTTGTTGTCGACTTAAATTGTCGGATTTCTTGGATTTTTTTCATCCCACAAAATGTCATTTTTCGGTTGATATTCAACTTCTTCAGTAGGTGTCTGATATCTAGGGTTTATTACTTCTCTTATGTGGAAAATGGTGCGGTCTTGGGGAGCTTCCTTACTCCCAATGATCTCAGCCGTCCATTCCAAATCTGGCGTACTCAGTGTTATTTTTGCGCTACTCATGTCAATAATAGCTGAGTATTTCCGCAGGATGTCGCAGCCAATTAAACTGCGAAATGGTAACCCACTAGCTACCAAAAATATCATTGGGATCTTGACTCCATGACTGGTCACTTCAAGAGTGACCTGTTTCTTGACGGTTTTATTCTGTCGTCCAGTCGCTCCCACTAATATTATATTATTAAATAAATAATTACCTTATTTTATCCACTAAGTGATCTTCTTTTTCTTTTTTAATTACTACATGTTTCAGGGCTTATATCCCCATCTTCAGGTAAAAACAAAATCTACCCATTGTTAGGGTTTCGTTAAAAATTCACAAAGACACAAACACATAACACACTAAATAAATTAACATAGAACATTGAAATTGTATCGGAACGCACTACAAACGAACCAGTGCACTGGCCGAAGTCCGACTTTCAACTGATCCGTACACGCTATTCACGGTTTGTTTTCATAGCTGTGTCATATAGTTTATTTGACAATGACAACTGTTCATTAAGTACCTGATTTTTATTTCTCCTTAAGGCCTTGTATATTTCAAATTCCTCTAGGGCATCCAGTAGTTGACCCTTTTTACCTATATGTTGTAACGATAAAAGTATTTATATATGAATGATTGAATCTTATCGAAACGTAACGTAGCCTCACTTCAGGTTCGTCTATTTGTAACCAGATTTTTCGTTACGTATAATGTTATTGTGAATCAGTTACTTGTATATATGTCGTGTGCACTTGGATTACACCACCCGTAGGAAGTGTGAACTTGTAATATATATAAATAATGTAGCGACAAACTCGCACTGGAGTCGTCGATGTGTAATTATAAATGTGTTATGTTGAACGGCGAATAATTTTGTAAATTGCCGCTTACTCCCACTATGCTGCTTCTTTTCCGTGACGTCACTCAACGATGCCAACTGTCGGGTCCGCTGCAATCTGTGAATTCTATTTACTAAATGTAACAGCAATAATAACGACACACAAATACTATCAAACATATATCCTTGTGGAATCCTTTATTCGGAAAAACACTGGTTGACTGTTAACAAGAATAATCGCAATTGTAGCGCAAACTATAATTCTTCCTTTACCAGTTGGCAGCAGTAGCCAAACGTTTAGTATTTCTTCGAGACCAAAACAATGCTTTTTGTTAACGTTTTTAAATAAAAATTTTAATTATCTCAGGGCGTATATGGTTCGGGGATTATAAATTAAACAAAATATTACACTATTAATCAAAATACAAGTTTACAATTATAGGATATTACAACGTTAGAGTGATACGTCCACACAGAAATTGTATAGTGGTTACCAGTTTTAAAAAGGTTATGTCCAGTTCAGGCTTTGATAGTTATTATGTAAATTAAAAGTTCTTGTTGTGTTTAAAAAGGTGTTAATCTTATATGGTGTTATTAGTGATTGTTTTTAGTGTTTGTGTTATATGGTGTCTGTAGTTTAGTTGATTATTACTTAAAAGTAGTGTATACAAATGTGTGTGTTGAAGTACGATATAATGAGATGTCAGAATCACCAAATCCTCTTCTTGTACTCTTCTTGGTTGAAGATAGGGCCCACGTACACGTCAGATCTTCTTTCTCGTCTCTCGTCCACTTCAAATCTTCTTCCTGGTTCTTATATCTTCTATTCCATGTAATGGGTGTTCTTCTGTTATTGCAAAGAGTTCGTGTAGTGTACCTCTAACTGTATTTATCTGGTTGTATAGTTTTTTCACACTTTATAACATATAATGTAAGACGATTTAAGAACGTGTCTATCTGCTAAGATCGTTGTCAAAGAAGTCCCCTTTTATTTATCCGAAAATTCTGGTTGCTAAGGGTAAACTTGGAATCTGGTTGGCCAATTCGGATATACATTGTCATATACTTTCATTATTTCGAAGTCTAAAATTTGTTCAAAATCTTTAAACTAACATAACTTTTCTATACTGAATGGGAGTTTAAAACCATTATCAGCATTATTTTGATCTTCACATTTGTTATATTTAGACACCAAACGTGCCTATTTTTGCTTAAGAACTATGGATGTTACAATTTTGTTATTTGGAATTTTCTTAAATAACTTGATATGTGTTATTTTGTTTCTATATTCCTTGTATACATTATTACCTATAAATACATCTACCCTTTCACATTTGCTTTACAAAATTTCTAATATAATTGTTCAAAATTTACTAAAGTTGGTTTCACCTGGCCTATGTAATAGTATTACTTTCATCACCATGTTTTAACATCTTTAACAATTAAATTAACTTCTAACACTCATCAAAATGGTTTAACATATAACGTTATTTTAACAACACAACAGATATATTATTCTAATAGTTAAATTCATGCCCACATGGCTATGATTATACCAAATCCTTGCACAAATAACTGTTTTCTACTCAAACTGTATAGGTGTTTGACACTTAACAAAACATCTTTGTATAGTCCATTCTGCTTGGTCAATTAATTTACCATGGTTTAACATCAGCTCTATTGTTATATTTGTTAACACAACATAAAAAAATGGAATTAATATCATTAAATTGACATTCCTTTAAACTAACTGTATCACCTGTTACATACAAAAAACACAACACAAATACTATGATATAACACTGTGCTATAACATAAAACATGCACATTTTACAAAACAAATTCTATACTAATTAGTTAGTCCATTGTCAGCTAATTTACTCATTATTCTGACACTGTCTATGTCATATTTACTATTTATATGGGTTTCAACATCCGTATACTTACTGATGTTTGACTTACAAAAATTACAATAAAGTGAACACTGTTGCTCTACCTCACCACACAGTTCTAATAATCTTGTTACATTTACTGTTTATCTGGGTTTTACTCTTGTTATAAATGTTATTGTGACCATGTTATAATTTGTTGTTTACTGGACAACCCTATGAACTCTATATGTGACAATTATTTATATGGTTCATGTATCCATAATCAGGTGTATTTATATTTTCGTTACATCAATGAACTTAATTATTTACTAATATTTCTCTTACATAATATTACATGTTTGGGCCTATTATCCCTCACTTTGTATTTTGATTATCTGGATATAATGATACATTAACTGAAACCATTTGTTTCTTTATAGTCCTGGTTCATAAACCGTTTGTCTTTATAATTCTTTGTTTGGTCATTACTGAAAGTTCATTGTCATAGTTGGGGTTAAAGGTGTTTTGCATCACTTAGCCTAAATCATTAATTTGGGTACGGTCAGTTGTCTTACTAGTCAGTCTAAAATTGTTAGTCGTTCCTCTTCACTATCATCTTGGAAGATATTGTTCTCCTTGTCAGCTTCTTAACCAAAGTCTTCATTAAATCAGGTACGATATTATGTTGTTCCAAATGTAATGTTACAATGTAAAGGTTCCAAATTTTCTTTAAATCCAGTGTATGTATGATTTTCGTTTATTAGATGTTGTGCGTAATGCGATACATTAGTATTGGGGAACTTCTTAGGTAAATGTTCTTTAAATCTCTCGGAAAATTTTCTCCCCATCTGGCCTATATAGATTTTATCGCATTCATTACACCGGATCCTATAAACGCCGGAACAATCATCTAGTAATGCTGTGGTATTAGGCTTAAGTATGTTTGTTAATTTATTCGTGGTCCTGAATGAGACAATAATCCCTAGCTTTTTTAATTCATTATGTAGTGTATTAGGTAGTATGTTCGTATATCTAGCAGAAACATATTGGGTTTTATCTTTAACTTTGTCCGAACGTTTTATTATTAGCGTGTTTATATATTATTTTATCAATGATTTTACTATTGTAACCATTCACTATTGCTATATGTTTTATTATATTAATTTCATTGTTATAGTCTTCTATGTCCATCGGTATATTTGTCAATCTATGTGCCAGTGTGTTAAAAGTTGCCATTTTATGTGTATAAGGATGATTGGAACTAGCATGTATGGCTATATCAGTTGTCGTTGGCTTTCTATATATTTTAAAGCTAAGGAGGTTATTATATTTATATGTGGTTACGTCCAGGAAATCCAACATATTGTTATGCTCTACTTCCATAGTGAATTTAATATTACTGTTTATGCCGTTCAAAAAAGTAAGCAATCCGTCTATCTGTCTAAGAGTACCACCAAAAATTAAAAATGTGTCGTCTACGTACCGTGTGTACAAGATGATTTTATTGTATAACTTGTTTTTGTCAGAAAGTATGTACTTGTTCTCATAATGATTCATGTAAATTTCCGCTAAAATTCCACTCACCGGTGAACCCATGGCCAGCCCATTTTCTTGGATAAAAAACTTGTTGTCGTGTGTAAAGTAATTCTGTTGTATAACAATTTTCAATAAAAATATAAGTTCATCAATTTGTATCTGTTTTAAGACATTTGTCTTGATTAAAAGTCTCTCGAGAATATTTATCGTCTCTAGCACGGGTATGTTCGTATACACAAATTCACTATGTCCATAGATATCAGTTTATGGTTAGGTAGTACTTTAATGTTTTTAACTTTGTTTATAAATTCTATTGTATTTTTTACGCTATGTATGTTATCCATTACTAAGCTGTTTTTGATAATTATTTGGTATATCTAACAATGGGTAGATTTTGTTTTTACCTGAAGATGGGGATATAAGCCCTGAAACATATAGTAATTAAAAAAGAAAAAGAAGATCACTTAGTGGATAAAATAAGGTAATTATTTATTTAATCATATACAGTGATCTGGAGACCATACAGTAACTATGAATATTATATTGTTAATCGGTAGGGTTGGTATTACCGATTTACTTTCTTCCTGGATGCGGTTGATTTCTGTGCTATCCATTAACGAGACATTTGCACCCGTGTCGATTATCAATGTGGTGGCCACCCCGTTTATTTTGGCAGTCACATATGCTATGTCATTGTTGCATTGATGGTGGTCAGTTTCCTCCTCTTCAAGCAGCTCTTGTCTGATATTTTTTAAATAGTGATTTCTTATTATGGTTATGGTTTGGTTCGAAGTCGTTTTGTAATTGCACCCAGTAGAATGGTTCAGCGAGGGGTCTGATTGGTTTCTCACTGCCGTGATGCGTTTAAAGAGAGTTCATTCTCTTCATCGCATCTGTCCGGTGTGTTTACCTGACTCCTCTCTTCTATATCAGGCCGTCCCCCATGGTGACTCTGGTCATGGTTGGGTATGAAATGAACTTTGGGGCCGATAATCGTTGTTTCGGCTGTCGCCTTCACTACTTCTGCTCCTTCGTTGTCCACCTCTCGAATTTCTCCTGTCTTTGCGCTGGTACTCCTCGTCATTGTGTCCGTTGAAGCTACGGCGCCTTGGATAGTACCGCCTTCTCCCCTGCTCATTGTTGGCCTGGGCATAGTTGGCCCTCCTGTATTGTTGTGGTTGGTTGTTTTCACCTTGGTTCTGGGGTCGGTTGGGGTTGTTGTTGTTATTATTTTGCGGCCGTCTCGTATTATTATTATTATTGCCAGTGTAATTATTATTATTACCCTGATTATTTGGCCGATAATTGTTCTCATGATTTGGGTTTGCATTATTATTATTATTATAATTATTGTAGTTACTTCGATAATTCTGGAAGTTAGGGTTATTATTATTATTTTGGCTATTATTCCTGTCTTGGAAGTTATCATTCCTCTTGCGGCTCCTTTTATAGTAGCCCTCGTGTTCGGTATCCTCGAGCAGTGCTGCCGTGGCTTGGATAGTTTTTATCTGCCCCCATTGTCGTGATCTTGCCACTCCCTCCTCATAATGATAAGCGAGCTTGGTGACCAGGCACTCCTCTGGTATCCTTGGTTCGAGGTTTCGTGCCAAACATACCTTACCAAGGAAGTAGGAAGTTGGAGTAGTTCCTCGACTGGCGTCATATTTGCCATGACAGATATCATCACGTACGATGTTTTGAGTAGACTCTGACCAGTATTTGGCCCTGAACAGCGTCTTGAACTCCTCATAACTTTGGATCTCGTGGTGGGTTGCAGTCCACCAGTTATCATGTATTTCTTTGAAGTATTCATCGATTAAACTGCGGATTACCATCCATCTGCTTTCCCGGATTCTGGTCAGATTTTCCTCCACTCGTTCCAGAAATTTATCGGGTTCTTCTTGTAATTTTTAAAGTTGATAACATCGCGGTTGTCTATGGGTTGTAAATAGTGACCCTGGGCTGGTCGGTTACGAATGGTTTTGAGTTCTTCGCGTATTTGTAGGATCTCCCGTTGACGTAATTCCTCGATTTTTTCCTTATTGGTGACAGTCAGGGTTCTTATGGTGTTCACTGATGCGTCTATTTCTTCACATCTTTCTCCTACGTCCGTTCTTACTCGCTTTATCTCGTCCTGGCTCATCTTCTTCAGAGACTCGATTCGGGCTTCATTTATTTCTTCTATATTGTTGATCCACCCATCAACCTCATTTCTAGTTTGTTGCAACTCCTGGTTGTACTGTTCGCACCTCTCGTGTACTTCCGTGATCTCTCTTCTGACTACTGTTATTTCTCTGTCGATTTTGGTGTTTATTTTTTCGTTATTCTCCTCCATCTTCTAGCTGACATCGTCCATTTTCTTATTTAACAATTCCATATTCTTCTGATTATCTTCCTTCAATGACTCTATATTCCTTTGACTATCTTCCTTCAATGCTTTGCTGTTGTCGTCTATTTTCTTATTCAATGTTTCCATGGATTTATTCGTATTGTCTATTTTCTTGTTCAGGTCACGATTATCCTCCTTCAACGCTTTGCTGTTGTCATCTAATTTTTTGTTTAAATCATCCATCATCTTCTTCATCCATTCCTGGAAGTCCGCGATCCCTGTTTGTGTGACTCTCTCAGTCTGTCTGGGTTGCTCAGGTTCTGCAAGAGGCGTTCCTTCTTGTTGATTCTCTGAGGTATTGTTGGTTGCAACTTCCATTTCGGATGTTGGTCGTGTCTCCTGTACCTCTATATTTGCTTCGGTGTTCGCTTGTGTACCTTCTCCTTGGCTGGCCTTGTACCTAGTATCGTGTCTTATGTGTGTGAGGCATTATCGTTCTATTGTATTTGCCGGGCTAATTTAATATTAAAAATTTATTAATTTAATATTTTTAAAGCCGCACTCTGTTGGTCGCCACTTTGTAATAAAACGAAATCCCCCTCTATACGTAATTTGATATAATTTATAGATTTGATTATCAATTGTTGTTTAATGGATTCTCGTGTATTACATGCAGTAATTATCTTTTATGATAATTGATAAATATGATTTATTTAATTATAGTGTGATAATCTATTATGGATAAATTATTAATTTGCTGGTTTGTTAATGAATGTAACGGTAGCGTCGAACTTTAAGTCGAACTCCTCTTCTGGAAAAACGTCGTCTGTGTAAGTAAAGTCAAGTGTTGTCTGGACAAATAAATTAATATAAAGAACACTTTTCACATACCTGGTTGTCGTACTAGCTGTTCATACGTTCACCGCCACTGAATAAACTGTCAAGGTTATTTTGACCAGTTTAAATTTTATAATCAAGGTTATGTAGCACCTTGAAGGTTATGTGGGCACCATATGGATTTTCTTCGAGAAAAGTTCCCATAAAAAACAAATTTCTAAATTTAAAATTGTATGTATTCACTTTTCCTGTTGTTTAAATGCTTATGGCATTTAAAATAATTTAAATAGTGTATTGAAAAAATTACTGTTTCAAATGTACCTCAGTGTATGCTATACTGAGGTTTACTTATCTAAATTGAAATAATTGAACACAAAGGTTATGCTGTATAACATTATGGGTTTATTATACCCTCAAAAATCAAATTGAATAAAAATACATTTACAATAATACAGTCGGATTTCAAAGTATCCGTCTGCTATCCGATCTAGCTCAGTTAAGAACAATGTAAAAACTCTTATGGTTATTAACAAAATTTGATATTAGTTAACTAGATACCTCAAGGGTAAGTCCTTGTAAATACAAAATAGAACGTTATTAATTACTTTGATAGATATTACTATGATAGTAATTCATTTTTGGCCTCTTTAAAACTTGCAATTATATTTTAGGTTAACGATAATTTTGTCTGCTTAGATCCTAATTAATATTATAATAACTAATTCTAACACATAAATTCTTACGTTGGATTATTAAAATCCTCTAAATAAATAAATACAGTGTTCGTTATTAATTGTTTGATTGTTTTGCGTCAGTACAAATGTGTGATAGTAACGATCAGTGAAAGACAGATAAACAATAAAATTGGTCACTGTACTACCTTGCTTTTTAATCTTAATAGATTAAAAATTAAACACTTTAGCGATCGGATTATATTGATCGCTATATAACTGCACTTTAATCGCACTTGGAACGAGAAATGACCCTCTTCTTAATGAAACTGGGTTGTTTACTTTACAGGTTAAGTTCAATTCGCTCGTTCCTTTTACGCGCACTGTCTAAAAAGATTCACTATTACTTGTCGATGCACTCTTGTATGATGAATCGCTGTTCTAATAATTATTTTAATGAAATTTAAAGTATTTACTACTATTATGTTGTAGTAGATTAATAAAATATAAAACGACGTCGAGCCGCAACTGTTTAGCTCGAGATGATGGAAGCGAATCTGAATTTTTCAGCGTTTCTCTGATTATATACCCCCATCTTAGATCGCGTTTAGGGACAAATCTCGCTGAGTAAACTCTTTTGTGATTGGTACAAAATACCGTTACAGTGACGTATTGTTTTTGTTAGTCGCCACCGGCACGGTCTGTACCCGATTGCCGTTGTTGTTGGTTTTCACTGGCAATTTCTTAAATCTGGTTAAGAAATGATGCTAACACTCACTATTAACTTATTACACTTTCGATCTCTAAATTATCATCATCAAATTAAAGCTTAGTCTCTGCTCTTCAATTTGATGTGGCTTAATGCTGGTTTGAACCTAGCTTTCACTGACAATACATAAAAATAGTGTTTTGAAACATGGTTTCTTATTGTCGTCTGCTAATAATGCACAAAGCGACTATTTCCCTATCTTTTACATTTGTTTAATTATATGTGTTCTCCTTTGAACGATATTACATAAATAAAAATACATATATTATTACAATTAAAAGCTGTTTACAGCTGAACTATATTAAATCTTATTATAACTATGATAATACATTACTCTGACAATTCCTTACTCTCTAAATACCTTTTTACTTGGCCTACTCAATTTAAAGGCATACAATGTTAATTGAGTGGTGGTATTTCACACCTTATTCGTTACTTTTACTATTCAGTAAATTTAATGTTCATTAGGGATCCTGTTTCCCTATTAATTTACTGACATAGATTCGTTTATGCATGGTCTAGATACATTTATGGTACCAGGTGTATTCCCTGTTTATTGTTACTTCTAATCACATCTCATTTAATTAGGAAGTTGCTTATACACATAAGGCTTCCGTTTACAATTATCTTTATTCTATAATGTTACATCTGGGTTGGTAAAGCTAGCTTTGTGGCTATAGCTAGTATAGTAATAGGCTTTGTTATTTATTTATCATAGTTCTAATTTCAGCCAAAATGCTGTTATAGTTATTACTTTATTAAAGTCATTTGTTATTTAGTTTCTATTTACATGACTCTACACATTAATGTCATGAACTGGTTCGCTTGACAGCTTATTGTGAACTTTGCATGTCCATTAGTCATAGTCAGTCATTGTTTTTAAGTTGTAGTGTCATGCAGTGTATTCATCACTGCTTCTTGGGATCCTTCCTCTTCTTTCTTCTATGCTGGTCCCTTCTCTTCTTGGTTACATTCATTACAATGATTCACTTTATAACTTTAGTGTCATAATTTACCCTTCTGGTGTGTGTTTTGGTTATGTAACATTTTGTGGTGTTACAATATATAAGGTATAGACGCTGCCTATACCGTTCTTGGTTCAGCCTTATATAAAATTCGGCATTACTGATGTCCGAGGACACCAGTAATCCTACTAAAATGATTCACACACACCCTTAAAACGGCACTATCGCCACCTTCGACGATAGCCGCTGTTCCATAGTTATGTAGTTTCCCCTGTGTTACCCCCCCTGTCAATTTCTGTGTTCACCAATTTAGAATATACTTACATTCTAAATCCACGGTCAGGGTTCGGTGAAGCCGTGACCGCCCGAAAATTGCGGAAACTACCAAAAGACATATAAGGTTCACACTGATACTGCTACTACAGTTCACAGAGGGGAAATTCTTATATGTTTGGTTATTTGTTAATTACTTTTCATGTTTACATCTCTTAGACTCATCTACACTTTTAACTTTTAAACATCAAACATTTCATTTAAAATTTGCTATTTAAACATTGAACATTTTATTTTATTGAAATTGCATTATAAACTTCATACTTACAGTACATCACTCAACACACCTGCTTCCTATTACTGACATAAAATTATAAACAATTCATCACCAATATCACGTACACGACTCCATGTACCTTCTGCAACATAATAACATTCATAAGATTCCATAACTACGTACATTTTATATTTACTTATTTATTATTTATTATCAAGTTTAAATCTCATAAAATCATTTAAATTCATTAGAAAAATCTCTTTATACGACCTTTTAAATTAATTACTTCATCTCAAATTATTTTAATTCCATCAGTTATTTAAAAACACAACATATTTTAATTACTTTACTCCAAAACAATTACACTTCATTTATTACCTTCATAATTATTCTTATTATTTATTTACTCTGCCAAAATATTATTATTATTATTAAAACAATTTCTACTACACACATACATTGTTTACATAAAATACATTTTACCACATAGACACAATTAATTTCACTATAAATTTATTTACAATCTTTGACAATATTTTTCTGTTTACCACACCTCATTTCCTAAGTTAGCAAGGTCATAACCATAAACTAAAATATTTAAAATGTCCATTCACTAAGTTTTTATCTACCCTCCATCGTCATATAATAGTCTTATTTTTATATAACAATTATCATGCTTACTCACACTCATTTCATTATTATTAATATAATAATTCTCTAATATTTCAAATTGTTCCGTAAAACCCACATAATAATTTACTGGATTATCCCACATTATTATCAAATCATATAACCTGTCTACCTCATTAGTTTTGGTCTTGTCACCGTATATATTATCACCTATCACCCTTGAGTATTTAACCTCTCAATATCAAAATCATTTACTACTAATACTCCACGTCTAAGCACAGGTAAGCATTCAATATAATTATCAACGTTATTATTACTTATTTCTGCACTGTCTTCATAACAAGGTAAGTCAACAATATTACTAACTCTCTCTCTCTCTCTCTTTATTTTCTCTAGTAGCTCTTCGTAACTTCTAACAACATCAAATAATATTATCTCTCTCTCTCTCTCTCAATGTGAATAATTCTACCACTCTCTCACAATACCTCTCATCATAACACCTTCTCACTTTTTCTCTCTCAATCCACACAAAAGGCAACATAACGTTATCATAACTCATCTTGGCCTTTCCAAGGAACTCATGATACACAAAAGGGGACCTATTTAGAGACACCTTGTCTCTATAACCACGTGAGGAAACTCTGTCCTCATAACTCACTATTGGAGTCTTTACTCCATTTAAATCACGGGGAAAATTTGCCCTTTGTAAACCCAACCTCTCTTCAACCACTATCTTATAACTACTCTCTATTTCCACTAAAACTGCATCTCCACTATTATTACTCACTTTATTTTCTAACACATTTTTAATTATCTCGTTATCACTTGTTAACTCATTATTATAATTATCGGTACTCACCTTGTTCTCAGTTACTTCATTAATTACGTTCCCACTACCGGTATTTCTTGTCATGTTATCAACATCATCTTGTGTTTGTTTTATTAGATTATCAAACATTACATTAATCTCTTTAAAATTAGCGTCATTTTTAATATTCTGTCCTTCATATCTTATTTTCTGCTCATTAATATCTTTACTCATTTTGCGTAATAAATCATCATTAGCATTAAAACGACTCAAACTTACTATCAATTTTTTGTAAAAACCTCATATCCATGTCATCGGATTGTTTATTTGTTGAAACTGGAGTTAATTGAATTCCGGAATCAAAATTTAATAGTAATTGAGTCGCAATTGGGGTAGAATGAATTATTACGTTACTGCCAACAGCTGTCCGCATTTCACTTTCATCCAATGACTGTGGTTCAAGGCCACTTTTGCTCATCTCTACGTCTGTTAAACTACTTTGTTTTGCGTGCTCAGACATTTTTAACTGATTTATAATTTATTTTTACTAATGTTATATCTACAATTGGTTAATCTTCCCTTCAAAACATTATACCATAACATACATAAAATAAATCTTATACCATAATTATGTAAATTAAATTTTGCTTTCACAACCGTATTTCACTTCCTGCACTGTCAAAATAGGCCGGTGTAATACAATTTATGATTATATTACATCCTGGTCACGGCACCATTGTAACTATATTTTCTTGTTCACGGAATCATTGTAACTATATCTTTTATTTGCTGTAGTAAAAAAGTTTTTAAACTTCCACCTACCTTTAGTTCTTTTGTGTGTTGGCCGTTATGTGTGATCTCTAGTGTGGAACCCCCCCCCCCCCCCGCTCGTACGATGAACTGATCAGTGCAGCAAATGAAATGAGGTGTTTGAAATGATTTGTTTAACAAATTGTATCATATAGCAGATAACATTTTATTTACGAATAATATGACATTTATTCTTCCCACTTCTATGCATGAAATATCAAAAAATATTAACCCTTTCACATTATTTTTAACTTTTGAAATACCTTATTATCATTTTTAACGTGATAGACATTTTAATAACTAGTTTCAAAATTAATAAATTATTTACCTTAAATTATCCGCCGTGTGATTTCTTGTAGCTTCGTCTATGATGCGTTTCAGAGCTTATGCTCCATCATCAGATATTAAAAAGCTATCACTCTTGCGAGATCGTTAAGAAGTAAAAATGTCAAAATTTGCATGTGAACCGTACGCAGATTTGGGTGCGCACCCGTTCAAGATCATTCTGCCACTGAGCGGTTGCTACCTTATCGTAGCCCCAGTGAGCAGACTCAAGGCGGTATCGTACAATCGGTTGGATACAAAGTTCAGGTGGTCATTTAACACAATATCGCGACTCCTTGGGTTTGCATATGGACTGTAAATTTCAAATTTCTCCAAGGCATTCATGAAACGGCCCTTCTTACACACATGTAACAGTATTAAATTGGAACTAAAATCCGTGTAATTATGATTGTGTGAAGTCAGATGTCGGGCGTAATTTGATTTGATGTTGTCAATGTTTCTTATTTTCTTAGGTAAATGTTCTCGAAATCGTTTAAGGAAACCTCTCCCAGTCTGTCCATAGAAGCACTCGCAATCATTGCATGTTAACTTATATATGCCAGTTTTTTCTTCTGGAGGCGTGTGTTTTTTCGTTTTGAGAATATCCAGTAACTTATTATTAGTCGTGAATGAAATAGTGAAACTATTATTATTCAATATAGAAGACAAAACCTTAACCTTAAGCAGAATGAACTTGAACGGGTGCGCACCCAAATCCGCGTACGGTTCACATGCAAATTTTGACATTTTTACTTCTTAACGATCTCGCAAGAGTGATAGCTTTTTAATATCTGATGATGGAGCATAAGCTCTGAAACGCATCATAGACGAAGCTACAAGAAATCACACGGCGGATAATTTAAGGTAAATAATTTATTAATTCGTACAAGTGATTTGGTTACCATATTAAACATGAATATTAAGTTTCAAAATTACTTAAAATCTAGAAAGACGACCCAGTTTGCTCATTCACACTCACATACTTGTTACCCCCTTTTTATTTATAATAAAGACACATTTGATTTGATACTATTACTTGTATAACGGCGTTCCTGCCGATCCCATGGCGTGACGCGCAATGTTTTCTAATTTGATGTCCAACAAACAGTGTAGTTATCACTTGTAGCACTGATTTCGCTGTTCCCGGGTTATTGAACTGTTTAACACATTTTATGTATAACGGTTCGGTCAGCCGACCTAAGTTAGTTTGACTTAAAATTTTATTTGACCATGCATGGCCGTAAGATGGAGTCGACTGCCCCAGACAACTGCGAACAACGTCCCCACCTTTGCTGGTGGTTTTCGGAGACACACACTGTCTTTTGGATTACAAAGTTTTTTGTCACTGTATCGGTAACATGGGTTTGCATTGTGCCCAGGTGTTGACAATGCCAACCAGCGAAAATATTGAGGCTGTGGAAGGCGTGGCCTCTCAGTGTATCCGCCAGCATCAGACCGCATGGAAATAAAGTTTTCGCATCTCACCATTTTTTGTGCCGTTGTTTGGAGTCTGATGTGCGTCCTCTATGCGCGCATGTTCATGTTGCGCATCTTTGTACGTGCCGAAATGCTTAATTACCCTGGAGTTACACCCGACATCGCATTCCACTACCACCTCGCCGTTCACAATTTCGCTTCACTGTTCCTTTGTTTGACGACAACTTTGTTTAACATGGGACTTGCCACGCAGATGGAAAATAAATTTATATGATTTTTAATAAAATAAAACCCTCTCCTTTTAGCCCCGTTACAAACCGATTACAGTATGTGTAATATGCTACATTTAAACCAATGCAATCAGTTGTGTAGTATAATAATGGCCTTACATGACTTCATGTTTTCTTAATATTTTTGATTCATCATCATCTATCTGTCCAGGATTAGGCAGGTTGCCTGTTCCGGCTTCACCATCTCCGTCTCAGTCTGCCAACATTTCTTCTTCCGGTTGGCTTATAATTCAGGATTTTTCTTGGAATTCTTTCTGGAGACATGCGCATAACATGCTCTTTCCATCTTTTTTTATAGTTTTTCGCTAGTTCCGTTACTGGTTGTACTTTTAATTCCTGTCTTATATCTTCGTTCTTTATGTGATCTATTCTTATACAACGTTTCACAGATCGAAGATATTTCATTTCAGGTGTTTTTATCTGTCTATAATCTTTCTTTCTTGGTGCCCATGATTCGGACCTGTATAATAGCATGGGGACTGCCATCACCTTATAGAATTTTATTTGTGTTTCTTTCATGGTCTTTCCTTTGAGTGTTCTCCGTAATGTCCCACATATTCTTTGGAAGTTGTTTGTTTTATTAAGAATATCTGTATCTTCTTCATATGTAATATCACATCCTAGGTAATTGAAATGTGATACTTGTTCTAAAATTTTATTTTCAATTACATTTTTTGTCCGAATCGAATCTTTTCCTAGGAATGGTATGGTCTTAGTTTTTTCTATTGAAATGTTCAAATTATAACCTTTTGATAACAGATTTAGTTTGTGGTTAGCCAGCTCTAATTTATCCTCACTATCTTGGATTACAAATTGATCATTGGCAAACAGCATAGTGTTTAGGAACTCGTGTTGGCTAATCTGTATACCTAAAGGAGCACATTTTTTTATTTTTATTTTTTCAAGCGACAGAAAATCCTTCATGTGCTTGTTACCACTATTGTGGGTTTTTTTTTCCATACACTTCACGAAGTTTGTTGTTTTGTAGGTTATGTTGTTTCCCTGTGTGTGACCTCCATTGTCATTGTAGTTTACGCTGGGAAAATGGACTATTTGAGAATGAAAGTAACACTAACTTTTAAATTTTCCCCTTCTGGTGAATTTTTCCACTGCCAGGAATAATGCAACTACAGTCGCTTAAATTGTATCAAAATGTCAAAGTAAATTAATACAACATTTTTAAAAAGTAATCTATCAGGGAGCAAGTTAAATGGCAAAACCTGTGTCAGTATGTTAATACTAGCATATATTTAAAAGAAAAACGTATCCTTTAAAATAAAACAAACATTAATACTGAACACAATGAAAATCGACTTTGTGCAGTTTAATATGCATTTGATCATAATTATTATGGGTTAGTTTTTTACAGATTTATTTACATTTAGTATTGCTGACATGTTAATAAACCAGCTGTAATCATTTAGTGTTTTCTGTATCAGTATTGTAGGTTGGATGGCCAAACGCCTCATGAAGACAGACAAAGGCAGATCAATGAATACAATGCAGATGACAGTGAGAAATTTATTTTTATGTTATCAACACGAGCTGGTGGTCTTGGAATTAATCTGGCAACTGCGGATGTGGTTATTATTTATGATTCTGATTGGAACCCTCAAATGGATTTACAGGCTATGGTGAGTTCACATTGTAAAGTAGAAAATCACAGATAATGAGAATCTTTGTTACACGCTAAAGAATACAGTATAAGACATAAGCGTCATGGTTTCCCCAAAAATTTGACTTCTTGTTAAATGTGCAAAGATATTTTCTAACCTAGTTTACAGTTTATTTATTTGAACTGCCTTTCTTTTGATAACTATATATTGTTCAGAGATATGTCGCTTAATAAAATATTTTAAATTTATTTTCTTAACAAATTCTTAGAAAACAGTGGAAATTATTATTCTTACTAAACAAGGTGAACATCAGACAATGTGTTTTACCATGTCGCCTATAGAAATTGAATATAGCTTTAATGATTGTGATGGACAGATTTTTGTTTGGTCCATTAGCGTATTGTATCATTAAATTGAGTGGGTATATTTAAATACTATAATTAATCTGTGTAGGACCGAGCACATCGTATTGGTCAGAAGAAGCAGGTACGAGTTTTCCGTCTCATCACTGAAAATACTGTAGAGGAGAAAATTGTAGAGAGAGCAGAAGTTAAGCTTAGGTTAGACAAGCTGGTAATACAGTCAGGTTAGTTACGTTTCTTTGATTGGAAGTAGAAATTAGTCTCCGGGTAAATAGTTTCTGATTTCGTAATTTCTTATATGTAAGAATGTAGTCTGAAAGTTAGTTTACAACTAACATCGTCATCATCATTGTGTTCACAACACTGCATAGGCAAGGTGCTGCCTGTTCCGCCTTCAGAGATCCCCCAGCCATCTCTTCCTGGGTCTACCCACATATCTATGTCCTATAGGTTTGTATTTCCAGACTTGTTTGGCGAGTCTGGAATCGGGCATTCTTTCTAAGCGTTTTTCCACTGTTGTTTGTAATCTTTTAATTTTTCATTGAAGTTAAAACTTGTAACTCTTCTCTTATGGCCTCATTCTTTATATGGTCAAGTTTAGAACACCTTTTAACTCCTCTTAAGAATGCCATTTCCGAGACCTGTGTTTTACTATCTTGTTTCTTGGTTGGTGCCTAAAATTCACACCCGTAGGACAAGACAGGAACTGCCATAACTTTGTGGAACTTTAATTTTGTATCTTAACATACCTTGTTTTTGAAAATACAGTTGATTGTCCTACAGATCATCTGGAACTTACCTAACTTAACATCAATATCATAATTCTTGTCACAGCCAATATCATTTTACAAATAATTAAAGTGACTCACCTTTTATAGAATTTGATCACTAATCTTTATTTTTGTTCTTATTGGCTCCTTGCTTCGAAATGGCATTACCTTTGTTTTTATAGTGAAAATTTTCATATTGTATTGTTTGCAAATCTGGTAAAGCTTAAAAACTGATTTTTGCAAATCAGACTGTATTCTGAAGTACAAGCAAGTTGTCAGCAAACAACAGTCCATTCAGATATCTGTCTCATGATAACTGAACACCAGTATATTAACAACATTGAATGTTAACATTGTTTTTGTTATATTTTATTTAATGAATCTGTGCTTATTGAAATTGTAGAAAAGTAATTTTTGTATGTTATTATTGATGCATAATATCAAACTGAAGCTAGCAATTATTAATTCAGTTTATCGTGAATTAAGTCCATTAACTATGTCATCTGTGTTCAGCAGGGGACCCATACAAATTGAATTGTTAAGCTGTATTCCCGAGGCCACTTTCGATTTCCATGTTGCTAATATATACATTAAACTTGGTTTGGGAAATACAACAACCCTACCTACCTCCCTTGTTTACTGGAATGTCACCTGATAAACTACCATTCGATCCAGGGCTGTAGATGAACTTTTGTAAAGAAATGTTGTGGATATCCTGATCTATCCATAATATGCCATATTTTTTTGTGGTATACATTATCAAATGCTTTTTCCGGATCAACAAAAGTGGTATGCATTTTTTTTTTTGTTATATTCCAGCCTTTTCTCTATTATTTGTCATAATACAAACAATGAATTTGTAATAAACTCTTAATCATCGATATCTCTTATCATAATAAACTATGGATCTCGTTTGTATAATATATTTTATATGTTGAGCTGAGCAAACTTATTCCTTAATAATTTGTGTCTTTTCTGTCCCCCATTTTTTTTTATACAACAAAGTCATCTTTGTCCGTCTCCATTCTTTTAGAATTTTGTTTTCCATTCATAGGGTATTTAGAAAATGTAGAATTCGTAAATACAATAATGAACCATCATATTTTAGTCCGTCGTTAAAATATCTTCTCTACTTCATTCCACTCCTTTTTTTTTTTTTTTTTTTTTTTTTACGTATGTAAACCTTTTCCACTTGGTTTGTTTATATTCTTTTTCACTTTATTGTGCTGTCAAAATATAACTTCCTATAATGATTTGTCCATTGGTCTTCCTCAGTCATTAACATGCACCTCTTCTCTTTCATAGGTGTTCAGTGTTTTCATGCCATAGTCTGCCATACAAATTGTGCTCCATGGTGGCTATGAAGCATTGGCATGATTCTTGGTGGACTTGTTTAATAATTATCTCTTGTTTAATTCTTATTCTATTGCATGCTTTTCTTTTAACTCTTCATAGAATATGCTATATATATCTTCTAAAGCTATGAGTTTTTTTCTTTACCACAGTATCTAATTCTGCTGTCCAACCTTCATCTATACTTCTTATTTTCAATCTACTGCTTCCTTAGCTGTTTGTATTGTTACGACGGTCTATACTTGATCGTCTTAGGTACAATGGAAAACAAAATAAGTATACCAATTAAGTCACTGATCACCAGCTTTAATTTTCACAGTTAAACAGTTTGTAATTAACAACACAGTCTCTTACAACAAATCAAATAAAAATTGTTCACACGCAAAATAAATGTCCACTAATAGAGTCTTGCACAGTTATAAAACACAACACAATAATTCTTCACTTTGATAAGCACTCGATCCACACTACCGAAAGTCGCTCACGTAACTGACTGACAATCCGGCTGCTATGGCTTTATATAGAGCCCCACAGAGGTGCAGTACAGCTTTGCCTCCTTAACTGCATGCTGGCGGCTTACTACGTATCTCAAGTGTTCCTGGAACTCACTAGAATCATCTACTTGAATGATGCAACAGCTGCCACACTGGACAGGGGGGTGTGGAGTATGTTCTGGGTTGTTCAGTAGGCTTCTCGTAACAGTATTAATATTTTCCTAATATTACTCCATTCCAACTCTTTGTCTTTCACTAATAGGTATTACTGCAGTATACTATGTTTTACTGGATTTATAATATTTTTAATAAAGATTTATAATATTTTCATCCTCCAATCAATGAAATATAAAAATTTAAATATTTTGTTGTTGAACATAATTATTTTGTTTTTCTATCACGTTAATGTAATTGTATATATTTAATGTCAGAAGAAAATGATCTTATTAAAAATGTCATAACCACACCAGGCACTTGTATCTTCAATTTGTGATGCTAGTTTCTTATTAACTGTCTGTAGTCTATAATTGATATAGAACCTCTTGCCAACCAGGTATATTTATGAATATCCTTAATATAATTTTACATAAAAAATCCATTTGTCATCCCTAAATCATTGTAAATCACAAATTTTCCTCACACTTTCACCATGTGTATGATTAGTGTTGACTCTCCATATGGCCCTAGAACTTCTTTTGGAATGGGACTACTGCCGATCCTAGCATTTAAATCACCAACATGTATTACACTATAGTTCTTATTATACTGATCAATTATTTCTATGTAGTGTTTGACAGAACAAAGTTGTTTCCTCTTTCATACTTAAGCTGGTTATTATTCTTTCGTTCACAAAATTATAGTCTTTAACCATTTTTCATCCACATATATAGCCACACCTTTACTGCCTTGAATCTTGTGTCCAGACCACTATAAAACATTCCATAATTCCCTGCATATGCAAAACCTCGTAACATCTTGTTTGTTATGCGATATATGTGATAATTATGTATGGCAAATACAGTATGGAGTTTTTTTCTTGAAGTCTTGATGTAAGTTCCATTGTGTGATGTAATTTCTTCTCCTCTTATTTTTCATGTTTACCTTAACTGATTTTCAGCGTGCCTTCCCAGTTAGCAGGTTAGTTCTCAACTTGCAGGTTTATGCCTAAAAGTCCGATGGTGTAACTGCCAATCCTTAGGTTGTTTGCATATGTATCAGCCATCTTTCCATTACAGTACAACTTTTTATAAATGTGTAGTTACGTGGTTTTTAACAATTTTTAAGGAATATTAATTACTACACCTTCACATGTGAAACTTACTTTGTTTATTTTCCTCATGTTTGTTTACCTTGAGTATCATACCTCGCTGAGGAAGGCGAACATCACGCTGAAACATCGTACAAGGAAAATAAACAAAGTAAGTTTCACATGTGAAAGTGTAGTAATTAATATGCATTAAGTGCTGTGAAAGAAGAGGATGAACATTCAAAATAACAATTTTTTAATGTTTTTGACATAACATTCTAATAATTTTGGTATTTGTATATTCACAAGTTGGGATAAACATGTAATAACAATTAAGTTCAGTAAGTTTAGGAACAATAATAATTCGCGCCAAGTGGTGTTTGTGTGTTTCTACACGTGTTGTAATATTTATTTTATTTTGTGTAGGACGATTGGTGGACAACAAAAATGCACTGAACAAAGATGAAATGTTGCAAATGATCAGGCATGGTGCGAATCATGTGTTTGCCTCAAAAGACTCAGAAATCACAGACGAAGATATCGATACAATTTTACAGAAAGGTGAAATGAAGGTAAGTCGTGCTCACAAAAATATATCTAATTGTGAAGAATTAAAATTACCGTGCACTTTGCATTGCATGTACGCGTATGCAAAATGTGACAAATGGAATCTTTTGAATTGCAGACAGAAGAAATGAAACAAAAGTTGGAAGCACTTGGCGATGAATCTTCGTTACGTAACTTTACAATGGATGCACCGACAGAATCCGTATATAAATTTGAAGGAGAGGATTACAGGTAAGCCTGTATGGAGTATTAAATTTAGCAGGTAAAATTTTATATTAACACCTACCTATAAAAACATTATTTCTTCATTTTTCTATCCTTCCAGCTGTAGTCATGTTACCTGTTTTGCCATCACTATATTATCCTTGCATATCTAAACTTTTCAGGAACATTACATAACAAAATTAATTGTTTAAACAATAAAGGTTTTGTAGAGATGGTTCAGTCATGAACAAACACACTTTTTTTTAATTTTTCTGTCTTTGTTTCAACAAAATTTATTGTCATCATCAGGACAATTGCAGATAAATTGTTGTTGTTTTCTTCTGTGGCATCACAATTAAGTTGAACCTTAGCCTCCATAATCATCCACGTCCATTTTTTCCTGTCCATGCTATTGATGTCTATTGTTTTGTTTTAAGTAAGGTATCAGCATCCCTCGCCACTGCGTCAATCCAGCGATGCTTGTGTCTTCTGACAGGCCTTCTACCCTCGATTTGACCAAACACCACCTTCCTAGGTATTCGGTTGCCATCCATCCTAATGATGTGTCCTGCCCATTGCAGTCGGGTGGTGGTGGCCAGATCATTGTCTTCATATAGCTTCTGAATTATTCCATTTGTCTTCTGGCATCCCAATAGAGTTTTGGTAGATTCCCTGTCTCTTGATAAGAGTGATCCAATCCCGAACATACAAGAAGATGGTCTCTGTTCATCACTGTATTCAGCTGCTTACAGATTGTGCAGTGGTGGGATTTGTAGATCTTAATACGATGGAGGTGTTCAGCAAGGCAGTCGTGACCAGTATTAAGTCTGAAGTTCGCTACTGCTTGGTTTCTGGGTATATTTTTGTTTTTGTCCCAAGTGTTTCCAATGTTTTTCCACCGTTTACCACTAGACGCAAGGCTGGCCTCATTGGTGAACATCTCTTGTGTTTTGTTTTTAACAAGTCTTTTGATTGTTCTTGTGCTGTGTAGTGTTTTTCTCCCTTGCAATGTTGTACCCTTTTTAGCTAGCAGGTCGGCCGTTTCATTCCCACTTATTCCTACATGTGAGGGGATCCACTGGAGAATTATTGTTTTCCCTTGTTTACTGAGAAGGTTTATTGCATCCTTTGTTTCTTTTACAGTGCTATCTATAGGCTGTCTGTTTGATGCGATAGACTGGATTGCAGACTTGGAGTCAACAAGAAAAACGGCTTTTTTAAAAGCTAGTGGTCTGAGTAAGAGTTGTTGTAATGCCATATGTATTGCCTTTATTTCTCCGTCAAAACTGGTTTTATTTTCTCCCACTGAAATGTAGTGGAAGAACAGTTCACAATGTACTCCTGCGCCAGCCTTTCCGTGTTTTCCTATGAGCGATCCGTTTGTATAGATTCTAAGGTACTCATCCTGGGGATATCTTTCATTGATGGTTCCTAGTGCCATTTGGTGCAAGATTGTGGAAGGTGCATCTTGCTTTTTCATATCAGACAGAAGAGAGAGATTGGTGTTGATTGTTTGGTATTCTGGAGGTTTAATTTTTTGGGCAAAAAGGTTCTATTTCAGTTGTGATGCCCAGCAGTGTCAATTACTTGTTGGCAGTATTAAGTGGTAATGTCTGGGTCTTCAGATGTGTCCCATCTTGGTCCATATGTTCTCAGAATTCTGCTTTCAAAGGTATTGACTATGTTAGTGACTTGTTTGTTCAGAGTACAAGTCTCGCTGCCATATGTTATCACCGGTCTAGTCATAACTTTATATAATGTGACCTTGGACTGACGGTGGATATTCCTTATCTTGAATATAGTTATCAACAAACCATATACTCTATTTGCGGCCTGTATCCTTTTCCTTATCTCGTTTATTTCTTCATTATTTCCTGCCATCCAACATCCCAAATACTTAAACTGATTAACTATTTCCAGGTTTAGTGGTTCGATTTCAAACTGTTCATGTTTCCTGGTTTTCCTTTGAGTGGTGATCATAACCTTTGTTTTATCTGTATTAACCTATAATTCATTTGTTTGCTATTTACCAATAATGTTGCTGTGATTTATAATCTGACTTTTTAACACTGTACCCTCTCTGAACATCGGAGAAAATGTGCTCTTGATTTTGTCAAGAGTAATGATTTCATTTCATCTCATGAAAATCTTGAATTGTAATCATATTTCTGGATCTTCCAAACAGTACCTATTGTATTCCTGTTTTTGTACAACATACATTTCTTATCACTCATCCCAAGCATAACGTTAAAAAGACAGTGATAGAATGTACGCTTTTCTGTCATCACTTCTGACTGTCCTCTTCTGCCATGTGTATGCTTGCTTATGTGTAACGACAAATTATTGCGTTAAACAAATTTTGTGTTGGTTAAAATGTAAGGGTGGGTATTAATCAGTACTGTTTCTCAGCTTGTTATGTACAGTACAGGATTTTAGTTTTTGGTACTTGCTTCGTTGCATGCGTAGACTTATTGAAATACTTATTGCATTCCAGAGAGAAACAAAAACTGACGGGTATTGGGAACTGGATAGAGCCACCAAAACGAGAACGTAAAGCAAACTATGCTGTCGATGCTTACTTCAGAGAAGCTCTCAGAGTATCTGAGCCTAAGGCCCCCAAGGTATGTAAAATGTTCTGTTAATTACCTGAAATGATATTAGTTGGTAATGAAACATGTTTGTGTAAATATATCTGAAGGAAGCCTGTACAATTAAAACTGATTTTTCCCGTATATATCATTTGGCTCTTCAGTATTTCTGTTTATAAAATTACAGTTAAAATAGACTTCTAAATTAATAAACTGTAGAAAGATTAGTTATGGATTCTGATGTGTTAATCATTACATCAAGCATTCCACATTCATCTTGTTAGATTGTATTTTCATTTTACTGTTTTTATCAACAACTCCTTACATTCTGTAGGAAGCCGTGATGACCAGTATGTCTGTTAGTGTACAGAATTCAGAATAATAGAAGAGAATAGTGCAAGTTATATGCAAACCCCAACAGAAATTTTATAGTTAGGGAGTACAATGTTGTATTGCTATGAATATTGTTACGACGGTCTACTTGATCGTCGTAGGTACAGTGGAAAACAAAATAAGTACAACACACCAATTATGTCACTAATCACCAACTTTTAATTTTCACAGTTAACAGTTCGTAATTAACAACACAGCCTCTTACAACAAATCATAAAAATTGTTCACACACAATAAAATGTCAACTTATATTAAACACAATTGTATTACAATTATACCGCCCTATTATAAAACGCAACACTTCACTAATAACCACTTGAATGCACACAGTAATATATCGCGACTATAACTGAAAACTAATGCCGCCAAGTATTTATACAACGCTCACAGACCAGAACATTCCTAATTGCGTCTTAGCGTCCGTGTGAACTATGTAATTAACTGCAGCCTTGACACAGTCAGAGCGGCTGCGCCAATTCTCGCACCGTCCAGCTAATGCGTCGACAAGCACGTATGCCACGCATATTAGACCGAGATTCTTCTGGCACATTCGACAAACACGTAGATTGTTCTGTGATGTCGTAACACTGCCCCCTCCTTAAGCCTGTTCGTCCCGAACTGGCAAACCGTCTCTGAAGTAATACTCAACCAGGCGATCTAGGTGGACGTCCTTGCAAAAGATAATTCTCCGATTCTTCGAATTCAGTCTCGTCTGATCCGAACATCACGTTCCCAGGAATGCTAGTCTTCCGCTCAACCACTAGTTTTGCTGGAATCATCCCTGTTGCGCCATGTACTGATGACCTAATCACCACTGGCTGATCCAAGTTTGTTTGGTCCTCGTCAACAACCTCTTGCGTAACATCATCTTCAGCCACTTTGCCCTCAGGCGCTTGTATCAGCTCAGGAACAAGCAAGAGTTTTGTCTCGACACCCATAGTTGGCTTTCCAATCACTTCTTTTGTCGTTTTCCGTATTTGTACTTCCTCTACTAGTTCTTCCATTTCCGCCTGGAATAGGAAAGGTTCCTCTTGACCACATTTTAGCCATGCAAAGCTTTATCTTCTCTTGGCCAACCTTCAGGACGTTATCTCTTTAAGTCCACAATGAATCCGTAGGCATTCATAATGTCCGTGCCAAGAATCACTTCGTCGACAATGTCTGCAACAAGCATTTGGTGACTAAACTCAAGAAGACCCAGGCGTACACGTACATCTACCTTTCCTAGCACCTTCACGGGGCTTCCAGTCACAGTCTGTATTGTACAAGAGCTAATTAGAAGCTGGCGGTTGCTGACTGTTGCACCTGTGTCAACTGTAAATGATGTTGGTTTACCTTCCACAAATCCATTAACAATCAAGTTTCCACTGGTCTTATGTAGTGTGGAAACTGTGTGCTGTTCTGGGGCTTTACTTCTCCAATTGGTGCGATCACGCTCTTCTCTCGGTATCTTCTTCTCCCAACAGTCTACCTGTAGATGACCACGTTTTCCACAGTTGTAACATTTCGGTCTTCTGTCTTTTTCAAATCGTTGCGACTCTCTTGAACTTTTGAATTTTTTGTCCGACAGCATTGTTTTTCTGCACCCATCGTAACGGCAATGTGATACAGAGATCTTCTGACTGCAATGTGATGGCACAAACCCATTAATGTAGCGGGACGTTGACTTGGCAGCTTCAAACTCTAGGGCGTGAACAAGAGCTTCTGAGCTATTTTGGTGCCTTGCCATTCGTAACACTTGCTGAAGTTTACAATCTCCGATGCCATCAATAAATGTCTGCACCGCAAACCTTATTCGAAAATCATCTGGTGCTTCAGGATAGGCCAATCTAATCAATTTGTCGATACTTGCTTCAAATTCTTGAAGACTCTCCCCGGAACGTTGTCGTCTTGTTCTCAACTGAGCGTAGTACACATCTCGCTAATGTTTATCACTGTAGCGTAAATCTAGAGCTTTTATCAACTCAGCATAGATGTTCTGGCTGTCAGGTGGCACTTTCTGTAGTAGTTCTGCCACGGGTCCTTTTAATGCGAGAACGAGTGAGACTGCATTGTCTTTCTCTGTCCAATTATTTGCGCATGCAGCAGCTTCAAATTGGCGGAGGTACGTTGCCCAGTGACTGCTTCCGTCAAAGGTTGGAGCTTTGACATGAACTGTCCCTACTGCAGGCAAAGTGACTTTCTCTATTAACTTATTTTCTGCGTCTTTTTCTGTCTGTATCATTGGTACAGTCTGTTCACAAAGTTGTTTTGGTTGTAACTTCAGGCACTGCTTGACTTCATTTTTAATCTGCTCTTTTATATTTGTAATCGAGTCTTCTATTTTTGTTGACATAGCTTTTTCCACACTCGTGTCTGATTTTTCTACTTCAGCTATTTTATTAGACATCGATTCTTCAACACTCGAGACAGATTTTTCTACTTCAGCTATTTTTAATGTCATTGGATCTTGTACCTCTGATATTTTAGTAACTTGTTTATTAAGCTCACCTCGTAGGAGACTCAACTCTGCAGCGGTTTGTTCTTGTGTCTGCTTTTGCTCTTGTATTAACTTCTTGATGTCTTCTGTTTCACGCTTCCATTTCTCTGCCTCCTGCTTACATTCTTCTTTTTGTCTTTCTTCTGTTTCTAGCATTAGTGCTTTCTGCTGTTCCTCAGCCTCTTCTCTTTCCTGCCTGTGTTTTTCATCGTGTCGTTTTTCTGCTTCTTCCACCTCCTGCCTGTGTCTTTTCTCTGCTTCCAGCAGGAGGGTTTTCTGTCTCTCTTCCGCTTTCTCTGCATCCTGTCGTCGCCGTTCCTCTGTCTGCAACAACAGCGCCTGGAAATATTCCATCATCTGACTGGCATCCATTGTTTTCCGATTAATTACGAATTACACTGTCTTGTACAAAGTATCCACTATTACGACAGTCTACTTGATCGTCATAGGTACAGTGGAAAACAAAATAAGTACAACACACCAATTAAGTCACTAATCACCAACTTTAATTTTCACAGTTAACAGTTCGTAAATAACAACACAGTCTGTTGCAATAAATCAAATAAAAATTGTTCACACACAATAAAATGTCCACTTATATTAAACACAATTTTATTACAATTATACCGCCCGATTATAAAATGCAACACTTAACTAATAACCACTTGAACGCACACAGTAATATATGCGACTATAACTGAAAACTAAGGCCGCTGCCGCCAAGTATTTATACAACGCTCACAGACCAGAACATTCCTAATTGCGTCTTAGCGTCCGTGTGAACTACGTAATTAACTGCAGCCTTGACACAGTCAGAGCGGCCGCGCCAATTCTGGCACATTCGACAAACACGTAGATTGTTCTGTGATGCCATAACAATATTATATAATGTGGTCAGAGTCATGCTGTTAGACTATGTAATCATTAATCCATTTACTTGTTATTTTATTAGGCTCCAAGACCACCGAAGCAGCCAATAGTACAAGACTTCCAGTTCTTCCCTCCAAGGTTGTTTGAGTTATTGGATCAAGAAATATACTACTTTAGGAAATCACTAAATTATAAGGTAACAGTTTACTAGTCTTATCAGGTGAAGATAAAATGTGTTGAGAGTTAAAGAAGGTTAATCCAACCAGAATTAAATTAACCAGAAAAGTTAAAATTATTTAAGCTTTACTATATTGTATTGTAATGACAATTGTACACAGCTTTTGTGTAAAACTCTTTGTTTTGGACCGTAAACATAGGTTTAGTGGTACGAACTTCTTTGAACATTCAAAGCATTATCTGTAGAACCCTTACCTCATAACACTCTCCAGTGAACCGTAAACTGGTAACCTTCGTAAGGAATTCTTCCATGTCATTTGACATCATCCCAATGGATATTCCAGCCTTTGGTTCCAACTTTCTGGAGACTCCTGTCATAAGGTAGGCCTCCCTTACTGTCCTAAGATTCTCTGGATGAAAAACATGTAGTACAGATTACATAAGTCAAGAATATACTATACACAAACCCCATTAAATGAATCGTTTTCATTCCTAGCTGGAAACAATTTTCGATCCCCAGTGCTGAAATACTGCTAAAAAAGTGGCTGTCACTTCCAGGGATCCTTGAAACTTTTCCCATCTTAAAAAGTTTTTTTCATCCATAATGACCTCTCTGAGGTGTTTGTTCTCAAACTGATAACTAGTAGTTTCTTCAGAAAGTCACTTATTTTGGTTAGATAAAATCTGTTTTTGTTTTTTACTTTATTTTCTGCTATTTAGTGAACTGTAATGTTAAGGTTGTGAATGTTGGGAATGAAGCCTGTTAATGAACATAATGACTTTACGTTTCTTTGCATACAGGTTCCAAAGAATCCAGAATTAGGTTCTGATGCAGCAAGGATACAGAAAGAAGAACAGCGTAAGATTGATGAAGCACAGCCTCTTACAGATGAAGAGACAATAGAAAAAGAAAAACTTTTAACTCAGGTAAAAATTGATAATAGAATAAACATAGTTAGGAAGTAACTGTCAAGAGAATTAATTAATTAATTGATTTTATTTGCATTTTTAACATGGCCCTTCATTGTACCCGTCAGTATGTGAATTAAAAAGTAAATAAATAAAATAAAATAAACCTCCGCTTCACAGACCGTTAAGGACCAAGGCGTACCGCGCGGCTTTTTTGTGTTAGTGTGACGGTGTATGGCTAGTACTACGCGCCACCAGCCGCTAGTTGCGGTATTCACAGCCAGGAGGCGGCACTGTTATCTCAGCGCCTACTCAGTTTGCCTCACGACGCTAAGTGCACGCCATATGGAGCCTCGCCGGGAATTGAACCCGGGACCACGAGCGCATCAATCGCCCGCGTTAGCCACTAGACCACCTGGAGGCTCGAATTAAAAAGTAAATTCTGGCAAAACTTTCACTCAGAATTGTGTTTGTGGAAGAATATTAATTTTAAGGCTGTTGGATTCTATGACAGTTTTAAAAAAATATTGATATGTTTGGAATTCAACAGACTATATCAGAATCAAAAATATAAAATTAAATCAAATTTCATTTGTTGTATTCAAAAGACCTTTTGAAGAAAATTGTAAAAGTTTTTCTCATTTTGTGTTTTATGGGTTGACTTAACACTTTGACGCCGGGCCCTTAACATAGTGGTCCTTCGCCCATGCCGGGCCATTTTTGCATATATTTAAAATATTGTGTCATCTAAACTATATGGTAAAAAAATGTGCTATCTATGTTTTTATGAAGATCTAAGTGTCTTCTTTAAAATGGCGTATACTGTATGTCATTGTGTTGATTATTTTCCCTGAAATTGCTTTTCAAAAAAGTGATGTTTTTGGAAGAAGAAAAAAAATTGCCAAAACACATGTTGTTACTAGAAACTCTCAATTTAATTTTTACTTGTTATACATGGATTAAACAATACATTACATAATCTTTATAATATATATTGGTTTATAAAGGTGTCCTTTTGTAATTTTTTTACAAGAAACGCTTGTCTGACATTTTGACACGTAAGTGGTGTTCAGCCAACTAACATAACAATTTGCCGCGCGCTGTTTCATGTCAACTATACCTATGAAAGTGAATGCATATGGGATCTAGCAGATGATTTGGGTACTACAAGGCCTGACATTTCAAAACGGCTCCAGGTGTAATGGGGCAAATTAAAAGTTCTCTTTATTTTATTAATTTTGGTTTTGATTTTATTAAATTGCACAATTCATTTCCTATATGTGTGGCCAGTCACCAGCTTGAATCTAACTCGCAGTCTAAACAATGCAAAAGTACGCTGTAACTGTGTTGAAATATGTGAAAAGAATGCGTCGTCAACTGTAGCACACTTACGAGAACTTTGCAGTTGTGTGACGTCCACTCACAAATGCGCAAGCACCAACATCTGTGGAGCGCCTAACCCACGCTAGACGACAGGCGCAAAACATGGCTTGATGCGATTTTGTCAAACACATGTTCTCAACATGCCGGAAACATGACTGTAAGCCATACCCATTTATGTGACGAAAATAAAGGCAGTGAAAATTTTGTCGACATCCAACACACAGAAAAACACACGTGTTACCTGTACAGCCACTAAAACTTGGATAACGAAGGCTGTGAACGGCGATGAAATTGTTATCGTCTATTCTTTTTACTTACCTTTAACACACGCCACTCTGACTTGCTGCACTCAGAAGATCCCCAACTGTTTTGGTCGCCACGATTTTTTATGGTTCAGAATCGAAACCTAATTACACTTTCTGCCAGGTTCGTTAGACGAAATCTTTCATACTGGATAGGTGCTGGTAATGTGGCGTAATAATTAACTTAAAACATTGTTACGCTACTAATTCATTTTATTAAATTTCATTTTTAGTTACGTTCTCATTCAGTTTTAAATTCCAAAAACAACTCTTTACTGCAAATTATTCTTTTAAAAACATTTTAATGAAATTACATGGATGTTAATTCTTGTTTATTCTAATCATGACAAACTGAAATAATTTTAGCGTTATTTTCTCCTGTTAAACCTACGCTTACACAATAACAAAAATAAACGTTTCAACTAAGTTATCCTACAATATTATTTTGATCTATTAAGGCGGCCCAGCAATGCCCACACACAACTCGCATACCAATTTTACAAAACCCCAAATTTATTTGATCAGTTTCAATGGCATCATTAAAATTTTGATATGACTACTTTTACTTGCACAACGGCGTCTCCTCCAGCCTTGTCGCGTGGCCCGCACCAAGTTTTCGTTTGAATGTCCAACAGTTATGCGTTCATCGTTTACCGTCTTTTCTTTCGACACACTCACTTCATTCTGATTTAGTTAGTTCTCTTTTGAATAATGTTCCGGGTTTTTACCAGCTAGGTCGGCCGACCTTTATAAGAAAGCTTTCAGTGAAATTTAAACTGACCGCACGCGGTCTGTAGGTGAGATGAACTGGGAGGCAAACTTTATCTGACGATATGACATTGGGCGGGCAGCACTGCCTTGCCTGCAAACGAATTTCCTCGCCGTTCACAGCCTTCGTTGTCGAATTTTTTAGTAACTGCATAGCTGGCACACAGGATTTACGTGTGCTGTGCGACGACGATATTTCACAGCCTTTACTTTCGTTTAGCGTGGATTAGGCGCTTCGCAGATGCAGGTGCCCGCGCATTAGTGAGTGGTCGTCACACAGACGCAAAGTTCTAGGAATCGTATTATCGTCAACAGCACGACATTCCTTTATATTGTTACATCACCCCATTGCAGTGTACCGTTTCTTTGTTTAGACTGCAAGTTAGATTCAAACTGGTAACTAGCCACATATATGAAATGAATTGTGCAATTCAATAGAATCAAAACCAAAATTAATTAAAAAATAAAAAGCCTTCTAATTCGCCCCCTTACAATACCCCCCCCCAATGAGAAATCTTCTGTCGAAACAGAAGAAATCTCATTGCTAAAACCCCTAAGAGGACCGGTGAGGATATGGTGCCAACAACCCCCCATTTATTCTTATACCTCATGGGTACACGACCCCCCTGGCTCGGCGACTGTGGACACATCTGAACGAGATCACTGGACTTCTCCGTAAGAGATCCCAACACCGAAAAATCGAACAGACACGCACCGCAGCGTACCTTACCTTTCATCATGCTACCCCCAAAATCCTCAATCCCTGGCTTAGATTATGCCAGATCCTCAGCCGATATGTTTCCCCTTTTATGCAAGCTGGGTCGCCTTTGGCAAATACTGGGCGCATACATACACCTATAATATTTTTTAAACAAACTCATCCTTTAAAGGTTCAAAATCAGATTGTATCAAAACAAAACAAGATCTCTTATCTGAATGGATTAAATCTCTTTGTTATTATTACTAAAAAAACAAATAAATTGAATATTTAATTAAAATATGAACTGCCTTATCTTAACATTTGATTATACATATATCGTAAACAATATAAATCCATAACACTATTAATACACATAAACAATAATACAACCAAAAATGCAAAACATCAATTTAATGGCAGGCACAAAAAGTATATACAAATATATATATATATTTTTTTTTTTTTTCTACCCCCCTTTTAATCCCTTAACCTCTGATACCCGTTACATTCTACTGTGTTCTGCACTAGGCTTCTTGGCCTTTTCCAGCCTCATCCTAGCCGTAAACCACATCTCCCTCGTGACCTGTAACTGAGTCACCGCCCATCCACACTCACTATTACCCCCCCCTAGACTGTAGCGTCTAGTTGCTTTCACAAGGACTGATGCGGAAGGGGCGGACATTTTTTCTTTTATTCCACCCCCATCCTTGCTTCGGCGTTACAATAAAATTCGGTATTATACCTACTAGTTTTTTAATTATACACCCCTAATGGACTACCACCCCTATCTGGGTGAAAATAGCCCTGTTCCAAAATTTGGTAGATTCCCCAAAAATAACCCCCCTACTAAGTCTAACAAACCACCGGGTTAACAAAATAAAATAAAACCACAAGCCGGTTATATCAGGTAAAATTCATGATTTGCCACAATTAACTACTTTCACGGTCATGGTCCGGTGAGGCCATGACCGCACTTAGGTGGAGAATCTACAGTTAAACGTAAAACATGGATTGTCAATTGTAAAAGTTTACATGAATGGTCATATGAACATCTTGTTTTCCCAAACACTATCTCAGCCCAAATATTTCCATCAGTTGTCAGTGTTAAATGAATATTTTAATCATTATTTACATCAATTAGCATTTACTTTATATTCCAGTTACATTCAAATGAAAATATAGTTAAGTTCATTATTAAAAATCAATTGCTTTAATTACCAGATTAATTTAATTATATTTATTTCTCAAACTCTGAGTTGCAGTAATTACCTCATCATTATTTTGTCTGAACAAATTTAACTTCAGTCCTTTTATGTCACAATAGGGTTATGCTGCTGGTAATGATTCAGCAGACTACAACATTTTTGTTATTGTCACCAAGCATGACCACAGACATTAGTCACAACATACCACACCTGTTTACATAAACACTAGTCTGCAAGACTTGTTATAAACACTCTGTCTCAACCCTCACATAGTCTAAACATTCTGGTTACATCATATACTGACATATATTTTTCCTTCAAATTTTTGGTTTCTATTAATCTTTTAATGTTAACATATTTGTCAAAGTCTATTTATTACAATTCAAACCAAATATTCACCTTTCGGTTATTATTACTTTTTAATTACAATTTTCAACATGATTCTACGTGGTTTAATGTTTAATTTTTCCTTGGTATTTCAATGAATTTTACCAACATTAAGTCATCTGTTTCAAATCTCTCTTTAAAGTCCTCCACAATCACATTCTAACTACCGTTTATCCTCTACTCATAACCTAACATAGCAGGTACCACAAAATAATGATTAAACCTTTTGGTTACATAACTTTTACTGTACAATATTTTCCAAAATTGTTTTCCTCTAACTACCCGTGAATAGGTTATGCTTTATCTGTACAGGATAATTGTCTATCGAGATGCGATTGAAGACGAACAGAACCCCATTTTTTATGACAGTGACTACCTACCCTTCTGACGGTACTGAATTCTATACCTGTCGCCTTTTCCCAAGAATGATAAACAAACCACAACCACTAATCTACGACCTCATCTCAATAGACAATAATCCTATTAGCTATACAAAATTAATTATTTAGTTTGTCTACTCAGCCACAAAACTTCTTCACTACCTACCTAATTAAGGGATGAGTTTACAATTCATAAATAACGCCAGTTTATTTAATTTTGAGGATTACCCTAATGTAGTGCTTAGAATTAAGGCAATCAAATGGTTCCAAAAAGTATGCCAATTTATGTAACTATTGTTATGTTTACTCTAAGGGGAGGGTTACGGAAATCGGGAAGATAAAAAGGATAAGGATTATTAAAAGGTCAAGGACTAGGACTAAAGGTAAGGACAAAGTTTCCTCCGAAAATAAGGGTAAATGGAGAAAACCAAGGCTCGCGTGGGCAGGGGCGCGTCCCTGAAATAGACGAACCCCACTGGGACAAGTGGGGAACATCTATCCGCTACCACTTACTATTTTATATTAACTTCCTAATTTTATAGTTATTTATTTTATGTTCAATTACAAGGTTCAATGTATTAATTTATTTTAACCAATACCTTTTTAAATTAGTGGCGTTATGGGTACCCACTATTTCCCCCGTCATTTGGTTTCGTAAAACATAAGCATTATCCATTTTAATTTCAACAACTTCATACGGTCCCTCATACAACAAAAAGAATTTTTTAATCTCTTTATCTTGTGCACTTGATAAATCGTGTCTTCTCACTAATACTAACTGCCCTATCTCATATTTTACCCACTTACCTTTGCCATCATGCTTTTGCTTTCTCTTCTCTCCCTTAGTGAGCAGACTCTCGTTGGCAAGTCGTATTTTTACATCTCTGTCCAAAACTCTTTCTTCCGGTGGATATTCAAAAAGTTGTTCCAATATCCTGGGTGGACGGCTTCCCTTGATTAGTTCGTACGGTATAAATCCTGTAGAATCTTGGGTTGTGCTGTTTAACCAATCCTCCACCTTCTTCACATACAAAGGCCACTCTGTGTGTTTGGAGTGACAATACGCCCTGAATATTCTGCCGATTTCTCGCATCACCCGCTCTGCCTGGTTCGACTGTGGATGGTAAACTACCGTATGTTTGGGTATGATGCCTTCCCAGCCAAGAGTCTGTCTCCACTTGCCGCTGATGAACTGCGGTCCATGATCAGATAAAATTACCTTCGGCTTCCCTATGTTGATCATGTAGTCCTTGGTGATCTTCTCGCTGAGTACTTTGCTAGTAGCTCTCTTTACACTGTATAACCTAACAAACTTGGTAAAAGTATCCAAAACAACAAAAATATATACCACTCCTCCTCTACCTTTAGGCAATGGCCCATACAAATCTACTGCAACTAAATCAAAAGGTCTTTCTACTTTAATATACTTCATTTCACCTTCAACCCTGTAATTTACTACTTTAGACTTTTGACACAGATCGCAAACTCTTAATACTCTTCTAACTCTCTTCTCCATATTTTTAAAAACACAAGACTCTTTTAGTACATTTGTACATTTTTTCGCCCCAAAATGACCATATCTTATATTACAATCCCAAATAATTCTATCTACTAATTCATCGGGTATCATTAACCTCCAATCCCGTTCACCCCCTTCTACTTTCTTAAACAGAATTCCCTTATGTATCTGGAAATGTGTATTATACTCTGAGCCATTAATATCTGCTTCTAAACTAGTTATTATCTTACCCAATTTATTTTCTGATCTTTGTCTATCTTTAATTTCCCTTAATTCCTCCCCAAAAATTCTATCTTCCCTAGTTAATCGAAAAATTTCTATTTCTTTCAGATCTCTACCCGTCTTATTATCTATAGTGTCTACCCTGGACAGAGTGTCCGGTACTTTATTATCTGATCCCTTAATATACTCCCAAGAAAAGTTGTACTCTTATAAAGCTAGTACCCACCTGGTTAATCTGCTATGCGTCAGCTTACATGTATTTAGGAATGATAAGGCCTTATGATTGGTCCTGATGACGGTTTCGTTTCCTAGCAGGTAAGTGCGGAATTTCTTCACAGCAAAGACGATGCTCAGCAATTCCTTTTCGGTAGTAGTGTAATTTTTTTCTGCTGCCAATAAGGTTCTGCTGGCGAAAGCGATGGTCCTATGCTCCTGATCCTCACCCTCCTGGTAAAGCTCTGCACCGAGGGCTATGTTGCTGGCATCCGTCTGTAAATAAAACTTTCTCTGAAAATCGGGGTGATTCATCATTATCGTGTCTATAAATTTCTCTTTAATTTCATTGAAAATACTTCTCTCCTCCTCTCCCCATTTCCATTGCTTATTCTTTTGTAAAACAGCACTTAATTTAGAGGTAATATGCGCATAATTTCTCTGGAATTTTCTATAAAAATTGCATAATCCTAAAAAACTCTGCAACTGTTTAATATTTTTCGGTTCTGGAAAACGTATGATAGCTTCTACTTTATCTGGGTTTGCTAAAATACCCTCTGGGGTGATAATAAATCCTAAAAAGTGTATCTCAGTTTGTAGGAATTTTGATTTCTCCCAATTAACCGTTAATCCCCCTTGTTGTAATTTATTTAAAACGTACTCTATGTGTTCTACGTGTTCAGAGAATGTTCTTGATGCTATTAGTATGTCGTCAACATATACAGTCAAAAAATCTAAGTCTTTCGGTTGTAATATCATGTCTAAACACTTAATAAAACTTGCTACACTAGTGTTAAGCCCAAATGGCAGGCGTTTAAATTGATAGTTTTTTCCATTGAAAAGGAATGCAGTAAACTTACGGCTTTCTGGCGCTAATGGGACTTGCCAGTAGCCCGCCGTTAAATCTAAGGACGTCATATATCTGACTCCACTAAACTTTTGAAAAATTTCGTTCATGGCTTCCGGTGATTCCCAGTCAGGTATTATAATCTGATTAATTTTTCTAGCGTCTAAGCACAATCTTACCTTTCCATCCTTTTTGATGACCACTACCAATGGATTCGAGTAAGGCGATATGGATTTTTCGATGATGTCCCCTTCCATCATGCGGTCCAATTCTTCTTGAACAGCTCTCCTCTTCGAAAATGGCACTGGATAACTTCTCTGCATGTAGGGTGAGTGCTCTCGAATCTTCAGCTCGCATACATAGTCCCTGGCTTTTCCAGGTAACTCAGCAAATACATCTCTAAAACGTTCAATAACTGCCCACAACTTCTGTCGTTGGAGACTCCCTACAACTCCACCCTCATTAAGAAATTTCTCTGCCCTATTTTCCCATACTCTCACATCATTCTCCATGCTCTCACTCTCTTGACACACATTCACTCTTGTTTCTAGAATTCCCTCGCCTACTCGGTTCTGTATCATCTTTACACCCGTAACTCTAGCCTTATCTAACACCCTCTTAAAATCTACTCTGATTGGTTCACGCCCCTTATTGAATTCCACTGTTCTCTGATTGAAATCAATTACTGCTTTATTTCTCTCCAAAAAATCATTTCCCAGAATTATATCTAAATTCAAACCCTTAACTACTAGAAAAGTATTCTCAAATTCTATTCCATTAATATATATGTTTAATTGAACTTGTTTAGTGACTCGTTTACTTCGTACTCCCGTCACCCCCACTACTGTTACTCCCGCTACCAGTAATAATGGAATACTCTTGTTTACCCTTTGTAATTCACCCAGTACATTCTCTGAAACTACTGATATCTCACTACCTGTATCAATCAATGTTTTGTAATCCTTACCTTCTATAGTTGTCTATACCTCCGTCAGTCCGGTTTTGGTTTCTGTCATTTTGGCAACGTCCTCCTCCAGTAACTCCTCCGCCATGTCTCTAATAATTATGTTGCTGCGGTAGTTATGCTCCTCTTGGACCCCCAGGTTCTCCTCCGACAATGGATGGGCCCGGTTCTCCATTGTCTCCTCTAGTTTCCCGTGGATGGACCTGCTACTGCCTGGCTGTATCCACCTCTACCTCTATTTCCACTTCCGTTTCCTCTCGGTGCTCCTCTAGCGTTCTCGCCTCCTCTCTGCGGTTGACTTTGTGGCTGATATGTCCGCTCACTGCGTTGGCATTCTCTTGGTTTGTGACATCTAAAACATGTAGTTCGTATTGAGTAATTATCTACATTACAATCGACACACCTCCAACTCTCGCCTCTATTATCGCTATTTCCCCCTCGCGCCCCTCTGTGAAAATTTGGTATTCCCCGGGATTGATTATGATTACCATTCATATGTGACGCTGGTGTGTTTATCCGCCTACTCATATCCCGTTCTCTTATATTCTGAAATATATCCAATATTTTTTCTAGTTCCGTAATCTCTAGAATTTCACGCGTCATTAGCATAATCTGTATTTCTCTGGGCAAATGCTTACTTATATGACGGACAAACGATCGAAACGGTAACGGTGGCTCTAAATATTTGGCCTCATTGTATAATCGCATTACATACATAGTTACGTTGCCCCCTTGGGTCCCAAAATTACCTGGTCCCATAATTTTACTCTGCAATATTTCTTGTTCCTCCTCCAACCAATATTTCTCTCTAAAGGCCGTCTCAAAACATTGATAACTTACCCAGTCTACTTTATGTACCTCCGCCCATACCGCGGAATTCCCTCTAAAACACTTAATTATTTTTAACAGTTGTACTTCCCAACTACTTCTACAAAACTGATTAAATTCTTTGACTCTATTTAAAAACTGCATAGGGTGTACCCCCCTGTTTTCACAATTAAACAACTCCAAATCAATATCGCTATTCACATCTTTAGTAATGACTATTTGTTCAGTAACACTATTAAGTTTTTCGTTTATAAGCTATATTCAATTCATCTTTAACGTTAACTATGCTCTGCTCAATTGATGCAAATATATTGTTATTTAAACTCTCAATTTGTACCTGACGCTTATCTATAGTATTCACTGTATTTTGTATAGCTTGTATCTCTATTTTGCAATTACTTTCTATTTCATTGATTTTGACATTAGTACTAGTTTCATATGTTTCAATCTTATCAACTACACACTTAAACTTGTACTCACTAACAACATTACATTCAGTTTTTTACATTCAAAATTTTCGGTTACCTCCTGTATTTGTTTATCAATTTTTTCTACCACACTACTCTCTATTTTGTCAATTCTATTGTTCATACTCTTTAACGAGTGACTCAACGTTTCATTTAATTCATATTTCAGTTTGTTAAAGTTACTCTCACATTTGATTTGTACTTTATTAATGTCAGTTTTAAGTTCATCAAATTTTACGCTAATACTCTGCTGAAACTGAATATTCTGTTCTTCGAATTTTTTATTATTATCATTCTGTATATCTAATTTCTCATTTACACTACTTTTAAATTCTTGAATTTCGTTTTTCTGTTCATCAAATTTGTTATTCTGTATTTCAAATTTAATACTTTGTTGCTCCAAAATTAATTGCAAAATGTTCATAACCTTCTCATCTCTATCTATCTCTTGTTTATTTTGGACAGGTGTTGATAGACTTTCTATTTTATCGTCAGTGAAGCTGACTTGGTTATTATTTTTACTTTCTCTACTCAATTTTGGGGTTACTTGAACTCCCGAATCATCTGTACTATTTGATTCATTCGTGTTACTTATATTTGTAGTTTTGTCGTCTTGACCTACATTCGGTGTTGAATGTACTTCAAGGATACTCATAACAGCTGATTCATCAAATTCAGCTATTTCGCTTATAACAGTTGAGTCGGACAAACCGACTTCATTCTCTGTATTTTCCATTTTTATAAACTTAATTATTCTCTTTTTTATAACTTGATTATTGGTTATTATATAACTTATTTATTATCTGAACAAAATCTCATAACTTTTTAACTGTATCTTACGTCTTAACCTCTATTCACACGTCTCGTAATAGAGTCTTTTTATTACAAAATCCGCCTACTACCACCACCTATTTCATACTTCAGATTAGGCCTAACTCATATGAATTGTTAATTCATCTGAGTTAATCTGGCAGCGATCGCCAATTGTTATCGTCTATTCTTTTTACTTACCTTTAACACACGCCACTCTGACTTGCTGCACTCAGAAGATCCCCAACTGTTTTGGTCGCCACGATTTTTTATGGTTCAAAATCGAAACCTATCACTTTCTGCCAGGTTCGTTAGACGAAATCTTTCATACTGGATAGGTGCTGGTAATGTGGCGTAATAATTAACTTAAAACATTGTTACGCTACTAATTCATTTTATTAAATTTCATTTTTAGTTACGTTCTCATTCAG
Source organism: Magicicada septendecula (assembly GCA_034769895.1). Lineage (NCBI taxonomy): Eukaryota > Metazoa > Arthropoda > Insecta > Hemiptera > Cicadidae > Magicicada > Magicicada septendecula. The sequence goes on from CM068370.1 coordinate 501,150,248, forward strand.
TTTTAAATTCCAAAAACAACTCTTTACTGCAAATTATTCTTTTAAAAACATTTTAATGAAATTACATGGATTTTAATTCTTGTTTATTCTAATCATGACAAACTGAGATAATTTTAGCGTTATTTTCTCCTGTTAAACCTACGCTTACACAATAACAAAAATAAACGTTTCAACTAAGTTATCCTACAATATTATTTTGATCTATTAAGGCGCCCCAGCAATGCCCACACACAACTCGCATACCAATTTTACAAAGCCCCAAATTTATTTGATCAGTTTCAATGGCATCATTAAAATTTTGATATGACTACTTTTACTTGCACAACGGCGTCTCCTCCAGCCTTGTCGCGTGGCCCGCACCAAGTTTTCGTTTGAATGTCCAACAGTTATGCGTTCATCGTTTACCGTCTTTTCTTTCGACACACTCACTTCATTCTGATTTAGTTAGTTCACTTTTGAATAATGTTCCGGGTTTTTACCGGCTAGGTCGGCCGACCTTTATAAGAAAGCTTTCAGTGAAATTTAAACTGACCGCACGCGGTCTGTAGGTGAGATGAACTGGGAGGCAAACTTTATCTGACGGTATGACATTGGGCGGGCAGCACTGCCTTGCCTGCAAACGAATTTCCTCGCCGTTCACAGCCTTCGTTGTCGAATTTTTTAGTAACTGCATAGCTGGCACACAGGATTTACGTGTGCTGTGCGACGACGATATTTCACAGCCTTTACTTTCGTTTAGCGTGGATTAGGCGCTTCGCAGATGCAGGTGCCCGCGGATTAGTGAGTGGTCGTCACACAGACGCAAAGTTCTATGAATCGTATTATCGTCAACAGCACGACATTCCTTTATATTGTTACATCACCCCGTTGCAGTGTACCGTTTCTTTGTTTAGACTGCAAGTTAGATTCAAACTGGTAACTAGCCACATATATGAAATGAATTGTGCAATTCAATAGAATCAAAACCAAAATTAATTAAAAAATAAAAAGCCTTCTAATTCGCCCCCTTACAAAATTTGTTCGCCGGTAAGGCAGTGATGCCTGTCCACCTGTAACATCGTCACAAAAAGTGCATCCCAGTCAACTAACAATATCGGCCGCGCGCGGTCATATAAACATTTTGCTTGAACGTAACTAGTGTCGGCCGACCTAACCAGTGAGACCCCGTAACAGTTGTATAAAAAAGTGAAGCGGTAAATCAGAGCGGAACCAGTGAAGTGAACGAATCTAAAATAAAATGTGGTGAAGGGAAAAAGACAAACTTTCGGACATATACGTACAACGCGATGCATGATGACGAGAGGAACGACGCCGGTTGGGTAATCCTCGATCAATATAATTATGTCATTTTATAAAGGGGTTATAAATAATTAAAATGGGGAATTAAAAAAATGTGTGAGTGTCGAGTGTGAGCATTGCCGGGTCGTCTCAAAATTAGAATTTAAGTAATACTTTAAGAACTTTATATTTTTTTCAGTAAAGAATAATATTAGAGAATATATAGCAGTTATTTATATTGTTTGGAAAATAACTCTCGGAGAAAGACAATTAAAAAATAATGAATCTTCACAGTATATCAGAATAGATAAACTACTATGTTTGGTGGACATACGTTTTTTTTTTTAAATAATAAAAAAGATCAATGTTAGTTTTTGAGATTAAATGAAAGAGTACAACAATAAAATTTAATGTCAAAGAATGAGTAAATAAATACAGCTATTTCTGAATATAATTGAGAGTATGATTTCTTGAATAATGTTAACCTAAGTCACGCTTATTCTTCACGACTTCGTGCTAAGAACTTTGGACCCGAGATAGGTAAGAGTTGTGAGGAGTGTATATTATTTTTAATAATTTTTTTATAATAAATCACTAGCATCTCACAGGGACGTCTTTATACATATAGAATCATGCAAAACACATTGAAACTTCAGGACGTCCATCGGCATTCTCAGAATTTTTCAAAGGACGTCAATTGACGTCTATCGGCATCAAAGTGTTAAAGTTGTGTAGTATGTTCTTTTAAAGTTTCAAAGTTCTTTAGAATTTTTTTTTTTAAGCCTGGAGAAAAATTGGTCATCGCCTTAATAGAACACAGATTTGGTAAATAACATCTATATTTGTAATATAACTCATCTTTAGGTTTATTATTACATATACTCTACTAAAATATGTATAACCAATACCATAATTTGGTACGTCTGAGTACTTACCAAATTCATTAGTTGCCGGGCTCATTTTCTTCCTTTATAACTTGTTTTCTACCTAAGGGGTGCCAGGGTTCATGTACAGGAAGATTTTGAAACACAGTTGACTACACAAATGATAACAAGATATTCTTGAAATTAACCATCAAATTTAATTTCAGTCTAAGGTAGTACATATACAACCATGCGGTCAAAATAGTGACGTCATATGATATGACCCAAAACAAAATGGCGGTTACTTTTTCTATCTCTTTTTACTCTCTCTATTTCTTTATCTGTTGAATTAATATCAATGTAAACTTTATTGCTGCAGCCTAAAATCAGTTATTAATAGTTAATTAGTTACTACACAAACCAATGCCCTCGGCATATGTGGTTATGGCCATACATTCACTCGTTCATTCTCACACATTCAACTTCAGACCCGTACATTCTTTTTTATTATCGATTTGGTATTAATGAGCTCATTAACTATAAAAATGACAAAAGGAACTTCTCTGCTTATTAGGTGGTGGTGTCCATCCGTTGTTGGTGTGTGACGCCCATGGTGATGGCCGGTGTTCGCCTTTAATTCCGCTGAGTTTAATTAGATAGATGTGTGCACTGAATTTACATTTTTATATATTTATACTGTTAAATAAGATGAGCCTTCATTGCTGCACTACTGTTGATAACATTTTTGCTAGTTAATTTAAACTATTGTTAAAAAGTTATACACACAACGATACATCGCTGTGGCTCCTCTGAAGAATGGCGTTGAAATGAGACCGAGGCAAATGTAAATTTGCGCTTGTGTGTGTGTGGTTCTTACGTCATCCAGCTTTGTCTTGCTGGACAACGCCTCGTTGCACATATTGTATTCAGTGCGTCATTGTTCTTAGCGATGACGGAACCGTGCTATAGCCCAATCATAATTCATATTGTAGTCCTTCATCACAAACACCGCCATGGTCTTTTTTGATTTCAGCACGTCCATCGGCGACCTTGGTGTCTTACTCTGGCTGAATTTGCGTTGTTCCTTTTCCCAGAGGGACAATGGACCTAACCATTCCGTGTTTAAATAATTACATAATACAAAACATTGAAAATACCTATATAACCCATAATTATGGTACTGGGTCATTATGTACTGTTACATAATGTTATTAATAAATGTATTGAATACTGCTTTTATAATTGTAACTTGTGATGCATCTAAGTCAGCTTCTCAGATCTTTTTAACAGCTGAGTATTCAGATATGTGGGCCAAATTTCAGTTTATCAGTTAATAGTAGTTGATAGTGAGCTGATAAAAGTGCAGCTTGCTTTGTTTAGAATATGCTTTTATGTTAAACCAACACGTTTATTTTGAGTTATCGTTGAGTATAATCAGATTTGACAATCATTTGTGCTTGTTTCATTTTTCTGTATTTGTCTGTGTTTCACATAACAAGAATGTTAAGACATAAAAAAATATCATATAATAAAAATGCGTATTTATGTTAAATAAGTCTGCTTCTGTAAGTTAGTAATAAAACTTTTCCTTAGTGTAATGTTTCATGATATAACGTAATTGTGAAAGTAACCTAATGTGCTGAAACTTATCAAAATATGTGTTGTCGTTCTTGTGCCCTTATACAGTGCTGTTTATATATAGGCTGTTCATTACTTATGAAAAAATTGAAATGAATTATAGTGTGTTTGGCGAGAGATATGTTTCTGCTCTTGTAAAATTTTCAGGTAGTTATTACATACTTTAGAATCAATACTTCAAGAACATATCAGTACACATGGTACTTTATACCAGTATAGGGAACTAACGATTACTGCTGATTTTTGTTACTGTCAGATAAAAAATTTGCGTTCAAACAATAAATTGTATAAGAAAGGTTCTTCGCCAACAAATATGTGTATGTGTATAGAGTAGTAGGTGTATGAAGCCTTTTGTTATTTAAAGTGTTTCAAACAAAACATGTGTTTATTGCACAAATATTGGTTACAGGGATTTACAAACTGGACAAAGAGGGATTTCAATCAGTTTATCAAAGGAAACGAAAAGTACGGCAGAGATGATATTGAAAATATCGCCAAAGAAGTGGAAGGTAACATTTTCAATTATAAATACTTAAATTATAATTTGGTTGTGTAATTGGTCTCGTAACAACTCATCTATTCTTGGTTCCACAGTCATACGAGACAATGTATGAGATAGGAAAATATATAGCGCTTATGGGTTTTATGTTTGCTAATATTATGCAACTTGAAAACCTCGACCAATAAAAATGAAGTACTAGATGAGTCTACAAAATGTACACAGTAGTAATGGTATTTCAATTCTTCGCATTTTGGTATATGTTAAATAAATTTAGCCCAAAAATGAGTTAGCAGTAAAAATTAAAAAAGTAATAAAACCATCGCACACTCGATTTAGTACGTATTAAAATATAAACTGTCCTTACGCAAAACGTTCTTCCTCTGTAACAATCACCTAGTTCAGATCATGTCATGTGCGTGATGTACATGCTATTTCAACTTAATAATATCCTTGTAATAACAAAACAAAAAATAAAATTTCATATCAAATTTTAATTTTTTTAGTCGTGAGGCGTAAAAAGTAGCGTGTGAGAAACTTTTTCCCTGTTCAAGATATACTAAACCATTAAGCAAGTCAGTTGTACAGAAAGGTTCAGATTTAATTTTGATGTAACTCCCAGTGTTTTATTTTTATTGGTTTCCAAATTATTGAGAGAATCGTAAAAAACATACTTTAGCAATCGCGTTGCATACTGCCGTTCATCCAATTCCCATGCTTTTTAAACTGTGTTAATCATGATGTGTTTCAATTAATGCATTATACTATTACTGAAATCATTAGAAATACATTTGTTATAATTTACGACTTAAAGGAGTAAATCTCGGCAGCATTTAGAAAATCGTAAAGTGAAATAAGTAACTTAATAAATACAAATAATTATTACTTGAAGGAAAGTATATAGCGTGTAAGTAATAGAAGAAAAGTAATACTGTACTTTGAAACTGAAATAAATCAAATAATAGAAAAAATAATTTAAAAAACAATTGCATTGCTATAAAAACAGTATATTAATATCTTCGTATTTAAATCCTATTTCTTTTAGTAAACAGTAAAACATTCTTTAAAATTTGGCATGGTGATATCACTGTTGACATTATTCAGCACTGAATTCACAGTTGGCAGCTCATTTCTTCTAAAAACAAATCGTTGACTTTTGGACGAGTTGTGCTCCTAACAAAGTCTTCTTATTTGATTTTTACGTTTGCTTTTAAGTAAAAGTCCTTTCATAGCTTTTTTTGGTGTAACAATTAGACCTTCTGTAGATTGTATCTTGAGTCTGTAAAACGTTGCCTGGCTCATGCCCATGATTTCACAAGTCTCTTTAATAATATTATTGTCTGATTTATTGGAGTATTTTTAAAAAGTTGTAAACACCCAAAACATTTCCTCCTTCCCCCCATTTAGTTGCACAAACTTTTGTTTTCAACTTTTTGTGTAAGCTTTCAACCTACCCAACACTAATAGGCTCTATGAATGTATTTGTAATTCAACAGCAAGTCTAACTCAACCAAAAGAGCCAAACTGCAATGTAAGGCTGTAAGTTATTATAGTTTGACATTACTTAGAGCCAGTTTTGGGGACCACCATAACCCATGGTTGATTGCAATCTACAGTTTGGAAACTACTAAATGCTATGGAGTTTGTTGTTATAACAAACATTGTAATGACAATGTTACTGATATTTTTACTTCCATGTTACATAAGGAAATGGAAGTATGGTGACCACAAAAAAAAGGGCTGATTCTGATTGTCACTATGGTGACCGGTTAAGGGGTAGGGGTAGTTTACCTGCAATGTTTTACGTTTTAACAAGATTAAAGTACTTAATTTTGATAAAGTAACCTGAAAAGAAGGTCATAATAATCCGCTGTAGAAAGGTAGATGAATATTGTAACGTACTCGCTTGTATCAGAGGTTTCCGCCTCTCCAAGAGTGTATTACAATTACGGGTTTATAATTAATTCAGCCCCAATGTTGGGTTCGCCAATTTGTAACGTAATCGCTTTTAGAGTGTGTACCTTCCGAGATGTTTTGGTATGTGGCCTATTGAGTGCTCGTCTTATTTAATTAAGACCCACTGTTGTAAGCACCATTCTGTAACGTACCGCCAATAGAGTGTTGGTATGACGTCCGTCTTTTTTACAGTCTCGGATCGGTCAGAACACCTCTTAGCAATCGCCACTTATGAATTATGAAGACTGAGGTTTAAATAAAGTTGGTGGTAATGTTACCCAAACAAAGCAGAAATCGAGTGTGTGTGATTTGGGTCAAGTAGGGAAGTTGTTTAGCCTTCTTTTGAAGAGAGAGCAAGTACCGTTTGTTTACCCTCGGATTAGACGATTTCTAAATTTTTTCAAATATTTGCCGTGAACCGAATCAGCTGATTTTGACATTAGTCTCCAAATATAGGTTAACCAAACGACACTGTTGCTGAATACGACCTGGATCGTCCTCTTCTTATTTTTTCTGAAATCTACTACAACTACCCACTACAATAAAGGACACACATTTTATTATTCAATATCATTTCTCAATAATATTTATTTATAATATTATTGGTTTTTCTCTTCCGCCAAAATACAAATATTACAATCGATATTTTCGTTAACTAGTACAGGATATTGACTTCATTGAGTAAACATGGAATTGTCTTAAAATCTGGTTTTGACCGATTTTTACAATTTTATCTTTTATTTAAACATCAATCAACATACAATTCTTTTATTTATTTCCCCAGGGTTAAGGGTAAGTTCTTTTTGTTATGAGATGGTCAGAAATGGATAATTATACTACGCTTTACAAAATAGAAAAACTTCGAAAATTTGTTTATTCTCTTAGTACGTAGTTCCGGATTTGTCCGTAAGAGAGCAGATTGTTTTATTTTTATTAAAACATGTGATTACACTTGGAAAGTTTTGTACTGAACGACAATTTGATTTGAGTTTTCTTTGTTAAATATTAAAAGAACTGTTTATATTACCTCTCATCTCGAAGTTCTTACTTGTGTGAAGCTGTTTCTCAGGTGGTGTTCTTAGTTGTTTGTAATTTCATAACCGTCTGTCAGATACTATCTCGTCAAAACTCGAAATGCGGCTAGGCTAGGCCTGGTCTTCCAAATGGTTTCTCACTTTTATTATGGAGTATAGCAAGTTACCTTTGATAATTAAGGTAGTGGTACATACTGTTTATACTGTTATTTAAATTTTGTAACAATTTTATGCTGTTCAAAAGATTTCTAAAGGATTTTTTAATACAATTTTTATCTCATCATTTTGTCAACCGGACGATTTTCAATCTCAAATTCGATTAAACAATACTTGTTATTTCGTTACTCTTAGTAACCCATAATTTTTATATCCTTTTTTATTGGTGCTGCTATTTACTTTTTAGTATATAGGCGGTTTGTAATTATTATAAATTTATTTTTGATTTACAGAAAAATAATTCTTTTTAATTTTGGTTTCTTTCCCAATTTGATTTACATAATAGTTTTCTGTTTATTTTCTTATAACTTTAGATATGTCTTTAATATTATTATTAACTTTAAATGAATTTATATATATTACTTATTAATCTCTTATAGTATTCTTACACTGCACTATTTTCTTCTGCCATTTCCCTCATACAGTATTATTTTAATTTTTATTATCATCTGATATTTAAATCTTTTATTTTTTAAAAACCCTGGGTTATCTTATATAATAACACAATTATTTTATAAAATATAAAATTAACATAGGTACTAAATTTTGTTGCCTACCAATATAAATCCTACAATAACTAAACAAAATACATAATTAATTGGTAGCATCATAGTCTACTATTATAGTCTATAATTCTCACATCTACAGCGCAATTCTGTAAGAAATTCCCTTCACCTTCACTTATTACCTCATTGGGTACACTATAACTCACTTGTCACTGTATATCACTTCAATATTGTTTATAATGTTTAGTGATACAACTTAATTTTTAGCTAGTTATAGTTTACCCATTTCTGACCTTTATGGTAGTACAAGAGTTATCAGTTATTGGGACTGGGTTATGTACCGTTACAATATCTATAAATGAAAAGGGTAGTTGAAGGGGAGAGGGTAATTTTTTTTTAATTACCTTTCTGATGTCAAATAAACTACTTCATCTTGAAGGGAAAGATACATTAGTAATTACATATAATGAAAATATTACTCGATAAAAGTGTAAATATAAAAAATCGGGTAGTTTACATGTATTCTTTTGTTAATAAATTATTTACCTTAAATTATCCGCCATGTGATTTCTTGTGCTTCGTCTATGACGCGTTTCAGAGCTTATGCTCCATCATCAGATATTAAAAAGTTAAAACTATCACTCTTGCGAGATCGTTAAGAAGTTAAAATGTCAATTTGCATATGAACCGTACGCGGATTTGGGTGCACACCCGTTCAAGTTCATTCTGCCACTGAGCGGTTGCTACCTTATCGTAGCCCCAGCAAGCAGACTCAAGGCGGTATCGTACAATCGGTTGGATACAAAGTTCAGGTGGTCATTTAACACGATATCGCGACTCCTTGGGTTTCCATATGCACTGTAAATTTCAAATTCCTCCAAGGCATTCATGAAACGGCCCTTCTTACACACATGTAACGGTATTAAATTGGAACTAAAACCTGTGTAATTATGATTGTGTGAAGTCAGGTGTCGGGCGTAATTTGATTTGATGTCAGTGTTTCTTATTTTCTTAGGTAAATGTTCTCGAAATCATTTAAGGAAACCTCTCCCAGTGTGTCCAATGTAGAAGCACTCGCAATCATTGCATGTTAACTTATATATACCAGTTTTTTCTTCTGGAGGCATGTGTTTTTTCGGTTTGAGAATATCCAGTAACTTATTATTAGTCCTGAATGAAATAGTGAAACTATTATTATTCAATATAGAAGACAAAACCTTAGGCATAAAGCTAGTGTAATTAGTAGATATAAATATTTTTTGCGTGTTGTAGTTTATTCGGAGTTTAAGCATTCTTTTTTCATGTTTTCTCAACAGTTTGTCAATGGTTAAACTATTGTAACCATTGGCAACCGCGATATATTTTATGACATTTAGCTCACCACGAAATGAGTAAATAATAAATAATAAGTTATCATCATCATAAATAATAAATTACTGGATATTCTCAAACCGAAAAAACACATGCCTCCAGAAGAAAAAACTGGTATATATAAGTTAACATGCAATGATTGCGAGTGCTTCTACATTGGACACACTGGGAGAGGTTTCCTTAAACGATTTCGAGAACATTTACCTAAGAAAATAAGAAACACTGACATCAAATCAAATTACGCCCGACACCTGACTTCACACAATCATAATTACACAGGTTTTAGTTCCAATTTAATACCGTTACATGTGTGTAAGAAGGGCCGTTTCATGAATGCCTTGGAGGAATTTGAAATTTACAGTGCATATGCAAACCCAAGGAGTCACGATATCGTGTTAAATGACCACCTGAACTTTATATCCAACCGATTGTACGATACCGCCTTGAGTCTGCTCGCTGGGGCTACGATAAGGTAGCAACCGCTCAGTGGCAGATTGAACTTGAACGGGTGCGCACCCAAATCCGCGTACGGTTCATATGCATATTTTGACATTTTAACTTCTTAACGATCTCGCAAGAGTGATTGTTTTACCTTTTAATATCTGATGATGGAGCATAAGCTCTGAAACGCGTCATAGACGAAGCACAAGAAATCACACGGCGGATAATTTAAGGTAAATAATTTATTAATTCGTACAAGTGATTTGGTTACCATATTAAACATGAATATTATATTCTTTTGTGTTTTAACAAGAGTAAAGTACTTAATTTTTATAAATTTGTGCCCTGGAAATAAAGTCATATTAATCCACTATAAAATGGTAAATGAAATATATATAAGGAAAGGGTACTGGAAGAGGGAGGGAGTGATTTTTTCCAAATTACTTTCAAAATATCAAGTAAAGTATGAGTGTTTAATTTTTAAGTAAAATTTATTGCTGTAATATTTATTAATAATTTAATTAAGTAATAAAAATTGGCAGGTTTTGTTTAATTCTGAAACCAATTTCATTGGAATTGATTTTTGTCTTGTTTATTTAATGTTGGTATTGTTACGACGGTCTACTCGATCGTCGTAGGTACAGTGGAAACAAAATTAGTACACGACACCAATTACAGTGCTATTAAAACAATCTGCGTCTTCTGACAGCTAAGAATCACGTGGTGTTTGGCACAGCTGTGGGAGCGCTGATTGGTCAGTGTGGGACTGTTGACTGAGGAGAAAGGGGGAGGGAAAGCGCACGCCTGCCGGTGATTGGCTCACCTCAGAGTCTCGTCCGAGTTACCATAGCAACTACTTCTTGTAAACACGCAAGGACAACTGTCAGAAGACGCAGATTGTTTTAATAGCACTGTAAGTCACTAATCACACCTTTAATTGTTACAGTAAAACAGTTTGTAATTAACAACACAGTCTCTACAACAAATCAAATAAAAATTGTTCACACGCAATAAAATGTCCACTAATATTAAAACTCAATTGTATTACAATTATACTGTCCGATTATAAAATGCAACACTTCACTAATAACTACTTGAACGTACACAGTAATAACTCGAACCTCTCTGGAAATATATCGCAGCTGTACTGAACTGAACGTCGTTGAGTACCGGTATTTATAGCCAGTCGAATATCTAGACAATTCCTAATTGCATCTTAGCGTGGACGTATGAACTACTTAATTAACTGCGGCCTTGACACAGTCTGTACGGCTGGCGGCATCGAGAACTCTCTCGTAAATGCGTCTACAAGCACGTACGCCACACGCTTACATTCTGGATCTCTCTGGAACGTTCGATAAACACGTAGATTGTTTTGTGACGTCGTAACACTGCCTCCTCCTTAAGCCTGTTCGTCCCGAACTCGCAAACCGTCTCGAAAGTTGTATTTAGCCAGGCGATCTAGGTGGACGACCTGGAACTTTCAGTCCTTCCTGTTGAATCCGATAAACAACATCGTTAATTCTTTTTTTCACAGTGTAGAGTCCTTCCCAGTTAGACTGAAGCTTAAGTGAGCGACCACGACGGCGCTTTGGATTGAACAACCAGACCTGATCTCCTTCTTGGAAACCCACACTATTGCTGTGAATGTCATACCGAGTTTTCATTTTATCACTGGCAATCTTCAGCCGTCCTCTTACCAAGCGATTCATTTGTCACAGTTGGTTTTCTAATTGCGAGGAATAGTTCTGCGGCTCTTGGGACTGAGTCTCAGATGATCTGAACATTAAGTCCCCAGGATGACGAATCTCCCGCCCAAACACCAATTTTGCTGGAGTCATGCCGGTTATGTCGTGTACTGATGATCTAAACACAACTGGCTGATCCAAGTTTGCTTGGTTCTCGTCAACAACCTCTTGCGTAACCTCATCTTCAGCCACTTTGCCCTCGGGTGCTTCTATCAGCTCAGGAACAAGCAAGAGTTTTGTCTCGACACCCATATTTGGCTTTCCAATCACTTCTTTTGCCGTTACACTTATTTGTATTTCCTCTGCTAGTTCTTCCTCCATTTCCGCTTGCAATAGGGAGGGTTCCTCTTGACCAGACCTGTTGACTTTTTCTTCGACTAATGCCACTCGCTTAATCGAATGGTTGGTAGACCCTGTCATTTTAGCCATGCAAAGCTTTATCTTCTCTTGGCCAACCTTCAGGACATTCTCTCTTAAGTCCACAACGAATCCGTAGGCATTCATAATGTCCGTGCCAAGAATCACTTCATCGACAATGTCTGCAACGAGGATTTGGTGGCTAAACTCGAGAAGACCGAGGCGTACACGTACGTCTACCTTTCCTAGCACCTTGACGGGGCTTCCAGTCACAGTCTGTATTGTACAAGAGCTAATTAGAGGCTGGCGGTTGCTGACTGTCAGGGCACACAATGAACAACGTGTCAACTGTAAATGATGTTGGTTTACCTTCCTCAAATCCATTAACGATCAAGTTTCCACTGGTCTTATGTAGCGTGGAAACTGTGTGCTGTTCTGGGGCTTTACTTCTCCAATTGGTGTGATCACTCTCTTCTCTCGGTATCTTCTTCTCCCAACAGTCTACCTGTAGATGACCACGTTTTCCACAGTTGTAACACTTCGGTCTTCTGTCTTTATCCTTTGGTTCGAAAGATCATTGTGGCACTGCTGACTTCTTAAACTGTTGTTTTTGAGTCGTCTCTTTATGCTGTCCGCTATGACAATACTGTGGTATTGGATCCGTTTGGCTACAACGTGATGGCATACTTTGATTAATGTAGGTAGCCGACTTGGCAGCTTCAAAACGGAGAGCATGAACAAGAGTGTCGGATTTATTATCATGCCGAGCCGTTCTTAACACTTGTTGTAACTAACTATCTCTGATACCGTCAATAAACATAATGAGATAAATCCACTTCTGGAAGTCCTCCGATTCTTCGAGATAAGCCAATCTCGTCAGTCGGTCGATATTTGCTTCAAACTCTGGAAGGCTCTCCCCTGAACGCTGTCGCCTGGCTTTAAGTTGTTCACGGTACACTTCGCACAAATGCTGGTCACCGTACCGTAATTCCAGAGCTTTAGTTAATTCGGCATAGACATTCTGACTGTCAGATGGCACTTTCTGTATTAGTTCTGCGGCAGGCCCTTTTAAAGCAAGAATTAGTGAAAGTCCTTTCTCTTCTTCCGTCCATTTTTTAAGCGAGCGGCAGCTTCAAATTGGCGAATATAAGTTGCCCAATGAGTGCTTCCATCAAATGTTGGGGCCTTTGCGTAAACTGGCCCTGCTACAGCTAGATTTCTCTGATATTTTGAATCTTTTTCAGCATTTATTAATGGTCTTTTGTTATCAACTATTTCTTTTACTAAATGTTCGACTTCCTTTTTAATTTAATAGAATAAATCTATTTAATGTAGTAGAATTTTCTAAACTTGAAATATTTGTTTTCACAGATTTTTCTATTTCAGATATTCTGTCAACTTGTTTGTTCAGCTCACCTCGTAACAGGACAAATTTTGCAGTGGTATCCTCTTGTACGAACGTCTTAACGTCGTCTGCTTGACGGCTAAATCCTTCTTTTTTTCGTCCCTCTGGTATTTCACTTTCACAATTACGTTTTTCGTCTTGTCGTTTTTCTGCTTCTTCTCTTTCCTGTCTTCGTTCTTCTTTTTCTTGTTCCTGACTTTGCTGTAGCATTGCTCGGAATGCTTCTATCATCTGACTGGTGTCCATTTTATTAATTAATTACGAACTACACTCGTCTTGTACAAAGTGTCCACTGTTAACCGTTCTATCCCACTTCTGACACCACTGTTACGATGGTCTACTCGATCGTCGTAGATACAGTGGAAACAAAATAAGTACAAGACACCAATTAAGTTACTAATCACACCTTTAATTGTTACAGTAAAACAGTTCGTAATTAACAACACAGTCTCTACAACAAATCAAATTAAAATTGTTCACACGCAATAAAATGTCCACTAATATTAAAACTCAATTGTATTACAATTATACCGTCCGATTATAAAATGCAACACTTCACTAATAACTACTTGAACGTACACAGTAATAACTTGAACCTCTCTGGAAATATATCGCAGCTGTACTGAACTGAAGGTCGTTGAGTACCGGTATTTATAGCCAGTCGAATATCTAGACCATTCCTAATTGCGTCTTAGCATGGACGTATGAACTACGTAATTAACTGCGGCCTTGACACAGTCCGTACGGCTGGCGGCATCGAGAACTCTCTCGTAAATGCGTCTACAAGCACGTGTGCCACACGCTCACATTCTGGATCTCTCTGGAACGTTCGATAAACACATAGATTGTTCGTGACGTTGTAACAGTATGTATCGTCACAAAACGTCTCCAATGTTTTTTTTTCCACTCTTAGCACATGTAACAAACTGATCAGTTACACAAAAAACTGTACTTACGATTTATATTTATGTGAGCTTTATATTTATACGTGCCAAATCAGGGAGAACAAATATTTTAGGCAACACTTTCTAACCACCTAGTGTGTAACTTTTGTGAACAGCTTAGTTCTTTACAAGCTTAAACAATATCAGAATTAAACAAATGTTCTACGTGTACTATGTGTAAGCCTAAGAGCATTAACCATGTATGAATACATAGGCCATGCATTTACCATGTAATTTATTCTAGAATAAATATTGAAATAAACTGGATACCCTAGGGCTATATAGCCTGTATTGTGGTTACCCGCCCGGACTAACAAAAAGACAGACATAAAAAATGTGAGTATATGGGTGTCAACAACTAAATGGGTTAATATTTATATAATCTTAAAATGCATCTGATGTTTGTAAAAAAATAGGTATTAAACAGAGTTTTCCCTGATACAGTGAGAATTGCTGCCAGAAGTTCAGTTGAGTGATAAAGTGATATGAATGGTCTGAGTAACAGTTTGAATGTCCATTGCTTCAGCAATGTTTTATTCACTATTGTTTTTAGTTTGCACAGTGATGTGTTGTGTGTGAGGCCTCTCATATCGTTAACTTAGTGTAGCTTATGGTAACATGGCTCCCTTAAGTGGTATTCTAAATTTTGTTGTATATGTATTATATGACCATAATGTATTAATATGAGTTTTCAGCCTTTATAATGGTTGCATCACATTGATGAAAACTTGAATTGTCAGGGTATGTAGGCGATGGTCCAATTTTTACTTCATGTTCCATAAGGAAATGGAAGTATGGTCATGGCGAAAAAAATTCTGTTTGAGATAACAGCTGATTCTGATTGTACTACCCTCAAAACATGAAAAAAAATCATTTTCGAAAAGTGTCTGTCTGTCTGTAGAATTTTTTCTATGGCAAACGATAACAGCCGCAAATTCAAACAGAATCAAATAATTTTTTGCATACATCCCTGAATTGCAGAGGACTCGAGGCCATTGTTTTTGGTGAAGATTGGTTAAGGGAAAGGGGTAGTTTACCTGCAACATTTTATGTTTTAACGAGAGTAATTTTTTGCATACATCCCTGAATTGTAAAGGAAGGACTCAAGGCCTATTGATTTTGGTGAAGATCGGTTACAGGGTGGCCACTGACCGGGAAAACCGGGAATTATGCGTGAATTTCATTGACCGGGAAAACTACGTGAATTATGCGTGAATTTTCAGGGGATCCTGGAATTTTAAAAAAAGAAATAAAGTTAAATGTACGACATTATTAATATTGAACGGCGCCGGCAGCAACTTAGAGCTATCCGACTTATGGATCCAGTAAACGTCTTTACGGCACAAAATTATCATACAAAATATTATGTTCAGTCTCTACTCTAACAGTCAGTGAACGGAGCGGTGTTTTTCTCACGTAAAACTATGGTACTGGTATCTAACCTGCGTAGTCAGACTACCGTCTATGCAAAGACATAGCGCGTCGGCAGCCGCAAATCTGGCATGATGAGGAGCTTAGCTGATTATGGTACGAATTCTAACGAGGACTCCGAACATTTTACCGCGCTTATTACTGAGTACTGAGCGAAAGCACTGTAGGCGCTTAAAGGAAAGAATTGTTTTATTTTATTAGCACAAAAAAGTGATATTCAAACGTAGGTAGACTTTCTACATTTCTGTAGGTAAAAAACGGATCTTGGGTGTTTTACGGCAGCCAATACAATTCCGTATTTTTACGTGTTTAATATCAGGCGAAGTGATCCTTACAAAAATATGCACAATAAAATATGTATTAGAAATGCCTACTGAGATTTATTTATTACAGTGTGTTTAGACTTTGTACTGGTTTATCAGCTGTAAGCAGTCTACTAACATTGCATGGCACGCGCGGATGACGTCACGCGTTTATCAAACCTTGCAACCGGCCAGCCTAGCCAACTGCAAGCCAGTTTTAGTTCAGTTTATAACACGACTCCGAGCGCAACTCTCGTTAAACACTTCTCTTACAGCCGCGGCTTTTGGCTATTGTTCAGCATGCACTTATAACATTTCACTTTAATCGTCTAACTGCGTCCATCTACAATGGACCACGATTTCATTCAAAATTAATCTCGGGCATTATCGCCTCAAATGCTTCCGCACGTGCCGATCGTAACTAACAAACCAAATTATTCAATAAACGCATGTTCAATATCTTAAATACAGTCCACTTCTTTCTAACAAACAATCCAGCCTTCCTTATTAGCGTCTTTGGAATAACTCGCGATTCTGCAAGAGCTTCCAAACTACATCATTTTTGGTCCCACCGGACCGGATTTCACATTTCAGGCCAAAAACGACATCGTTTTTGGTCCAACCAGGCAGGATTTCATATTTTCAGGCCAAAACAAACTACATCATTTTTGGTCCCAACGGCACAGATTTCTCATACCTGAGTACACAGGCGACAGCATTTATTTATATACATCATTTCTGGAAAAACCAATCTGAAGTTAATCACGACAGACGGGCATCATTTTCGTCCTGAGCGACACCATTATCGTGAATCACGTCGCAGTCATCTCGACAAGATTCAGCCAAGCAGTAGACCAGAGACGACGGGACGAAACAGGACAACATTTTCGAGATTCCACAGCTTTAATTGATGGAGGGTACAACATGAGGCAACGGCTGACCGGCAGAGACAGGAGGTGTAGCAGCTCCAAACGGGATCGAAGCCAGCTTCATCATGAATGGATCGACGGCCACGTGACTATAAACTTTACCTATATTTGATTTATTTTTAATAATATTTCACTCAGTGTGTATTTTTTGACATATTTATATAAACAAATAACTTATTACACAATATAAATTAATAAATGGTTGGCAGCTCATTATCAGTCAGAACTTTAAAGATAAAGCTATACTTTGTAATCATTTAGATTTATAATTTCAATAATTTAACTGCCAACGAGTTTGATTAGTTAGAGAGAGTAAGTTTATGTTCAAACCAACGATCGCTAGCTACCAAACGTATTTAAACTCATTCAAAATTAAGTTTGTGGTTCACATGCTCGATGCTCAATTGTTTCTAAATATCTTTCCCTTTTTTATCTCAAACTGTAATAATGGCCGATGTAAGGGCTCTGATAAAAAAACGAGGTACAATTAAGGCCTCAATATCCCGAATAAATACCTTCGCGGATAATTTTGATTTGTTAAACAGCGATCCTCATGCGCTCAAAATAAAACTGCGTCATTTGATGGAATTATCCACCAAATATGACGAGATACAGTCACAAATCGAGGCTGAGGAAGCAGACGTTGCGTCAACAAGTGATAGAGTGCAAACGGAGGACGATCTCTGTGCTATAGAATGTAAATTGCAACACTTGTTGGAGCAATCTGAGCACTTGAACCAAAAACCACTAATTAATACTGATGGTAAACAGCCTAAAACAACCCCCATTCAATTGGAACCAATAAAATTACCACGGTTCGAGGGTAGTATTGTGGAATGGCAACATTATTACCATATTTTTATGGAACTAATTCATGTCAGAACAGACCTGACAGATATACAGAAGCTTCATTATTTGCACTCGTCATTACATGGCGAGGCGCTTAACGTAATAAAATCATTGCCCATAACACATGAGAATTACGCGGTGGCTATCGATCTGTTGAGGAATAGATATGATAGTAAGCTGATTGTCTCCGCTCACCACGTGTGGAATGTCCTAGACGTACCATTAGTTCAGCAGGAATCCCAAGGTAGCATATCGCAATTTATTGATCAAATCTCTGCAAATATAAACGCTTTAAATAATCTCAAACTGCCAGTCAACACGTTTGAAATTATTGTCGTAAATTATCTAGCCAAAAAACTTGACAGTTATACTTTACGTTTGTGGAAAGAGAGTTTATCGGAGCATAAACTCCCTGATTTTAATAATTTTATAAATTTTTTAAATTCACGTAGGAAACTACTGCAAAATATCGATAACGCGACTAGCCCAACGAGCAGGTTGAACAAAAGCGATAAGTCTCCTTATCGCAAAGCAGTTAAACAGATAAGCACTCCAAAGGGCGCATTCCACTCACATATTAGAAATAATTTATGCAGGCTATGTAACGGTGGACATAGACTTAGCGATTGCCCACGATTTATATCGCTGTCTATCCCTGATAGAAAAAATGCGTTACTAAAAAACAAACTTTGCTTAAACTGTCTCCGTTCGGGACACGAGGGTTCAAAATGTCCCTCCAAATTCTCATGTAAAAAATGTTCTAGGCGTCACCACACCACGATTCATGTCCCCAACAGGGACGTAACTTCTGTTAACAACCAGTGCTCACTGAAATCACAGACCAATAAATCGGTATTGTTATCTACCGCCGTCTGTATGACATACAATAAGGTCGGCAAAAAATTTCCCGTTAGGATATTACTGGATTCCGGTTCTCAAGCGAACTTTTGCACAATGGATTTCGCCCGCAGGTTGGGCCTCCAATTAGTTAAATCGCAATTGCCCATCACGGGTATAAACAACTCGCTTTCCCAGGCTGACTTCAGTACTAACGTAAGGCTACATTCACGCTATAAACCCTTCACGTTAAACGTACATTGTGCCGTATTACCCAGTATAACTAATAATTTACCGGCGGAGTCGTTCAATCTTACCTCTTTAAATTTACCCAAGCGCATATTCTTGGCGGATCCTCACCTACATTGCTCATCGCAAGTCGATATATTAATCGGCGCTCAATATTTTCTACAATTAATTGAACCTGTGAAATATACGCGCGGACCACACTTTCCTATAATTCAGGAAACCAAGTTAGGATTTATTTTGGCCGGTGACTTACCATTCAACGTCGATATGACTAAAACGGTTTCTTCATTTATGGTCTGTAAGGATGATAATCAGGTTTCCTCGCAACTAAAGGAATTTTGGAAGTTGGAGGAGATCTCTAGTCGCGAAACCCGATCTGAGGACTCACCGTGTGAAAGGCATTTCGTGGAAAACACTAGCCGCAATCGCGACGGGAGATTCGTGGTAGCCCTGCCCCGCAGATCTGATAAATCTTATTTGGGAGATTCTCTCCGCGGAGCAATACGCAGATTCCAATCGTTAGAATTCAAATTCAAGCAGAACCCTACCCTTTATAAGGATTATAGTGAGTTCATGAGTGACTACTTAAGACTTGGCCACATGTCGCCGCTTAATGAATACGATCTGTCGCTTGACAGGTCAGAGATCTTTTATCTGCCCCATCACGCAGTCTTCAAAGACTCTAGCTTAACCACTAAATTGCGCGTGGTATTTGACGCATCCGCTAAAACCACCAATAATTTGTCCCTTAACGATACTTTAATGGTCGGTCCTACGATCCAGCAGGATCTGTTTTCGATAATGGTTCGGTTCCGCACCCACCGATACGTGCTTATTGCGGACATTGAAAAGATGTATCGCCAGATCATTGTTAATCCTAAGGATTCAAACTTGCAACGCATTGTTTGGCGTGATGCACCGCATAAGGAATTGCGACATTACGCGTTAAGGACGGTTACATATGGCACTGCTAGTGCCTCCTTCCTTGCTATGCGTTGTCTGGCTCAAATAGCAGATGAAAATAAATCCGACTACCCTACCGCTGCTAAGGCCATAGCAAATGACTTTTACGTAGACGATCTCATAACGGGTTCGGATGATCCGAACAGCTTAGCTGAAATGAAATGCGAGATCGAGAAGTTGTTGAGGAGGTATGGTTTTTCGTTACACAAATGGTTCTCTAACCACCATAAGATTATGACTCTTCGCGCCCAAGTAACCCGTGACTTCAGCAAGGGTCAGAACGTGCGTACCTTGGGCATACAGTGGAATGTTGAGGGGGATAACTTTTTATACACCGTTAGGGGTGATGACAATTTAACCGTTCTCAACAAGAGAAGCGTGTTGTCAATCATTGCCGGGATCTATGATCCACTAGGTCTAATTGCTCCCATCACATTTTGCTGCAAGCATTTCGTGCAGCAGTTGTGGTTGGCGGGCACTGATTGGGACGAACCCTTGTCCGGGTCACTAGCCAATCAATGGTCGGAATTATACGCCCAATTAGTCTCCGACACTCATTTTGAGATTACGAGGTCGGTTAAGAGTTCGAACAGTTACCCAGTTAGTTCATTGCAGCTGCACGGATTCGCCGACGCTTCGGTTAAAGGTTACGCGTGTTGCATTTATGTGCGGGCGGTCTATTCGAACGGCACCATATCATCAAACTTGTTGTGTGCTAAATCTAGGGTCGCTCCGCTGAAACAGATAACGCTTCCTAGACTTGAACTTTGTGCTTGTTTATTGTTGGCTCAATTAACGTCCAAGGTTTTAAATGCGTCGATTACAATTTTGACGGATTATATCTTTATTCGGATTCGATGATAGCGTTGTACTGGATACATCAGCAATCTTCCCGCTGGAAGGTATTTGTGGCTAACCGTGTCGCGGAAATACAGCGTCTTGTTAGCAGCAGGGGAATTTGGCGTCATGTAGTATCGAATGACAACCCTGCCGACGTTTTATCGCGCGGTTGCCTCCCTCGTAGTCTGCACTGTCATGCTCAATGGTGGCATGGTCCCTCCTGGTTGGCTCGTGATGCGGCCTCATGGCCGGTCAGCGCGTTCGACATTAATACTCCCTGTACCTTTCCCGACATTGAAGAGGAACGTCGCAAGCAGGCTCAAACCTCACTAATTGTCGTGTCCTCAACACATAGTTACATTGAAAACTATTCATCTCTTACGAGGCTTATTCGCGTCTTCGCATACTGCCGTCGATTTCTTCGCAATTCTAGGCTCGCGGTGGTTGATAGAGACACGTCCTTTTTGTCGGCTCAAGAATTGTCTGACACGCTCTTGGTTTTTGTCCGGCAATCTCCGAAGTTGCATTTCGACGTAGAGGTTAGGGAACTTGAGGCACACCGGTGCCTTCCACGCAGTAGTAAAATTCTTGCTCTCAACCCATTCCTGGATAAATCAGGCATTTTAAGAGTGGGTGGACGCTTGCAACTCTCCCCACTTAGCTACGAGACTAAACACCAAATAATTTTACACCCGCACTCTCATCTCACGAGATTAATAATTGAATACGAACACATCCGTTTGTTGCACGCTGGAGTGCAATCAACTCAAGCTTCGCTTAGGCGTAAGTATTGGATCATACACGATAAGTCCTATATCCGCTCAGTGATACATAAGTGTGTCACTTGTTTTCGTTTCCGGGCTAAAGGCGCGAATCAATTACTCGGTCAATTACCCTCTTCTAGGGTCACGCCGTCAAGGCCATTCGCACAGTCGGCCGTGGATTACGCAGGTCCGGTGCTTTTGCGCCATGGCGGGCAGCGCTCTAAGTCCACGACCAAGGCATATATCGCTCTATTTATATGCATGTGTACTAGGGCCATCCATTTAGAATTGGTGTCGGATCTTACTTCCAACGCCTTTATAGCGGCTTTAAAAAGGTTCATATCGCGCAGAGGTATTCCGGCGCAAATATTTTCGGATAATGGCACGAATTTTCGTCGTGCCAACCACACGTTGCATGATTGGTACAAATTTTTAACCTCCAAGGAAGTTGAACAATCTTCTCTGGAGTTTTGCGGTCTCCATGGCATCAAATGGTCCTTTATCCCCCCTTCAGCCCCTCATTTCGGTGGTTTGTGGGAAAGTGGTGTAAGGAGTGTTAAATTCCATTTACGTCGCGTAATTGGTGGTACGATCTTGAATTTTGAGGAATATTCTACCCTTCTTTCTCAAATTGAGGCTTACCTTAATTCACGCCCGTTATGCGCGGTGTCCGACGATGCTAGAGACCCTGAACCCTTAACACCCGCTCATTTTTTGGTCGGTGCCCCACTGACGGCACTTCCGGAACCCGACTATACACAAGGCAATAATACTCATTTGGGCAGATGGCTTCTGCTCCAAAAATTTACGCAGACCATCTGGAAACGGTGGTCTAGGGATTATCTGCAGCAGCGCAACAAATGGCGCACCCCATTTAAGAATTTGAAGGTCGGACAACTTGTCCTCATTTTGGATGACAATTCCCCCCCCTCTAGAATGGAAGCGTGGGGTAATTACCAATGTTTTTCCGGGTCAAGATTCCTTAGTACGCGTCGCAGAAGTACGCACCGCGCTAGGTATCTTACGCCGACCCATCCACAAATTATGCCCCCTTCCGGTGGCAACAAGCTAATCGTATGCGTGCCATACGAGACACACGAGGTGTGTGAGTGTGAGTGTGTGCGTGTCACATTACATGGAACACGCCCGGGACATTCCCCGGGGCGAGCATACAAGTCAATTGTATCATAAGCATTGTAACATTGTTAAGCTATTACAGAAATAGTGACTGTGTCTCATATGCACTATCAGTTATTATGGATGTTGTGTATTGTTAATATGTTTGTGTGATTCAAATTCCGAGAACCACAAGTGTCAGTTATAGTGTCAATTATTCTATATGTGTATTGTATTTTTCCATGTCATGTACCATTGAACTTTGATACGATTATGATAACATTATGTTTCTATTATTTCTATTACTATATATGAAGCAGTGATCAAGATGGTTTCTCTTATATAATTTAAGATTATTATTTACGTTTGTCAAGGTTTAAATATATGTATTTTTTATCCACATGTTATGCTTCAAGAGAGATCATGTTCAGTTATGTAAAGGTTCATTTTTATCACGATTTTTTATTTGTTGTACCTTTTCTAGCACAGAAATTGTTTTGTTTTGACTTAAGCTTTGTGCTGGATTAATGAATTTTGTTTTTTACAAATTTTATGTATAAGTCTTTAAGTATATTATGTTTATTATGTCATTGCTCTCTGGCCAGTGCGCCAATTATTGTATCGCTTACGACATGTAAGTCTAATTATTATATTGTTCAATTTAACCTTTAATGTACAAAATCGTCCCGATTTTGGCGGGCAGTATGTTTAGACTTTGTACTGGTTTATCAGCTGTAAGCAGTCTACTAACATTGCACGGCACGCGCGGATGACGTCACGCGTTTATCAAACCTTGCAACCGGCCAGCCTAGCCGACTGCAAGCCAGTTTTAGTTCAGTTTATAACACGACTCCGAGCGCAACTCTCGTTAAACACTTCTCTTACAGCCGCGGCTTTTGGCTATTGTTCAGCATGCACTTATAACATTTCACTTTAATCGTCTAACTGCGTCCATCTACAATGGACCACGATTTCATTCAAAATTAATCTCGGGCATTATCGCCTCAAATGCTTCCGCACGTGCCGATCGTAACTAACAAACCAAATTATTCAATAAACGCATGTTCAATATCTTAAATACAGTCCACTTCTTTCTAACAAACAATCCAGCCTTCCTTATTAGCGTCTTTGGAATAACTCGCGATTCTTCAAGAGCTTCCAAACCGCAACACAGTGTTTATAAAAACATTGTGATCATCCCAAAAATCGATTTTGAAATTCCAGTAGATATAATTGTTTTGAGGATATTTATTTTATGTGTTGATATTATAGTTTTGTTTTTAGCATATGTACAAATGTGTAGCAAACGCGCGCTCGCCCCCCCCCCCCTCTCTCTCTCTCTCTCTCTCTCTCTCTCTCTCTCTCTCTCTCTCTCTCTATCTCTCTCGCATGTGCACACACACTCTTGTATATGCGCGCACGCACTATAATAAATGTAATTTAGTAAGTGGCTTAGCAGTATAGTAAAAATTAGTGAATTAAACATTAAGTGTAATATAAAAATAAAAAAACAAAACCATATTTATAATCAATGGACAACAAAATCCAGGAATTAAAATTACATTAAGGTATTACATGAAAATTGAATTATTATTATTATTATTAAATAGAATAATACAATAAATATTAAAGTAAGATTACGTTAAGGTAGTATTTATTATTAAGAAAAATCGTTACAACAAATTGTTTATACTATACTAGCAACACTCGTGCGCTTGGCTGCACGTACCAACCAACTAAATTTCTTATAAAACCGACAATATCTCGTAAACGAAAAAGCGGATTTTATTGAAACAAAAACCCAAATAAAATTTAGAATTTTCTCTAAATTTCACTCCTGGACATGGTATAGCTATCTCTCATAAAACGAAAGTTTGTCGCATGCCGAAAATGTCACTACATGCAAATTAAAAATGAAACTTCATGACTTGGAACCATCCGAAGACTCTGTTTTTGAACATTGTTAAAACTATCGGTTACAGTTTATGCCTAAACCATCCTCAAACTTCAAGGAACACGGTGGTGAAAGAATTTTAAAAACAGATCAGCAGTTACTGAGGTTATCTCGGGCAATGAAACACATTCGCATTCTCTCGCGCTCTCAGCCACACCATGCCAGATTTGCGGCTGCCCACGAGTCATTTCTTTGTGTAGACACTTGTGCGTAGTCAGTCGTTCAATTCAAACACCGTTGTTTATTTTAAATGAGTTCGTGATTATTAACGAAAGCATGTGACTAAATAATTCATTTTAAGTTTTATAGGGGTAATAGTTCCGATAGACATCCTTGTCTGGAAAAGCCACAAAACCTGCAAAAACTGGTGGTTTTCCAGGTTTTACGTAAACTACAGGCCAAAATTAGGCGCAGAAGCGAATAATCCGCAAAATAATTTTTTGCAAAACATTCGCAGAAACTTATTTTGGGGCCTAAATAACGTAAAATTGTTATTTTGTATTTTACATGAAACCTACGTTATATTTAGCTCCGCACGCGGCTAATACGGTAGACTTTCTTTGTTTGCAAAAATTCGCAAAACATTTTTTTTTTCCAGAAAATCTTATGGCAATCTGTAATTTTTGTATTCATATATATAACATAGGCGTACAGTAAGTGTGTTGCGATCATAAACATCGATCTACCAGCTACGTACCAAAATCACGTGTGGATGTGAAAAATTTGCTAAAACTCGACTGTGTGAACCAGATAATGTTAAAACGCGTTTTTTTCTTGTCTACATGGAATTCACGCACAATTAAGTTGTATACGCAGCAATTACGGTATTTTTTTTTTTTTTTTGTTTCCAACATAAATCATGTCACGCTTTTTTTTTTTTTTTTTTTTTTTTTTTTTTTTTTTTAGAAATTAGTTTATTAGGTATTCGCAAACTGCTTCTTTTAAATTCCAAAAATAGTTGCTGTAGGGTTACCACATAGAAACAAATTCACAGTATGGATATTGTCAATAGTAACATATTCTAATAATTGCATCTAAACTGAGATGTAATATGGGTTAGATGTAGGCTTACTGAAAAATTAAAAAATTGAGTATTAAAATACCTTCCTGAATTTATTAAAGTGAACAAAAATAAAAATCTTTAGAAATTTTCTATACAGTCTTCTTTTATTTGGCATTTGTTATAATTTTAATATATATTTTTAATTAATTGTAAAACATTTGTGGTTCACATTCTAGGGCCTGTGTAGTATCAGTCATAGGATTTTATCCTGAAAAATATTGGTGTTTTTTTCCTTAGCCATAAATATATAAGAGAACATTATAGTTGAGCCAGAAACTCGGAAATTTTTCTGCACCTGATTTAATATATGTCAGGCAAGAAATAACACCATGGGAAGTCTTCATTTCAGGAAGAATGGTTCCAAGATCCTGAATTAAGAATCTGTTTAGAAAAAATTTCTGATGACCCCCTACTCTGCAAGATGCCGATTTTGCCCATCAGGATTGATATCCTAATCTTCAATGGGGTGTCAAGCTCTTACAAGCCACATGAAAGGGAAGAAACGCTTAAAGGCTGCAGCCACAGCAAAATCTCCCAATTTGGGAGCTTTTTTCAGAATGGAAGAAGCCATCAACATCTTCCACAGCCAGTATTCCAGGCACATCCACAGAAAAAATGCTGGTATCTCCAGAAGCAACAAGTGAAACACTTTCCATGAGACCTGAACGTCTCCTGCAACCGTGGAGTCTCCTCAGCTACCCTTGGGCAAACAGAATAAAAAGATTTCTACTTAATGAACAAGTAACAAAAGCAGAAATAATTTGGTGTAAGCAGTAAAACCAATGAAGGCAATGTCCACAGACAGTGATAATGTACAAAAAATGGAGTTACAAATAACGAAAGTCGGCTATTTAATTGGATTTGACCTAGCCCCCTACTTCAAAAATGAATTAGTAAATACAATTTCACAGACCAGTTGTTTGTCATTTGTTTTGATGAATCTCTTAGTAAAGTGTCACAGTTCCAACAAATGGACATTTTTCTGAAGTTGTGGGATCATGCGAAAGAAGAAGTAAGTACCAGATACCTTACTTCGGCATTTTTATAGTCCTCTACTGCTGCCAACCTTCAGGCAGTCTTTATTGAGTCACTTTCATCTTTACATCTTAAGAAAATATTGCAGGTGTCAATGGACAGCCCATTACTCTTAGTTTTTTTAAGAAAACTAAGAGTATAAGACAAATTCCTATATATAAATTTCTGCATATATTATTTCATAAGTTTTAGTCACTTTATTCAGCCTTTTTTAATCATTGAAAGTAACCTTTTTTAATTAGTCATGTTTATCACTTTTGTGGACTTCAAAACCTGGAATTATGAAATGTAATAGGCCTACTAAGATTATTTAACAACTGTGGGAAGAACCAATAATTGTTTTTTGTTTTTGTAGTTAGCATTTAATTTAAAATAACATTTTTCAGTACTGGTTATACTAATCACAACTTAATTATTTTGATAAGTGTGTTATGAGCATACATAGTCCAAGCGCTGCTCAGTACACTTTGTAGAGTGACAGTTCTTTTGCGTGGAGTAATTTTTTAACCTGTATTAATAGCATAAATATTTAATTTGATAACCTGTATGTGCTGGGGATTTAGAATTAAGAGTAAGTGAAAGAGCAAGACATATCGTAAATATGAATATGGTGTTAATTTTTTTTTAACGTTTGTGTCATATTTGATTTACGTTGAATGTGTAATCAGTAACCTGGAATTTTTTTGAAAATGTCCTGGAAAACCTGGAATTATGCATGAATTTTCTGGCCTTGGTTTAGTGGCCACCCTAGGTTAAGACAAAGGGGTAGTTTACCTGCAACGTTTTATTTTTTAACAAGGGTAATTTTTTTCATGGCGAACAATAACTGAAGTAAATTCAAACATAATCAAATAATTTTTTGCATACATCCCTAAATTGGAGAGGACTCGAGGCCTATTGCTTTTGGTGAAGATCGGTTAAGAGAAAGGGGTAGTTTACCTACGTTTTATGTTTTATCAAGAGTCATTTTTTATGACGAACAATAACTGCCGTAAATTCAAACAGAATCAAATAATTTTTTACATATATGCCTGAGTTGTAGAGGCCTATTGATTTTGGTGAAGATCGGTTACGGGGAAAGAGTAGTCTACCAGCAACGTTTATGTTTTGGGAGTAAAGTACTTAATTTTGATAAATAACATATCCTGATAAGAAGATCATAATAATCCACTGTAGAAACGTAGATGAAATATCTGTAAATGAAGAGGCTAGTTGAACAGGGTGGGGATAATTTTCTATAAATGAAAATTATAGTTGAAGGGGGAGGGTATAATTTTTATGTGTACCCTACGTTATCGGCAACAAAGAAGTAGTTTGTTGTTAAAATTCCTTCCCGGGGTGTTTGGCCTTAGTCCAATGTTTTCTGCAAAACCAGACTTTTCGGCAGTGCCATCGACTACCATCATCAGTGAAAATCGAGTGCGATAACGTGATGTGGTATACGTTAGTGACCACAGTACTGTGGTTAAGGCTGAAGCAATAAGTAGAAAGAAGTAGTTTCTATGGAAATATTTCATTTCGAAAATGATTTTAAATATACATCATAGAACATGGAAGTCATATATGGTTCTCCATACCAATATTTGTTTTAGACATTCGCCTGTGCTTGTGCCAGACATAATACAATCACAGTCCTACCCGGATAATTCAGGTTGTCATGGATTTAGTATTAATGTAGTCAATGCAGTACAGTTGTACAATTTATCAGCGTACTGTATTATGTAATCACAAGATATGATTTTGTTTCTAGGTAAGACGCGTGATGAAGTTATGGAATACAGTGCAGTATTTTGGGATAGGTGTCATGAGCTTCAAGACATCGATCGAATAATGGCACAAATAGAAAGAGGTGAAGCGAAAATACAAAGAAGAGCCGGTATAAAGAAAGCATTAGATGCTAAGGTAATTTTTGTTTTATGTTCATTCACAAGTTTAAAATAAATTCTAGTTAAAAATTTGTGTGGACCATAAATCGTCAATGTGAACCATCACTATTGTATCTCTTTTATCAAGATACAATATGTATATCAGGAGCTCGGAGGAGAAGGGCGAATAAAAAAAAATTGATTTCTTTTTATTACAGAATCCTGTTTTCCGGGACATGTTAAGAACACGGTAATACCACTATCACGTATATATTGTAGCATGACAGATAATGCCAATAATTCTGAATGGTAGAATGATCATAAAAATAAAATAAAAACATTTTAAATCCGAGAAAGCAAAATAAAAAATTAATTAAGAACCACCGTAAAGCACAATCATAGATTAAAGTAAAAGTTTCATTTAAAACCAATGTTACAATGAGTGATGAATCATCAAAATAAACTGCAAAACTAAAAATATAGAAAAAGGTAATACCCAGGTAGGATAGGAGTAAGTAAGGAAGAAACCCAAAACATGACAACATCCACAATAAGAAAAGGAAATACTTTTATAAGGAACAAGAAGAATAGGAGAAATCAATGAAGAAACCATAACAAGACAGCATCCACAAGAAGAAGGAGTGCTCTTATAAAAAACCCAAACCCCAAAAGAAAGTGATAAAAATAATAACAAATGAAAGTATAACAAATACCCAAATTTAGAAACCACGTAAAATAAATATAAGCCAAAAGTGTATAAAGTAGAATTGAAAGTGAACCAACGTGAAATAATTATATAATGCCAAAAAACAAACCTTCATTATCTTCTATAAATAGATTTCTTGATTTTAATAAAACTATTTAGAAATAAAATCCAAGAATAAAGAGGGGATCAGTGCAAGATTTTGTGTTATAATAAATAAACCTTATGTGTCAGTATTGCAGTTCATAAACTGAGTAAATTGTGAAATAGTACAACTTTGAAGTGTTTATATTGTGTCCATGAATAATATTAAATA
Source organism: Magicicada septendecula (assembly GCA_034769895.1). Taxonomy (NCBI): domain Eukaryota; kingdom Metazoa; phylum Arthropoda; class Insecta; order Hemiptera; family Cicadidae; genus Magicicada; species Magicicada septendecula. The sequence goes on from CM068370.1 coordinate 501,179,720, forward strand.
AAGTATTATCATGACAGATAATACAGGTGTTTCTGAATAATAACTGCCACTCCTTTATATACAACATTCAGTAGAATGACAGTAGATAAAGCAAGTGCAGGCCATATAAAAAGTGAAGTGATAAAGTATCATTACCCCAAAATCAAACAAAAAACAGATTAAAACTGAAAATAGAACCTAGTATAAGAAATAGAGTAAACGATGGAAGGACAGATATGTTTTGTTTATTTAGAATAAGTTACTAGTGATAATCTAGACTGAAATGTCAGAATTAAATAACATTCTTTATTTATAAAATATTTATGGTGTATTACTAATAATAATTAAGTATAAAATGTCTGAGTTTGAAAGACCGTTGTTAATTTCAATTGTGTATTATGAATTAAGAGTATAAATTATATACTAATTGTTCTTTTGTTAAAATAAGAAAATGTTAATTAATGTCATATTAGAATAGAAAGTCAGAGAGGGTATAAACAAAAGGTATTATTTAAAAACTTTGCATGAAAAAACTGTTAGAAATCTAGGCCAAATGTTAAAACTAAACAGCATCAAAATTGATGAAATAAGTACAGAAAAACAATTAAACTGATGGAATTTATATAAGGTAAATCAGTCATAGAGTCATGTAACTGGAAATATAAGTAAGAAAGATTTTGTAAAAAGATAGTGAGAATTATTGTTAAAAATGTAAATGTAAAAACTGAAAATTCTAAGAGGGGAGTCACAAATTAATGTATAATATTTTAAAAGAGAACCAATCAATCTAATTACAAGAAATTAAGGGAAGATAAACCTTTTATGTCAATCTGAGATTTAATACAATCATTAATATAACATGTAAAATGGCAACATTTTTTGAAAAGGACAGGAAGTGAATTTTAAAACTTACAATTTTCAAAATGAAGTAAATATAGCATTTTAGATCAAAAACTTAATAAAACTATCTTATTTGGTATCAAATCAAACAGAATGAACTGAAGAAGAAGATTATGTATTTAGTAGTTAATAAATTTGAATAATAGCAAAAATATATTCAGTTATATAATGTAAAATTCTCACATGCACAGGATGTAAAATAATTTTGAAACAATGGATTGCTAATATTAATTTGGCTAAGACTTTTGGACAAGACGAAGGAAGTTAGTTAGTTCATTATTAGATATTGTGAAGTACACTTTACACGAGCTCTTAAGCAATTTTTTACCTAATAGCTGAGAGATAAATGGCGCATATCCAATAAGCCTAACCTGATGCGAAAAACGCGAGTTTTTAAAAATACATTCTAAACATAAATTCAGTGAAACAAACACCTACAAACATTAAACTAACTTCAAACAAGAACAGAACACAGTGAATACACAATTTAAACGATTAAAACAGTAATTACACACAACGAAACGGAAAGTGCAATTCTCGACCTAACAGACTAAAGTTGAACATAACTTTTACAACACATTTTATCGAAGTGGACCACTAAAACTTAACCAGGAACACTCCACCAACACAAGAAGGAATAATCGCAACAGCAGGAACAAGAAATCACAGGAAAAGCAGCCTTTATTGGAAGCAGAATTAGCGAGGTGCAATTCATCTGACATCTGAACTCGAAGCGGCCATCTTTTTCTTCCCACAATCCAACGCGACACTGCCTACTCAACTGAACGGTTCGAAAATTTCTTTAATATTACTTATATATTGAATATTATAAATGTATTTTAATTAATAAGATTATACTTTTGTAATGTTATACTTCCCATACTTTACCCTTTTTCTGTGACTATCTATAAAATAACTGTTAAAAGAACCAGATTATAAATAATTGTAAACACTATTGACATACCCTGAGAGTCGATTAATCAGTTGATAGAAAATCGATCAAATAACCATTTGTTAATAAAATTCCTTATTTATTATAAAATTGAATATTGTTTATTCCTACTTAATAATTAGCATAATACATAATATTAATTGAGCGATAACTACCAGAATTTCACAACGGAGAAGGAAGATAACCTCCAAATAAGGAAAGTTCACTGATCGATTGTTTTTGGAGACAATCTTATTAACTGGTGAAGGAACTTTAAATACTAAAAGGGACATCATTCAATTAAAATAAATAACAAGAAGTTCAGAACACCACAATACATAAAAAAAAAAATTCACCCTTAGTATTTAGTAAATAGCATTAAAATGTATGGACTCCATAAAACCAGCTGAGAGCTTAGTGCTGTAATATTGGAGGAGTAAGGGCGAATGAAATACATATCAGCCCTTTCTATCCTGAGAATATTCACAAACTTCAAACGCGATTTCCCAACACCCCATGATTTTCATATTCACCCTTTCTACTCCCAGCTCCTGATATAATGTCCGAGTTCATTCTGACAAAATTCCTTGTAGACCTTTTCTGTTTGATTATGGTCGATCTCATAGTTCAAAGTTGTACTTAAAATACATAAAGGCAATTAATTTTGTTAAATCTTAATTTTTTATGAGACGTGGGTGTTTATTAGTATTTAAAATTGTCTGACCATCAAGCCATGGTCTTGTCTTAAAATGACAAAATTTTCAGTTTCGACTAGGGAGTCAACCTCATCTGAAATGACTTGTTGCTCCGTCTGTGTCCAATACAACAACATTTGTTCCGTCTTGTGAACAGCAGTCGATCCAAAAGAAGACTGCCACTGAGGACAATTCCCCCAGTTGGAGTTGAAATGTCATAGACTGCAGCTCACTAGCACAGCATTAGCATCATCTCCTAATGACACTGGCCATGAAAACGTGAACACTATGATTGGTGTTTAATTTTTTTCCCTCTTCTGTAATGTGTTTTGTGCATGTTAACATAGTAATAATGGTACTCACTTAATGGCTTTACTGTGTGAACAAATTCTGTTATAATTTTCTGTAATTTAAATTATATTTAACAGAAGACCATGTGATGGTCATTAATGAAATCAGTCTGTACAGTGGTTGCATCCATGCTGAGGGTTTTGAAACTTGGGGAATGTGTGGTTTACTCACTGTGGTATTTTCTGACAATCACTTTTGCTTATGTGCGTATATACCGGTTTGGCCCGAGTATAAGACGGCCTCACATATAAGATGGCCCTAGATTTTTGAAGGTGTTTTACAGGAAAAATAGGGCCTGCATATAAGATGACACTGAACTTTTTGATGTATTGTATGAGAAAGATAATTAAATGGTCTAAATATCATCATACGTTGAAGGCACATTAAGTAAATATGGCTATTTTACATTAAAGGTGAAATTATAAGTGTTAAAGTACCGTATTGTTTTTAGTTCGTCATCATCCTAGTTCTCTTCTTCTCCAAGTTCATCTTCAGAGTTGGTACTGGAATCAGATTCATAACTGGAGTAGTCTTTCCATAAAATCTCATCCTCACTTTCATCCATGTTATTAGAAACACATTTTTTAAACCCCTTTACAATGGATTCGCTTTTGATTTTTCCCCAGGCTTTGGTTATTCACTGGGCCAGTACCCGTTTCTTCAACTTACGTGTCGAAGTCGATGCATAATTTCCATTAATTAACTAGTCACTATAGTTCTTCCGTAAGAAGTCCTTAAATTGTTTATTAACAACCCCATCTAAAACTTGAAGCTGAGAAGTCATTCCCCCAGGGATTATAACAAGGTCAGTGTTCATTTCTGCAACCAGCTTCTTTATTTTCTCGCTTGTGTGACCATGAAGGAACTACCTCTCTGCCCTAGTAAAGTGCCTGGCCAAAGTCCCCAAACCATGTTAAGCCAATCTGCCATAAGTTCTTCAGTCATCCACCCCCTTTTCCTGTGCTCTAAAACAATCCCAGCTGGTAATTGTTCCTGCAGAAGCATTTTTCTCGTCAAAATAACATACTCATCGTCATAATTTCTTCTATTGGCGGTTACTCCTAGCATCACAGTAATGCATGACTTTTTGTTCCCTGTAGATTTAATTATAACTGATTTTGCACCACAGTAACATTTGACAACGGCATATCGAAAAACACTGGTGTTTGGTCAGCATTTGCCATTTGGCCAAGCAGGTAATTGTGGTCTCAGTTTTATAATATATATCGCTGATAAGGAATCAATTTGTTAGTATGATCTGCAGGTAGGTGTTGCGACGTCGTAAACACAGACCCGAACTCCGCATCATGCATTTACACCAGCCCAAGTTTGCTAAACAAATGGGCCGTTTTATGCACTGTCATACGGTAAATTTATCGTTCCATATTCAAAAACATACCGCAGTGTCCTAGGAAACGCGTCCGATAAAATGTCGGACGAGTTGTTTAGATACGTGGGCCGTAATTGATTCATTTATGCACTCGCGTGTGAGTTTTTTATCGTTTTACTTTCAGACATCAGTGCTGCCAACCTTCCTGCGTAGCGTCAGCGAGGCCAGTTATGCCAAGTAATCAGTGGTATTCATGTCGTGGTGTTATTTTATTAATTTGTTTTGTAAAAGGGAAGACGTTACTATAGAAATGCTCACTGATGAAATTCAGAACAGGTGAGCACTATGGGATCCCGCTTCCGAAGCTTGTAAAAACGAACTGATACGCAGCATACAACACGCACGGATTCATTTTCCGTACGGATGGATGATGGCAACACTGAAAGAGTTTGTTCATGCCCACTTACGATATTTTTTATGCCTGATAAAAATCAGAGTCAACTCGGATGCAAAACTTATTGTACGATTTGAATCGGATGCATAAAAGGGGCCTTAAAGTGAACAACTTTTAACGTCTGTGACAAAATATGGTACTTCAGCGCAGTGGTGAAAGTGCGCTTGGGATTTTCACCTTGATCTTGACCTTGAGCTGATTATAAAATGCGCACGTTGATTCATGCTACACACATGGCAAAACTGTGCAGCTGCCGAGTGTTACAAAATATGCTAGGCACTTAATACAAAATTTTTAAATGTTAGGTTGCGCATATAAGACGATTATGGTTTTTGGAAGAGCATTTTCACGAAAAAATCATCGTCTTATATTCGGGCCAATACGGTAAATATTGCATATAAAAGCCCCACTTAAATCATAAACCTGTACGAATGCTACACTTCTCCATACTACATAATAAAGTTCTATGATCCTTGCATTCTCATTGCATTTCAAACTTTATGCATCATTGTGCATACTCAAGTTACAACACGCAACTGGCTACAGTTGGATTTGATGGTGGCACAATGTGATTTGTACAAGCAATTTATTAATGTATAATAAATGTTTTTTTTTTTGTGAGATTTCCATTCATTGTGTTCATGTGTCATTACCACCACCACCATCATCATCATCATCATCTTCTACAAGGATTAAACCAAAAATTGTTTGTTCTGGTCCCAAGCAGGCAGACTAGAGCTGCTCACAGCAGCACTTCTTTGAATCTCCCACTCTCCGTACTTTTGGCTTATAACTCAGTAGTTGCGGCAGTCATTCATTTGGTTAACATGTTCCAATCATTTTAGCAGATATTGGTGAATTCTATTGAGTATATTCGTAATATTCAGTTACGGTGTAGCCTATGTCTGCATTTCTTCTACAGTCTTGGAAAGTATACTCTGCCACAGACAATAGGACTTTAACGAAGTTCCAGGGCAGTTGTTTTCAAGTGGGCGGAATGAGATTTCTCAGGGACGTGGCAGGGTATACTCTTCAAGATCACAAAGGAAATATCAGTGTATGGCAGGAGCTGAATATGATGAGTATATTTGATAGAATTGCCAAATTATCGGCTAAAATGGTTGGAACATCTTAACCCTTTGGTCAGTAATAACGTATATATTGTATTCAGACGTTTTAGAGTGTATCTGGATGGCGTGTTGTTTTGCCACACGTTGGATGCGTCACTTTGTAACTAGACGTTTATGTATGACGAGCGATTTTATGTCACTCGTTGTATTCGCCTTATTTCGTAATATAACTGTGTAATTGTGGGTATATTATTGGGTATTAATTTGTTAAATACCTTTGTGAAAACTAATCGTGTGTAGCGAGCCGGGTTATGCCTTTTCTCAATACTTACTGGCTAACCGTATCTCTCGTCGTTCAATTCAAATCTTACCGCCTCGCCACCTGATTGGCTCACGCTGTCTTAATCAAATATATTGGAACTTACCGTCTGCGGCTTTTAGAAACAGCGTCTTTACAAAATTGACATGTTTCGGGACACTTGTCCCATCATCAGAATTTAAAACAATCGCGTATCATTTAAAGTTGATACACTTGTCAATCACTTAAAACATTAAAATCCAATATAAAACAAATAACTTAAAATAATATGATACTAAAATATTTAAAGCGAGTGCGAAGGTTTACCGATGTACATCGTATGGAGACCGACCGCGCACTAATTTACGTCTCGCTTCCACCACGACAATAGCGCAAGGCAGTGTTGTACAATACATTTGACTTAAAAACCAATTTATCATTTAAAACATGCGGCTTGGTATCAGTATTGTTGTATGCTTTATAAATTTCGTACTCTTCAAGAGCGTTCAAATCTTACATATGTGAAGGGGTATCAAATTAGTTTTAAAATTAGTGTAGTTATGATTCTCGGAAATGAGGTGTTCTGCAAATTTTGACTTGATATTGTCCAAACTGTGAAAGTGTGTAGGCGGCCTATGTTCTGTAAATCTTTTTAAAAAACCACGTCCTGTCTGGCCCACATAAAAGGCATCACAATCGTCACATATCAATTTGTAAACACCAGTTTTGTGTTCAAGGCTGGTAGTTCTGCGGACACGAAGATTATTCATAATACTATTAGTGGTCTTATAAGTGACCTTGATATTACTGGTTTTACTAAAAATTGACCCAAAAATCTGAGGCATAAGGTATGTGTACGGTGTTGCAATGTATTTGCGTGTTGTATTTTCGCGTGTTTTATGTCCGTTAATGTTACTATGCCCCTTCTTATGTTTTCGAAGGATGAACAACATCCTTCGAAAACATAAGAAGGGGCATAGTAACATTAACGGACATAAAACACGCGAAAATACAAGACGCAAATACATTGCAACACCGTACACATACCTAATGCCTCAGATTTTTGGGTCAATTTTTAGTAAAACCAGTAATATCAAGGTCACTTATAAGACCACTAATAGTATTATGAATAATCTTCGTGTCCGCAGAACTACCAGCCTTGAACACAAAACTGGTGTTTACAAATTGATATGTGACGATTGTGATGCCTTTTATGTGGGCCAGACAGGACGTGGTTTTTTAAAAAGATTTACATAACATAGGCCGCCTACACAGTTTCACAGTTTGGACAATATCAAGTCAAAATTTGCAGAACGCCTCATTTCCGAGAATCATAACTACACTAATTTGATACCCCTTCACATATGTAAGAAAGGGCGATATTTGAACGCTCTTGAAGAGTACGAAATTTATAAAGCATACAACAATACTGATACCAAGCCGCATGTTTTAAATGATAAATTGGTTTTCAAGTCAAATGTATTGTACAACACTGCCTTGCGCTATTGTCGTGGTGGGAGCGAGACGTAAATTAGTGCGCGGTCGGTCTCCATACGATGTACATCGGTAAACCTTCGCACTCGCTTTAAATATTTTAGTATCATATTATTTTAAGTTATTTGTTTTATATTGGATTTTAATGTTTTAAGTGATTGACAAGTGTATCAACTTTAAATGATACGCGATTGTTTTAAATTCTGATGATGGGACAAGTGTCCCGAAACATGTCAATTTTGTAAAGACGCTGTTTCTAAAAGCCGCAGACGGTAAGTTCCAATATATTTGATTGAACAACACGTGGCTTGGTACTAAACATTTGGAATTTATTCCTTTTAAACACAAATCACGCTGTCTTGCAGTGTCGAATTCGTTAACTGTAGTATGTTGGTGTTTTGTTTTTAAAAATTTCCTTATATTACGTTGTTTTATAAGAATCAAACATACAGCAGTTGAGGAATATTAAAATTTATTGAACCCTTCTTTATATTACCTGTTCAATTACAGTTAATGAATAATACATATATTTATGTTGATACCGGTGTTTACAAATTGCTCGGTTGGCATCGCTCAGTTGTACGTAAGAAACGCATGATGGCGTACATATCTTGGTTAGAGTTAATAATTTTTTGTCTCAGGGAATAAGTCCTTTTTGACTACAGAAGTTGGATTATCGGCTACAAAATGCACAAAATTATAACATTCCTTAAAACTAAATACACAATAGTTGATATACTAAAACATACAAAGTAAGTTATTGGCAATGAGAATCAGAATAGGTTTGGTTAAATTCTTGTCAGCACGTTATGTTTTTTGAAAATTATTATAATTTAATATCAAAGTTTATTGATTAATTAAGTTTTATTAAGAGTGATATATTGATTAAATTCAGTTATTGAGTCAAATTTGTGATCAGTGAAGTGAAAGTATATTTAGTTCGTTATTATGGATAATTGGAAATTTATTTTGAAGTGAAGTTGTTATTTTATACTCATCGATTTCTTGACATGGCTTCTCCGATGATCGTCTTCTTCTTCAGGAAACTTCTAGTACTCTCTTCTGTGGATTGTCCGAAATACCCGTTCAAATGGTTCCAATTCGAAGTTCGGCTTCCATCAGTTCTCGTAAATGTTCGATGTCCTCAGGTTGAGTTAGGTAAATTCTTCCTTCTGGATAGGTCGTCTATTACGTTAATTTGAAGTATTCGTATTTTTTACCATGATTTTTATGGTTTAAACATTTTAATAGTCTTCGTATTGTTTAAATTAGCAGCCATCCTTACTATTTCTTTTATGAATCTGCTAACTGCTATAATTTTTTATTGTTCGACTAAGCTTTTCGTCATTACTGACATCTTCAGGTCTTAAACAACCATTAAGATTACCAGGTCTTGGTTGTTTAAGACCTGAAGATGTCAGTAATGACGAAAAGCTTAGTCGAACAATAAAAAATTATAGCAGTTAGCAAATTCATAAAAAAAATAAAGTTTTTTAAGTTAATTTTAGATCGAGAGCTTCATACATCGCCCTCCGCGTTAGTCAATAATGAAGTAATTAGAATTCCAACGGTATTTTATGTAATAAGCCTCAGTTGCTATGGTTACCTATCGAATTATGCTATTTCTCATTGGCCAATATCTTATGACATTGTTATATTCTAATGTTTTATTTTGGTTTAAATTTATAAAATATCTTCAAATTATGATTTCTTTCTTATATTAGTAGTAACATCAATTATATGAACACCATTGTTCTTCTTTTTTGTTAAGGATTATTTTGACATCCCTCATGATTACTTTTGAATAGTTAATAACATTTTCCTTATTTTCTTATTTTTATTTCTTATGTAGTTATTTTTAAATGGGATATTATTTATATATTTTTGTACTAGGTACACTTACTTAACTGTTTAAACATTTGATATACTTTGATTGATACTGGGTTATTGTTTTCTTTTTTAAACTTACAAAGTTCCTTCACTAAATGTTAGGCCTAGAGCCTAGACTTCCCCATACTATTATTTAACATTCTTTATAACCCATTAGCCTTATATATCGGTACATTAAACAATTTTTTATAGAAACAGATAATAAAACATTGGTGCTTCTAACCACACCTCTTATTATAAAAACAAACATTTTCTTACCAGGCTCAAACCTGAAATTCAACTTCTAACTATTTTTGGTTTTCTTATTTCTATTTTGCTTACTTTATAAGTTAATAAATTCTATGGTTTCTTTTAAAACAATAACGAAACTCTTATAATACTAATTTTAAACAGTACCTTACACAATATATCTCACCTACTAATTCCTTCACTAAAATACAGTGTCTTTCTTATTTTCCACTCTAATAACTTAATTTTCATCTTATTTTATATTCATTCTTACTTACTATTATTGAAATTACTAATGGTACAATTAGTTCATTCTTATGTGATAACAGAAAGTTCTATTCAAAGTCTGTTTAGCTATACTATTACAGTCTGCTTCTTAAGTATTTTATACTGTACACTCACTGCACTTTTCCCTTCCTAGAAGGTTTCTTTATTTATTAACACTTCACATTTTATCATATTATGCTATTTTCATAGCTTGTCACCACCTACTTATATTTATTCACTTTTTTATCTCATTCACTTGATATTACTCACACTGTTTGTCTACTTATTTTAATATCACTGTGTGGTTATTGGTCATTAATAATTATTTTATTTTCAATTCACATTGATCACTTTTTGTTATTAATTATTGCCTTTATTTGGCTCAATGTATTTTTTACTTGCTTTGACTATGTTTATCATTATTAATTGGATATTGTTATTTTTAGCTTCCTACCTTATATTTACAGTATAAGTACATGTTCCTTCTTCTTTCATATAATATACATAATATCTCTATCTTACTTGTTATTGTTTACATGGTTACATCTTATTTATGCCCTAACTGTTTTAGTGCATTGTTTCACATACATTTATTAGTCATATTTTGGGGGTTACAAATGTTGTTGTTATATTCTTGGTTACATTTGGTTTCTTGTTCCTTCTTTCTTGTTCCATTCTATTTTTCTTGTTTTTCTCCAATCTACTGGGTCAAGTCATCGTCAGTTCCTTAGTCAATTGTCATTTCGTAATGTGGTCATTAATCTTTGAGTTATAAGTTTTTTTGACATTTCTTCTTATCTTCAGCTTTTTTGTTTGTTAATCATTAGTGGATTTTCACTATCTTATGTCATGTTACAATATACATTTTTCTCAAAGGGGTCAAATTCACTAATCATGTACGAGGGCAAATCGAAAAGTAAGTTACACCCCCATCTATAAAAAAAATACATACATTAAAAAAAATTCTTTTATTGAACAAATAAGTAGGAACATTTATCTATTTTTCAACATAGCTGCCAAGTTTTTCCAAACACTTTTCATATCGTGTGACCAGTTTCTCGATTCCACGTTCGTAAAAATTTTGTCCAATTTGTTTTAACCACTTTGAGACTGCTTCTTGCACTTCATCTTCTGTAGCGAAACGCTGGCCCCCCAGGTCTTGTTTAAGAGGACCAAAAAGGTGATAGTCGCAGGGTGCCAGGTCGGGGCTGTAAGGGGGATGGCGCCACACTTCCCACTTGAATTTTCGCATCACACCAGCTGTATGGGGGGTAGCGTTGTCTTGAAGAAAAACAACTCCATCACTCAATCTTCCAGGCCTTCGATCTTTAATAACTTTTCGTAACTTTTTTAACGTATCACAGTACGATGCGGCATTGATTGTTGTTCCTCGGGGCATAAACTCACTGTACACAATGCCTTTGGAATCAAGAAAGACCGTTAGCATAACCTTTCGAACCGCTGGAATTGTTTTGGCTTTTTTTGGCTGTGGCGAATTCTTGTGTCTCCATTCGTTTGATGTCCGTTTTGTCTCAGGAGTGTAATGGTGCACCCAGCTCTCATCTCCTGTGATGATTCTGCTCAAAAACTGTGGACCATCCGTCGAATAACGATGGAGAAACGACAGCACAGCCTCAAAACATTGATTTTTGTGCGTGAAGCTTAACACGCGCGGCACCCAGCGCGCGCACCTTACGATAACCCAGCTGATCGTGAATAAGCACAGATCCACTACTGTAGGCGATGTTCAGTTCACTTGCAATCTCTTTAATTTTAACGCGGCGGTTGGCAAGAATGATTTCATTCACGCACCCCGCGTTGTCGCTAGTGTTCACAGTTGAAGGCCGCCTGACGCGCGGACCGTCGGTCACGTTCGTTCTTCCATCCTTCGAACATCTGGCACCATTTCGCGATCATGGGCCGAGACATCGCATTCGCACCATAAACCTCGACAATTTGCTGATGAATTTTACTCCGATTATAATGTTTTGCCCACAAAAATCGGACGACAGAGCGCACTTCAACGTTGGACGACACCTCTATACGATGCGCCATACTCACACGGTGACTACTCTCATACTAAACCAGCTACAGCGCTGCCGCTTGGGGAGTGGGGAGACAACAATATGGACAGTGTTACCACCAAGGGAAATTTTTTTATCTCTTTTAGTACAGGAACGCGGCTAGGGTGTAACTTACTTTTTGATTTTCCCTCGTATATGAGGCTACAGTGAAATATTTGCTTTCTCTGACATATGTTTTGGTGCATTGTGCTGGTGTGCTTGGAGGTTATGTTGTGCTTAGTTTACAAAAGTATAGAGGTGTGAAAAGTGTTCCTTTTATAAATAACTTGTACTGTTCATTTTATAAAAATTGTACAGTGTGTAAAATTTTATTTCAGTTTTGAGTGTTTCTGATAAACCACCTTTGCAAAAGTCTATTTGACTGAGGACAAAATTCGTGAGTATGTTATGAATTATGAATCGGATGAAAAAGTATCTATTTTTGGAAAAGCAAGTTTCATAAAATTCCACTATCAGAGGCCTAACACCAAACTCTCACTGATCAAAGGGTCAACTGAATGGATGACTACCACATTTCCAAACAATTATGGAATTACACACCAAAAGGACAGAGACGTGTGGTGCATCCAAAGAAGTGTTGGAATTGTCAGCTCTAGTCCGTCTCCTTGGGACTGGAACAAACCATTTTTGGTTTAATCCTTTTTGAAGACGATGACATTCCCTTTTCCTTCCTCATGGCAGCTTCCATGATAATAATCTTTTCAGTCACCTTGATTCTGGCATTACTAATAGATGTCCTAACAATTGTATTTAAAATTTTGGACAATCATTCTGTTTCTTTCTGGATCAGGTATTTCTATTTGTCCTATGATTTCCTCATTCAAATCAAGACACATGTACTGTCAGTGCTCACCTGTCGCTTCCAAAAGTTAGTACCATGTCTTTTTTTACTTTCTTCTTATTCTCAACGAAAGATTCTTGTCCCCCAAATATACTGCTCACACTTTGTACTCCATGCCTTACTTCACACCATCCAGTGCCTTCTATATCATACATACAAAATATTTCAATGCGTCCACCAGTTTCACATGATAACTCTCAAAAAAGTGTAATTGTTTTGTTGTGTTTGTATAATTCACAGTGAGCTCAAAATATTTAAGTGGCATAGCTGTGTAAATAATGCTTATTATATTTCCTTGTTTTTGTAGATGGCTAGATATCGTGCGCCTTTCCACCAACTGAGGATTGCATATGGCACAAATAAAGGAAAGAATTATATCGAAGAAGAGGACAGGTTTCTAGTTTGTATGCTTCACAAATTGGGATTTGACAAGGAGAATGTCTACGAAGAGTTAAGAGCAGCAGTCAGGTATTGTATTTATTAATCAGAAAAGTTTTCAAAGTAAATTGCATTGTTCTAAATCTATTCTTAAACCTCGTTTCCACACATACAAATTTTGTCCCAAACACTGTTGCACAACTGTGTTGCCAACACAATGGAAACCGTACATGCTGGAGGCTTTTTGTTATTAAAACCTTTTAATATGAGGTTGTGTTTGGTGGCATCTTTATATGGTCTGCGGTTTGTGTTTATAGGTCATTGATGTAAGGTATGTATGAGTTATAATAATGTAACAATTTGTATTAACAAGCAAATAAAATACACATATCAGGTGTTCTTTATGTTTTTCTGTTAGCAAATTATAAAGTTGTCATTAGCAAATCACCGACAGCCTCACTAGTTCATTTGGCCAAGAAACTATGAACCCACCAGCGAGGACATTTTCGTTCCTTTAAAAATTGATAATATGCTTCAGCCATAACAACAAAAGCAGAAGCAGCGGCAGCGGGGAAACAGGAAACATTCTGCAACAACAAAGGCATGGAAACAAAGCCTTACTTTTATTCTTATTTGTTTTTGTCTTTATTTCTTACAAGAATCCATCTTATGTAAAAGTGCCGGTTTGGCCCAAATATAAGACGGCCTCATATAAGATGACCGTAGAATTTTGAAGGTGTTGTATGAGAAAGATAATAATTAAATGGTCAAAATATCATATCTTGGAGTCACACTAAATAAATATGGCTATTTTACGTTGCAGGTGAAATTATAAGTGTTAAAGTACCTTACTGATTTCAGTTCCAGTCGTCATCCTCGTTTTTTTCTTCTCCAAGTTCATTTTCAGAATTGGTACTGGAATCAGATTCATAACTGGAGTCATTCCACAAAATGTCATCCTTATAATCCCAGCCATGTTTCAGAAACACAACTTTTTTAAGCCACTTTACACTGGATTCACTTTTGATTTTTTGCCAGACTGTAAGTATCCACTGGGCCAGTAACTGTATGCTTTGTTTCTTCAATTTGTGTGTCGGAATCAATGCATGGTTTCCATTAATTAACCAGTCACTATAGTTCTTCTCTAAGCAGTTCTTAAACGGTTTATTAACAACCCCATCTAAAACTTGAAGCTGAGAAGTCATTCCTCCAGGGATTATAACAAAATCACTGTTCATTTCTACAACCAGCTTCTTTATTTTCTCACTTGTGTGACCACAAAAAGCGTCAAGAATTAACATACCTCTCTACCCTAGTAAAGCGCCTGGTCGACGTCCCCAAACAACCTTAAGCCAATCTGCCATAAGTTCTTCAGTCATCCACCCCTTTTCATGTGCTCTAAAAACAATCCCAGCTGGTAACTGTTCCTTTGGAAGCATTTGCTCTTCAAAATAACATACAGTGGAAGTTTTCTTCCATTGGCAGTTACTGCTAGCATCACAGTAATGCATGACTTTCCGTTGCCTGTAGATTTAATTATAACTGATCTTACACCCTTTCTGTCCACAGTAACACTTGATGGCATATTGAAAAAAACTGGTGTTGGTCAGCATTTGCCATTTGACCAAGCAGGTAACTGTGGGCTTTCCTCAGATTAAAAATATATCGCTGATAAGTGATCAGTTTGTATGGTCTGGACAAGGGTAGTGAGACGTAAACACAGACCCGAACACCACATCATGCATTTACACCAGCCCAAACTTGTTTTGAATTCAGTTATTGGAATTTTCAACTCACGTGCCACCTCCAGTGCCTTCATTCTAATAACTTCTCAGCATATTGAATATCCTTGATTTCATTTCTCAGGAATGTGTTCGGAAACAGGTGTGTCAAGATTATTACATTTTCCAGTTTTAGGTCCTCTGAATGCTTTTCTTGATCCACTGGCACTTACTTTTCTTCATTTTTTCCAGCAGCACCGTACATTACATTCAGAAACACCAAACTGTTCAGCAGCCTACAAATTGTTTGTTTGTTTTCCCTCACGTATTACTCTTAATTTGAAATTCATATTATAGTTTTTTCTCTCGCGTGTTTATATAGCATGCAGAGGACACCCTCTGTTCAAAACTATCGTTTACTTGTACATTGGCCATTATTATTTAATCACTCATTGTGTGTATGGTCACCAAGTTTGCAATAGTTAATCTTTAAAATAGGTTAAGATACCTGTTATTCCTTCATGCAACTTACTTTGGTCGCTAGGCACGACGTGTTTCAGGATCGAGGTCCCATCTTCAGGTGATGATCACTCGGGTTGAGTTTGTCAGTTCATAAAAACACATGTGACGAACTCGACCCGAGTGATCATCACTTGAAGATGGGACCTTGATCCTGAAACACGTTGTGCCTAGTGACCAAAGTAAGTTGCATGAAGGAATAAAAGGTATCTTAACCTATTTTAAAGATTATTATTTAATGTCAGTAACCATAGACGCAGTATGGTACTTGAATGCTGTAATTCATGCACACACATATTAGTAGAAAAACACTCAACACACATTAATATTCACTTTGTTAACTTAACCTTAAAACAAACAACTTTTTAACGTCTGTGACATAATACGGTACTTCAGCGCAGTGGTAAAAGTGTGCTTGGGAGCTTCACCTTGAGCTCATTATAAAACGCGCGTGTTGATTCACGCTACACAATGGCAAGCCTGTGCAGCTGGCGAATGTTACAAAATATGCTATAGCATAATACTTCCAGTGCCTGGAAGTATACTTTTCCAGGCACAAGCACGAAATGTTTAAATCTCAGGTTGCCTATATAAGACAAGTATGGTTTTTGGAAGGACAATTTAAGGAAAAAATCATCGTCTTTACTGTATTCAGGCCAATACGATAATTTTGTTAAAAATGTGACAGTCATTCTATAATTAAAGAGACCAGTGATCATTTCCTTTATAAGCATGGCAAGTTGTTGTTTTAGTAACTTGAGTCCTCAACAACAGTCTCTTTGTCTGTACTTAGTCTCCTTATAGTCGTTTTTGAAACGATAAGCAAGTGGCCTTGTTTCGTCAATACAAAGTTTGCTTGAGTTAATGGTTTGTACTATTTTCAGGTGTGCTCCACAATTTCGATTTGATTGGTTTATAAAATCTCGTACAGCTATGGAACTTCAACGACGGTGCAATACGCTCATCACGTTAATTGAAAGAGAAAATCAAGAATTAGAGGAAAAAGAAAGAGCTGAAAAGAAGAAGAGAGCCCCTAGGGGAGCCGGTGCTAAAAGGAAGAATGAAAATGCGGGTAGTCAGACGCCAGAACAGAAAACACCTTCGAAAAAGAAAAAGAAGTAATATGTGTAGCTTAGTCGTCTAGAAGAAATTTTTCGAGATTATGATGGTGTATCTGTGTTAATTTAGAATCAGTAATCGTCTGTATATTGATTTTATCTCAGCCCAGTTACTTTTTTTTTAATAGAACTTTTCAGCAAATTTTTATATGTAAGTTTTACATCTGTTATTATGTGTCATAATAATTATAAACATTTCCAACCTGAAAAGTATCACTCATACTGCTTGATTAAATATGCATGTGGTGATCCATCATCAGTGTTTAGTTTGAGAAACAGGTTCACAGTTTAAATTTAAGTCACTTTTGTATTTATTTTTTTATTTTATTGTAAAATATATTTATTGAACATCTGTGTAGTACATTTAACTGATTACATGTTCAGTGTATTGAGTAATTAATAATATTTGTCCAGAACTAGAATCTTCGTAAAAAAAGGAAAGGTAATTGTGATAGTGGTGTATGATCTACATCATAATTCTTGAATATAGAGACATGCCCGACTTACAGAGGGGAAATAGATTTTTTTTGTTCTAACTTTGATTTGTTGTTTTACAAGAATTTTTATTCTTAACTGCAGATGTCCAAATAGTATACATAATCATGATTTTCATACTATTTGTGTATGTGTACTCTTCTAAAATAATTTTATATAATACTTTTCAGTAAATTACTTTTATTATGAAATTGTAAATTTGTCAAGGATTGTATGGAATCAGTATGGTATCCAGGACTTTATTATGTACCTGAGTGTATTTCTGTTATGGTCCTGATCAGTATAGTTGTAATCTATTTTTATTTAATGGCGTATAACTTTTATGTGAGTAAACACAGTGTCGTATTTGTAATTAAATAACTGTGGTAAAAAAATAAAAGCTGAAGGTAGGGGGTGTCACTGGCTTTATAGAAAATGTATGCTAGATAAGTTAACACATAATTTAAATTCATATAAATACTGTTTGTTTTTCAGTTTCTGATTAATTTTATACAAAGCAAATGGAAACATTGTTTGTTTCATGAGAATATGTGATTGCATATAGATGGATCAGTGGATGTAATGCAGCCATAATAATAATGATAATATAATAAAAAGACTGGAGCCTCACTAATTTGAACTGGAATGTTTCGAAATATTCATTAATTTGAAGAAGTTACTTATCCTCGTCACTTGTGTTGTCTCAAGACCAATGGCATCAGTCATACACTAATTGTTGTGGTCCTTAAAAGACCGTTGGGCAAGGATACTATTTCTGCTGCAGCGGCAAGCCGGGCGTGATCTTCTTGGTGACTGCTTTCACTGTTGATCCTGAGCCACAGTTCTCTTCACTTCCCAGTCGATAGGCTTCGCTTCTTCTTTCTCCTCCATTTTCCTTCACAGCATCTGACAATGAAATTTTTTCCTAGCAGTGCTCCTTGTATCCCTCACAGATTGGTGTTGTCACGGGCCTATCAGAGGGCTGCCGATACCTGATTGGCTCACTGTGAGCTCTCCTAGTTCTTGCCAGGTGTTTGTGCCGAATGTACAGATTGCTCCCTCTGATTAATCCAGGCTGGTATAGGGAGCAGATTCCGTCGCTGCTGTCACAGTGTGGACAAGTACATGTTAAATGAAATCTTGTAATTTGAAATTTAGGAATAAATACAAATACACTGTATTTAGTTTGATTTTATTATAAGATACTGTAATACTCTATGTGAGTGTGTAACTTTTCAGTACTAAAGCATGTGTTAAAAATACTTAATTACTGTACTAATCTTCATTTTTAGATTAAAAGTAAATCAGGCAGCAAGTATGGGTACACTAATATAGCAGCCTTGCTGAAACCATTAACATTGGCTGTCGGAGCAACTCTTTATCAATTGTAATTATTTTTTGTAGCTCCAGCCATGTAGTTGTGTTGTTAACACAGATTCCTGTATCACTTAAAACAAAGGTATACACTGAGGCAGAATGATGACACAACAGGTTGGCATTCTTGAAGGTAAAGTTAGCTGCAGTTGCTAAATACAACTTGTGGCAGCACTGAGTCCACATGGATTAAATGTCTTCATCTCATTTTTCCAATGGGACAATCTAATTGACATCTACCGTCATACCATTTTAAGAACACTTAATGTCTGCATACTCCAAAAGTAAACTTGACTGACGATACTATATACAGAACTATAATTCGAAATTTTGTGTGGCCCCTAGGTTTTAAATTAGCGAGGGTTTCCTGTAATACATAATAATAATAATAATCCACAATTGAAGGATGTTAAATGGGAAGAAATATGAAGGCTTTAAAATTTGGCAACAGCTCGATAATATGAAATCTAATTGTTGTAATTAATCACAACAAAGCTGTTGAAAACAGTCAACTGACAAAAATAATAACATTAAATGATAAAATATAACATTAGGCACTCTCTAAGTAGAAACAAATTGTCGTGTATGAGATTATTTTCTGCAAATGTAAACAAATATTTTGTTATCCGCAGTTTATAAATTGTCGTATTAGTCTTTGAAAATTTATTGTTACTTTTATAAATGTTTTTATACGCTTGTGCATTCATTTTTGTTATTATTGTTGTTACCTCTAGAGATTATCATCATTTTTGTTTTGCAAGGGATGGGTCATTCGGTTCTCAGTTCTATCAGTTCATAGTAACAGAACTAATATTCAAGTTTTGTTTCCTGCCTCAATAGCTGATGACAGTGTATGATTGTAGTTATACAGGGTAAAAGTCCATCAACCATTGTAATATATCCAAAAAAGAAATCATGCTTGTTAGCTTCAAAACAAAATTGCAGACACTTTAGATTCAACAGAAGAATTTATGTTAGTAGAAATTTGTGTATTTTATATTAAAATTAATAATAGCTTCTACATTTTACTTCAAAAATTTTGCTTTTTAATAAGTTTTTTTCCTTAACTTCAACTCAGTTTTCAGGGCAGTAAATAAGAAAATATTTTCTTAGAAAGAAATCATGAGGAAAGAATGGCTGCATATTCACTCAGTGTGGATATGTAACAGTAAGGAATGTGGTCCCAAAACTACCTCACAAAGCCCCACAAACCAGTAAAACTCACCAATATTAGATTTCTTAATGGTCTATTATTAGTGGAACGCTTAATATGAAAAACTATGCAGGCCTATTAAGCAAACCCGCTGAACACAGAATGAATTATATTGTTAGGTGATGAAGAAAATAAACTCATGTAATTAAGTTCATGATGGGTAATGAAAAATCATTTCTCATTCTCTTGTTTTAATTATATTAGTGTACAAAATAATCTCCCAAATTTACATAATACATTATTGACAAAATTTAATTTAGAAACTATTACAAAATTTGTTGCATTAATGACCTAACAAGATCAAATAAAATTTTGAAATCTTCTGGTGAAATCATACAAGTGTAAAAAAAATTGTTAAAAATTCTAATCTGACTCAATTTATAAATACAGTGCATCGTTATGAATACACTTTATGTATTCTTTGGACTGTTAGGGTTGTCAACTATCGAACATAATTCCACATCAAAACTTAGATATATGTTATTCCATGATATATAATTAGTGACTATGTACTTAAATTAATACATATTAATTAAATTTGTAAGTAAAAATTGTCTTTTAAGATGAACAAAGTCAAATTAATATATATTTTTGAAATCAATGAAAGTCAGTGCTTACTGGTATTCTCCCAGCCTTTTATTATAGCAACCCATACTTGTTTAACAAACTGTTTCAGATTGTATTACTTTATTATTTGAAAGTCGTGTGCATTTTTGTAAATTTGGTTCGTCACTTCTTGCACCCTGTTGCCTCGCTGCTCCTCAGTGTTAGGTTGACATGGTTTGATATGCCAACGTTTTCGACAGCCAGATTTAACATAAGTCTATACTTAGTGAGTTCTTGTGAGTGACTGATTTTTCCCTGTTGCCTAGAAAAACTGGCTTTTTTCCTTATTGTAACTTGCAAGTATCACCATTTGGTTGTGATTTGTGTTAACACATGTAAGTACTGTATGTGTTTTCCATGGTTAGAGCAAGTGTGCTATTCTTCCCCTATCCAAAGACGTGTATTCAGATACGTTTCATGTTTGTCATACACCAGGTAGCATGCTGTTATACTCCACTGAGAAAAACAATAATTCCAAACTCACAATAAAGTGTGCCATTACAGTATGATGATAAGTTATGAAACTAAATCAGTACTGGAGACAGTACAACAGCTATACGTGGTCCATGATCATAAAACATTGGAACACCAGAGAAATTAATTTTAATTACACTGCTTATGAAGTAGTTACACTTGCATTAGTTCCTCTAGTTATATGGATTTCCAAAGTCACCAAATTGAATAATTCTAATAGTCTGCAACAAAACTAACAAGATGCGTATACTTACACTAAAACCACACTGTAATAAGCGTACTTTATTGTTAACATGACAAAGTTCCACAACAGTTCAGTGGTTTCCAACTTGAAAGTGCCCAAGGGCCACACTTAAACTCAGGAACTTACCGGGAGATGTCACTGTAAATAGTCAATTTTTGACAAGTACCATAAAATAATAAAGGCAGTATATAATTGCAAGTAAGTGGGAAGATATAATTTCCACTTTTAATATGTTGTTATGACGGTCTCACTGATCACCATATGGTACAGTGGAAAACGAAATACAAGACACCAATGAAATCACTAATAACCAGCTTTATCACAATTAATAATTTGTAGTCAACAAGATAGTCTCTTACAACAATTCAAGTAAAAATTGTCCACACAAATAATAATGTCAACTACAAAGAATTCCGCGCTAAAGAAAATCGCTCACATAACTCAGCTGACAAGTCGGCAGCTATGGCTTTATATAGGTTTGCGCAAAGGCCCAGTATAGCTTCCCCTCCTTACTGCACGCTGGCTTAATGTATATCTCAAGTGTTCTTGAATACACTAGAATCTACTTGAGAGCGCCCTTGACTGGGGCAACACCTGCTACACTGGCTGGGGGAAGAGTGGAGAACATTCTGGGTTGTTCGATAGGCTTCTCGCAACACGGCCCCCTCCTTAAGCTTGTTCGTCCCGAATTGGCAAACCATCTCTAAGTAATACTTGGCTAGGCGATCTAGGTGGATGACCTTGTAAAGGATAATTCTCTGGTTCTTTGAAATCAGTATCATGTGATCCGAACATAAAGTTCCCAGGAATACAAGTCTTCCGCTCAACCACTAGTTTTCCTGGAATCACTCCCATTATGTCATGTACTGATGACAGTTACACCATTAGCTGGTCCAAGTCTGTTTGGTTCTCGTCAGCAACCTCTTGCATAACTTTATCTTCGGCAGCTTTTCCCCCGGGCGTTTCTGTTAACTCAGGAACAAACAAGAATTTCTCCTTGACACCCATAGTTGGCTTTCCTATCACTTCTTTTGCCGTTAACACTTATTTGTACTTCCTCTGCTAGTTCTTCCATTTCTGGCTGCAATAGGAAAGGTTTCTCTTGAGCGGACCCTGTCATTTTAACCATGCAAAGCTTTATCTTTTCTTGGCCAGCCCTCTCTTAAGTCCTCAGTGATCCGTAGGCATTCTTAATGTTCATGCCAAGAATCACTTCATCGACAATGTCTGCAACGAGCATGTGGTGGCTAAACTTGAGAAGACCCAGGCATACACGTACGTCTACCTTTCCTAACACTTTGATGCGGCTTCCAGTCACAGTCTGTATTGTACAAGAGCTAATTTGAGGCTGGCAGTCGCTGACTAAGTCAGGGTGCACAATGGACACTTGCGCCCGTGTCAACTGTAAAATGATATTGGTTTACCTTCCGCAGATCCATTAATGATCAAGTTCCCACTAGTCTTATGTAGCGTGCAAACTGTGTGCTGTTCTGGAGCTACATTTCTCCAATTCATGCAATCTCTTCTCTCGGTCATCTACCTGTAGATGACAATGTTTCTTACAATTGTAACACTTTGGTCTTCTGTCTTTTTCCCATCGCTCAAATCATTGCAGCGGTCTGGAACTTCTGAATTGTTTGTCCAGCAACATTGTTTTTCTGCACCCATTATAACAGCAATGTGATATTGGGATCTTCTGACTACAGTGTGATGACATAAACCCATTAATGTAGCGGGACACTGGGCAGCTTCAAATTCGAGGGCGTGAACAAGACCTGAGCTATTTCAGTGACTTGCTATTCATAACACATGCTGAAGTTCACAATCTCCGATGCCATCAATAAATGTCTGCACTGCAAACCTCATTCGAAAATCGTCTGGTGCTTCAGGATAGGCCAATCTAATCAGTCTGTCGATACTTGCTTCAAACCCTTCAAGACTCTCCCTGGAACATTGTCGCCTTGTTCTCAACTGAGCATAGTACACATCACGCAGCCCGTAATTCTAGAGTTTTATCAAATCAGCATAGGTGTTCTGGCTGTCAGGTTGCACGTTCTGTAGTTGCTCTGCTGTAGGTCCTTTTAACACTAGAACGAGTGAAAGGCATGTCCTTTATCTGTCCAATTATTAGCGCATGTGGCGGCTTCAAATTGCCTAAGGTATGTCACCCAGTGTGTGCTTCCATCAAAGGTTGGAGCCTGGACATGAACTGTCCCAACTGCAGGCAAGGTGACTTTCTCTATTGTCTCTTCTGTCTTTATCATTAGTACAGTCTGTTCAGAAATTTGTTTAGGTTGTTCACTCTTAATCTGCTCTTTTATATTTGCAGTTGAGCCTTTTATAGTTGTTACAGTCTCCTCTACTTCAGATATTTTTTCTGACATTGTTCTATATTTGATACAGATTTTTCGATTGTAGACAACTCTTACTTCTTGACCATTCAGATCACTGTCTAATTCACCCAAGTCACCACATAGGAGGCCCAACTGCGGTAGTGTGTTCTTGCAACTGTTTTATCTGCTTGTCATCCTTCAGATTCTAAAATTAGTTCTTTCTGCCGTTCTTGTGTTTCCAGCAGGAGGATTTTCTGTCTCTCTTCCACTTTCTCATCCTGTCGTCGTCATTCCTCTATCTGCAACAGCAGCGCCTGGAAATTTTCCATCATCTGACTGGCATCCATTGTTTACTGATTAATTACAAATTACACTAGTCTTGTACAAATGTCCACTGTTATGACGGTCTCACTGATTGTCGTATGGTACAGTGGAAAACATAATACAAGACACCAATGAAATCACTAATAACCAGCTTTAATTATCACAATTTATAATTTGTAATCAACAAGATAGTCTCTTACAATTCAGGTAAAAATTGTTCACACAAATAAAAATGTCAACTACAGAGGATTCCGCACTAATTAGAACACGACAACACTTGACTGCAAACACTCGATCCGCACTAAATAAAATTGATCATGTAACTGAGCTCACAAGCCGGCTGCTGTGGCAGAGGTCCAGTATAGCTTTCCCTCCTTACTGCACAATTGGCTTAATGCGTATCTCAAGTGTTCTTGAATACACCGTGTCTTGACTTGGGCAACACCTTCACACTGGACGGGGGGGGGGGGGAGAATGTTCGTTCGATAGGCTTCTCGTAATAATATCTTACTGTATACCTTTAACATAGTCTTTATTATGTCAGTATAATAATGAAGGTACAAGAAAGATATTAAATATTGTTATGATGGCCAGCGGATCATTGTGGGTACAGTGGGAACAGAATTAGTTAGACACATACAGTGGTTATAAATCAACAAACACTTATAAAATCATTGAAGTTAAATTTATCCAAGACAATAATAAATGTCACCATATTACACTTGCATATTGCCAGGTCTAAACTGAACCGAGCCGTTTCAAAATCCAATATGTATACATCTGCTGCCTTTCACTATAGTTAGATAACAGGCCTTGTATGTATAGCAAATTAAGTATGTATAATTTGTCTAAGCGTAAAAGAAGTTTTGAAGTACTTGATAGCAAAATTATAAACTGTGTGCATACCCGTACAGATAATTCAGCTGGCACCCATGCTTATGAGTCTCATGAAGTGTAATATCTTCAAGGTGGGTGCCAGACTTAAAAAAGGTTGAGAACCACTGCATGCAAGTTACCTATCACATAGGCATAAGACAGTCCCCTCCTGAAGCTCGTTTGTCCCAAACTGGCAGATATCTTGCACACTTTAGCTTAAGTCTGACTCGGGGGGAATTCCCATTTCCAAACTACATTCACTTGGGAGCATCTCTTCTTCGATTCCATTTTGCTTTCCCAATTAACCTGAGTGACCTGCATAACATCCTCGTGAACAATCTTCGCTCTTTCTGTTCCCATCTCCAGGCTCTTCTGACTCTGATTTGCCTTTTCTTCCTGCTCTTATCTTTGTTTACTTCTAGCCAGTTATTTCTTTATCTTCACCCACAGCCACTTCATTTAACTCGGGAACAATTGCAACATTAGCTGACCTTGTAAACATTGCTGCAGACCTGCCACACGAGTGCATATCTTGAAGGCAGAAGAATATATCAAAACAGTTTGTCTTGAAAAATATGATTTTATATCCAGTAAATGAACATATTGAATTATGTAAATGAATGCAAAAGTTTTGTACGTATTTTTTGGAACCAAGAACCTATTCAAAAATAGAGAATTTGTTGAATATTTCAACTTGTCTCAAATACTGGGAACTGAGAATCGAATGTATCGTACTGGGCTACCGTCCTATTATAAGTTTTTTCAATAAATATTGTAAACAATCATAGTAAGTATTATAAGTTAATTAGAAAACTACATTATATAAGTTAATTTCATATTAAATGAAAATTGGTTCATGGATAACCACATTTGCCATTAAATATTTGTAATAAGTTTTTTTAATTTAATATTAAATAAGTTTTAAAGTCGCTAGCAATTTTAGCAGCTATAACACCAAATGGTACGTCGCGTTTGAAGAAATGCAAAAGCTAATCAGAATTTCATGAGTCAGGAAACCGTTCAGTTCTGTCGTACCAATAAAATACTTCTGATTTGTATTAGATGACACGATATTTTGATAATAAAACAAAATCTTTATGCATTTTGTAAATATGATTCAGAAAATTATTGATGTGGTGAGGGCATAGATTATAAATAATTATGTAAGAAAAGTATTGTACAGATTTTTAAATAATGCACAACATTTTTATATAATAAAAAATAAAATACAGCATAGCTCTCATGTAGGGCTGTTAAGCAGGGACGTATTGACACCAGCTGGCATTTCACGGTGTTTGGTGTCTGAAGTAACAGAACTAGTGCAATGTGAAATTTTACTGATAGCGGATTGTTAAGGAATTAAATATCTCTGTTGACATGAGAAAACTATGTCAACTGTCACCGAACTAAAATGGATCTATTGTCAACATTGTGTGACTGTGTCCTTGTTCCTTATATTTCCAGTTAATTCATATTTTCTGTGAGACAAACAGTAAGTGCACTACATTACTGTAAGGACTCATTACATCATTCATGACATTTTTATGGAATGTTTTTGTTACTATTGTATAACGGTAATAACGGACATTCTAACTTTAATGACGTTGTGATAACTTGATTCCTTAATTTAATTGTATTTTATTTAAGTTTCTTTGTGATTAGATATTAGAATTTTTTACCAAAATAAAATGACAGATGTTTACATCTGAACTTGTATATTGTTTTATTAAACCACTTCCAATCCTCAAAGTGCATACACGAATGAACCATATAAGCAGACATATTTATATCTATTATAATTAAACTATAAAGTTTTACCTTAATCCGTCTATGTGATCGCTTAACTTTTCTTCTTTTCTTCTAACGCGTTTCGGATTGTTAATCCATCATCAGAGGTTAAAATAATTCGTCGGTTAAGACTTCGTTAAACATTAAAAGTTGCGTAAAAGACATTTAAAAATTACACTAAAAGAACATTTAAAAATATAGTCCACAAACACAGCGACGTAGCGGATGTGAGTGCGCACTCAATACCGGTCAGCGACGTACTGCACAGTTTATTGGAGTTTTCATGTTATCAATGACTTTAAAATTATATCTATTAAGTTAGTAACCACATAACTGATATAGAATGTGGATGTAGAGCAAAGACAGAAGGACAGAGGTATTACAGTGGCAAATTCAAAATGAAAAACTAGAAGATATGAATATAAATATGAAGATATGTGGTGTTTACAGACTAAATTGCTCAGATTGCAACAAATTCTACATAGGCCAGACAGGACGTACTTCAAACAGATATATTGAACACGCAAAGGCACTACCGAAACCCACCTCATTGAAGTGACCCACACATACAAAAACAACATTAACATGGATATTCTATACGTACACACAAAACACCGAAAACTAGACACTCTTGAACAGTTGGAAATATACAAACACAAAAACGACACCCTAAACGAACAGACAATTCAAATCACACACAACATAGATCCTTCAAAAGTCGGCAAGAACATGACGGACAGTGCTCCCAGTGGCAGCCTCTGACGAAGCTTATAATAAGCAAAAACTGGTTCAGGCTATAAAATAAAACTTTTAAGTTCTTACCCATAAAAAACTTGTGTTCCAAGTTGATAGTGATTTAATTATATTTAGTTAATCAACGGACACGTCACAGACAACAAAATCCATGGATATAATCAGGTAATCTAGTGCCCTGCTTCCAACTATTCTACCAATTATAATTTCCATGTTCCATAAATTTTTACCATAAACTCTTCAATTGTAAATGTATAAAAAGGTGTTGTTTTTGAAACAATGATATTAGAAGTTTAACAACCATTGTCCTTGGTTAAGTTATAGCAAATAGCTTAATATCACAATAGTGGAAACTCTCCGCACTTAGCATGCAGAGCAGCGGTGACAGCGCTTAGTGCTGCTATCTAGCGGTTCGAGGAGAACACTAACACTTCGAGCTATGAACAACACCACAGATCGACTTCGAAAACGGAATGAAATACAGATTTTAAGCCGTTTGCGTCGTTATTGTAATTTAATATGGGAGAGGAAAGTGGATGTTGATCTGAAAGAAGCAGTAATTAGAATAAAACGAATGTTTATTGAAATTAAAACACTGGATCATTATGTAATGACAGCAGTCTGATAACACAACATTACAAAGATTTCCAAAAGCAAATCACACATGCAATATCTTATTAAGTTTGATATTTTTAGTGGCAAGACGTTTCTCTGATGAATCATTTGTTCTGTTCACATATGCCTTAATAAGGACTTTGAAATACTTATCAGTCAGTAATTTCATACAGGTGTTACAGATACCCTCACTACAGTCATTCATTGATGAAAAGCAGTCAGTTAATCTATTTCTAATGCCATTGTGTGCTTTCCAACAAAAACTGACAGAAATTATTTTCAAATGCTTCTGACATTTTGGCAGCCAATTTTCCACCATACTCATTTGGAAACAGCATTTTCGAGTTATCATCATACTTCTTCATTTCTATGTGTACATTTTCCATACTACAATCATTATCATAAGACGATAATACATTTCTACACTCAGCATGGGGAAACTTACTACATGCCCAGCCCATGACATAATGTTCTGCACTATTATCAACAACACTTTTTTCACAATTACACTTCGACTGATTTTTCTGCACCGCACATAATTTTCTTCTCAGATTTTTATTCGATAACCTGTATTTGGACAGCAACTTCTGAGAATTTCTATATTTCAACATTAAGTTTGAACAGCATTTATTCATTCGCTTTTCTTCTGGTAGTTTGTCAGTTTCCTGGACTGCACTGTCAGTTGGCGACTCATCTGAAATTTCTGGGGTAGAATCATGCTCTAGTTTTCGTTTCTTTGGGCTGCATCTCAAGCTTGCCTGTTTGACATTGTGGCACAAGAGTGAGGGCACTGCTCCAGGCCAGATCCTGAAACAAAAATTAAAAGAAGTTGTAATTTTTTATGGGAACATGAAATGCCAGTAGTTAAAGCAAGTTCATAAGCAATACCAGAAAAATTAACATAATAATAGAATATAGCATAGTATTTTTATATATAGGCCTACCCTTGGCTTAAGAGATTTTTGTTTCTGAAATCCTTCTCTGTGAAGTGGTCCGAGCACACTACATATCCTTTATTTAAATGTTCTGGTCCCTTAGTCTTCAGAATTTCATCTAAATCAGCTCTTCTACTCTTCACAACCCACTGAGTGCACCTGAAAGCCGATTAAATGCATAGGTTTAATAATAACAATAAGAAAGTATGTTCACATAAATACAAACACGATAGGCAAGTCAGCATTAATACGTGGGTATACTTACAGCACTTTGTTTTTAGGAAACCTGTAAAATGATTTGCGATCACTTTGTATTTTGTAATTAAAACACCCGTACATAGCACAAATAACTCCTCTTCCCGCCATTTCCAAAATCGTGATACATAACAAGCTCAAAGCAATCTGGGTTGTAAAAGTGGAACTTGTAATACGCATAGTCAATTAATAGCTTGTGATATTAAGCTATTTGCTGCAGTCGCAAGTGTAGTTATCTGCACGAACCGCTAGATGGCACGCAGAGGTGGTGTCGCCAGTTTCTCGTGCGAGTTTCCACTATTGTCATATTAACCTATTTGGTTATAGTAAGACTGACAATTTTCCCATATTATATAGGCACTCCTGTATTCTACTGAATTTATAAGCCATAATCTACCTAAAATGTAAGTATGGATTTGAATAAGAATGGCTGTATAGTCTAATAATTTTGTAGTTATTTAAATTTTTGTTTGATATAATAAAACTATTTTAAGGATTTTCTTTTCCATTTATAATGTAGCATCACAAGTCCTCCCATATTCTGGCAAAGAAGTTGGTAACCATAGGTTCCAGACATTATAAATAAAAACTTAGATCAAGGAATGGCCCAAAACACTTCCAGACATGTTTAAAAGCCAGGAAATTGTTCCAGTGTAAAATACTAGCTGCGAAAGCTTAAGTTCGCTTATAGATCAGGGAACTTAAAATGAACCTTTAAAATTGACACCACAAAACATATTATATACCCATAATAGGGCTCTGATTTTAACACACTGATGCTAGATATCAAAACTGTACCTTTTGAACTTGAATCTAACGGACTTTTGCCATCATATCGTCTGCCAGTTAGATTCAGATGACTACAGTCCATCACATACAATGCTTATATAGGGCAATGTTTGCTCTAAGCCTACCCATTAGGACTAAGCTGGATATTTGTAAAATAATGTGTTAGAATAGTATTCAATAAGAAAGCTAACCTAATAAAAATTCTCATTATTTAAAAGACAATTACAAATTAGTTATTTATTGCTTATTAATACTGGCAATCTGTCAATTTTATGTACATAATTCACTAATTTTTACCCTCATTTTCTTTCTCACGTTTTAACAGCATTTCTTATCTTGGTATCAAGCATAATGAAAATAATCATTATTGTTTGTATAAAAGGAATTATAAAAACCTGTTCACACGTTTCTGATCTCGTGACCACTCCAAGACAAAAGTGCTTTGTAAAAATGTTTCTTACTCAATTTTTTGACAATACGTTCTCGTTTAAAACCCAATTTACTTATCTCTACGATAAATATCACTTTTAAGGTAAACACGTTTTTCGTATGCGTTAATTGGCCCAACCATAATAATGGTCGGGCGCTGACAAAAAATTAGTTATAGACTCATCATCTGTTCCCCTCCACGGAAATCTTTAGTAAAAGGCGAAAGATTTTTGCGTTTTGAAGGGAAACCAGAGTGACTATGCTAGCTCTGTCTATGAGTAGCCTATCAATGAGTCGTGGACTTACCTCGCGGGAGTTTGTTTGTCAAATACTAGTATAAATCGAACGTTACTACAAATTAGTGGTTTTCAAGAATTAAATTTTTAAGATCGATCAAATTCCGAAACGATAACCAATTATTTGTGTTAAGATAATATATTCATATCAAAGGAAACTGTATTTTGTAATGACAATAGACTGCTGGCTGACTCAGTAAGTTGCGAAATAATCCACCAGATAACGCCAAGATTGTGTAGTTTTAGTTGTAGCTTAGTGTTCTAAGCCAATTTTTCAAATATTAATTACAGACACATATTTCACCATTAATAACTTTTTCATATAGACTTCAATTTTTCATTTTATTTTTAAATAACCTACTTAATAGACATCAAACTTTCATTAAAATGTTTACAATGAAATACAACAACTAAAATCATAAATCCATTTCTGATTGGCACGCCAGCTTCAACGATAGATGCCGCTGTACCGAGTCAACGTGTGAATTCATTGTTTACGTAATACTATTAATTTATTTTTAGGGAAAATGCAAAACTTTTACGTTATTTATCTGAAGAATAAGTTAGTACATTGAATAGAAGTATTTAAAACAGGTCAGTCATTAAACAAGATTGTACTGTGCTGTCAAAAAACAAGTTCGCTCCATACTATTTGGTAATCGCCATCATGACTACCTTTGACAAAGTTTTACGTGTCAAGATTATACTTCACAGGATCATTTCTGTAGTTGATCTTCGCTTCGAAGTTTTCCAACTTCGTGGGCAAGCGCAACCATGATGATGTACAGTAGCGCTTTTCCCTGAGCGTGAGGCAGGTTTGACGGAGGCATTGTTTCTGTCAAACCATCGATGACCGTTAGCATTCCTTATGGGGGTGTTGGGAGGAACGCTGTCTGAGTGGTTCGCAAAAATATCAGTAGAGATGGGTGCTCATTTGCGAGAACGAACTTCAAAAGTAGCAGTAATTTAATTACCATTAATGTCAGTTGCTTTTAGGTAATAGTTTGAAAAATGATTGCATCACAAAACGTTGAAAAGATGGTAACACTTAAATAAAACGAATATATATTATTTATTAGTTGCGTTAAAATAAATAAATAATTTAAAAAGTTAAAAGTAGTAGTAGTCTGTAATTTTACTGAAATCGAAGTCATATTTATCTAAATAAGTTAAATTTTTTGTATAACAAGAGTATGTTTAATAAATGAAAATTTTTTTTGTATAAAAATAAAGTAAGATTACAATTATTCGCAAAACTTTGTCGTACGAATTACTGACTTTAAGAAAACAGAATATAATATAATTGCAGAGAGGCGGTTGGTAAAATGCTTGGAATTTCAAAGTAAAAAAAAAATTATTATAGATTGGTAATTGTATAACTTCTAATGCAAATATTGAATAGAAATGACGTACTGCTCGTATTCAATTTTTATTATAAATTAAATTTTTTATATCGAAAAGACAATTTGAAAATATAATACATATAGTTAGTAGCACTTTCACAGCTGCTCACTGCTCTACCCACGGAGCAGTGATCGCAATCACAGTCCCACCTCTAAATATCAGTTATAATTAATTGTACAACTAGTGTAAAGATCATCTATTTACTATTTTTATCTACGAATATCTCACCGTCTACGTGTGCGTTTTCCTATACCATAATAAAAATACATAATAATTGTATTATGTTGTAAATATGTTATTATAAGTGATACAGGCCTAGTATTGTATAAATTATGTAAAATAAATTAGTACAAGATCATTATTACATTTTAAATATTTACGTAATAAATTATACACAGATACATAGACTATAACATGTCCAGTACTCGTTTAGTTTGCAGGTTATCATTTTTTCTCATATCAGTTAACGAGATTATGATAAAATACTCTAAAAGTAGGCCTACAAATATTTAACTATTCAACATTGAAATGTAAGTTGTCACTATAAAAATACAAATAATTTTTTTTTTTGTGTTGTAGACCAGTGGCGTACCGTGGAGTTTGAGCGCCTGGGGCAATTTAAAATATTGCGCCCCCTCATAAGCTGTTACAAATCCAAGTTTTAAAACTACGTATTTATTTTCTAAACCTACAATTATAATTATAAAATCAAATTACTTCTCTAAAGTCATTATTGTTTACTTCGAAACTGTAACAGTTTATAGGTACCAATAAACCGTACTAATACTAATAGGTACTAATAAAATAATTTTGTTTTTTTAGGTATAACAAAATAGGGAAACAAAAAACATTAAATATTAGACATTTCAGTATATAAATTGCATTTATTTAAAATCTTCTGGATTTTATTCTTGCAAATTTTTCAATTACATGGTTAAAATTTACATTTATTTTTCTTTCAATTGATAAAATTGCAAGGTTACTTAACCTTTAACCTTTCCTGCCTCATAGTCGATCTGTGATAGGTCTTTATTAGCTTTAATTTGGAAAAACTTCTTTCACAAGTAGCATTTGACACAGTGATTGTTAAAAAAATTCTTAGTGCCACAACAATGTTAATTAAACTCTCTTGCATCTTCCACTTAATTATCCAGCTTAATAATTCTAAAGTTGCCCATGCAAAAATGTTCTCTTCTGGATGAACTTCTTTAAATAAAGAAATGTGGCGTCTAATATGATGTACTTCAGCAATCATAGCTGAAGCATTCAATTCGGAATATTTTTCACATAAATGCTGAATGTTTCGAACAATGAATTCATCTTAAACTGCATCCAATAGTATTTGAATTTGAAGGAAGGCAAATAGCTCATGAAGTATATTCATTTGTAACGTACGTTTTTTTAATTCTGATGTT
The DNA here is from genome assembly GCA_034769895.1 of Magicicada septendecula. Classification (NCBI taxonomy): domain Eukaryota; kingdom Metazoa; phylum Arthropoda; class Insecta; order Hemiptera; family Cicadidae; genus Magicicada; species Magicicada septendecula. The sequence goes on from CM068370.1 coordinate 501,212,865, forward strand.
AGCTTATCTACTGCCTCAAGCTGTTCCCGACGAGTTTCCTGAATTAAATTTAAGCCAGAGTCGATACTTTTCTCACCAGACATTTTCTTTCGTCTTCCTTGGGCTAGTAACCTTGGGCCACTCCAACCAATCGGGGATCTCACAAACCGTCTTTTCGAGGGCGGGGACGATCCCCACTCCCACGACCGACATGTAAAATAATAATTGTTGAAAAAACATTAACATAGGATATCAATTATGATGCGGACTATATGCAAGCCCTGAAATATCGTATTTTATTGTACGATAAAAATTGTATCTTACAATTTTTTAGCGCCCCTAAAAATTTTGCGCCCGGGGCACCCGCCCCACTGCCCCCCCCCCACGGTACGCCACTGTTGTAGACAAGCTTTGTAAGCAATATTGCCTGTTACTTGTTTATGTGTTTTTTCCTTGATCAACATTAATACTTAAGGGGTGGCCTATTGAAAATTGACTAAAAACTGATAAAAATAACTTAGTTTTACTAAATATCAGAGATAATTTTTCATATTTAGTAATTAATATTTACTAATATTGCTAATTAATATTTACTGATATTGCTCATTACGTGTCAATTGCCAGGACATTAACATCTATAAAACTGTTACTACTTCAGAAAAACTCTCTCTCTATTTATGCACCTAAGCATTCAAAGAAACATTGAAGCATGATGTTTTTAGGCTTTTGAAATGTATAATGTGGATTACGTTTGGTGGATTACGTAAATCATTTCCACACCACAGACGATCACAAACAGAGCATGTAAAACCAAATTTATTCTCACTAAAACATTTGATAAACTCAATGTCAGCAGCGATTATTTCTGTCTTGATGCGTTTACATATCAAATTTCTAGACTGTGGTGAATCGAAAGTGTGGAAGCGTCACGTTTTTTGATGACGATTTTTGTGGAATGACCCCCAGCCTAAAAACATTAAACATTATCATGTTAATAAAATATCGGTATGGAGAACCATACATGACTTCCATGTTCTAAGATTTTTATTTAAAATCATTTACTTGAATTCAATTCAATAATTTCTAAAAAATATCCCCCACCCTCAAACTATTTTCACTATTTATAGACTTTTTTTGTTATTATGGGGTAGTCGTTTAATGTAATGTTATTTTCGAGTCACTTTATCTATAAAAATTAGGTACCAGTACTTTATTCTTATAAAGAAACTGGAATATGCAGATAATCATCCTTCCTCCTCCATGAATGTTACACTTTCATAGAGTAGGCCTAATATTTTATCATTATGTAATTGCTAAGTTATCTTATCCTTCAAAATTAAATACTCATACTTTACTTGATATCAGCAAAGTAATTTCCAAAAAATCACCTCCACCCTCTTCAACTACCCTCTCCATTTATAGATATCTCATTTACCATTTTACAATGGATAATATGACACTTATTTACCAAAATTAAGTACTTTACTCTTGTTAAAACACAAAATAATGCAGGTAAACTACGCCTCCCCTTTAACCTATCTTCACAAAAATCAATAGGCCTTGAGTCCTCTAACCTCGGGCACATATGCAAAAAATTGTTTGATTCTGTTTGAATTTGGGCCAGTTATCGTTTGTCATATAAAAAATTCTACATACACACACACGCTTTTTGGAAAATTACTGTTCTTCATATTTTGAGGGTAGTACAATCAGAATCAGCCCTTATATCGAACAAGATTTTTTTTTCATGTCCACCATACTTCCATTTTCTTATGGAACATGGAAGTAAAAAAAATATATATATGAGGAACATGAGTCTCACTCTATTATGATAAAAACCACTTTTCGGATCCTGTAGTTTCTAAAATCATGACTACTTACCAAAGACTGGCCTCTGAGTCTTTGCTACAAAAGTGTATTGCAAGAAAAACACAAAATGCCAATGAAGGGCTGCATTTAGTCCTTTGGTCGAAGTGTTGTAAAACTGTTTATTAAAATAAAGACCCTTCTTGTGGTTGTAAGCTTGGCTATCTGTGAATACAAGACAGGAAGACTGAAGATAGTTACAGAAGCACAAAGTTAAATGGGGGTCAGTTGGGGAAGCCATGTCATGACAGTCGCGAAATGATTAGACAAGAAATGATTGCACCTCATGGAAAACAGGAATGCCTCTAAATTTAAAGAGTATAGAGAGAAAAAAAGCCCCTCTTCAAGAAGAAAAGAAAAAGAAAGTTTAACCTTTGGACCAGGAGAGTTTTAAAAATGTATAATTGAGATATTTTATGTAGTCAAGTACATATTAGATATATAAAAAATGTAAAACTCTGCACAGCAACGTATATGATGCTGTACAATAAAGTCTTCTTTGATTGAAATGTTGTGTATTGTTTGCATCCTTTATTTAAAACAGAGTATAAAAACAAAACAAAAAAGATACGTCACAATTAGTGTAAATCGTGGTTTTACTAGTGATAATTAGATTGTTTTACTGAATGGGCATTTTCCAAAAACTGTGATCTTCATTGGTTTTTTTTCACAAAGATTGCTATAACTAAAAAACTACCTAACATAAAGACCTGAGATTCTTTATGGTATGGGGTACTTTACACATTATTACCTAAAATCTCATGCATGCTCATGGATGTTAATATAACTGGATGCCCGACAGGGCGCTCTCTAGTGAAGCAAATCTGAGATCACGGCAGCCATATTTAAAGCAGGCAAAAAAAGGTAAACTGACGTGGAGTTAGGTTGATTTGTGCTGACCTTTTGGAGTGTAAATTGATTTAATGCTTGCTTGACTTATCACTTCAAAAAGAAGATAAAATGCCTGACTCTTGTTGTGCTGTAGGTTGCACAAATCGACGGAAAAAAGAAGAGAACTTGCAGTTTTTTGTGTAAGTGGCATGTTTTGTTTTGCAGCGATTTTTTGTCATCCACCTCCTTATAACCAATAAATATGTTCATGCTGAATCTTTTCGTTTATTTCAGATTTCCTTTGAATGATAAAGAAAGGCTGAATGCATGGGTGCATGCAGTTCGAACAGAGAACTTCAAACCCACAAAATACAGCAGACTCTGCAGTGAACATTTCCTCGCAGAATGCTATGAGATTAGGCCAAATATAAACGTGCCTTACTTAAAGAAGGATGCAGTACCATCTGTATTTAAAGGTTTCCCTCCTCATCTTCAAAAGCCACCACCTAGAGAAAGGTCGAGGAAACAAAGAGAACCAACCTCACTTCCATTGACCAGTTGTACCACTGATGTTGAATATGTAGAGGAGCCTCCTGTTAAAAAGGCAAGAACTAGTCCATTATTGCCAGCTCGTGTGTCTAGTCCAACAAAAGCTGTCCTCAGAAATAAAATCAAGGTACTGAAGCAGAAACTAAGAAGAAAGGTGAAAATAATATCAAGTTTGAAACAGCTTCTTGATGAACTGACAAAAAGGGGTCTTCTTGAAAACGATCCCAAACAAATAATTGAACACCATTTTGATGGAACCGTGAGAGATTTGTTAAAAAATGAACTTATAAATCAGGGACGTGCTTTCAAAGGGCGCCGATACAGCAGGGAACTGAAGCAGTTTGCCTTCACCTTAATGTATTACTCGCCTAAGGCATATAGATTTTGCAGGTAATAATTCCATCATACAGAATATGTTTGATTTTTATGTATATTCTGCTAAGATCTAGGCCTAATGACTTTTTTTACATTATCGCTAAGCTTAATTATGTAATTCCTTATTATTTCAGATCCAAACTGTCCCTGCCACATCCAACTTCTGTAAGAAACTGGACTTCATCTACAAATGCAGAGCCAGGTTTTCTGACAGATGTCTTCACAGAGTTGAGGAACCTGCCATTGGATGACCGTGACTGCAACCCGGTCCTTGACAGTATGTCAATAAGAAAGCAGATCATATGGGATGTAAAGAATAATAAATAGGTAGGATTTTGTGATTATGGCAATGAACTGAGACTTGAAGGATCTGAAGCAACAGCTTCAGAAGTGCTTGTGTTTATGCTTGTACTATTAAAAGGGAAGTGGAAGTGGCCCATTGGTTACATTTTTGTTAATAAGGTTAATGCTACCATTCAGGCACAGTTAGTACGAACAGCATTAACTTTAGCTAGTGGTGCAGGAGTACGGGTTTGCAGTGTCACTTGTGATTGTACTGCTACAAACTATGACACTCTGCGTCAGTTGGGTTGTGATCTTTTCAAGAGCAACTATCACGATATAAAGCCCTTCTTCAAGCATCCCACCGAAGATTGTAATGTGTGGTTTGTACCTGATGCATGTCACAACTTGAAACTTGCAAGGAATGCATTGGGTACATATGGAAGTTTTGTTTCTCCCAGTGGTAAAATTATGTGATGCTATTTTCAGCATTTGGTTAACATTCAAGACCAGTTATCATTGAAAATTGCTAACAAACTTGGTCACAAACATATTGAGTGGAAAAAGAACATTATGAATGTCAAACTTGCTGCTCAAACTTTTAGTGCATCTGTAGCAAATGCCATTGAATTTCTTTCAGACTGTGGTGTGGATAAATTTGAAGATAGTAAAGAAACAGTTGTGTTTACTAGAGTGATGGATAGAATTCTTGGCTTTTTGAATTCGAGAAGTATATATAATTATGTATGTATGTATTTGTTAAGTATGTATAATTTGTCTAAGCGTAAAAGAAGTTTTGAAGTACTTGATAGCAAAATTATAAACTGTGTGCATACCCGTACAGATAATTCAGCTGGCACCCATGCTTATGAGTCTCATGAAGTGTAATATCTTCAAGGTGGGTCCCAGACTTAAAAAAGGTTGAGAACCACTGCATGCAAGTTACCTATCACATAGGCATAAGACAGTCCCCTCCTGAAGCTCGTTTGTCCCAAACTGGCAGATATCTTGCACACTTTAGCTTAAGTCTGACTCGGGGGGAATTCCCATTTCCAAACTACGTTCACTTGGGAGCATCTCTTCTTCGATTCCATTTTGCTTTCCCAATTAACCTGAGTGACCTGCATAACATCCTCGTGAACAATCTTCGCTCTTTCTGTTCCCATCTCCAGGCTCTTCTGACTCTGATTTGCCTTTTCTTCCTGCTCTTATCTTTGTTTACTTCTAGCCAGTTATTTCTTTATCTTCACCCACAGCCACTTCATTTAACTCGGGAACAATTGCAACATTAGCTGACCTTGTAAACATTGCTGCAGACCTGCCACACGAGTGCATATCTTGAAGGCAGAAGAATATATCAAAACAGTTTGTCTTGAAAAATATGATTTTATATCCAGTAAATGAACATATTGAATTATGTAAATGAATGCAAAAGTTTTGTACGTATTTTTTGGAACCAAGAACCTATTCAAAAATAGAGAATTTGTTGAATATTTCAACTTGTCTCAAATACTGGGAACTGAGAATCGAATGTATCGTACTGGGCTACCGTCCTATTATAAGTTTTTTCAATAAATATTGTAAACAATCATAGTAAGTATTATAAGTTAATTAGAAAACTACATTATATAAGTTAATTTCATATTAAATGAAAATTGGTTCATGGATAACCACATTTGCCATTAAATATTTGTAATAAGTTTTTTTAATTTAATATTAAATAAGTTTTAAAGTCGCTAGCAATTTTAGCAGCTATAACACCAAATGGTACGTCGCGTTTGAAGAAATGCAAAAGCTAATCAGAATTTCATGAGTCAGGAAACCGTTCAGTTCTGTCGTACCAATAAAATACTTCTGATTTGTATTAGACGACACGATATTTTGATAATAAAACAAAATCTTTATGCATTTTGTAAATATGATTCAGAAAATTATTGATGTGGTGAGGGCATAGATTATAAATAATTATGTAAGAAAAGTATTGTACAGATTTTTAAATAATGCACAACATTTTTATATAATAAAAAATAAAATACAGCATAGCTCTCATGTAGGGCTGTTAAGCAGGGACGTATTGACACCAGCTGGCATTTCACGGTGTTTGGTGTCTGAAGTAACAGAACTAGTGCAATGTGAAATTTTACTGATAGCGGATTGTTAAGGAATTAAATATCTCTGTTGACATGAGAAAACTATGTCAACTGTCACCGAACTAAAATGGATCTATTGTCAACATTGTGTGACTGTGTCCTTGTTCCTTATATTTCCAGTTAATTCATATTTTCTGTGAGACAAACAGTAAGTGCGCTACATTACTGTAAGGACTCATTACATCATTCATGACATTTTTATGGAATGTTTTTGTTACTATTGTATAACGGTAATAACGGACATTCTAACTTTAATGACGTTGTGATAACTTGATTCCTTAATTTAATTGTATTTTATTTAAGTTTCTTTGTGATTAGATATTAGAATTTTTTACCAAAATAAAATGACAGATGTTTACATCTGAACTTGTATATTGTTTTATTAAACCACTTCCAATCCTCAAAGTGCATACACGAATGAACCATATAAGCAGACATATTTATATCTATTAAGTTAGTAACCACATAACTGATATAGAATGTGGATGTAGAGCAAAGACAGAAGGACAGAGGTATTACAGTGGCAAATTCAAAATGAAAAACTAGAAGATATGAATATAAATATGAAGATATGTGGTGTTTACAGACTAAATTGCTCAGATTGCAACAAATTCTACATAGGCCAGACAGGACGTACTTCAAACAGATATATTGAACACGCAAAGGCACTACCGAAACCCACCTCATTGAAGTGACCCACACATACAAAAACAACATTAACATGGATATTCTATACGTACACACAAAACACCGAAAACTAGACACTCTTGAACAGTTGGAAATATACAAACACAAAAACGACACCCTAAACGAACAGACAATTCAAATCACACACAACATAGATCCTTCAAAAGTCGGCAAGAACATGACGGACAGTGCTCCCAGTGGCAGCCTCTGACGAAGCTTATAATAAGCAAAAACTGGTTCAGGCTATAAAATAAAACTTTTAAGTTCTTACCCATAAAAAACTTGTGTTCCAAGTTGATAGTGATTTAATTATATTTAGTTAATCAACGGACACGTCACAGACAACAAAATCCATGGATATAATCAGGTAATCTAGTGCCCTGCTTCCAACTATTCTACCAATTATAATTTCCATGTTCCATAAATTTTTACCATAAACTCTTCAATTGTAAATGTATAAAAAGGTGTTGTTTTTGAAACAATGATATTAGAAGTTTAACAACCATTGTCCTTGGTTAAGTTATAGCAAATAGCTTAATATCACAATAGTGGAAACTCTCCGCACTTAGCATGCAGAGCAGCGGTGACAGCGCTTAGTGCTGCTATCTAGCGGTTCGAGGAGAACACTAACACTTCGAGCTATGAACAACACCACAGATCGACTTCGAAAACGGAATGAAATACAGATTTTAAGCCGTTTGCGTCGTTATTGTAATTTAATATGGGAGAGGAAAGTGGATGTTGATCTGAAAGAAGCAGTAATTAGAATAAAACGAATGTTTATTGAAATTAAAACACTGGATCATTATGTAATGACAGCAGTCTGATAACACAACATTACAAAGATTTCCAAAAGCAAATCACACATGCAATATCTTATTAAGTTTGATATTTTTAGTGGCAAGACGTTTCTCTGATGAATCATTTGTTCTGTTCACATATGCCTTAATAAGGACTTTGAAATACTTATCAGTCAGTAATTTCATACAGGTGTTACAGATACCCTCACTACAGTCATTCATTGATGAAAAGCAGTCAGTTAATCTATTTCTAATGCCATTGTGTGCTTTCCAACAAAAACTGACAGAAATTATTTTCAAATGCTTCTGACATTTTGGCAGCCAATTTTCCACCATACTCATTTGGAAACAGCATTTTCGAGTTATCATCATACTTCTTCATTTCTATGTGTACATTTTCCATACTACAATCATTATCATAAGACGATAATACATTTCTACACTCAGCATGGGGAAACTTACTACATGCCCAGCCCATGACATAATGTTCTGCACTATTATCAACAACACTTTTTTCACAATTACACTTCGACTGATTTTTCTGCACCGCACATAATTTTCTTCTCAGATTTTTATTCGATAACCTGTATTTGGACAGCAACTTCTGAGAATTTCTATATTTCAACATTAAGTTTGAACAGCATTTATTCATTCGCTTTTCTTCTGGTAGTTTGTCAGTTTCCTGGACTGCACTGTCAGTTGGCGACTCATCTGAAATTTCTGGGGTAGAATCATGCTCTAGTTTTCGTTTCTTTGGGCTGCATCTCAAGCTTGCCTGTTTGACATTGTGGCACAAGAGTGAGGGCACTGCTCCAGGCCAGATCCTGAAACAAAAATTAAAAGAAGTTGTAATTTTTTATGGGAACATGAAATGCCAGTAGTTAAAGCAAGTTCATAAGCAATACCAGAAAAATTAACATAATAATAGAATATAGCATAGTATTTTTATATATAGGCCTACCCTTGGCTTAAGAGATTTTTGTTTCTGAAATCCTTCTCTGTGAAGTGGTCCGAGCACACTACATATCCTTTATTTAAATGTTCTGGTCCCTTAGTCTTCAGAATTTCATCTAAATCAGCTCTTCTACTCTTCACAACCCACTGAGTGCACCTGAAAGCCGATTAAATGCATAGGTTTAATAATAACAATAAGAAAGTATGTTCACATAAATACAAACACGATAGGCAAGTCAGCATTAATACGTGGGTATACTTACAGCACTTTGTTTTTAGGAAACCTGTAAAATGATTTGCGATCACTTTGTATTTTGTAATTAAAACACCCGTACATAGCACAAATAACTCCTCTTCCCGCCATTTCCAAAATCGTGATACATAACAAGCTCAAAGCAATCTGGGTTGTAAAAGTGGAACTTGTAATACGCATAGTCAATTAATAGCTTGTGATATTAAGCTATTTGCTGCAGTCGCAAGTGTAGTTATCTGCACGAACCGCTAGATGGCACGCAGAGGTGGTGTCGCCAGTTTCTCGTGCGAGTTTCCACTATTGTCATATTAACCTATTTGGTTATAGTAAGACTGACAATTTTCCCATATTATATAGGCACTCCTGTATTCTACTGAATTTATAAGCCATAATCTACCTAAAATGTAAGTATGGATTTGAATAAGAATGGCTGTATAGTCTAATAATTTTGTAGTTATTTAAATTTTTGTTTGATATAATAAAACTATTTTAAGGATTTTCTTTTCCATTTATAATGTAGCATCACAAGTCCTCCCATATTCTGGCAAAGAAGTTGGTAACCATAGGTTCCAGACATTATAAATAAAAACTTAGATCAAGGAATGGCCCAAAACACTTCCAGACATGTTTAAAAGCCAGGAAATTGTTCCAGTGTAAAATACTAGCTGCGAAAGCTTAAGTTCGCTTATAGATCAGGGAACTTAAAATGAACCTTTAAAATTGACACCACAAAACATATTATATACCCATAATAGGGCTCTGATTTTAACACACTGATGCTAGATATCAAAACTGTACCTTTTGAACTTGAATCTAACGGACTTTTGCCATCATATCGTCTGCCAGTTAGATTCAGATGACTACAGTCCATCACATACAATGCTTATATAGGGCAATGTTTGCTCTAAGCCTACCCATTAGGACTAAGCTGGATATTTGTAAAATAATGTGTTAGAATAGTATTCAATAAGAAAGCTAACCTAATAAAAATTCTCATTATTTAAAAGACAATTACAAATTAGTTATTTATTGCTTATTAATACTGGCAATCTGTCAATTTTATGTACATAATTCACTAATTTTTACCCTCATTTTCTTTCTCACGTTTTAACAGCATTTCTTATCTTGGTATCAAGCATAATGAAAATAATCATTATTGTTTGTATAAAAGGAATTATAAAAACCTGTTCACACGTTTCTGATCTCGTGACCACTCCAAGACAAAAGTGCTTTGTAAAATGTTTCTTACTCAATTTTTTGACAATACGTTCTCGTTTAAAACCCAATTTACTTATCTCTACGATAAATATCACTTTTAAGGTAAACACGTTTTTCGTATGCGTTAATTGGCCCAACCATAATAATGGTCGGGCGCTGACAAAAAATTAGTTATAGACTCATCATCTGTTCCCCTCCACGGAAATCTTTAGTAAAAGGCGAAAGATTTTTGCGTTTTGAAGGGAAACCAGAGTGACTATGCTAGCTCTGTCTATGAGTAGCCTATCAATGAGTCGTGGACTTACCTCGCGGGAGTTTGTTTGTCAAATACTAGTATAAATCGAACGTTACTACAAATTAGTGGTTTTCAAGAATTAAATTTTTAAGATCGATCAAATTCCGAAACGATAACCAATTATTTGTGTTAAGATAATATATTCATATCAAAGGAAACTGTATTTTGTAATGACAATAGACTGCTGGCTGACTCAGTAAGTTGCGAAATAATCCACCAGATAACGCCAAGATTGTGTAGTTTTAGTTGTAGCTTAGTGTTCTAAGCCAATTTTTCAAATATTAATTACAGACACATATTTCACCATTAATAACTTTTTCATATAGACTTCAATTTTTCATTTTATTTTTAAATAACCTACTTAATAGACATCAAACTTTCATTAAAATGTTTACAATGAAATACAACAACTAAAATCATAAATCCATTTCTGATTGGCACGCCAGCTTCAACGATAGATGCCGCTGTACCGAGTCAACGTGTGAACTCATTGTTTACGTAATACTATTAATTTATTTTTAGGGAAAATGCAAAACTTTTACGTTATTTATCTGAAGAATAAGTTAGTACATTGAATAGAAGTATTTAAAACAGGTCAGTCATTAAACAAGATTGTACTGTGCTGTCAAAAAACAAGTTCGCTCCATACTATTTGGTAATCGCCATCATGACTACCTTTGACAAAGTTTTACGTGTTAAGATCATACTTCACAGGATCATTTCTGTAGTTGATCTTCGCTTCGAAGTTTTCCAACTTCGTGGGCAAGCGCAACCATGATGATGTACAGTAGCGCTTTTCCCTGAGCGTGAGGCAGGTTTGACGGAGGCATTGTTTCTGTCAAACCATCGATGACCGTTAGCATTCCTTATGGGGGTGTTGGGAGGAACGCTGTCTGAGTGGTTCGCAAAAATATCAGTAGAGATGGGTGCTCATTTGCGAGAACGAACTTCAAAAGTAGCAGTAATTTAATTACCATTAATGTCAGTTGCTTTTAGGTAATAGTTTGAAAAATGATTGCATCACAAAACGTTGAAAAGATGGTAACACTTAAATAAAACGAATATATATTATTTATTAGTTGCGTTAAAATAAATAAATAATTTAAAAAGTTAAAAGTAGTAGTAGTCTGTAATTTTACTGAAATCGAAGTCATATTTATCTAAATAAGTTAAATTTTTTGTATAACAAGAGTATGTTTAATAAATGAAAATTTTTTTTGTATAAAAATAAAGTAAGATTACAATTATTCGCAAAACTTTGTCGTACGAATTACTGACTTTAAGAAAACAGAATATAATATAATTGCAGAGAGGCGGTTGGTAAAATGCTTGGAATTTCAAAGTAAAAAAAAAATTATTATAGATTGGTAATTGTATAACTTCTAATGCAAATATTGAATAGAAATGACGTACTGCTCGTATTCAATTTTTATTATAAATTAAATTTTTTATATCGAAAAGACAATTTGAAAATATAATACATATAGTTAGTAGCACTTTCACAGCTGCTCACTGCTCTACCCACGGAGCAGTGATCGCAATCACAGTCCCACCTCTAAATATCAGTTATAATTAATTGTACAACTAGTGTAAAGATCATCTATTTACTATTTTTATCTACGAATATCTCACCGTCTACGTGTGCGTTTTCCTATACCATAATAAAAATACATAATAATTGTATTATGTTGTAAATATGTTATTATAAGTGATACAGGCCTAGTATTGTATAAATTATGTAAAATAAATTAGTACAAGATCATTATTACATTTTAAATATTTACGTAATAAATTATACACAGATACATAGACTATAACATGTCCAGTACTCGTTTAGTTTGCAGGTTATCATTTTTTCTCATATCAGTTAACGAGATTATGATAAAATACTCTAAAAGTAGGCCTACAAATATTTAACTATTCAACATTGAAATGTAAGTTGTCACTATAAAAATACAAATAATTTTTTTTTTTGTGTTGTAGACCAGTGGCGTACCGTGGAGTTTGAGCGCCTGGGGCAATTTAAAATATTGCGCCCCCTCATAAGCTGTTACAAATCCAAGTTTTAAAACTACGTATTTATTTTCTAAACCTACAATTATAATTATAAAATCAAATTACTTCTCTAAAGTCATTATTGTTTACTTCGAAACTGTAACAGTTTATAGGTACCAATAAACCGTACTAATACTAATAGGTACTAATAAAATAATTTTGTTTTTTTAGGTATAACAAAATAGGGAAACAAAAAACATTAAATATTAGACATTTCAGTATATAAATTGCATTTATTTAAAATCTTCTGGATTTTATTCTTGCAAATTTTTCAATTACATGGTTAAAATTTACATTTATTTTTCTTTCAATTGATAAAATTGCAAGGTTACTTAACCTTTAACCTTTCCTGCCTCATAGTCGATCTGTGATAGGTCTTTATTAGCTTTAATTTGGAAAAACTTCTTTCACAAGTAGCATTTGACACAGTGATTGTTAAAAAAATTCTTAGTGCCACAACAATGTTAATTAAACTCTCTTGCATCTTCCACTTAATTATCCAGCTTAATAATTCTAAAGTTGCCCATGCAAAAATGTTCTCTTCTGGATGAACTTCTTTAAATAAAGAAATGTGGCGTCTAATATGATGTACTTCAGCAATCATAGCTGAAGCATTCAATTCGGAATATTTTTCACATAAATGCTGAATGTTTCGAACAATGAATTCATCTTAAACTGCATCCAATAGTATTTGAATTTGAAGGAAGGCAAATAGCTCATGAAGTATATTCATTTGTAACGTACGTTTTTTTAATTCTGATGTTAGCTTATCTACTGCCTCAAGCTGTTCCCGACGAGTTTCCTGAATTAAATTTAAGCCAGAGTCGATACTTTTCTCACCAGACATTTTCTTTCGTCTTCCTTGGGCTAGTAACCTTGGGCCACTCCAACCAATCGGGGATCTCACAAACCGTCTTTTCGAGGGCGGGGACGATCCCCACTCCCACGACCGACATGTAAAATAATAATTGTTGAAAAAACATTAACATAGGATATCAATTATGATGCGGACTATATGCAAGCCCTGAAATATCGTATTTTATTGTACGATAAAAATTGTATCTTACAATTTTTTAGCGCCCCTAAAAATTTTGCGCCCGGGGCACCCGCCCCACTGCCCCCCCCCCGGGACGCCACTGTTGTAGACAAGCTTTGTAAGCAATATTGCCTGTTACTTGTTTATGTGTTTTTTCCTTGATCAACATTAATACTTAAGGGGTGGCCTATTGAAAATTGACTAAAAACTGATAAAAATAACTTAGTTTTACTAAATATCAGAGATAATTTTTCATATTTAGTAATTAATATTTACTAATATTGCTAATTAATATTTACTGATATTGCTCATTACGTGTCAATTGCCAGGACATTAACATCTATAAAACTGTTACTACTTCAGAAAAACTCTCTCTCTATTTATGCACCTAAGCATTCAAAGAAACATTGAAGCATGATGTTTTTAGGCTTTTGAAATGTATAATGTGGATTACGTTTGGTGGATTACGTAAATCATTTCCACACCACAGACGATCACAAACAGAGCATGTAAAACCAAATTTATTCTCACTAAAACATTTGATAAACTCAATGTCAGCAGCGATTATTTCTGTCTTGATGCGTTTACATATCAAATTTCTAGACTGTGGTGAATCGAAAGTGTGGAAGCGTCACGTTTTTTGATGACGATTTTTGTGGAATGACCCCCAGCCTAAAAACATTAAACATTATCATGTTAATAAAATATCGGTATGGAGAACCATACATGACTTCCATGTTCTAAGATTTTTATTTAAAATCATTTACTTGAATTCAATTCAATAATTTCTAAAAAATATCCCCCACCCTCAAACTATTTTCACTATTTATAGACTTTTTTTGTTATTATGGGGTAGTCGTTTAATGTAATGTTATTTTCGAGTCACTTTATCTATAAAAATTAGGTACCAGTACTTTATTCTTATAAAGAAACTGGAATATGCAGATAATCATCCTTCCTCCTCCATGAATGTTACACTTTCATAGAGTAGGCCTAATATTTTATCATTATGTAATTGCTAAGTTATCTTATCCTTCAAAATTAAATACTCATACTTTACTTGATATCAGCAAAGTAATTTCCAAAAAATCACCTCCACCCTCTTCAACTACCCTCTCCATTTATAGATATCTCATTTACCATTTTACAATGGATAATATGACACTTATTTACCAAAATTAAGTACTTTACTCTTGTTAAAACACAAAATAATGCAGGTAAACTACGCCTCCCCTTTAACCTATCTTCACAAAAATCAATAGGCCTTGAGTCCTCTAACCTCGGGCACATATGCAAAAAATTGTTTGATTCTGTTTGAATTTGGGCCAGTTATCGTTTGTCATATAAAAAATTCTACATACACACACACGCTTTTTGGAAAATTACTGTTCTTCATATTTTGAGGGTAGTACAATCAGAATCAGCCCTTATATCGAACAAGATTTTTTTTTCATGTCCACCATACTTCCATTTTCTTATGGAACATGGAAGTAAAAAAAATATATATATGAGGAACATGAGTCTCACTCTATTATGATAAAAACCACTTTTCGGATCCTGTAGTTTCTAAAATCATGACTACTTACCAAAGACTGGCCTCTGAGTCTTTGCTACAAAAGTGTATTGCAAGAAAAACACAAAATGCCAATGAAGGGCTGCATTAAGTCCTTTGGTCGAAGTTTTGTAAAACTGTTTATTAAAATAAAGACCCTTCTTGTGGTTGTAAGCTTGGCTATCTGTGAATACAAGACAGGAAGACTGAAGATAGTTACAGAAGCACAAAGTTAAATGGGGGTCAGTTGGGGAAGCCATGTCATGACAGTCGCGAAATGATTAGACAAGAAATGATTGCACCTCATGGAAAACAGGAATGCCTCTAAATTTAAAGAGTATAGAGAGAAAAAAAGCCCCTCTTCAAGAAGAAAAGAAAAAGAAAGTTTAACCTTTGGACCAGGAGAGTTTTAAAAATGTATAATTGAGATATTTTATGTAGTCAAGTACATATTAGATATATAAAAAATGTAAAACTCTGCACAGCAACGTATATGATGCTGTACAATAAAGTCTTCTTTGATTGAAATGTTGTGTATTGTTTGCATCCTTTATTTAAAACAGAGTATAAAAACAAAACAAAAAAGATACGTCACAATTAGTGTAAATCGTGGTTTTACTAGTGATAATTAGATTGTTTTACTGAATGGGCATTTTCCAAAAACTGTGATCTTCATTGGTTTTTTTTCACAAAGATTGCTATAACTAAAAAACTACCTAACATAAAGACCTGAGATTCTTTATGGTATGGGGTACTTTACACATTATTACCTAAAATCTCATGCATGCTCATGGATGTTAATATAACTGGATGCCCGACAGGGCGCTCTCTAGTGAAGCAAATCTGAGATCACGGCAGCCATATTTAAAGCAGGCAAAAAAAGGTAAACTGACGTGGAGTTAGGTTGATTTGTGCTGACCTTTTGGAGTGTAAATTGATTTAATGCTTGCTTGACTTATCACTTCAAAAAGAAGATAAAATGCCTGACTCTTGTTGTGCTGTAGGTTGCACAAATCGACGGAAAAAAGAAGAGAACTTGCAGTTTTTTGTGTAAGTGGCATGTTTTGTTTTGCAGCGATTTTTTGTCATCCACCTCCTTATAACCAATAAATATGTTCATGCTGAATCTTTTCGTTTATTTCAGATTTCCTTTGAATGATAAAGAAAGGCTGAATGCATGGGTGCATGCAGTTCGAACAGAGAACTTCAAACCCACAAAATACAGCAGACTCTGCAGTGAACATTTCCTCGCAGAATGCTATGAGATTAGGCCAAATATAAACGTGCCTTATTTAAAGAAGGATGCAGTACCATCTGTATTTAAAGGTTTCCCTCCTCATCTTCAAAAGCCACCACCTAGAGAAAGGTCGAGGAAACAAAGAGAACCAACCTCACTTCCATTGACCAGTTGTACCACTGATGTTGAATATGTAGAGGAGCCTCCTGTTAAAAAGGCAAGAACTAGTCCATTATTGCCAGCTCGTGTGTCTAGTCCAACAAAAGCTGTCCTCAGAAATAAAATCAAGGTACTGAAGCAGAAACTAAGAAGAAAGGTGAAAATAATATCAAGTTTGAAACAGCTTCTTGATGAACTGACAAAAAGGGGTCTTCTTGAAAACGATCCCAAACAAATAATTGAACACCATTTTGATGGAACCGTGAGAGATTTGTTAAAAAATGAACTTATAAATCAGGGACGTGCTTTCAAAGGGCGCCGATACAGCAGGGAACTGAAGCAGTTTGCCTTCACCTTAATGTATTACTCGCCTAAGGCATATAGATTTTGCAGGTAATAATTCCATCATACAGAATATGTTTGATTTTTATGTATATTCTGCTAAGATCTAGGCCTAATGACTTTTTTTACATTATCGCTAAGCTTAATTATGTAATTCCTTATTATTTCAGATCCAAACTGTCCCTGCCACATCCAACTTCTGTAAGAAACTGGACTTCATCTACAAATGCAGAGCCAGGTTTTCTGACAGATGTCTTCACAGAGTTGAGGAACCTGCCATTGGATGACCGTGACTGCAACCCGGTCCTTGACAGTATGTCAATAAGAAAGCAGATCATATGGGATGTAAAGAATAATAAATACGTAGGATTTTGTGATTATGGCAATGAACTGAGACTTGAAGGATCTGAAGCAACAGCTTCAGAAGTGCTTGTGTTTATGCTTGTACTATTAAAAGGGAAGTGGAAGTGGCCCATTGGTTACATTTTTGTTAATAAGGTTAATGCTACCATTCAGGCACAGTTAGTACGAACAGCATTAACTTTAGCTAGTGGTGCAGGAGTACGGGTTTGCAGTGTCACTTGTGATGGTACTGCTACAAACTATGACACTCTGCGTCAGTTGGGTTGTGATCTTTTCAAGAGCAACTATCACGATATAAAGCCCTTCTTCAAGCATCCCACCGAAGATTGTAATGTGTGGTTTGTACCTGATGCATGTCACAACTTGAAACTTGCAAGGAATGCATTGGGTACATATGGAAGTTTTGTTTCTCCCAGTGGTAAAATTATGTGATGCTATTTTCAGCATTTGGTTAACATTCAAGACCAGTTATCATTGAAAATTGCTAACAAACTTGGTCACAAACATATTGAGTGGAAAAAGAACATTATGAATGTCAAACTTGCTGCTCAAACTTTTAGTGCATCTGTAGCAAATGCCATTGAATTTCTTTCAGACTGTGGTGTGGATAAATTTGAAGATAGTAAAGAAACAGTTGTGTTTACTAGAGTGATGGATAGAATTCTTGGCTTTTTGAATTCGAGAAGTATATATAATTATGTATGTATGTATTTGTTAAGTATGTATAATTTGTCTAAGCGTAAAAGAAGTTTTGAAGTACTTGATAGCAAAATTATAAACTGTGTGCATACCCGTACAGATAATTCAGCTGGCACCCATGCTTATGAGTCTCATGAAGTGTAATATCTTCAAGGTGGGTCCCAGACTTAAAAAAGGTTGAGAACCACTGCATGCAAGTTACCTATCACATAGGCATAAGACAGTCCCCTCCTGAAGCTCGTTTGTCCCAAACTGGCAGATATCTTGCACACTTTAGCTTAAGTCTGACTCGGGGGGAATTCCCATTTCCAAACTACGTTCACTTGGGAGCATCTCTTCTTCGATTCCATTTTGCTTTCCCAATTAACCTGAGTGACCTGCATAACATCCTCGTGAACAATCTTCGCTCTTTCTGTTCCCATCTCCAGGCTCTTCTGACTCTGATTTGCCTTTTCTTCCTGCTCTTATCTTTGTTTACTTCTAGCCAGTTATTTCTTTATCTTCACCCACAGCCACTTCATTTAACTCGGGAACAATTGCAACATTAGCTGACCTTGTAAACATTGCTGCAGACCTGCCACACGAGTGCATATCTTGAAGGCAGAAGAATATATCAAAACAGTTTGTCTTGAAAAATATGATTTTATATCCAGTAAATGAACATATTGAATTATGTAAATGAATGCAAAAGTTTTGTACGTATTTTTTGGAACCAAGAACCTATTCAAAAATAGAGAATTTGTTGAATATTTCAACTTGTCTCAAATACTGGGAACTGAGAATCGAATGTATCGTACTGGGCTACCGTCCTATTATAAGTTTTTTCAATAAATATTGTAAACAATCATAGTAAGTATTATAAGTTAATTAGAAAACTACATTATATAAGTTAATTTCATATTAAATGAAAATTGGTTCATGGATAACCACATTTGCCATTAAATATTTGTAATAAGTTTTTTTAATTTAATATTAAATAAGTTTTAAAGTCGCTAGCAATTTTAGCAGCTATAACACCAAATGGTACGTCGCGTTTGAAGAAATGCAAAAGCTAATCAGAATTTCATGAGTCAGGAAACCGTTCAGTTCTGTCGTACCAATAAAATACTTCTGATTTGTATTAGACGACACGATATTTTGATAATAAAACAAAATCTTTATGCATTTTGTAAATATGATTCAGAAAATTATTGATGTGGTGAGGGCATAGATTATAAATAATTATGTAAGAAAAGTATTGTACAGATTTTTAAATAATGCACAACATTTTTATATAATAAAAAATAAAATACAGCATAGCTCTCATGTAGGGCTGTTAAGCAGGGACGTATTGACACCAGCTGGCATTTCACGGTGTTTGGTGTCTGAAGTAACAGAACTAGTGCAATGTGAAATTTTACTGATAGCGGATTGTTAAGGAATTAAATATCTCTGTTGACATGAGAAAACTATGTCAACTGTCACCGAACTAAAATGGATCTATTGTCAACATTGTGTGACTGTGTCCTTGTTCCTTATATTTCCAGTTAATTCATATTTTCTGTGAGACAAACAGTAAGTGCGCTACATTACTGTAAGGACTCATTACATCATTCATGACATTTTTATGGAATGTTTTTGTTACTATTGTATAACGGTAATAACGGACATTCTAACTTTAATGACGTTGTGATAACTTGATTCCTTAATTTAATTGTATTTTATTTAAGTTTCTTTGTGATTAGATATTAGAATTTTTTACCAAAATAAAATGACAGATGTTTACATCTGAACTTGTATATTGTTTTATTAAACCACTTCCAATCCTCAAAGTGCATACACGAATGAACCATATAAGCAGACATATTTATATCTATTAAGTTAGTAACCACATAACTGATATAGAATGTGGATGTAGAGCAAAGACAGAAGGACAGAGGTATTACAGTGGCAAATTCAAAATGAAAAACTAGAAGATATGAATATAAATATGAAGATATGTGGTGTTTACAGACTAAATTGCTCAGATTGCAACAAATTCTACATAGGCCAGACAGGACGTACTTCAAACAGATATATTGAACACGCAAAGGCACTACCGAAACCCACCTCATTGAAGTGACCCACACATACAAAAACAACATTAACATGGATATTCTATACGTACACACAAAACACCGAAAACTAGACACTCTTGAACAGTTGGAAATATACAAACACAAAAACGACACCCTAAACGAACAGACAATTCAAATCACACACAACATAGATCCTTCAAAAGTCGGCAAGAACATGACGGACAGTGC
Organism: Magicicada septendecula; assembly: GCA_034769895.1. Classification (NCBI taxonomy): domain Eukaryota; kingdom Metazoa; phylum Arthropoda; class Insecta; order Hemiptera; family Cicadidae; genus Magicicada; species Magicicada septendecula. The sequence continues at coordinate 501,232,832 of CM068370.1, forward strand.
TCCCAGTGGCAGCCTCTGACGAAGCTTATAATAAGCAAAAACTGGTTCAGGCTATAAAATAAAACTTTTAAGTTCTTACCCATAAAAAACTTGTGTTCCAAGTTGATAGTGATTTAATTATATTTAGTTAATCAACGGACACGTCACAGACAACAAAATCCATGGATATAATCAGGTAATCTAGTGCCCTGCTTCCAACTATTCTACCAATTATAATTTCCATGTTCCATAAATTTTTACCATAAACTCTTCAATTGTAAATGTATAAAAAGGTGTTGTTTTTGAAACAATGATATTAGAAGTTTAACAACCATTGTCCTTGGTTAAGTTATAGCAAATAGCTTAATATCACAATAGTGGAAACTCTCCGCACTTAGCATGCAGAGCAGCGGTGACAGCGCTTAGTGCTGCTATCTAGCGGTTCGAGGAGAACACTAACACTTCGAGCTATGAACAACACCACAGATCGACTTCGAAAACGGAATGAAATACAGATTTTAAGCCGTTTGCGTCGTTATTGTAATTTAATATGGGAGAGGAAAGTGGATGTTGATCTGAAAGAAGCAGTAATTAGAATAAAACGAATGTTTATTGAAATTAAAACACTGGATCATTATGTAATGACAGCAGTCTGATAACACAACATTACAAAGATTTCCAAAAGCAAATCACACATGCAATATCTTATTAAGTTTGATATTTTTAGTGGCAAGACGTTTCTCTGATGAATCATTTGTTCTGTTCACATATGCCTTAATAAGGACTTTGAAATACTTATCAGTCAGTAATTTCATACAGGTGTTACAGATACCCTCACTACAGTCATTCATTGATGAAAAGCAGTCAGTTAATCTATTTCTAATGCCATTGTGTGCTTTCCAACAAAAACTGACAGAAATTATTTTCAAATGCTTCTGACATTTTGGCAGCCAATTTTCCACCATACTCATTTGGAAACAGCATTTTCGAGTTATCATCATACTTCTTCATTTCTATGTGTACATTTTCCATACTACAATCATTATCATAAGACGATAATACATTTCTACACTCAGCATGGGGAAACTTACTACATGCCCAGCCCATGACATAATGTTCTGCACTATTATCAACAACACTTTTTTCACAATTACACTTCGACTGATTTTTCTGCACCGCACATAATTTTCTTCTCAGATTTTTATTCGATAACCTGTATTTGGACAGCAACTTCTGAGAATTTCTATATTTCAACATTAAGTTTGAACAGCATTTATTCATTCGCTTTTCTTCTGGTAGTTTGTCAGTTTCCTGGACTGCACTGTCAGTTGGCGACTCATCTGAAATTTCTGGGGTAGAATCATGCTCTAGTTTTCGTTTCTTTGGGCTGCATCTCAAGCTTGCCTGTTTGACATTGTGGCACAAGAGTGAGGGCACTGCTCCAGGCCAGATCCTGAAACAAAAATTAAAAGAAGTTGTAATTTTTTATGGGAACATGAAATGCCAGTAGTTAAAGCAAGTTCATAAGCAATACCAGAAAAATTAACATAATAATAGAATATAGCATAGTATTTTTATATATAGGCCTACCCTTGGCTTAAGAGATTTTTGTTTCTGAAATCCTTCTCTGTGAAGTGGTCCGAGCACACTACATATCCTTTATTTAAATGTTCTGGTCCCTTAGTCTTCAGAATTTCATCTAAATCAGCTCTTCTACTCTTCACAACCCACTGAGTGCACCTGAAAGCCGATTAAATGCATAGGTTTAATAATAACAATAAGAAAGTATGTTCACATAAATACAAACACGATAGGCAAGTCAGCATTAATACGTGGGTATACTTACAGCACTTTGTTTTTAGGAAACCTGTAAAATGATTTGCGATCACTTTGTATTTTGTAATTAAAACACCCGTACATAGCACAAATAACTCCTCTTCCCGCCATTTCCAAAATCGTGATACATAACAAGCTCAAAGCAATCTGGGTTGTAAAAGTGGAACTTGTAATACGCATAGTCAATTAATAGCTTGTGATATTAAGCTATTTGCTGCAGTCGCAAGTGTAGTTATCTGCACGAACCGCTAGATGGCACGCAGAGGTGGTGTCGCCAGTTTCTCGTGCGAGTTTCCACTATTGTCATATTAACCTATTTGGTTATAGTAAGACTGACAATTTTCCCATATTATATAGGCACTCCTGTATTCTACTGAATTTATAAGCCATAATCTACCTAAAATGTAAGTATGGATTTGAATAAGAATGGCTGTATAGTCTAATAATTTTGTAGTTATTTAAATTTTTGTTTGATATAATAAAACTATTTTAAGGATTTTCTTTTCCATTTATAATGTAGCATCACAAGTCCTCCCATATTCTGGCAAAGAAGTTGGTAACCATAGGTTCCAGACATTATAAATAAAAACTTAGATCAAGGAATGGCCCAAAACACTTCCAGACATGTTTAAAAGCCAGGAAATTGTTCCAGTGTAAAATACTAGCTGCGAAAGCTTAAGTTCGCTTATAGATCAGGGAACTTAAAATGAACCTTTAAAATTGACACCACAAAACATATTATATACCCATAATAGGGCTCTGATTTTAACACACTGATGCTAGATATCAAAACTGTACCTTTTGAACTTGAATCTAACGGACTTTTGCCATCATATCGTCTGCCAGTTAGATTCAGATGACTACAGTCCATCACATACAATGCTTATATAGGGCAATGTTTGCTCTAAGCCTACCCATTAGGACTAAGCTGGATATTTGTAAAATAATGTGTTAGAATAGTATTCAATAAGAAAGCTAACCTAATAAAAATTCTCATTATTTAAAAGACAATTACAAATTAGTTATTTATTGCTTATTAATACTGGCAATCTGTCAATTTTATGTACATAATTCACTAATTTTTACCCTCATTTTCTTTCTCACGTTTTAACAGCATTTCTTATCTTGGTATCAAGCATAATGAAAATAATCATTATTGTTTGTATAAAAGGAATTATAAAAACCTGTTCACACGTTTCTGATCTCGTGACCACTCCAAGACAAAAGTGCTTTGTAAAATGTTTCTTACTCAATTTTTTGACAATACGTTCTCGTTTAAAACCCAATTTACTTATCTCTACGATAAATATCACTTTTAAGGTAAACACGTTTTTCGTATGCGTTAATTGGCCCAACCATAATAATGGTCGGGCGCTGACAAAAAATTAGTTATAGACTCATCATCTGTTCCCCTCCACGGAAATCTTTAGTAAAAGGCGAAAGATTTTTGCGTTTTGAAGGGAAACCAGAGTGACTATGCTAGCTCTGTCTATGAGTAGCCTATCAATGAGTCGTGGACTTACCTCGCGGGAGTTTGTTTGTCAAATACTAGTATAAATCGAACGTTACTACAAATTAGTGGTTTTCAAGAATTAAATTTTTAAGATCGATCAAATTCCGAAACGATAACCAATTATTTGTGTTAAGATAATATATTCATATCAAAGGAAACTGTATTTTGTAATGACAATAGACTGCTGGCTGACTCAGTAAGTTGCGAAATAATCCACCAGATAACGCCAAGATTGTGTAGTTTTAGTTGTAGCTTAGTGTTCTAAGCCAATTTTTCAAATATTAATTACAGACACATATTTCACCATTAATAACTTTTTCATATAGACTTCAATTTTTCATTTTATTTTTAAATAACCTACTTAATAGACATCAAACTTTCATTAAAATGTTTACAATGAAATACAACAACTAAAATCATAAATCCATTTCTGATTGGCACGCCAGCTTCAACGATAGATGCCGCTGTACCGAGTCAACGTGTGAATTCATTGTTTACGTAATACTATTAATTTATTTTTAGGGAAAATGCAAAACTTTTACGTTATTTATCTGAAGAATAAGTTAGTACATTGAATAGAAGTATTTAAAACAGGTCAGTCATTAAACAAGATTGTACTGTGCTGTCAAAAAACAAGTTCGCTCCATACTATTTGGTAATCGCCATCATGACTACCTTTGACAAAGTTTTACGTGTCAAGATTATACTTCACAGGATCATTTCTGTAGTTGATCTTCGCTTCGAAGTTTTCCAACTTCGTGGGCAAGCGCAACCATGATGATGTACAGTAGCGCTTTTCCCTGAGCGTGAGGCAGGTTTGACGGAGGCATTGTTTCTGTCAAACCATCGATGACCGTTAGCATTCCTTATGGGGGTGTTGGGAGGAACGCTGTCTGAGTGGTTCGCAAAAATATCAGTAGAGATGGGTGCTCATTTGCGAGAACGAACTTCAAAAGTAGCAGTAATTTAATTACCATTAATGTCAGTTGCTTTTAGGTAATAGTTTGAAAAATGATTGCATCACAAAACGTTGAAAAGATGGTAACACTTAAATAAAACGAATATATATTATTTATTAGTTGCGTTAAAATAAATAAATAATTTAAAAAGTTAAAAGTAGTAGTAGTCTGTAATTTTACTGAAATCGAAGTCATATTTATCTAAATAAGTTAAATTTTTTGTATAACAAGAGTATGTTTAATAAATGAAAATTTTTTTTGTATAAAAATAAAGTAAGATTACAATTATTCGCAAAACTTTGTCGTACGAATTACTGACTTTAAGAAAACAGAATATAATATAATTGCAGAGAGGCGGTTGGTAAAATGCTTGGAATTTCAAAGTAAAAAAAAAATTATTATAGATTGGTAATTGTATAACTTCTAATGCAAATATTGAATAGAAATGACGTACTGCTCGTATTCAATTTTTATTATAAATTAAATTTTTTATATCGAAAAGACAATTTGAAAATATAATACATATAGTTAGTAGCACTTTCACAGCTGCTCACTGCTCTACCCACGGAGCAGTGATCGCAATCACAGTCCCACCTCTAAATATCAGTTATAATTAATTGTACAACTAGTGTAAAGATCATCTATTTACTATTTTTATCTACGAATATCTCACCGTCTACGTGTGCGTTTTCCTATACCATAATAAAAATACATAATAATTGTATTATGTTGTAAATATGTTATTATAAGTGATACAGGCCTAGTATTGTATAAATTATGTAAAATAAATTAGTACAAGATCATTATTACATTTTAAATATTTACGTAATAAATTATACACAGATACATAGACTATAACATGTCCAGTACTCGTTTAGTTTGCAGGTTATCATTTTTTCTCATATCAGTTAACGAGATTATGATAAAATACTCTAAAAGTAGGCCTACAAATATTTAACTATTCAACATTGAAATGTAAGTTGTCACTATAAAAATACAAATAATTTTTTTTTTTGTGTTGTAGACCAGTGGCGTACCGTGGAGTTTGAGCGCCTGGGGCAATTTAAAATATTGCGCCCCCTCATAAGCTGTTACAAATCCAAGTTTTAAAACTACGTATTTATTTTCTAAACCTACAATTATAATTATAAAATCAAATTACTTCTCTAAAGTCATTATTGTTTACTTCGAAACTGTAACAGTTTATAGGTACCAATAAACCGTACTAATACTAATAGGTACTAATAAAATAATTTTGTTTTTTTAGGTATAACAAAATAGGGAAACAAAAAACATTAAATATTAGACATTTCAGTATATAAATTGCATTTATTTAAAATCTTCTGGATTTTATTCTTGCAAATTTTTCAATTACATGGTTAAAATTTACATTTATTTTTCTTTCAATTGATAAAATTGCAAGGTTACTTAACCTTTAACCTTTCCTGCCTCATAGTCGATCTGTGATAGGTCTTTATTAGCTTTAATTTGGAAAAACTTCTTTCACAAGTAGCATTTGACACAGTGATTGTTAAAAAAATTCTTAGTGCCACAACAATGTTAATTAAACTCTCTTGCATCTTCCACTTAATTATCCAGCTTAATAATTCTAAAGTTGCCCATGCAAAAATGTTCTCTTCTGGATGAACTTCTTTAAATAAAGAAATGTGGCGTCTAATATGATGTACTTCAGCAATCATAGCTGAAGCATTCAATTCGGAATATTTTTCACATAAATGCTGAATGTTTCGAACAATGAATTCATCTTAAACTGCATCCAATAGTATTTGAATTTGAAGGAAGGCAAATAGCTCATGAAGTATATTCATTTGTAACGTACGTTTTTTTAATTCTGATGTTAGCTTATCTACTGCCTCAAGCTGTTCCCGACGAGTTTCCTGAATTAAATTTAAGCCAGAGTCGATACTTTTCTCACCAGACATTTTCTTTCGTCTTCCTTGGGCTAGTAACCTTGGGCCACTCCAACCAATCGGGGATCTCACAAACCGTCTTTTCGAGGGCGGGGACGATCCCCACTCCCACGACCGACATGTAAAATAATAATTGTTGAAAAAACATTAACATAGGATATCAATTATGATGCGGACTATATGCAAGCCCTGAAATATCGTATTTTATTGTACGATAAAAATTGTATCTTACAATTTTTTAGCGCCCCTAAAAATTTTGCGCCCGGGGCACCCGCCCCACTGCCCCCCCCCCACGGTACGCCACTGTTGTAGACAAGCTTTGTAAGCAATATTGCCTGTTACTTGTTTATGTGTTTTTTCCTTGATCAACATTAATACTTAAGGGGTGGCCTATTGAAAATTGACTAAAAACTGATAAAAATAACTTAGTTTTACTAAATATCAGAGATAATTTTTCATATTTAGTAATTAATATTTACTAATATTGCTAATTAATATTTACTGATATTGCTCATTACGTGTCAATTGCCAGGACATTAACATCTATAAAACTGTTACTACTTCAGAAAAACTCTCTCTCTATTTATGCACCTAAGCATTCAAAGAAACATTGAAGCATGATGTTTTTAGGCTTTTGAAATGTATAATGTGGATTACGTTTGGTGGATTACGTAAATCATTTCCACACCACAGACGATCACAAACAGAGCATGTAAAACCAAATTTATTCTCACTAAAACATTTGATAAACTCAATGTCAGCAGCGATTATTTCTGTCTTGATGCGTTTACATATCAAATTTCTAGACTGTGGTGAATCGAAAGTGTGGAAGCGTCACGTTTTTTGATGACGATTTTTGTGGAATGACCCCCAGCCTAAAAACATTAAACATTATCATGTTAATAAAATATCGGTATGGAGAACCATACATGACTTCCATGTTCTAAGATTTTTATTTAAAATCATTTACTTGAATTCAATTCAATAATTTCTAAAAAATATCCCCCACCCTCAAACTATTTTCACTATTTATAGACTTTTTTTGTTATTATGGGGTAGTCGTTTAATGTAATGTTATTTTCGAGTCACTTTATCTATAAAAATTAGGTACCAGTACTTTATTCTTATAAAGAAACTGGAATATGCAGATAATCATCCTTCCTCCTCCATGAATGTTACACTTTCATAGAGTAGGCCTAATATTTTATCATTATGTAATTGCTAAGTTATCTTATCCTTCAAAATTAAATACTCATACTTTACTTGATATCAGCAAAGTAATTTCCAAAAAATCACCTCCACCCTCTTCAACTACCCTCTCCATTTATAGATATCTCATTTACCATTTTACAATGGATAATATGACACTTATTTACCAAAATTAAGTACTTTACTCTTGTTAAAACACAAAATAATGCAGGTAAACTACGCCTCCCCTTTAACCTATCTTCACAAAAATCAATAGGCCTTGAGTCCTCTAACCTCGGGCACATATGCAAAAAATTGTTTGATTCTGTTTGAATTTGGGCCAGTTATCGTTTGTCATATAAAAAATTCTACATACACACACACGCTTTTTGGAAAATTACTGTTCTTCATATTTTGAGGGTAGTACAATCAGAATCAGCCCTTATATCGAACAAGATTTTTTTTTCATGTCCACCATACTTCCATTTTCTTATGGAACATGGAAGTAAAAAAAATATATATATGAGGAACATGAGTCTCACTCTATTATGATAAAAACCACTTTTCGGATCCTGTAGTTTCTAAAATCATGACTACTTACCAAAGACTGGCCTCTGAGTCTTTGCTACAAAAGTGTATTGCAAGAAAAACACAAAATGCCAATGAAGGGCTGCATTTAGTCCTTTGGTCGAAGTGTTGTAAAACTGTTTATTAAAATAAAGACCCTTCTTGTGGTTGTAAGCTTGGCTATCTGTGAATACAAGACAGGAAGACTGAAGATAGTTACAGAAGCACAAAGTTAAATGGGGGTCAGTTGGGGAAGCCATGTCATGACAGTCGCGAAATGATTAGACAAGAAATGATTGCACCTCATGGAAAACAGGAATGCCTCTAAATTTAAAGAGTATAGAGAGAAAAAAAGCCCCTCTTCAAGAAGAAAAGAAAAAGAAAGTTTAACCTTTGGACCAGGAGAGTTTTAAAAATGTATAATTGAGATATTTTATGTAGTCAAGTACATATTAGATATATAAAAAATGTAAAACTCTGCACAGCAACGTATATGATGCTGTACAATAAAGTCTTCTTTGATTGAAATGTTGTGTATTGTTTGCATCCTTTATTTAAAACAGAGTATAAAAACAAAACAAAAAAGATACGTCACAATCAGTGTAAATCGTGGTTTTACTAGTGATAATTAGATTGTTTTACTGAATGGGCATTTTCCAAAAACTGTGATCTTCATTGGTTTTTTTTCACAAAGATTGCTATAACTAAAAAACTACCTAACATAAAGACCTGAGATTCTTTATGGTATGGGGTACTTTACACATTATTACCTAAAATCTCATGCATGCTCATGGATGTTAATATAACTGGATGCCCGACAGGGCGCTCTCTAGTGAAGCAAATCTGAGATCACGGCAGCCATATTTAAAGCAGGCAAAAAAAGGTAAACTGACGTGGAGTTAGGTTGATTTGTGCTGACCTTTTGGAGTGTAAATTGATTTAATGCTTGCTTGACTTATCACTTCAAAAAGAAGATAAAATGCCTGACTCTTGTTGTGCTGTAGGTTGCACAAATCGACGGAAAAAAGAAGAGAACTTGCAGTTTTTTGTGTAAGTGGCATGTTTTGTTTTGCAGCGATTTTTTGTCATCCACCTCCTTATAACCAATAAATATGTTCATGCTGAATCTTTTCGTTTATTTCAGATTTCCTTTGAATGATAAAGAAAGGCTGAATGCATGGGTGCATGCAGTTCGAACAGAGAACTTCAAACCCACAAAATACAGCAGACTCTGCAGTGAACATTTCCTCGCAGAATGCTATGAGATTAGGCCAAATATAAACGTGCCTTACTTAAAGAAGGATGCAGTACCATCTGTATTTAAAGGTTTCCCTCCTCATCTTCAAAAGCCACCACCTAGAGAAAGGTCGAGGAAACAAAGAGAACCAACCTCACTTCCATTGACCAGTTGTACCACTGATGTTGAATATGTAGAGGAGCCTCCTGTTAAAAAGGCAAGAACTAGTCCATTATTGCCAGCTCGTGTGTCTAGTCCAACAAAAGCTGTCCTCAGAAATAAAATCAAGGTACTGAAGCAGAAACTAAGAAGAAAGGTGAAAATAATATCAAGTTTGAAACAGCTTCTTGATGAACTGACAAAAAGGGGTCTTCTTGAAAACGATCCCAAACAAATAATTGAACACCATTTTGATGGAACCGTGAGAGATTTGTTAAAAAATGAACTTATAAATCAGGGACGTGCTTTCAAAGGGCGCCGATACAGCAGGGAACTGAAGCAGTTTGCCTTCACCTTAATGTATTACTCGCCTAAGGCATATAGATTTTGCAGGTAATAATTCCATCATACAGAATATGTTTGATTTTTATGTATATTCTGCTAAGATCTAGGCCTAATGACTTTTTTTACATTATCGCTAAGCTTAATTATGTAATTCCTTATTATTTCAGATCCAAACTGTCCCTGCCACATCCAACTTCTGTAAGAAACTGGACTTCATCTACAAATGCAGAGCCAGGTTTTCTGACAGATGTCTTCACAGAGTTGAGGAACCTGCCATTGGATGACCGTGACTGCAACCCGGTCCTTGACAGTATGTCAATAAGAAAGCAGATCATATGGGATGTAAAGAATAATAAATAGGTAGGATTTTGTGATTATGGCAATGAACTGAGACTTGAAGGATCTGAAGCAACAGCTTCAGAAGTGCTTGTGTTTATGCTTGTACTATTAAAAGGGAAGTGGAAGTGGCCCATTGGTTACATTTTTGTTAATAAGGTTAATGCTACCATTCAGGCACAGTTAGTACGAACAGCATTAACTTTAGCTAGTGGTGCAGGAGTACGGGTTTGCAGTGTCACTTGTGATTGTACTGCTACAAACTATGACACTCTGCGTCAGTTGGGTTGTGATCTTTTCAAGAGCAACTATCACGATATAAAGCCCTTCTTCAAGCATCCCACCGAAGATTGTAATGTGTGGTTTGTACCTGATGCATGTCACAACTTGAAACTTGCAAGGAATGCATTGGGTACATATGGAAGTTTTGTTTCTCCCAGTGGTAAAATTATGTGATGCTATTTTCAGCATTTGGTTAACATTCAAGACCAGTTATCATTGAAAATTGCTAACAAACTTGGTCACAAACATATTGAGTGGAAAAAGAACATTATGAATGTCAAACTTGCTGCTCAAACTTTTAGTGCATCTGTAGCAAATGCCATTGAATTTCTTTCAGACTGTGGTGTGGATAAATTTGAAGATAGTAAAGAAACAGTTGTGTTTACTAGAGTGATGGATAGAATTCTTGGCTTTTTGAATTCGAGAAGTATATATAATTATGTATGTATGTATTTGTTAAGTATGTATAATTTGTCTAAGCGTAAAAGAAGTTTTGAAGTACTTGATAGCAAAATTATAAACTGTGTGCATACCCGTACAGATAATTCAGCTGGCACCCATGCTTATGAGTCTCATGAAGTGTAATATCTTCAAGGTGGGTCCCAGACTTAAAAAAGGTTGAGAACCACTGCATGCAAGTTACCTATCACATAGGCATAAGACAGTCCCCTCCTGAAGCTCGTTTGTCCCAAACTGGCAGATATCTTGCACACTTTAGCTTAAGTCTGACTCGGGGGGAATTCCCATTTCCAAACTACGTTCACTTGGGAGCATCTCTTCTTCGATTCCATTTTGCTTTCCCAATTAACCTGAGTGACCTGCATAACATCCTCGTGAACAATCTTCGCTCTTTCTGTTCCCATCTCCAGGCTCTTCTGACTCTGATTTGCCTTTTCTTCCTGCTCTTATCTTTGTTTACTTCTAGCCAGTTATTTCTTTATCTTCACCCACAGCCACTTCATTTAACTCGGGAACAATTGCAACATTAGCTGACCTTGTAAACATTGCTGCAGACCTGCCACACGAGTGCATATCTTGAAGGCAGAAGAATATATCAAAACAGTTTGTCTTGAAAAATATGATTTTATATCCAGTAAATGAACATATTGAATTATGTAAATGAATGCAAAAGTTTTGTACGTATTTTTTGGAACCAAGAACCTATTCAAAAATAGAGAATTTGTTGAATATTTCAACTTGTCTCAAATACTGGGAACTGAGAATCGAATGTATCGTACTGGGCTACCGTCCTATTATAAGTTTTTTCAATAAATATTGTAAACAATCATAGTAAGTATTATAAGTTAATTAGAAAACTACATTATATAAGTTAATTTCATATTAAATGAAAATTGGTTCATGGATAACCACATTTGCCATTAAATATTTGTAATAAGTTTTTTTAATTTAATATTAAATAAGTTTTAAAGTCGCTAGCAATTTTAGCAGCTATAACACCAAATGGTACGTCGCGTTTGAAGAAATGCAAAAGCTAATCAGAATTTCATGAGTCAGGAAACCGTTCAGTTCTGTCGTACCAATAAAATACTTCTGATTTGTATTAGACGACACGATATTTTGATAATAAAACAAAATCTTTATGCATTTTGTAAATATGATTCAGAAAATTATTGATGTGGTGAGGGCATAGATTATAAATAATTATGTAAGAAAAGTATTGTACAGATTTTTAAATAATGCACAACATTTTTATATAATAAAAAATAAAATACAGCATAGCTCTCATGTAGGGCTGTTAAGCAGGGACGTATTGACACCAGCTGGCATTTCACGGTGTTTGGTGTCTGAAGTAACAGAACTAGTGCAATGTGAAATTTTACTGATAGCGGATTGTTAAGGAATTAAATATCTCTGTTGACATGAGAAAACTATGTCAACTGTCACCGAACTAAAATGGATCTATTGTCAACATTGTGTGACTGTGTCCTTGTTCCTTATATTTCCAGTTAATTCATATTTTCTGTGAGACAAACAGTAAGTGCGCTACATTACTGTAAGGACTCATTACATCATTCATGACATTTTTATGGAATGTTTTTGTTACTATTGTATAACGGTAATAACGGACATTCTAACTTTAATGACGTTGTGATAACTTGATTCCTTAATTTAATTGTATTTTATTTAAGTTTCTTTGTGATTAGATATTAGAATTTTTTACCAAAATAAAATGACAGATGTTTACATCTGAACTTGTATATTGTTTTATTAAACCACTTCCAATCCTCAAAGTGCATACACGAATGAACCATATAAGCAGACATATTTATATCTATTAAGTTAGTAACCACATAACTGATATAGAATGTGGATGTAGAGCAAAGACAGAAGGACAGAGGTATTACAGTGGCAAATTCAAAATGAAAAACTAGAAGATATGAATATAAATATGAAGATATGTGGTGTTTACAGACTAAATTGCTCAGATTGCAACAAATTCTACATAGGCCAGACAGGACGTACTTCAAACAGATATATTGAACACGCAAAGGCACTACCGAAACCCACCTCATTGAAGTGACCCACACATACAAAAACAACATTAACATGGATATTCTATACGTACACACAAAACACCGAAAACTAGACACTCTTGAACAGTTGGAAATATACAAACACAAAAACGACACCCTAAACGAACAGACAATTCAAATCACACACAACATAGATCCTTCAAAAGTCGGCAAGAACATGACGGACAGTGCTCCCAGTGGCAGCCTCTGACGAAGCTTATAATAAGCAAAAACTGGTTCAGGCTATAAAATAAAACTTTTAAGTTCTTACCCATAAAAAACTTGTGTTCCAAGTTGATAGTGATTTAATTACATTTAGTTAATCAACGGACACGTCACAGACAACAAAATCCATGGATATAATCAGGTAATCTAGTGCCCTGCTTCCAACTATTCTACCAATTATAATTTCCATGTTCCATAAATTTTTACCATAAACTCTTCAATTGTAAATGTATAAAAAGGTGTTGTTTTTGAAACAATGATATTAGAAGTTTAACAACCATTGTCCTTGGTTAAGTTATAGCAAATAGCTTAATATCACAATAGTGGAAACTCTCCGCACTTAGCATGCAGAGCAGCGGTGACAGCGCTTAGTGCTGCTATCTAGCGGTTCGAGGAGAACACTAACACTTCGAGCTATGAACAACACCACAGATCGACTTCGAAAACGGAATGAAATACAGATTTTAAGCCGTTTGCGTCGTTATTGTAATTTAATATGGGAGAGGAAAGTGGATGTTGATCTGAAAGAAGCAGTAATTAGAATAAAACGAATGTTTATTGAAATTAAAACACTGGATCATTATGTAATGACAGCAGTCTGATAACACAACATTACAAAGATTTCCAAAAGCAAATCACACATGCAATATCTTATTAAGTTTGATATTTTTAGTGGCAAGACGTTTCTCTGATGAATCATTTGTTCTGTTCACATATGCCTTAATAAGGACTTTGAAATACTTATCAGTCAGTAATTTCATACAGGTGTTACAGATACCCTCACTACAGTCATTCATTGATGAAAAGCAGTCAGTTAATCTATTTCTAATGCCATTGTGTGCTTTCCAACAAAAACTGACAGAAATTATTTTCAAATGCTTCTGACATTTTGGCAGCCAATTTTCCACCATACTCATTTGGAAACAGCATTTTCGAGTTATCATCATACTTCTTCATTTCTATGTGTACATTTTCCATACTACAATCATTATCATAAGACGATAATACATTTCTACACTCAGCATGGGGAAACTTACTACATGCCCAGCCCATGACATAATGTTCTGCACTATTATCAACAACACTTTTTTCACAATTACACTTCGACTGATTTTTCTGCACCGCACATAATTTTCTTCTCAGATTTTTATTCGATAACCTGTATTTGGACAGCAACTTCTGAGAATTTCTATATTTCAACATTAAGTTTGAACAGCATTTATTCATTCGCTTTTCTTCTGGTAGTTTGTCAGTTTCCTGGACTGCACTGTCAGTTGGCGACTCATCTGAAATTTCTGGGGTAGAATCATGCTCTAGTTTTCGTTTCTTTGGGCTGCATCTCAAGCTTGCCTGTTTGACATTGTGGCACAAGAGTGAGGGCACTGCTCCAGGCCAGATCCTGAAACAAAAATTAAAAGAAGTTGTAATTTTTTATGGGAACATGAAATGCCAGTAGTTAAAGCAAGTTCATAAGCAATACCAGAAAAATTAACATAATAATAGAATATAGCATAGTATTTTTATATATAGGCCTACCCTTGGCTTAAGAGATTTTTGTTTCTGAAATCCTTCTCTGTGAAGTGGTCCGAGCACACTACATATCCTTTATTTAAATGTTCTGGTCCCTTAGTCTTCAGAATTTCATCTAAATCAGCTCTTCTACTCTTCACAACCCACTGAGTGCACCTGAAAGCCGATTAAATGCATAGGTTTAATAATAACAATAAGAAAGTATGTTCACATAAATACAAACACGATAGGCAAGTCAGCATTAATACGTGGGTATACTTACAGCACTTTGTTTTTAGGAAACCTGTAAAATGATTTGCGATCACTTTGTATTTTGTAATTAAAACACCCGTACATAGCACAAATAACTCCTCTTCCCGCCATTTCCAAAATCGTGATACATAACAAGCTCAAAGCAATCTGGGTTGTAAAAGTGGAACTTGTAATACGCATAGTCAATTAATAGCTTGTGATATTAAGCTATTTGCTGCAGTCGCAAGTGTAGTTATCTGCACGAACCGCTAGATGGCACGCAGAGGTGGTGTCGCCAGTTTCTCGTGCGAGTTTCCACTATTGTCATATTAACCTATTTGGTTATAGTAAGACTGACAATTTTCCCATATTATATAGGCACTCCTGTATTCTACTGAATTTATAAGCCATAATCTACCTAAAATGTAAGTATGGATTTGAATAAGAATGGCTGTATAGTCTAATAATTTTGTAGTTATTTAAATTTTTGTTTGATATAATAAAACTATTTTAAGGATTTTCTTTTCCATTTATAATGTAGCATCACAAGTCCTCCCATATTCTGGCAAAGAAGTTGGTAACCATAGGTTCCAGACATTATAAATAAAAACTTAGATCAAGGAATGGCCCAAAACACTTCCAGACATGTTTAAAAGCCAGGAAATTGTTCCAGTGTAAAATACTAGCTGCGAAAGCTTAAGTTCGCTTATAGATCAGGGAACTTAAAATGAACCTTTAAAATTGACACCACAAAACATATTATATACCCATAATAGGGCTCTGATTTTAACACACTGATGCTAGATATCAAAACTGTACCTTTTGAACTTGAATCTAACGGACTTTTGCCATCATATCGTCTGCCAGTTAGATTCAGATGACTACAGTCCATCACATACAATGCTTATATAGGGCAATGTTTGCTCTAAGCCTACCCATTAGGACTAAGCTGGATATTTGTAAAATAATGTGTTAGAATAGTATTCAATAAGAAAGCTAACCTAATAAAAATTCTCATTATTTAAAAGACAATTACAAATTAGTTATTTATTGCTTATTAATACTGGCAATCTGTCAATTTTATGTACATAATTCACTAATTTTTACCCTCATTTTCTTTCTCACGTTTTAACAGCATTTCTTATCTTGGTATCAAGCATAATGAAAATAATCATTATTGTTTGTATAAAAGGAATTATAAAAACCTGTTCACACGTTTCTGATCTCGTGACCACTCCAAGACAAAAGTGCTTTGTAAAATGTTTCTTACTCAATTTTTTGACAATACGTTCTCGTTTAAAACCCAATTTACTTATCTCTACGATAAATATCACTTTTAAGGTAAACACGTTTTTCGTATGCGTTAATTGCTTAATGTATTTTGATATAGCTTAGTGGCCCAACCATAATAATGGTCGGGCGCTGACAAAAAATTAGTTATAGACTCATCATCTGTTCCCCTCCACGGAAATCTTTAGTAAAAGGCGAAAGATTTTTGCGTTTTGAAGGGAAACCAGAGTGACTATGCTAGTTTTGTCTATGAGTAGCCTATCAATGAGTCGTGGACTTACCTCGCGGGAGTTTGTTTGTCAAATACTAGTATAAATCGAACGTTACTACAAATTAGTGGTTTTCAAGAATTAAATTTTTAAGATCGATCAAATTCCGAAACGATAACCAATTATTTGTGTTAAGATAATATATTCATATCAAAGGAAACTGTATTTTGTAATGACAATAGACTGCTGGCTGACTCAGTAAGTTGCGAAATAATCCACCAGATAACGCCAAGATTGTGTAGTTTTAGTTGTAGCTTAGTGTTCTAAGCCAATTTTTCAAATATTAATTACAGACACATATTTCACCATTAATAACTTTTTCATATAGACTTCAATTTTTCATTTTATTTTTAAATAACCTACTTAATAGACATCAAACTTTCATTAAAATGTTTACAATGAAATACAACAACTAAAATCATAAATCCATTTCTGATTGGCACGCCAGCTTCAACGATAGATGCCGCTGTACCGAGTCAACGTGTGAACTCATTGTTTACGTAATACTATTAATTTATTTTTAGGGAAAATGCAAAACTTTTACGTTATTTATCTGAAGAATAAGTTAGTACATTGAATAGAAGTATTTAAAACAGGTCAGTCATTAAACAAGATTGTACTGTGCTGTCAAAAAACAAGTTCGCTCCATACTATTTGGTAATCGCCATCATGACTACCTTTGACAAAGTTTTACGTGTCAAGATCATACTTCACAGGATCATTTCTGTAGTTGATCTTCGCTTCGAAGTTTTCCAACTTCGTGGGCAAGCGCAACCATGATGATGTACAGTAGCGCTTTTCCCTGAGCGTGAGGCAGGTTTGACGGAGGCATTGTTTCTGTCAAACCATCGATGACCGTTAGCATTCCTTATGGGGGTGTTGGGAGGAACGCTGTCTGAGTGGTTCGCAAAAATATCAGTAGAGATGGGTGCTCATTTGCGAGAACGAACTTCAAAAGTAGCAGTAATTTAATTACCATTAATGTCAGTTGCTTTTAGGTAATAGTTTGAAAAATGATTGCATCACAAAACGTTGAAAAGATGGTAACACTTAAATAAAACGAATATATATTATTTATTAGTTGCGTTAAAATAAATAAATAATTTAAAAAGTTAAAAGTAGTAGTAGTCTGTAATTTTACTGAAATCGAAGTCATATTTATCTAAATAAGTTAAATTTTTTGTATAACAAGAGTATGTTTAATAAATGAAAATTTTTTTTGTATAAAAATAAAGTAAGATTACAATTATTCGCAAAACTTTGTCGTACGAATTACTGACTTTAAGAAAACAGAATATAATATAATTGCAGAGAGGCGGTTGGTAAAATGCTTGGAATTTCAAAGTAAAAAAAAAATTATTATAGATTGGTAATTGTATAACTTCTAATGCAAATATTGAATAGAAATGACGTACTGCTCGTATTCAATTTTTATTATAAATTAAATTTTTTATATCGAAAAGACAATTTGAAAATATAATACATATAGTTAGTAGCGCTTTCACAGCTGCTCACTGCTCTACCCACGGAGCAGTGATCGCAATCACAGTCCCACCTCTAAATATCAGTTATAATTAATTGTACAACTAGTGTAAAGATCATCTATTTACTATTTTTATCTACGAATATCTCACCGTCTACGTGTGCGTTTTCCTATACCATAATAAAAATACATAATAATTGTATTATGTTGTAAATATGTTATTATAAGTGATACAGGCCTAGTATTGTATAAATTATGTAAAATAAATTAGTACAAGATCATTATTACATTTTAAATATTTACGTAATAAATTATACACAGATACATAGACTATAACATGTCCAGTACTCGTTTAGTTTGCAGGTTATCATTTTTTCTCATATCAGTTAACGAGATTATGATAAAATACTCTAAAAGTAGGCCTACAAATATTTAACTATTCAACATTGAAATGTAAGTTGTCACTATAAAAATACAAATAATTTTTTTTTTGTGTTGTAGACCAGTGGCGTACCGTGGAGTTTGAGCGCCTGGGGCAATTTAAAATATTGCGCCCCCTCATAAGCTGTTACAAATCCAAGTTTTAAAACTACGTATTTATTTTCTAAACCTACAATTATAATTATAAAATCAAATTACTTCTCTAAAGTCATTATTGTTTACTTCGAAACTGTAACAGTTTATAGGTACCAATAAACCGTACTAATACTAATAGGTACTAATAAAATAATTTTGTTTTTTTAGGTATAACAAAATAGGGAAACAAAAAACATTAAATATTAGACATTTCAGTATATAAATTGCATTTATTTAAAATCTTCTGGATTTTATTCTTGCAAATTTTTCAATTACATGGTTAAAATTTACATTTATTTTTCTTTCAATTGATAAAATTGCAAGGTTACTTAACCTTTAACCTTTCCTGCCTCATAGTCGATCTGTGATAGGTCTTTATTAGCTTTAATTTGGAAAAACTTCTTTCACAAGTAGCATTTGACACAGTGATTGTTAAAAAAATTCTTAGTGCCACAACAATGTTAATTAAACTCTCTTGCATCTTCCACTTAATTATCCAGCTTAATAATTCTAAAGTTGCCCATGCAAAAATGTTCTCTTCTGGATGAACTTCTTTAAATAAAGAAATGTGGCGTCTAATATGATGTACTTCAGCAATCATAGCTGAAGCATTCAATTCGGAATATTTTTCACATAAATGCTGAATGTTTCGAACAATGAATTCATCTTAAACTGCATCCAATAGTATTTGAATTTGAAGGAAGGCAAATAGCTCATGAAGTATATTCATTTGTAACGTACGTTTTTTTAATTCTGATGTTAGCTTATCTACTGCCTCAAGCTGTTCCCGACGAGTTTCCTGAATTAAATTTAAGCCAGAGTCGATACTTTTCTCACCAGACATTTTCTTTCGTCTTCCTTGGGCTAGTAACCTTGGGCCACTCCAACCAATCGGGGATCTCACAAACCGTCTTTTCGAGGGCGGGGACGATCCCCACTCCCACGACCGACATGTAAAATAATAATTGTTGAAAAAACATTAACATAGGATATCAATTATGATGCGGACTATATGCAAGCCCTGAAATATCGTATTTTATTGTACGATAAAAATTGTATCTTACAATTTTTTAGCGCCCCTAAAAATTTTGCGCCCGGGGCACCCGCCCCACTGCCCCCCCCCACGGTACGCCACTGTTGTAGACAAGCTTTGTAAGCAATATTGCCTGTTACTTGTTTATGTGTTTTTTCCTTGATCAACATTAATACTTAAGGGGTGGCCTATTGAAAATTGACTAAAAACTGATAAAAATAACTTAGTTTTACTAAATATCAGAGATAATTTTTCATATTTAGTAATTAATATTTACTAATATTGCTAATTAATATTTACTGATATTGCTCATTACGTGTCAATTGCCAGGACATTAACATCTATAAAACTGTTACTACTTCAGAAAAACTCTCTCTCTATTTATGCACCTAAGCATTCAAAGAAACATTGAAGCATGATGTTTTTAGGCTTTTGAAATGTATAATGTGGATTACGTTTGGTGGATTACGTAAATCATTTCCACACCACAGACGATCACAAACAGAGCATGTAAAACCAAATTTATTCTCACTAAAACATTTGATAAACTCAATGTCAGCAGCGATTATTTCTGTCTTGATGCGTTTACATATCAAATTTCTAGACTGTGGTGAATCGAAAGTGTGGAAGCGTCACGTTTTTTGATGACGATTTTTGTGGAATGACCCCCAGCCTAAAAACATTAAACATTATCATGTTAATAAAATATCGGTATGGAGAACCATACATGACTTCCATGTTCTAAGATTTTTATTTAAAATCATTTACTTGAATTCAATTCAATAATTTCTAAAAAATATCCCCCACCCTCAAACTATTTTCACTATTTATAGACTTTTTTTGTTATTATGGGGTAGTCGTTTAATGTAATGTTATTTTCGAGTCACTTTATCTATAAAAATTAGGTACCAGTACTTTATTCTTATAAAGAAACTGGAATATGCAGATAATCATCCTTCCTCCTCCATGAATGTTACACTTTCATAGAGTAGGCCTAATATTTTATCATTATGTAATTGCTAAGTTATCTTATCCTTCAAAATTAAATACTCATACTTTACTTGATATCAGCAAAGTAATTTCCAAAAAATCACCTCCACCCTCTTCAACTACCCTCTCCATTTATAGATATCTCATTTACCATTTTACAATGGATAATATGACACTTATTTACCAAAATTAAGTACTTTACTCTTGTTAAAACACAAAATAATGCAGGTAAACTACGCCTCCCCTTTAACCTATCTTCACAAAAATCAATAGGCCTTGAGTCCTCTAACCTCGGGCACATATGCAAAAAATTGTTTGATTCTGTTTGAATTTGGGCCAGTTATCGTTTGTCATATAAAAAATTCTACATACACCACACGCTTTTTGGAAAATTACTGTTCTTCATATTTTGAGGGTAGTACAATCAGAATCAGCCCTTATATCGAACAAGATTTTTTTTTCATGTCCACCATACTTCCATTTTCTTATGGAACATGGAAGTAAAAAAAATATATATATGAGGAACATGAGTCTCACTCTATTATGATAAAAACCACTTTTCGGATCCTGTAGTTTCTAAAATCATGACTACTTACCAAAGACTGGCCTCTGAGTCTTTGCTACAAAAGTGTATTGCAAGAAAAACACAAAATGCCAATGAAGGGCTGCATTAAGTCCTTTGGTCGAAGTGTTGTAAAACTGTTTATTAAAATAAAGACCCTTCTTGTGGTTGTAAGCTTGGCTATCTGTGAATACAAGACAGGAAGACTGAAGATAGTTACAGAAGCACAAAGTTAAATGGGGGTCAGTTGGGGAAGCCATGTCATGACAGTCGCGAAATGATTAGACAAGAAATGATTGCACCTCATGGAAAACAGGAATGCCTCTAAATTTAAAGAGTATAGAGAGAAAAAAAGCCCCTCTTCAAGAAGAAAAGAAAAAGAAAGTTTAACCTTTGGACCAGGAGAGTTTTAAAAATGTATAATTGAGATATTTTATGTAGTCAAGTACATATTAGATATATAAAAAATGTAAAACTCTGCACAGCAACGTATATGATGCTGTACAATAAAGTCTTCTTTGATTGAAATGTTGTGTATTGTTTGCATCCTTTATTTAAAACAGAGTATAAAAACAAAACAAAAAAGATACGTCACAATTAGTGTAAATCGTGGTTTTACTAGTGATAATTAGATTGTTTTACTGAATGGGCATTTTCCAAAAACTGTGATCTTCATTGGTTTTTTTTCACAAAGATTGCTATAACTAAAAAACTACCTAACATAAAGACCTGAGATTCTTTATGGTATGGGGTACTTTACACATTATTACCTAAAATCTCATGCATGCTCATGGATGTTAATATAACTGGATGCCCGACAGGGCGCTCTCTAGTGAAGCAAATCTGAGATCACGGCAGCCATATTTAAAGCAGGCAAAAAAAGGTAAACTGACGTGGAGTTAGGTTGATTTGTGCTGACCTTTTGGAGTGTAAATTGATTTAATGCTTGCTTGACTTATCACTTCAAAAAGAAGATAAAATGCCTGACTCTTGTTGTGCTGTAGGTTGCACAAATCGACGGAAAAAAGAAGAGAACTTGCAGTTTTTTGTGTAAGTGGCATGTTTTGTTTTGCAGCGATTTTTTGTCATCCACCTCCTTATAACCAATAAATATGTTCATGCTGAATCTTTTCGTTTATTTCAGATTTCCTTTGAATGATAAAGAAAGGCTGAATGCATGGGTGCATGCAGTTCGAACAGAGAACTTCAAACCCACAAAATACAGCAGACTCTGCAGTGAACATTTCCTCGCAGAATGCTATGAGATTAGGCCAAATATAAACGTGCCTTATTTAAAGAAGGATGCAGTACCATCTGTATTTAAAGGTTTCCCTCCTCATCTTCAAAAGCCACCACCTAGAGAAAGGTCGAGGAAACAAAGAGAACCAACCTCACTTCCATTGACCAGTTGTACCACTGATGTTGAATATGTAGAGGAGCCTCCTGTTAAAAAGGCAAGAACTAGTCCATTATTGCCAGCTCGTGTGTCTAGTCCAACAAAAGCTGTCCTCAGAAATAAAATCAAGGTACTGAAGCAGAAACTAAGAAGAAAGGTGAAAATAATATCAAGTTTGAAACAGCTTCTTGATGAACTGACAAAAAGGGGTCTTCTTGAAAACGATCCCAAACAAATAATTGAACACCATTTTGATGGAACCGTGAGAGATTTGTTAAAAAATGAACTTATAAATCAGGGACGTGCTTTCAAAGGGCGCCGATACAGCAGGGAACTGAAGCAGTTTGCCTTCACCTTAATGTATTACTCGCCTAAGGCATATAGATTTTGCAGGTAATAATTCCATCATACAGAATATGTTTGATTTTTATGTATATTCTGCTAAGATCTAGGCCTAATGACTTTTTTTACATTATCGCTAAGCTTAATTATGTAATTCCTTATTATTTCAGATCCAAACTGTCCCTGCCACATCCAACTTCTGTAAGAAACTGGACTTCATCTACAAATGCAGAGCCAGGTTTTCTGACAGATGTCTTCACAGAGTTGAGGAACCTGCCATTGGATGACCGTGACTGCAACCCGGTCCTTGACAGTATGTCAATAAGAAAGCAGATCATATGGGATGTAAAGAATAATAAATAGGTAGGATTTTGTGATTATGGCAATGAACTGAGACTTGAAGGATCTGAAGCAACAGCTTCAGAAGTGCTTGTGTTTATGCTTGTACTATTAAAAGGGAAGTGGAAGTGGCCCATTGGTTACATTTTTGTTAATAAGGTTAATGCTACCATTCAGGCACAGTTAGTACGAACAGCATTAACTTTAGCTAGTGGTGCAGGAGTACGGGTTTGCAGTGTCACTTGTGATTGTACTGCTACAAACTATGACACTCTGCGTCAGTTGGGTTGTGATCTTTTCAAGAGCAACTATCACGATATAAAGCCCTTCTTCAAGCATCCCACCGAAGATTGTAATGTGTGGTTTGTACCTGATGCATGTCACAACTTGAAACTTGCAAGGAATGCATTGGGTACATATGGAAGTTTTGTTTCTCCCAGTGGTAAAATTATGTGATGCTATTTTCAGCATTTGGTTAACATTCAAGACCAGTTATCATTGAAAATTGCTAACAAACTTGGTCACAAACATATTGAGTGGAAAAAGAACATTATGAATGTCAAACTTGCTGCTCAAACTATTAGTGCATCTGTAGCAAATGCCATTGAATTTCTTTCAGACTGTGGTGTGGATAAATTTGAAGATAGTAAAGAAACAGTTGTGTTTACTAGAGTGATGGATAGAATTCTTGGCTTTTTGAATTCGAGAAGTATATATAATTATGTATGTATGTATTTGTTAAGTATGTATAATTTGTCTAAGCGTAAAAGAAGTTTTGAAGTACTTGATAGCAAAATTATAAACTGTGTGCATACCCGTACAGATAATTCAGCTGGCACCCATGCTTATGAGTCTCATGAAGTGTAATATCTTCAAGGTGGGTCCCAGACTTAAAAAAGGTTGAGAACCACTGCATGCAAGTTACCTATCACATAGGCATAAGACAGTCCCCTCCTGAAGCTCGTTTGTCCCAAACTGGCAGATATCTTGCACACTTTAGCTTAAGTCTGACTCGGGGGGAATTCCCATTTCCAAACTACGTTCACTTGGGAGCATCTCTTCTTCGATTCCATTTTGCTTTCCCAATTAACCTGAGTGACCTGCATAACATCCTCGTGAACAATCTTCGCTCTTTCTGTTCCCATCTCCAGGCTCTTCTGACTCTGATTTGCCTTTTCTTCCTGCTCTTATCTTTGTTTACTTCTAGCCAGTTATTTCTTTATCTTCACCCACAGCCACTTCATTTAACTCGGGAACAATTGCAACATTAGCTGACCTTGTAAACATTGCTGCAGACCTGCCACACGAGTGCATATCTTGAAGGCAGAAGAATATATCAAAACAGTTTGTCTTGAAAAATATGATTTTATATCCAGTAAATGAACATATTGAATTATGTAAATGAATGCAAAAGTTTTGTACGTATTTTTTGGAACCAAGAACCTATTCAAAAATAGAGAATTTGTTGAATATTTCAACTTGTCTCAAATACTGGGAACTGAGAATCGAATGTATCGTACTGGGCTACCGTCCTATTATAAGTTTTTTCAATAAATATAGTAAACAATCATAGTAAGTATTATAAGTTAATTAGAAAACTACATTATATAAGTTAATTTCATATTAAATGAAAATTGGTTCATGGATAACCACATTTGCCATTAAATATTTGTAATAAGTTTTTTTAATTTAATATTAAATAAGTTTTAAAGTCGCTAGCAATTTTAGCAGCTATAACACCAAATGGTACGTCGCGTTTGAAGAAATGCAAAAGCTAATCAGAATTTCATGAGTCAGGAAACCGTTCAGTTCTGTCGTACCAATAAAATACTTCTGATTTGTATTAGACGACACGATATTTTGATAATAAAACAAAATCTTTATGCATTTTGTAAATATGATTCAGAAAATTATTGATGTGGTGAGGGCATAGATTATAAATAATTATGTAAGAAAAGTATTGTACAGATTTTTAAATAATGCACAACATTTTTATATAATAAAAAATAAAATACAGCATAGCTCTCATGTAGGGCTGTTAAGCAGGGACGTATTGACACCAGCTGGCATTTCACGGTGTTTGGTGTCTGAAGTAACAGAACTAGTGCAATGTGAAATTTTACTGATAGCGGATTGTTAAGGAATTAAATATCTCTGTTGACATGAGAAAACTATGTCAACTGTCACCGAACTAAAATGGATCTATTGTCAACATTGTGTGACTGTGTCCTTGTTCCTTATATTTCCAGTTAATTCATATTTTCTGTGAGACAAACAGTAAGTGCGCTACATTACTGTAAGGACTCATTACATCATTCATGACATTTTTATGGAATGTTTTTGTTACTATTGTATAACGGTAATAACGGACATTCTAACTTTAATGACGTTGTGATAACTTGATTCCTTAATTTAATTGTATTTTATTTAAGTTTCTTTGTGATTAGATATTAGAATTTTTTACCAAAATAAAATGACAGATGTTTACATCTGAACTTGTATATTGTTTTATTAAACCACTTCCAATCCTCAAAGTGCATACACGAATGAACCATATAAGCAGACATATTTATATCTATTAAGTTAGTAACCACATAACTGATATAGAATGTGGATGTAGAGCAAAGACAGAAGGACAGAGGTATTACAGTGGCAAATTCAAAATGAAAAACTAGAAGATATGAATATAAATATGAAGATATGTGGTGTTTACAGACTAAATTGCTCAGATTGCAACAAATTCTACATAGGCCAGACAGGACGTACTTCAAACAGATATATTGAACACGCAAAGGCACTACCGAAACCCACCTCATTGAAGTGACCCACACATACAAAAACAACATTAACATGGATATTCTATACGTACACACAAAACACCGAAAACTAGACACTCTTGAACAGTTGGAAATATACAAACACAAAAACGACACCCTAAACGAACAGACAATTCAAATCACACACAACATAGATCCTTCAAAAGTCGGCAAGAACATGACGGACAGTGCTCCCAGTGGCAGCCTCTGACGAAGCTTATAATAAGCAAAAACTGGTTCAGGCTATAAAATAAAACTTTTAAGTTCTTACCCATAAAAAACTTGTGTTCCAAGTTGATAGTGATTTAATTATATTTAGTTAATCAACGGACACGTCATAGACAACAAAATCCATGGATATAATCAGGTAATCTAGTGCCCTGCTTCCAACTATTCTACCAATTATAATTTCCATGTTCCATAAATTTTTACCATAAACTCTTCAATTGTAAATGTATAAAAAGGTGTTGTTTTTGAAACAATGATTTTAGAAGTTTAACAACCATTGTCCTTGGTTAAGTTATAGCAAATAGCTTAATATCACAATAGTGGAAACTCTCCGCACTTAGCATGCAGAGCAGCGGTGACAGCGCTTAGTGCTGCTATCTAGCGGTTCGAGGAGAACACTAACACTTCGAGCTATGAACAACACCACAGATCGACTTCGAAAACGGAATGAAATACAGATTTTAAGCCGTTTGCGTCGTTATTGTAATTTAATATGGGAGAGGAAAGTGGATGTTGATCTGAAAGAAGCAGTAATTAGAATAAAACGAATGTTTATTGAAATTAAAACACTGGATCATTATGTAATGACAGCAGTCTGATAACACAACATTACAAAGATTTCCAAAAGCAAATCACACATGCAAAGGGCAATTTAAAATATTGCGCCCCCTCATAAGCTGTTACAAATCCAAGTTTTAAAACTACGTATTTATTTTCTAAACCTACAATTATAATTATAAAATCAAATTACTTCTCTAAAGTCATTATTGTTTACTTCGAAACTGTAACAGTTTATAGGTACCAATAAACCGTACTGATACTAATAGGTACTAATAAAATAATTTTGTTTTTTTAGGTATAACAAAATAGGGAAACAAAAAACATTAAATATTAGACATTTCAGTATATAAATTGCATTTATTTAAAATCTTCTGGATTTTATTCTTGCAAATTTTTCAATTACATGGTTAAAATTTACATTTATTTTTCTTTCAATTGATAAAATTGCAAGGTTACTTAACCTTTAACCTTTCCTGCCTCATAGTCGATCTGTGATAGGTCTTTATTAGCTTTAATTTGGAAAAACTTCTTTCACAAGTAGCATTTGACACAGTGATTGTTAAAAAAATTCTTAGTGCCACAACAATGTTAATTAAACTCTCTTGCATCTTCCACTTAATTATCCAGCTTAATAATTCTAAAGTTGCCCATGCAAAAATGTTCTCTTCTGGATGAACTTCTTTAAATAAAGAAATGTGGCGTCTAATATGATGTACTTCAGCAATCATAGCTGAAGCATTCAATTCGGAATATTTTTCACATAAATGCTGAATGTTTCGAACAATGAATTCATCTTAAACTGCATCCAATAGTATTTGAATTTGAAGGAAGGCAAATAGCTCATGAAGTATATTCATTTGTAACGTACGTTTTTTTAATTCTGATGTTAGCTTATCTACTGCCTCAAGCTGTTCCCGACGAGTTTCCTGAATTAAATTTAAGCCAGAGTCGATACTTTTCTCACCAGACATTTTCTTTCGTCTTCCTTGGGCTAGTAACCTTGGGCCACTCCAACCAATCGGGGATCTCACAAACCGTCTTTTCGAGGGCGGGGACGATCCCCACTCCCACGACCGACATGTAAAATAATAATTGTTGAAAAAACATTAACATAGGATATCAATTATGATGCGGACTATATGCAAGCCCTGAAATATCGTATTTTATTGTACGATAAAAATTGTATCTTACAATTTTTTAGCGCCCCTAAAAATTTTGCGCCCGGGGCACCCGCCCCACTGCCCCCCCCCCCCCACGGTACGCCACTGTTGTAGACAAGCTTTGTAAGCAATATTGCCTGTTACTTGTTTATGTGTTTTTTCCTTGACCAACATTAATACTTAAGGGGTGGCCTATTGAAAATTGACTAAAAACTGATAAAAATAACTTAGTTTTACTAAATATCAGAGATAATTTTTCATATTTAGTAATTAATATTTACTAATATTGCTAATTAATATTTACTGATATTGCTCATTACGTGTCAATTGCCAGGACATTAACATCTATAAAACTGTTACTACTTCAGAAAAACTCTCTCTCTATTTATGCACCTAAGCATTCAAAGAAACATTGAAGCATGATGTTTTTAGGCTTTTGAAATGTATAATGTGGATTACGTTTGGTGGATTACGTAAATCATTTCCACACCACAGACGATCACAAACAGAGCATGTAAAACCAAATTTATTCTCACTAAAACGTTTGATAAACTCAATGTCAGCAGCGATTATTTCTGTCTTGATGCGTTTACATATCAAATTTCTAGACTGTGGTGAATCGAAAGTGTGGAAGCGTCACGTTTTTTGATGACGATTTTTGTGGAATGACCCCCAGCCTAAAAACATTAAACATTATCATGTTAATAAAATATCGGTATGGAGAACCATACATGACTTCCATGTTCTAAGATTTTTATTTAAAATCATTTACTTGAATTCAATTCAATAATTTCTAAAAAATATCCCCCACCCTCAAACTATTTTCACTATTTATAGACTTTTTTTGTTATTATGGGGTAGTCGTTTAATGTAATGTTATTTTCGAGTCACTTTATCTATAAAAATTAGGTACCAGTACTTTATTCTTATAAAGAAACTGGAATATGCAGATAATCATCCTTCCTCCTCCATGAATGTTACACTTTCATAGAGTAGGCCTAATATTTTATCATTATGTAATTGCTAAGTTATCTTATCCTTCAAAATTAAATACTCATACTTTACTTGATATCAGCAAAGTAATTTCCAAAAAATCACCTCCACCCTCTTCAACTACCCTCTCCATTTATAGATATCTCATTTACCATTTTACAATGGATAATATGACACTTATTTACCAAAATTAAGTACTTTACTCTTGTTAAAACACAAAATAATGCAGGTAAACTACGCCTCCCCTTTAACCTATCTTCACAAAAATCAATAGGCCTTGAGTCCTCTAACCTCGGGCACATATGCAAAAAATTGTTTGATTCTGTTTGAATTTGGGCCAGTTATCGTTTGTCATATAAAAAATTCTACATACACACACACGCTTTTTGGAAAATTACTGTTCTTCATATTTTGAGGGTAGTACAATCAGAATCAGCCCTTATATCGAACAAGATTTTTTTTTCATGTCCACCATACTTCCATTTTCTTATGGAACATGGAAGTAAAAAAAATATATATATGAGGAACATGAGTCTCACTCTATTATGATAAAAACCACTTTTCGGATCCTGTAGTTTCTAAAATCATGACTACTTACCAAAGACTGGCCTCTGAGTCTTTGCTACAAAAGTGTATTGCAAGAAAAACACAAAATGCCAATGAAGGGCTGCATTTAGTCCTTTGGTCGAAGTGTTGTAAAACTGTTTATTAAAATAAAGACCCTTCTTGTGGTTGTAAGCTTGGCTATCTGTGAATACAAGACAGGAAGACTGAAGATAGTTACAGAAGCACAAAGTTAAATGGGGGTCAGTTGGGGAAGCCATGTCATGACAGTCGCGAAATGATTAGACAAGAAATGATTGCACCTCATGGAAAACAGGAATGCCTCTAAATTTAAAGAGTATAGAGAGAAAAAAAGCCCCTCTTCAAGAAGAAAAGAAAAAGAAAGTTTAACCTTTGGACCAGGAGAGTTTTAAAAATGTATAATTGAGATATTTTATGTAGTCAAGTACATATTAGATATATAAAAAATGTAAAACTCTGCACAGCAACGTATATGATGCTGTACAATAAAGTCTTCTTTGATTGAAATGTTGTGTATTGTTTGCATCCTTTATTTAAAACAGAGTATAAAAACAAAACAAAAAAGGTACGTCACAATTAGTGTAAATCGTGGTTTTACTAGTGATAATTAGATTGTTTTACTGAATGGGCATTTTCCAAAAACTGTGATCTTCATTGGTTTTTTTTCACAAAGATTGCTATAACTAAAAAACTACCTAACATAAAGACCTGAGATTCTTTATGGTATGGGGTACTTTACACATTATTACCTAAAATCTCATGCATGCTCATGGATGTTAATATAACTGGATGCCCGACAGGGCGCTCTCTAGTGAAGCAAATCTGAGATCACGGCAGCCATATTTAAAGCAGGCAAAAAAAGGTAAACTGACGTGGAGTTAGGTTGATTTGTGCTGACCCTTTGGAGTGTAAATTGATTTAATGCTTGCTTGACTTATCACTTCGAAAAGAAGATAAAATGCCTGACTCTTGTTGTGCTGTAGGTTGCACAAATCGACGGAAAAAAGAAGAGAACTTGCAGTTTTTTGTGTAAGTGGCATGTTTTGTTTTGCAGCGATTTTTTGTCATCCACCTCCTTATAACCAATAAATATGTTCATGCTGAATCTTTTCGTTTATTTCAGATTTCCTTTGAATGATAAAGAAAGGCTGAATGCATGGGTGCATGCAGTTCGAACAGAGAACTTCAAACCCACAAAATACAGCAGACTCTGCAGTGAACATTTCCTCGCAGAATGCTATGAGATTAGGCCAAATATAAACGTGCCTTATTTAAAGAAGGATGCAGTACCATCTGTATTTAAAGGTTTCCCTCCTCATCTTCAAAAGCCACCACCTAGAGAAAGGTCGAGGAAACAAAGAGAACCAACCTCACTTCCATTGACCAGTTGTACCACTGATGTTGAATATGTAGAGGAGCCTCCTGTTAAAAAGGCAAGAACTAGTCCATTATTGCCAGCTCGTGTGTCTAGTCCAACAAAAGCTGTCCTCAGAAATAAAATCAAGGTACTGAAGCAGAAACTAAGAAGAAAGGTGAAAATAATATCAAGTTTGAAACAGCTTCTTGATGAACTGACAAAAAGGGGTCTTCTTGAAAACGATCCCAAACAAATAATTGAACACCATTTTGATGGAACCGTGAGAGATTTGTTAAAAAATGAACTTATAAATCAGGGACGTGCTTTCAAAGGGCGCCGATACAGCAGGGAACTGAAGCAGTTTGCCTTCACCTTAATGTATTACTCGCCTAAGGCATATAGATTTTGCAGGTAATAATTCCATCATACAGAATATGTTTGATTTTTATGTATATTCTGCTAAGATCTAGGCCTAATGACTTTTTTTACATTATCGCTAAGCTTAATTATGTAATTCCTTATTATTTCAGATCCAAACTGTCCCTGCCACATCCAACTTCTGTAAGAAACTGGACTTCATCTACAAATGCAGAGCCAGGTTTTCTGACAGATGTCTTCACAGAGTTGAGGAACCTGCCATTGGATGACCGTGACTGCAACCCGGTCCTTGACAGTATGTCAATAAGAAAGCAGATCATATGGGATGTAAAGAATAATAAATACGTAGGATTTTGTGATTATGGCAATGAACTGAGACTTGAAGGATCTGAAGCAACAGCTTCAGAAGTGCTTGTGTTTATGCTTGTACTATTAAAAGGGAAGTGGAAGTGGCCCATTGGTTACATTTTTGTTAATAAGGTTAATGCTACCATTCAGGCACAGTTAGTACGAACAGCATTAACTTTAGCTAGTGGTGCAGGAGTACGGGTTTGCAGTGTCACTTGTGATGGTACTGCTACAAACTATGACACTCTGCGTCAGTTGGGTTGTGATCTTTTCAAGAGCAACTATCACGATATAAAGCCCTTCTTCAAGCATCCCACCGAAGATTGTAATGTGTGGTTTGTACCTGATGCATGTCACAACTTGAAACTTGCAAGGAATGCATTGGGTACATATGGAAGTTTTGTTTCTCCCAGTGGTAAAATTATGTGATGCTATTTTCAGCATTTGGTTAACATTCAAGACCAGTTATCATTGAAAATTGCTAACAAACTTGGTCACAAACATATTGAGTGGAAAAAGAACATTGTGAATGTCAAACTTGCTGCTCAAACTTTTAGTGCATCTGTAGCAAATGCCATTGAATTTCTTTCAGACTGTGGTGTGGATAAATTTGAAGATAGTAAAGAAACAGTTGTGTTTACTAGAGTGATGGATAGAATTCTTGGCTTTTTGAATTCGAGAAGTATATATAATTATGTATGTATGTATTTGTTAAGTATGTATAATTTGTCTAAGCGTAAAAGAAGTTTTGAAGTACTTGATAGCAAAATTATAAACTGTGTGCATACCCGTACAGATAATTCAGCTGGCACCCATGCTTATGAGTCTCATGAAGTGTAATATCTTCAAGGTGGGTCCCAGACTTAAAAAAGGTTGAGAACCACTGCATGCAAGTTACCTATCACATAGGCATAAGACAGTCCCCTCCTGAAGCTCGTTTGTCCCAAACTGGCAGATATCTTGCACACTTTAGCTTAAGTCTGACTCGGGGGGAATTCCCATTTCCAAACTACGTTCACTTGGGAGCATCTCTTCTTCGATTCCATTTTGCTTTCCCAATTAACCTGAGTGACCTGCATAACATCCTCGTGAACAATCTTCGCTCTTTCTGTTCCCATCTCCAGGCTCTTCTGACTCTGATTTGCCTTTTCTTCCTGCTCTTATCTTTGTTTACTTCTAGCCAGTTATTTCTTTATCTTCACCCACAGCCACTTCATTTAACTCGGGAACAATTGCAACATTAGCTGACCTTGTAAACATTGCTGCAGACCTGCCACACGAGTGCATATCTTGAAGGCAGAAGAATATATCAAAACAGTTTGTCTTGAAAAATATGATTTTATATCCAGTAAATGAACATATTGAATTATGTAAATGAATGCAAAAGTTTTGTACGTATTTTTTGGAACCAAGAACCTATTCAAAAATAGAGAATTTGTTGAATATTTCAACTTGTCTCAAATACTGGGAACTGAGAATCGAATGTATCGTACTGGGCTACCGTCCTATTATAAGTTTTTTCAATAAATATTGTAAACAATCATAGTAAGTATTATAAGTTAATTAGAAAACTACATTATATAAGTTAATTTCATATTAAATGAAAATTGGTTCATGGATAACCACATTTGCCATTAAATATTTGTAATAAGTTTTTTTAATTTAATATTAAATAAGTTTTAAAGTCGCTAGCAATTTTAGCAGCTATAACACCAAATGGTACGTCGCGTTTGAAGAAATGCAAAAGCTAATCAGAATTTCATGAGTCAGGAAACCGTTCAGTTCTGTCGTACCAATAAAATACTTCTGATTTGTATTAGACGACACGATATTTTGATAATAAAACAAAATCTTTATGCATTTTGTAAATATGATTCAGAAAATTATTGATGTGGTGAGGGCATAGATTATAAATAATTATGTAAGAAAAGTATTGTACAGATTTTTAAATAATGCACAACATTTTTATATAATAAAAAATAAAATACAGCATAGCTCTCATGTAGGGCTGTTAAGCAGGGACGTATTGACACCAGCTGGCATTTCACGGTGTTTGGTGTCTGAAGTAACAGAACTAGTGCAATGTGAAATTTTACTGATAGCGGATTGTTAAGGAATTAAATATCTCTGTTGACATGAGAAAACTATGTCAACTGTCACCGAACTAAAATGGATCTATTGTCAACATTGTGTGACTGTGTCCTTGTTCCTTATATTTCCAGTTAATTCATATTTTCTGTGAGACAAACAGTAAGTGCGCTACATTACTGTAAGGACTCATTACATCATTCATGACATTTTTATGGAATGTTTTTGTTACTATTGTATAACGGTAATAACGGACATTCTAACTTTAATGACGTTGTGATAACTTGATTCCTTAATTTAATTGTATTTTATTTAAGTTTCTTTGTGATTAGATATTAGAATTTTTTACCAAAATAAAATGACAGATGTTTACATCTGAACTTGTATATTGTTTTATTAAACCACTTCCAATCCTCAAAGTGCATACACGAATGAACCATATAAGCAGACATATTTATATCTATTAAGTTAGTAACCACATAACTGATATAGAATGTGGATGTAGAGCAAAGACAGAAGGACAGAGGTATTACAGTGGCAAATTCAAAATGAAAAACTAGAAGATATGAATATAAATATGAAGATATGTGGTGTTTACAGACTAAATTGCTCAGATTGCAACAAATTCTACATAGGCCAGACAGGACGTACTTCAAACAGATATATTGAACACGCAAAGGCACTACCGAAACCCACCTCATTGAAGTGACCCACACATACAAAAACAACATTAACATGGATATTCTATACGTACACACAAAACACCGAAAACTAGACACTCTTGAACAGTTGGAAATATACAAACACAAAAACGACACCCTAAACGAACAGACAATTCAAATCACACACAACATAGATCCTTCAAAAGTCGGCAAGAACATGACGGACAGTGCTCCCAGTGGCAGCCTCTGACGAAGCTTATAATAAGCAAAAACTGGTTCAGGCTATAAAATAAAACTTTTAAGTTCTTACCCATAAAAAACTTGTGTTCCAAGTTGATAGTGATTTAATTATATTTAGTTAATCAACGGACACGTCATAGACAACAAAATCCATGGATATAATCAGGTAATCTAGTGCCCTGCTTCCAACTATTCTACCAATTATAATTTCCATGTTCCATAAATTTTTACCATAAACTCTTCAATTGTAAATGTATAAAAAGGTGTTGTTTTTGAAACAATGATTTTAGAAGTTTAACAACCATTGTCCTTGGTTAAGTTATAGCAAATAGCTTAATATCACAATAGTGGAAACTCTCCGCACTTAGCATGCAGAGCAGCGGTGACAGCGCTTAGTGCTGCTATCTAGCGGTTCGAGGAGAACACTAACACTTCGAGCTATGAACAACACCACAGATCGACTTCGAAAACGGAATGAAATACAGATTTTAAGCCGTTTGCGTCGTTATTGTAATTTAATATGGGAGAGGAAAGTGGATGTTGATCTGAAAGAAGCAGTAATTAGAATAAAACGAATGTTTATTGAAATTAAAACACTGGATCATTATGTAATGACAGCAGTCTGATAACACAACATTACAAAGATTTCCAAAAGCAAATCACACATGCAAAGGGCAATTTAAAATATTGCGCCCCCTCATAAGCTGTTACAAATCCAAGTTTTAAAACTACGTATTTATTTTCTAAACCTACAATTATAATTATAAAATCAAATTACTTCTCTAAAGTCATTATTGTTTACTTCGAAACTGTAACAGTTTATAGGTACCAATAAACCGTACTGATACTAATAGGTACTAATAAAATAATTTTGTTTTTTTAGGTATAACAAAATAGGGAAACAAAAAACATTAAATATTAGACATTTCAGTATATAAATTGCATTTATTTAAAATCTTCTGGATTTTATTCTTGCAAATTTTTCAATTACATGGTTAAAATTTACATTTATTTTTCTTTCAATTGATAAAATTGCAAGGTTACTTAACCTTTAACCTTTCCTGCCTCATAGTCGATCTGTGATAGGTCTTTATTAGCTTTAATTTGGAAAAACTTCTTTCACAAGTAGCATTTGACACAGTGATTGTTAAAAAAATTCTTAGTGCCACAACAATGTTAATTAAACTCTCTTGCATCTTCCACTTAATTATCCAGCTTAATAATTCTAAAGTTGCCCATGCAAAAATGTTCTCTTCTGGATGAACTTCTTTAAATAAAGAAATGTGGCGTCTAATATGATGTACTTCAGCAATCATAGCTGAAGCATTCAATTCGGAATATTTTTCACATAAATGCTGAATGTTTCGAACAATGAATTCATCTTAAACTGCATCCAATAGTATTTGAATTTGAAGGAAGGCAAATAGCTCATGAAGTATATTCATTTGTAACGTACGTTTTTTTAATTCTGATGTTAGCTTATCTACTGCCTCAAGCTGTTCCCGACGAGTTTCCTGAATTAAATTTAAGCCAGAGTCGATACTTTTCTCACCAGACATTTTCTTTCGTCTTCCTTGGGCTAGTAACCTTGGGCCACTCCAACCAATCGGGGATCTCACAAACCGTCTTTTCGAGGGCGGGGACGATCCCCACTCCCACGACCGACATGTAAAATAATAATTGTTGAAAAAACATTAACATAGGATATCAATTATGATGCGGACTATATGCAAGCCCTGAAATATCGTATTTTATTGTACGATAAAAATTGTATCTTACAATTTTTTAGCGCCCCTAAAAATTTTGCGCCCGGGGCACCCGCCCCACTGCCCCCCCCCCACGGTACGCCACTGTTGTAGACAAGCTTTGTAAGCAATATTGCCTGTTACTTGTTTATGTGTTTTTTCCTTGACCAACATTAATACTTAAGGGGTGGCCTATTGAAAATTGACTAAAAACTGATAAAAATAACTTAGTTTTACTAAATATCAGAGATAATTTTTCATATTTAGTAATTAATATTTACTAATATTGCTAATTAATATTTACTGATATTGCTCATTACGTGTCAATTGCCAGGACATTAACATCTATAAAACTGTTACTACTTCAGAAAAACTCTCTCTCTATTTATGCACCTAAGCATTCAAAGAAACATTGAAGCATGATGTTTTTAGGCTTTTGAAATGTATAATGTGGATTACGTTTGGTGGATTACGTAAATCATTTCCACACCACAGACGATCACAAACAGAGCATGTAAAACCAAATTTATTCTCACTAAAACGTTTGATAAACTCAATGTCAGCAGCGATTATTTCTGTCTTGATGCGTTTACATATCAAATTTCTAGACTGTGGTGAATCGAAAGTGTGGAAGCGTCACGTTTTTTGATGACGATTTTTGTGGAATGACCCCCAGCCTAAAAACATTAAACATTATCATGTTAATAAAATATCGGTATGGAGAACCATACATGACTTCCATGTTCTAAGATTTTTATTTAAAATCATTTACTTGAATTCAATTCAATAATTTCTAAAAAATATCCCCCACCCTCAAACTATTTTCACTATTTATAGACTTTTTTTGTTATTATGGGGTAGTCGTTTAATGTAATGTTATTTTCGAGTCACTTTATCTATAAAAATTAGGTACCAGTACTTTATTCTTATAAAGAAACTGGAATATGCAGATAATCATCCTTCCTCCTCCATGAATGTTACACTTTCATAGAGTAGGCCTAATATTTTATCATTATGTAATTGCTAAGTTATCTTATCCTTCAAAATTAAATACTCATACTTTACTTGATATCAGCAAAGTAATTTCCAAAAAATCACCTCCACCCTCTTCAACTACCCTCTCCATTTATAGATATCTCATTTACCATTTTACAATGGATAATATGACACTTATTTACCAAAATTAAGTACTTTACTCTTGTTAAAACACAAAATAATGCAGGTAAACTACGCCTCCCCTTTAACCTATCTTCACAAAAATCAATAGGCCTTGAGTCCTCTAACCTCGGGCACATATGCAAAAAATTGTTTGATTCTGTTTGAATTTGGGCCAGTTATCGTTTGTCATATAAAAAATTCTACATACACACACACGCTTTTTGGAAAATTACTGTTCTTCATATTTTGAGGGTAGTACAATCAGAATCAGCCCTTATATCGAACAAGATTTTTTTTTCATGTCCACCATACTTCCATTTTCTTATGGAACATGGAAGTAAAAAAAATATATATATGAGGAACATGAGTCTCACTCTATTATGATAAAAACCACTTTTCGGATCCTGTAGTTTCTAAAATCATGACTACTTACCAAAGACTGGCCTCTGAGTCTTTGCTACAAAAGTGTATTGCAAGAAAAACACAAAATGCCAATGAAGGGCTGCATTTAGTCCTTTGGTCGAAGTGTTGTAAAACTGTTTATTAAAATAAAGACCCTTCTTGTGGTTGTAAGCTTGGCTATCTGTGAATACAAGACAGGAAGACTGAAGATAGTTACAGAAGCACAAAGTTAAATGGGGGTCAGTTGGGGAAGCCATGTCATGACAGTCGCGAAATGATTAGACAAGAAATGATTGCACCTCATGGAAAACAGGAATGCCTCTAAATTTAAAGAGTATAGAGAGAAAAAAAGCCCCTCTTCAAGAAGAAAAGAAAAAGAAAGTTTAACCTTTGGACCAGGAGAGTTTTAAAAATGTATAATTGAGATATTTTATGTAGTCAAGTACATATTAGATATATAAAAAATGTAAAACTCTGCACAGCAACGTATATGATGCTGTACAATAAAGTCTTCTTTGATTGAAATGTTGTGTATTGTTTGCATCCTTTATTTAAAACAGAGTATAAAAACAAAACAAAAAAGGTACGTCACAATTAGTGTAAATCGTGGTTTTACTAGTGATAATTAGATTGTTTTACTGAATGGGCATTTTCCAAAAACTGTGATCTTCATTGGTTTTTTTTCACAAAGATTGCTATAACTAAAAAACTACCTAACATAAAGACCTGAGATTCTTTATGGTATGGGGTACTTTACACATTATTACCTAAAATCTCATGCATGCTCATGGATGTTAATATAACTGGATGCCCGACAGGGCGCTCTCTAGTGAAGCAAATCTGAGATCACGGCAGCCATATTTAAAGCAGGCAAAAAAAGGTAAACTGACGTGGAGTTAGGTTGATTTGTGCTGACCCTTTGGAGTGTAAATTGATTTAATGCTTG
Source organism: Magicicada septendecula (assembly GCA_034769895.1). Lineage (NCBI taxonomy): Eukaryota > Metazoa > Arthropoda > Insecta > Hemiptera > Cicadidae > Magicicada > Magicicada septendecula. Next base: position 501,271,631 of record CM068370.1, read on the forward strand.
CTTGACTTATCACTTCGAAAAGAAGATAAAATGCCTGACTCTTGTTGTGCTGTAGGTTGCACAAATCGACGGAAAAAAGAAGAGAACTTGCAGTTTTTTGTGTAAGTGGCATGTTTTGTTTTGCAGCGATTTTTTGTCATCCACCTCCTTATAACCAATAAATATGTTCATGCTGAATCTTTTCGTTTATTTCAGATTTCCTTTGAATGATAAAGAAAGGCTGAATGCATGGGTGCATGCAGTTCGAACAGAGAACTTCAAACCCACAAAATACAGCAGACTCTGCAGTGAACATTTCCTCGCAGAATGCTATGAGATTAGGCCAAATATAAACGTGCCTTATTTAAAGAAGGATGCAGTACCATCTGTATTTAAAGGTTTCCCTCCTCATCTTCAAAAGCCACCACCTAGAGAAAGGTCGAGGAAACAAAGAGAACCAACCTCACTTCCATTGACCAGTTGTACCACTGATGTTGAATATGTAGAGGAGCCTCCTGTTAAAAAGGCAAGAACTAGTCCATTATTGCCAGCTCGTGTGTCTAGTCCAACAAAAGCTGTCCTCAGAAATAAAATCAAGGTACTGAAGCAGAAACTAAGAAGAAAGGTGAAAATAATATCAAGTTTGAAACAGCTTCTTGATGAACTGACAAAAAGGGGTCTTCTTGAAAACGATCCCAAACAAATAATTGAACACCATTTTGATGGAACCGTGAGAGATTTGTTAAAAAATGAACTTATAAATCAGGGACGTGCTTTCAAAGGGCGCCGATACAGCAGGGAACTGAAGCAGTTTGCCTTCACCTTAATGTATTACTCGCCTAAGGCATATAGATTTTGCAGGTAATAATTCCATCATACAGAATATGTTTGATTTTTATGTATATTCTGCTAAGATCTAGGCCTAATGACTTTTTTTACATTATCGCTAAGCTTAATTATGTAATTCCTTATTATTTCAGATCCAAACTGTCCCTGCCACATCCAACTTCTGTAAGAAACTGGACTTCATCTACAAATGCAGAGCCAGGTTTTCTGACAGATGTCTTCACAGAGTTGAGGAACCTGCCATTGGATGACCGTGACTGCAACCCGGTCCTTGACAGTATGTCAATAAGAAAGCAGATCATATGGGATGTAAAGAATAATAAATACGTAGGATTTTGTGATTATGGCAATGAACTGAGACTTGAAGGATCTGAAGCAACAGCTTCAGAAGTGCTTGTGTTTATGCTTGTACTATTAAAAGGGAAGTGGAAGTGGCCCATTGGTTACATTTTTGTTAATAAGGTTAATGCTACCATTCAGGCACAGTTAGTACGAACAGCATTAACTTTAGCTAGTGGTGCAGGAGTACGGGTTTGCAGTGTCACTTGTGATGGTACTGCTACAAACTATGACACTCTGCGTCAGTTGGGTTGTGATCTTTTCAAGAGCAACTATCACGATATAAAGCCCTTCTTCAAGCATCCCACCGAAGATTGTAATGTGTGGTTTGTACCTGATGCATGTCACAACTTGAAACTTGCAAGGAATGCATTGGGTACATATGGAAGTTTTGTTTCTCCCAGTGGTAAAATTATGTGATGCTATTTTCAGCATTTGGTTAACATTCAAGACCAGTTATCATTGAAAATTGCTAACAAACTTGGTCACAAACATATTGAGTGGAAAAAGAACATTGTGAATGTCAAACTTGCTGCTCAAACTTTTAGTGCATCTGTAGCAAATGCCATTGAATTTCTTTCAGACTGTGGTGTGGATAAATTTGAAGATAGTAAAGAAACAGTTGTGTTTACTAGAGTGATGGATAGAATTCTTGGCTTTTTGAATTCGAGAAGTATATATAATTATGTATGTATGTATTTGTTAAGTATGTATAATTTGTCTAAGCGTAAAAGAAGTTTTGAAGTACTTGATAGCAAAATTATAAACTGTGTGCATACCCGTACAGATAATTCAGCTGGCACCCATGCTTATGAGTCTCATGAAGTGTAATATCTTCAAGGTGGGTCCCAGACTTAAAAAAGGTTGAGAACCACTGCATGCAAGTTACCTATCACATAGGCATAAGACAGTCCCCTCCTGAAGCTCGTTTGTCCCAAACTGGCAGATATCTTGCACACTTTAGCTTAAGTCTGACTCGGGGGGAATTCCCATTTCCAAACTACGTTCACTTGGGAGCATCTCTTCTTCGATTCCATTTTGCTTTCCCAATTAACCTGAGTGACCTGCATAACATCCTCGTGAACAATCTTCGCTCTTTCTGTTCCCATCTCCAGGCTCTTCTGACTCTGATTTGCCTTTTCTTCCTGCTCTTATCTTTGTTTACTTCTAGCCAGTTATTTCTTTATCTTCACCCACAGCCACTTCATTTAACTCGGGAACAATTGCAACATTAGCTGACCTTGTAAACATTGCTGCAGACCTGCCACACGAGTGCATATCTTGAAGGCAGAAGAATATATCAAAACAGTTTGTCTTGAAAAATATGATTTTATATCCAGTAAATGAACATATTGAATTATGTAAATGAATGCAAAAGTTTTGTACGTATTTTTTGGAACCAAGAACCTATTCAAAAATAGAGAATTTGTTGAATATTTCAACTTGTCTCAAATACTGGGAACTGAGAATCGAATGTATCGTACTGGGCTACCGTCCTATTATAAGTTTTTTCAATAAATATTGTAAACAATCATAGTAAGTATTATAAGTTAATTAGAAAACTACATTATATAAGTTAATTTCATATTAAATGAAAATTGGTTCATGGATAACCACATTTGCCATTAAATATTTGTAATAAGTTTTTTTAATTTAATATTAAATAAGTTTTAAAGTCGCTAGCAATTTTAGCAGCTATAACACCAAATGGTACGTCGCGTTTGAAGAAATGCAAAAGCTAATCAGAATTTCATGAGTCAGGAAACCGTTCAGTTCTGTCGTACCAATAAAATACTTCTGATTTGTATTAGACGACACGATATTTTGATAATAAAACAAAATCTTTATGCATTTTGTAAATATGATTCAGAAAATTATTGATGTGGTGAGGGCATAGATTATAAATAATTATGTAAGAAAAGTATTGTACAGATTTTTAAATAATGCACAACATTTTTATATAATAAAAAATAAAATACAGCATAGCTCTCATGTAGGGCTGTTAAGCAGGGACGTATTGACACCAGCTGGCATTTCACGGTGTTTGGTGTCTGAAGTAACAGAACTAGTGCAATGTGAAATTTTACTGATAGCGGATTGTTAAGGAATTAAATATCTCTGTTGACATGAGAAAACTATGTCAACTGTCACCGAACTAAAATGGATCTATTGTCAACATTGTGTGACTGTGTCCTTGTTCCTTATATTTCCAGTTAATTCATATTTTCTGTGAGACAAACAGTAAGTGCGCTACATTACTGTAAGGACTCATTACATCATTCATGACATTTTTATGGAATGTTTTTGTTACTATTGTATAACGGTAATAACGGACATTCTAACTTTAATGACGTTGTGATAACTTGATTCCTTAATTTAATTGTATTTTATTTAAGTTTCTTTGTGATTAGATATTAGAATTTTTTACCAAAATAAAATGACAGATGTTTACATCTGAACTTGTATATTGTTTTATTAAACCACTTCCAATCCTCAAAGTGCATACACGAATGAACCATATAAGCAGACATATTTATATCTATTAAGTTAGTAACCACATAACTGATATAGAATGTGGATGTAGAGCAAAGACAGAAGGACAGAGGTATTACAGTGGCAAATTCAAAATGAAAAACTAGAAGATATGAATATAAATATGAAGATATGTGGTGTTTACAGACTAAATTGCTCAGATTGCAACAAATTCTACATAGGCCAGACAGGACGTACTTCAAACAGATATATTGAACACGCAAAGGCACTACCGAAACCCACCTCATTGAAGTGACCCACACATACAAAAACAACATTAACATGGATATTCTATACGTACACACAAAACACCGAAAACTAGACACTCTTGAACAGTTGGAAATATACAAACACAAAAACGACACCCTAAACGAACAGACAATTCAAATCACACACAACATAGATCCTTCAAAAGTCGGCAAGAACATGACGGACAGTGCTCCCAGTGGCAGCCTCTGACGAAGCTTATAATAAGCAAAAACTGGTTCAGGCTATAAAATAAAACTTTTAAGTTCTTACCCATAAAAAACTTGTGTTCCAAGTTGATAGTGATTTAATTATATTTAGTTAATCAACGGACACGTCATAGACAACAAAATCCATGGATATAATCAGGTAATCTAGTGCCCTGCTTCCAACTATTCTACCAATTATAATTTCCATGTTCCATAAATTTTTACCATAAACTCTTCAATTGTAAATGTATAAAAAGGTGTTGTTTTTGAAACAATGATTTTAGAAGTTTAACAACCATTGTCCTTGGTTAAGTTATAGCAAATAGCTTAATATCACAATAGTGGAAACTCTCCGCACTTAGCATGCAGAGCAGCGGTGACAGCGCTTAGTGCTGCTATCTAGCGGTTCGAGGAGAACACTAACACTTCGAGCTATGAACAACACCACAGATCGACTTCGAAAACGGAATGAAATACAGATTTTAAGCCGTTTGCGTCGTTATTGTAATTTAATATGGGAGAGGAAAGTGGATGTTGATCTGAAAGAAGCAGTAATTAGAATAAAACGAATGTTTATTGAAATTAAAACACTGGATCATTATGTAATGACAGCAGTCTGATAACACAACATTACAAAGATTTCCAAAAGCAAATCACACATGCAAAGGGCAATTTAAAATATTGCGCCCCCTCATAAGCTGTTACAAATCCAAGTTTTAAAACTACGTATTTATTTTCTAAACCTACAATTATAATTATAAAATCAAATTACTTCTCTAAAGTCATTATTGTTTACTTCGAAACTGTAACAGTTTATAGGTACCAATAAACCGTACTAATACTAATAGGTACTAATAAAATAATTTTGTTTTTTTAGGTATAACAAAATAGGGAAACAAAAAACATTAAATATTAGACATTTCAGTATATAAATTGCATTTATTTAAAATCTTCTGGATTTTATTCTTGCAAATTTTTCAATTACATGGTTAAAATTTACATTTATTTTTCTTTCAATTGATAAAATTGCAAGGTTACTTAACCTTTAACCTTTCCTGCCTCATAGTCGATCTGTGATAGGTCTTTATTAGCTTTAATTTGGAAAAACTTCTTTCACAAGTAGCATTTGACACAGTGATTGTTAAAAAAATTCTTAGTGCCACAACAATGTTAATTAAACTCTCTTGCATCTTCCACTTAATTATCCAGCTTAATAATTCTAAAGTTGCCCATGCAAAAATGTTCTCTTCTGGATGAACTTCTTTAAATAAAGAAATGTGGCGTCTAATATGATGTACTTCAGCAATCATAGCTGAAGCATTCAATTCGGAATATTTTTCACATAAATGCTGAATGTTTCGAACAATGAATTCATCTTAAACTGCATCCAATAGTATTTGAATTTGAAGGAAGGCAAATAGCTCATGAAGTATATTCATTTGTAACGTACGTTTTTTTAATTCTGATGTTAGCTTATCTACTGCCTCAAGCTGTTCCCGACGAGTTTCCTGAATTAAATTTAAGCCAGAGTCGATACTTTTCTCACCAGACATTTTCTTTCGTCTTCCTTGGGCTAGTAACCTTGGGCCACTCCAACCAATCGGGGATCTCACAAACCGTCTTTTCGAGGGCGGGGACGATCCCCACTCCCACGACCGACATGTAAAATAATAATTGTTGAAAAAACATTAACATAGGATATCAATTATGATGCGGACTATATGCAAGCCCTGAAATATCGTATTTTATTGTACGATAAAAATTGTATCTTACAATTTTTTAGCGCCCCTAAAAATTTTGCGCCCGGGGCACCCGCCCCACTGCCCCCCCCCACGGTACGCCACTGTTGTAGACAAGCTTTGTAAGCAATATTGCCTGTTACTTGTTTATGTGTTTTTTCCTTGACCAACATTAATACTTAAGGGGTGGCCTATTGAAAATTGACTAAAAACTGATAAAAATAACTTAGTTTTACTAAATATCAGAGATAATTTTTCATATTTAGTAATTAATATTTACTAATATTGCTAATTAATATTTACTGATATTGCTCATTACGTGTCAATTGCCAGGACATTAACATCTATAAAACTGTTACTACTTCAGAAAAACTCTCTCTCTATTTATGCACCTAAGCATTCAAAGAAACATTGAAGCATGATGTTTTTAGGCTTTTGAAATGTATAATGTGGATTACGTTTGGTGGATTACGTAAATCATTTCCACACCACAGACGATCACAAACAGAGCATGTAAAACCAAATTTATTCTCACTAAAACGTTTGATAAACTCAATGTCAGCAGCGATTATTTCTGTCTTGATGCGTTTACATATCAAATTTCTAGACTGTGGTGAATCGAAAGTGTGGAAGCGTCACGTTTTTTGATGACGATTTTTGTGGAATGACCCCCAGCCTAAAAACATTAAACATTATCATGTTAATAAAATATCGGTATGGAGAACCATACATGACTTCCATGTTCTAAGATTTTTATTTAAAATCATTTACTTGAATTCAATTCAATAATTTCTAAAAAATATCCCCCACCCTCAAACTATTTTCACTATTTATAGACTTTTTTTGTTATTATGGGGTAGTCGTTTAATGTAATGTTATTTTCGAGTCACTTTATCTATAAAAATTAGGTACCAGTACTTTATTCTTATAAAGAAACTGGAATATGCAGATAATCATCCTTCCTCCTCCATGAATGTTACACTTTCATAGAGTAGGCCTAATATTTTATCATTATGTAATTGCTAAGTTATCTTATCCTTCAAAATTAAATACTCATACTTTACTTGATATCAGCAAAGTAATTTCCAAAAAATCACCTCCACCCTCTTCAACTACCCTCTCCATTTATAGATATCTCATTTACCATTTTACAATGGATAATATGACACTTATTTACCAAAATTAAGTACTTTACTCTTGTTAAAACACAAAATAATGCAGGTAAACTACGCCTCCCCTTTAACCTATCTTCACAAAAATCAATAGGCCTTGAGTCCTCTAACCTCGGGCACATATGCAAAAAATTGTTTGATTCTGTTTGAATTTGGGCCAGTTATCGTTTGTCATATAAAAAATTCTACATACACACACACGCTTTTTGGAAAATTACTGTTCTTCATATTTTGAGGGTAGTACAATCAGAATCAGCCCTTATATCGAACAAGATTTTTTTTTCATGTCCACCATACTTCCATTTTCTTATGGAACATGGAAGTAAAAAAAATATATATATGAGGAACATGAGTCTCACTCTATTATGATAAAAACCACTTTTCGGATCCTGTAGTTTCTAAAATCATGACTACTTACCAAAGACTGGCCTCTGAGTCTTTGCTACAAAAGTGTATTGCAAGAAAAACACAAAATGCCAATGAAGGGCTGCATTTAGTCCTTTGGTCGAAGTGTTGTAAAACTGTTTATTAAAATAAAGACCCTTCTTGTGGTTGTAAGCTTGGCTATCTGTGAATACAAGACAGGAAGACTGAAGATAGTTACAGAAGCACAAAGTTAAATGGGGGTCAGTTGGGGAAGCCATGTCATGACAGTCGCGAAATGATTAGACAAGAAATGATTGCACCTCATGGAAAACAGGAATGCCTCTAAATTTAAAGAGTATAGAGAGAAAAAAAGCCCCTCTTCAAGAAGAAAAGAAAAAGAAAGTTTAACCTTTGGACCAGGAGAGTTTTAAAAATGTATAATTGAGATATTTTATGTAGTCAAGTACATATTAGATATATAAAAAATGTAAAACTCTGCACAGCAACGTATATGATGCTGTACAATAAAGTCTTCTTTGATTGAAATGTTGTGTATTGTTTGCATCCTTTATTTAAAACAGAGTATAAAAACAAAACAAAAAAGATACGTCACAATTAGTGTAAATCGTGGTTTTACTAGTGATAATTAGATTGTTTTACTGAATGGGCATTTTCCAAAAACTGTGATCTTCATTGGTTTTTTTTCACAAAGATTGCTATAACTAAAAAACTACCTAACATAAAGACCTGAGATTCTTTATGGTATGGGGTACTTTACACATTATTACCTAAAATCTCATGCATGCTCATGGATGTTAATATAACTGGATGCCCGACAGGGCGCTCTCTAGTGAAGCAAATCTGAGATCACGGCAGCCATATTTAAAGCAGGCAAAAAAAGGTAAACTGACGTGGAGTTAGGTTGATTTGTGCTGACCCTTTGGAGTGTAAATTGATTTAATGCTTGCTTGACTTATCACTTCGAAAAGAAGATAAAATGCCTGACTCTTGTTGTGCTGTAGGTTGCACAAATCGACGGAAAAAAGAAGAGAACTTGCAGTTTTTTGTGTAAGTGGCATGTTTTGTTTTGCAGCGATTTTTTGTCATCCACCTCCTTATAACCAATAAATATGTTCATGCTGAATCTTTTCGTTTATTTCAGATTTCCTTTGAATGATAAAGAAAGGCTGAATGCATGGGTGCATGCAGTTCGAACAGAGAACTTCAAACCCACAAAATACAGCAGACTCTGCAGTGAACATTTCCTCGCAGAATGCTATGAGATTAGGCCAAATATAAACGTGCCTTATTTAAAGAAGGATGCAGTACCATCTGTATTTAAAGGTTTCCCTCCTCATCTTCAAAAGCCACCACCTAGAGAAAGGTCGAGGAAACAAAGAGAACCAACCTCACTTCCATTGACCAGTTGTACCACTGATGTTGAATATGTAGAGGAGCCTCCTGTTAAAAAGGCAAGAACTAGTCCATTATTGCCAGCTCGTGTGTCTAGTCCAACAAAAGCTGTCCTCAGAAATAAAATCAAGGTACTGAAGCAGAAACTAAGAAGAAAGGTGAAAAAAATATCAAGTTTGAAACAGCTTCTTGATGAACTGACAAAAAGGGGTCTTCTTGAAAACGATCCCAAACAAATAATTGAACACCATTTTGATGGAACCGTGAGAGATTTGTTAAAAAATGAACTTATAAATCAGGGACGTGCTTTCAAAGGGCGCCGATACAGCAGGGAACTGAAGCAGTTTGCCTTCACCTTAATGTATTACTCGCCTAAGGCATATAGATTTTGCAGGTAATAATTCCATCATACAGAATATGTTTGATTTTTATGTATATTCTGCTAAGATCTAGGCCTAATGACTTTTTTTACATTATCGCTAAGCTTAATTATGTAATTCCTTATTATTTCAGATCCAAACTGTCCCTGCCACATCCAACTTCTGTAAGAAACTGGACTTCATCTACAAATGCAGAGCCAGGTTTTCTGACAGATGTCTTCACAGAGTTGAGGAACCTGCCATTGGATGACCGTGACTGCAACCCGGTCCTTGACAGTATGTCAATAAGAAAGCAGATCATATGGGATGTAAAGAATAATAAATAGGTAGGATTTTGTGATTATGGCAATGAACTGAGACTTGAAGGATCTGAAGCAACAGCTTCAGAAGTGCTTGTGTTTATGCTTGTACTATTAAAAGGGAAGTGGAAGTGGCCCATTGGTTACATTTTTGTTAATAAGGTTAATGCTACCATTCAGGCACAGTTAGTACGAACAGCATTAACTTTAGCTAGTGGTGCAGGAGTACGGGTTTGCAGTGTCACTTGTGATGGTACTGCTACAAACTATGACACTCTGCGTCAGTTGGGTTGTGATCTTTTCAAGAGCAACTATCACGATATAAAGCCCTTCTTCAAGCATCCCACCGAAGATTGTAATGTGTGGTTTGTACCTGATGCATGTCACAACTTGAAACTTGCAAGGAATGCATTGGGTACATATGGAAGTTTTGTTTCTCCCAGTGGTAAAATTATGTGATGCTATTTTCAGCATTTGGTTAACATTCAAGACCAGTTATCATTGAAAATTGCTAACAAACTTGGTCACAAACATATTGAGTGGAAAAAGAACATTGTGAATGTCAAACTTGCTGCTCAAACTTTTAGTGCATCTGTAGCAAATGCCATTGAATTTCTTTCAGACTGTGGTGTGGATAAATTTGAAGATAGTAAAGAAACAGTTGTGTTTACTAGAGTGATGGATAGAATTCTTGGCTTTTTGAATTCGAGAAGTATATATAATTATGTATGTATGTATTTGTTAAGTATGTATAATTTGTCTAAGCGTAAAAGAAGTTTTGAAGTACTTGATAGCAAAATTATAAACTGTGTGCATACCCGTACAGATAATTCAGCTGGCACCCATGCTTATGAGTCTCATGAAGTGTAATATCTTCAAGGTGGGTCCCAGACTTAAAAAAGGTTGAGAACCACTGCATGCAAGTTACCTATCACATAGGCATAAGACACTCCCCTCCTGAAGCTCGTTTGTCCCAAACTGGCAGATATCTTGCACACTTTAGCTTAAGTCTGACTCGGGGGGAATTCCCATTTCCAAACTACGTTCACTTGGGAGCATCTCTTCTTCGATTCCATTTTGCTTTCCCAATTAACCTGAGTGACCTGCATAACATCCTCGTGAACAATCTTCGCTCTTTCTGTTCCCATCTCCAGGCTCTTCTGACTCTGATTTGCCTTTTCTTCCTGCTCTTATCTTTGTTTACTTCTAGCCAGTTATTTCTTTATCTTCACCCACAGCTACTTCATTTAACTCGGGAACAATTGCAACATTAGCTGACCTTGTAAACATTGCTGCAGACCTGCCACACGAGTGCATATCTTGAAGGCAGAAGAATATATCAAAACAGTTTGTCTTGAAAAATATGATTTTATATCCAGTAAATGAACATATTGAATTATGTAAATGAATGCAAAAGTTTTGTACGTATTTTTTGGAACCAAGAACCTATTCAAAAATAGAGAATTTGTTGAATATTTCAACTTGTCTCAAATACTGGGAACTGAGAATCGAATGTATCGTACTGGGCTACCGTCCTATTATAAGTTTTTTCAATAAATATTGTAAACAATCATAGTAAGTATTATAAGTTAATTAGAAAACTACATTATATAAGTTAATTTCATATTAAATGAAAATTGGTTCATGGATAACCACATTTGCCATTAAATATTTGTAATAAGTTTTTTAATTTAATATTAAATAAGTTTTAAAGTCGCTAGCAATTTTAGCAGCTATAACACCAAATGGTACGTCGCGTTTGAAGAAATGCAAAAGCTAATCAGAATTTCATGAGTCAGGAAACCGTTCAGTTCTGTCGTACCAATAAAATACTTCTGATTTGTATTAGACGACACGATATTTTGATAATAAAACAAAATCTTTATGCATTTTGTAAATATGATTCAGAAAATTATTGATGTGGTGAGGGCATAGATTATAAATAATTATGTAAGAAAAGTATTGTACAGATTTTTAAATAATGCACAACATTTTTATATAATAAAAAATAAAATACAGCATAGCTCTCATGTAGGGCTGTTAAGCAGGGACGTATTGACACCAGCTGGCATTTCACGGTGTTTGGTGTCTGAAGTAACAGAACTAGTGCAATGTGAAATTTTACTGATAGCGGATTGTTAAGGAATTAAATATCTCTGTTGACATGAGAAAACTATGTCAACTGTCACCGAACTAAAATGGATCTATTGTCAACATTGTGTGACTGTGTCCTTGTTCCTTATATTTCCAGTTAATTCATATTTTCTGTGAGACAAACAGTAAGTGCGCTACATTACTGTAAGGACTCATTACATCATTCATGACATTTTTATGGAATGTTTTTGTTACTATTGTATAACGGTAATAACGGACATTCTAACTTTAATGACGTTGTGATAACTTGATTCCTTAATTTAATTGTATTTTATTTAAGTTTCTTTGTGATTAGATATTAGAATTTTTTACCAAAATAAAATGACAGATGTTTACATCTGAACTTGTATATTGTTTTATTAAACCACTTCCAATCCTCAAAGTGCATACACGAATGAACCATATAAGCAGACATATTTATATCTATTAAGTTAGTAACCACATAACTGATATAGAATGTGGATGTAGAGCAAAGACAGAAGGACAGAGGTATTACAGTGGCAAATTCAAAATGAAAAACTAGAAGATATGAATATAAATATGAAGATATGTGGTGTTTACAGAATAAATTGCTCAGATTGCAACAAATTCTACATAGGCCAGACAGGACGTACTTCAAACAGATATATTGAACACGCAAAGGCACTACCGAAACCCACCTCATTGAAGTGACCCACACATACAAAAACAACATTAACATGGATATTCTATACGTACACACAAAACACCGAAAACTAGACACTCTTGAACAGTTGGAAATATACAAACACAAAAACGACACCCTAAACGAACAGACAATTCAAATCACACACAACATAGATCCTTCAAAAGTCGGCAAGAACATGACGGACAGTGCTCCCAGTGGCAGCCTCTGACGAAGCTTATAATAAGCAAAAACTGGTTCAGGCTATAAAATAAAACTCTTAAGTTCTTACCCATAAAAAACTTGTGTTCCAAGTTGATAGTGATTTAATTATATTTAGTTAATCAACGGACACGTCATAGACAACAAAATCCATGGATATAATCAGGTAATCTAGTGCCCTGCTTCCAACTATTCTACCAATTATAATTTCCACGTTCCATAAATTTTTACCATAAACTCTTCAATTGTAAATGTATAAAAAGGTGTTGTTTTTGAAACAATGATTTTAGAAGTTTAACAACCATTGTCCTTGGTTAAGTTATAGCAAATAGCTTAATATCACAATAGTGGAAACTCTCCGCACTTAGCATGCAGAGCAGCGGTGACAGCGCTTAGTGCTGCTATCTAGCGGTTCGAGGAGAACACTAACACTTCGAGCTATGAACAACACCACAGATCGACTTCGAAAACGGAATGAAATACAGATTTTAAGCCGTTTGCGTCGTTATTGTAATTTAATATGGGAGAGGAAAGTGGATGTTGATCTGAAAGAAGCAGTAATTAGAATAAAACGAATGTTTATTGAAATTAAAACACTGGATCATTATGTAATGACAGCAGTCTGATAACACAACATTACAAAGATTTCCAAAAGCAAATCACACATGCAAAGGGCAATTTAAAATATTGCGCCCCCTCATAAGCTGTTACAAATCCAAGTTTTAAAACTACGTATTTATTTTCTAAACCTACAATTATAATTATAAAATCAAATTACTTCTCTAAAGTCATTATTGTTTACTTCGAAACTGTAACAGTTTATAGGTACCAATAAACCGTACTAATACTAATAGGTACTAATAAAATAATTTTGTTTTTTTAGGTATAACAAAATAGGGAAACAAAAAACATTAAATATTAGACATTTCAGTATATAAATTGCATTTATTTAAAATCTTCTGGATTTTATTCTTGCAAATTTTTCAATTACATGGTTAAAATTTACATTTATTTTTCTTTCAATTGATAAAATTGCAAGGTTACTTAACCTTTAACCTTTCCTGCCTCATAGTCGATCTGTGATAGGTCTTTATTAGCTTTAATTTGGAAAAACTTCTTTCACAAGTAGCATTTGACACAGTGATTGTTAAAAAAATTCTTAGTGCCACAACAATGTTAATTAAACTCTCTTGCATCTTCCACTTAATTATCCAGCTTAATAATTCTAAAGTTGCCCATGCAAAAATGTTCTCTTCTGGATGAACTTCTTTAAATAAAGAAATGTGGCGTCTAATATGATGTACTTCAGCAATCATAGCTGAAGCATTCAATTCGGAATATTTTTCACATAAATGCTGAATGTTTCGAACAATGAATTCATCTTAAACTGCATCCAATAGTATTTGAATTTGAAGGAAGGCAAATAGCTCATGAAGTATATTCATTTGTAACGTACGTTTTTTTAATTCTGATGTTAGCTTATCTACTGCCTCAAGCTGTTCCCGACGAGTTTCCTGAATTAAATTTAAGCCAGAGTCGATACTTTTCTCACCAGACATTTTCTTTCGTCTTCCTTGGGCTAGTAACCTTGGGCCACTCCAACCAATCGGGGATCTCACAAACCGTCTTTTCGAGGGCGGGGACGATCCCCACTCCCACGACCGACATGTAAAATAATAATTGTTGAAAAAACATTAACATAGGATATCAATTATGATGCGGACTATATGCAAGCCCTGAAATATCGTATTTTATTGTACGATAAAAATTGTATCTTACAATTTTTTAGCGCCCCTAAAAATTTTGCGCCCGGGGCACCCGCCCCACTGCCCCCCCCCCCCACGGTACGCCACTGTTGTAGACAAGCTTTGTAAGCAATATTGCCTGTTACTTGTTTATGTGTTTTTTCCTTGACCAACATTAATACTTAAGGGGTGGCCTATTGAAAATTGACTAAAAACTGATAAAAATAACTTAGTTTTACTAAATATCAGAGATAATTTTTCATATTTAGTAATTAATATTTACTAATATTGCTAATTAATATTTACTGATATTGCTCATTACGTGTCAATTGCCAGGACATTAACATCTATAAAACTGTTACTACTTCAGAAAAACTCTCTCTCTATTTATGCACCTAAGCATTCAAAGAAACATTGAAGCATGATGTTTTTAGGCTTTTGAAATGTATAATGTGGATTACGTTTGGTGGATTACGTAAATCATTTCCACACCACAGACGATCACAAACAGAGCATGTAAAACCAAATTTATTCTCACTAAAACGTTTGATAAACTCAATGTCAGCAGCGATTATTTCTGTCTTGATGCGTTTACATATCAAATTTCTAGACTGTGGTGAATCGAAAGTGTGGAAGCGTCACGTTTTTTGATGACGATTTTTGTGGAATGACCCCCAGCCTAAAAACATTAAACATTATCATGTTAATAAAATATCGGTATGGAGAACCATACATGACTTCCATGTTCTAAGATTTTTATTTAAAATCATTTACTTGAATTCAATTCAATAATTTCTAAAAAATATCCCCCACCCTCAAACTATTTTCACTATTTATAGACTTTTTTTGTTATTATGGGGTAGTCGTTTAATGTAATGTTATTTTCGAGTCACTTTATCTATAAAAATTAGGTACCAGTACTTTATTCTTATAAAGAAACTGGAATATGCAGATAATCATCCTTCCTCCTCCATGAATGTTACACTTTCATAGAGTAGGCCTAATATTTTATCATTATGTAATTGCTAAGTTATCTTATCCTTCAAAATTAAATACTCATACTTTACTTGATATCAGCAAAGTAATTTCCAAAAAATCACCTCCACCCTCTTCAACTACCCTCTCCATTTATAGATATCTCATTTACCATTTTACAATGGATAATATGACACTTATTTACCAAAATTAAGTACTTTACTCTTGTTAAAACACAAAATAATGCAGGTAAACTACGCCTCCCCTTTAACCTATCTTCACAAAAATCAATAGGCCTTGAGTCCTCTAACCTCGGGCACATATGCAAAAAATTGTTTGATTCTGTTTGAATTTGGGCCAGTTATCGTTTGTCATATAAAAAATTCTACATACACACACACGCTTTTTGGAAAATTACTGTTCTTCATATTTTGAGGGTAGTACAATCAGAATCAGCCCTTATATCGAACAAGATTTTTTTTTCATGTCCACCATACTTCCATTTTCTTATGGAACATGGAAGTAAAAAAAATATATATATGAGGAACATGAGTCTCACTCTATTATGATAAAAACCACTTTTCGGATCCTGTAGTTTCTAAAATCATGACTACTTACCAAAGACTGGCCTCTGAGTCTTTGCTACAAAAGTGTATTGCAAGAAAAACACAAAATGCCAATGAAGGGCTGCATTTAGTCCTTTGGTCGAAGTGTTGTAAAACTGTTTATTAAAATAAAGACCCTTCTTGTGGTTGTAAGCTTGGCTATCTGTGAATACAAGACAGGAAGACTGAAGATAGTTACAGAAGCACAAAGTTAAATGGGGGTCAGTTGGGGAAGCCATGTCATGACAGTCGCGAAATGATTAGACAAGAAATGATTGCACCTCATGGAAAACAGGAATGCCTCTAAATTTAAAGAGTATAGAGAGAAAAAAAGCCCCTCTTCAAGAAGAAAAGAAAAAGAAAGTTTAACCTTTGGACCAGGAGAGTTTTAAAAATGTATAATTGAGATATTTTATGTAGTCAAGTACATATTAGATATATAAAAAATGTAAAACTCTGCACAGCAACGTATATGATGCTGTACAATAAAGTCTTCTTTGATTGAAATGTTGTGTATTGTTTGCATCCTTTATTTAAAACAGAGTATAAAAACAAAACAAAAAAGGTACGTCACAATTAGTGTAAATCGTGGTTTTACTAGTGATAATTAGATTGTTTTACTGAATGGGCATTTTCCAAAAACTGTGATCTTCATTGGTTTTTTTTCACAAAGATTGCTATAACTAAAAAACTACCTAACATAAAGACCTGAGATTCTTTATGGTATGGGGTACTTTACACATTATTACCTAAAATCTCATGCATGCTCATGGATGTTAATATAACTGGATGCCCGACAGGGCGCTCTCTAGTGAAGCAAATCTGAGATCACGGCAGCCATATTTAAAGCAGGCAAAAAAAGGTAAACTGACGTGGAGTTAGGTTGATTTGTGCTGACCCTTTGGAGTGTAAATTGATTTAATGCTTGCTTGACTTATCACTTCGAAAAGAAGATAAAATGCCTGACTCTTGTTGTGCTGTAGGTTGCACAAATCGACGGAAAAAAGAAGAGAACTTGCAGTTTTTTGTGTAAGTGGCATGTTTTGTTTTGCAGCGATTTTTTGTCATCCACCTCCTTATAACCAATAAATATGTTCATGCTGAATCTTTTCGTTTATTTCAGATTTCCTTTGAATGATAAAGAAAGGCTGAATGGATGGGTGCATGCAGTTCGAACAGAGAACTTCAAACCCACAAAATACAGCAGACTCTGCAGTGAACATTTCCTCGCAGAATGCTATGAGATTAGGCCAAATATAAACGTGCCTTATTTAAAGAAGGATGCAGTACCATCTGTATTTAAAGGTTTCCCTCCTCATCTTCAAAAGCCACCACCTAGAGAAAGGTCGAGGAAACAAAGAGAACCAACCTCACTTCCATTGACCAGTTGTACCACTGATGTTGAATATGTAGAGGAGCCTCCTGTTAAAAAGGCAAGAACTAGTCCATTATTGCCAGCTCGTGTGTCTAGTCCAACAAAAGCTGTCCTCAGAAATAAAATCAAGGTACTGAAGCAGAAACTAAGAAGAAAGGTGAAAAAAATATCAAGTTTGAAACAGCTTCTTGATGAACTGACAAAAAGGGGTCTTCTTGAAAACGATCCCAAACAAATAATTGAACACCATTTTGATGGAACCGTGAGAGATTTGTTAAAAAATGAACTTATAAATCAGGGACGTGCTTTCAAAGGGCGCCGATACAGCAGGGAACTGAAGCAGTTTGCCTTCACCTTAATGTATTACTCGCCTAAGGCATATAGATTTTGCAGGTAATAATTCCATCATACAGAATATGTTTGATTTTTATGTATATTCTGCTAAGATCTAGGCCTAATGACTTTTTTTACATTATCGCTAAGCTTAATTATGTAATTCCTTATTATTTCAGATCCAAACTGTCCCTGCCACATCCAACTTCTGTAAGAAACTGGACTTCATCTACAAATGCAGAGCCAGGTTTTCTGACAGATGTCTTCACAGAGTTGAGGAACCTGCCATTGGATGACCGTGACTGCAACCCGGTCCTTGACAGTATGTCAATAAGAAAGCAGATCATATGGGATGTAAAGAATAATAAATAGGTAGGATTTTGTGATTATGGCAATGAACTGAGACTTGAAGGATCTGAAGCAACAGCTTCAGAAGTGCTTGTGTTTATGCTTGTACTATTAAAAGGGAAGTGGAAGTGGCCCATTGGTTACATTTTTGTTAATAAGGTTAATGCTACCATTCAGGCACAGTTAGTACGAACAGCATTAACTTTAGCTAGTGGTGCAGGAGTACGGGTTTGCAGTGTCACTTGTGATGGTACTGCTACAAACTATGACACTCTGCGTCAGTTGGGTTGTGATCTTTTCAAGAGCAACTATCACGATATAAAGCCCTTCTTCAAGCATCCCACCGAAGATTGTAATGTGTGGTTTGTACCTGATGCATGTCACAACTTGAAACTTGCAAGGAATGCATTGGGTACATATGGAAGTTTTGTTTCTCCCAGTGGTAAAATTATGTGATGCTATTTTCAGCATTTGGTTAACATTCAAGACCAGTTATCATTGAAAATTGCTAACAAACTTGGTCACAAACATATTGAGTGGAAAAAGAACATTGTGAATGTCAAACTTGCTGCTCAAACTTTTAGTGCATCTGTAGCAAATGCCATTGAATTTCTTTCAGACTGTGGTGTGGATAAATTTGAAGATAGTAAAGAAACAGTTGTGTTTACTAGAGTGATGGATAGAATTCTTGGCTTTTTGAATTCGAGAAGTATATATAATTATGTATGTATGTATTTGTTAAGTATGTATAATTTGTCTAAGCGTAAAAGAAGTTTTGAAGTACTTGATAGCAAAATTATAAACTGTGTGCATACCCGTACAGATAATTCAGCTGGCACCCATGCTTATGAGTCTCATGAAGTGTAATATCTTCAAGGTGGGTCCCAGACTTAAAAAAGGTTGAGAACCACTGCATGCAAGTTACCTATCACATAGGCATAAGACAGTCCCCTCCTGAAGCTCGTTTGTCCCAAACTGGCAGATATCTTGCACACTTTAGCTTAAGTCTGACTCGGGGGGAATTCCCATTTCCAAACTACGTTCACTTGGGAGCATCTCTTCTTCGATTCCATTTTGCTTTCCCAATTAACCTGAGTGACCTGCATAACATCCTCGTGAACAATCTTCGCTCTTTCTGTTCCCATCTCCAGGCTCTTCTGACTCTGATTTGCCTTTTCTTCCTGCTCTTATCTTTGTTTACTTCTAGCCAGTTATTTCTTTATCTTCACCCACAGCCACTTCATTTAACTCGGGAACAATTGCAACATTAGCTGACCTTGTAAACATTGCTGCAGACCTGCCACACGAGTGCATATCTTGAAGGCAGAAGAATATATCAAAACAGTTTGTCTTGAAAAATATGATTTTATATCCAGTAAATGAACATATTGAATTATGTAAATGAATGCAAAAGTTTTGTACGTATTTTTTGGAACCAAGAACCTATTCAAAAATAGAGAATTTGTTGAATATTTCAACTTGTCTCAAATACTGGGAACTGAGAATCGAATGTATCGTACTGGGCTACCGTCCTATTATAAGTTTTTTCAATAAATATTGTAAACAATCATAGTAAGTATTATAAGTTAATTAGAAAACTACATTATATAAGTTAATTTCATATTAAATGAAAATTGGTTCATGGATAACCACATTTGCCATTAAATATTTGTAATAAGTTTTTTAATTTAATATTAAATAAGTTTTAAAGTCGCTAGCAATTTTAGCAGCTATAACACCAAATGGTACGTCGCGTTTGAAGAAATGCAAAAGCTAATCAGAATTTCATGAGTCAGGAAACCGTTCAGTTCTGTCGTACCAATAAAATACTTCTGATTTGTATTAGACGACACGATATTTTGATAATAAAACAAAATCTTTATGCATTTTGTAAATATGATTCAGAAAATTATTGATGTGGTGAGGGCATAGATTATAAATAATTATGTAAGAAAAGTATTGTACAGATTTTTAAATAATGCACAACATTTTTATATAATAAAAAATAAAATACAGCATAGCTCTCATGTAGGGCTGTTAAGCAGGGACGTATTGACACCAGCTGGCATTTCACGGTGTTTGGTGTCTGAAGTAACAGAACTAGTGCAATGTGAAATTTTACTGATAGCGGATTGTTAAGGAATTAAATATCTCTGTTGACATGAGAAAACTATGTCAACTGTCACCGAACTAAAATGGATCTATTGTCAACATTGTGTGACTGTGTCCTTGTTCCTTATATTTCCAGTTAATTCATATTTTCTGTGAGACAAACAGTACTTACAAACAGCTACATTACTGTAAGGACTCATTACATCATTCATGACATTTTTATGGAATGTTTTTGTTACTATTGTATAACGGTAATAACGGACATTCTAACTTTAATGACGTTGTGATAACTTGATTCCTTAATTTAATTGTATTTTATTTAAGTTTCTTTGTGATTAGATATTAGAATTTTTTACCAAAATAAAATGACAGATGTTTACATCTGAACTTGTATATTGTTTTATTAAACCACTTCCAATCCTCAAAGTGCATACACGAATGAACCATATAAGCAGACATATTTATATCTATTAAGTTAGTAACCACATAACTGATATAGAATGTGGATGTAGAGCAAAGACAGAAGGACAGAGGTATTACAGTGGCAAATTCAAAATGAAAAACTAGAAGATATGAATATAAATATGAAGATATGTGGTGTTTACAGACTAAATTGCTCAGATTGCAACAAATTCTACATAGGCCAGACAGGACGTACTTCAAACAGATATATTGAACACGCAAAGGCACTACCGAAACCCACCTCATTGAAGTGACCCACACATACAAAAACAACATTAACATGGATATTCTATACGTACACACAAAACACCGAAAACTAGACACTCTTGAACAGTTGGAAATATACAAACACAAAAACGACACCCTAAACGAACAGACAATTCAAATCACACACAACATAGATCCTTCAAAAGTCGGCAAGAACATGACGGACAGTGCTCCCAGTGGCAGCCTCTGACGAAGCTTATAATAAGCAAAAACTGGTTCAGGCTATAAAATAAAACTTTTAAGTTCTTACCCATAAAAAACTTGTGTTCCAAGTTGATAGTGATTTAATTATATTTAGTTAATCAACGGACACGTCATAGACAACAAAATCCATGGATATAATCAGGTAATCTAGTGCCCTGCTTCCAACTATTCTACCAATTATAATTTCCATGTTCCATAAATTTTTACCATAAACTCTTCAATTGTAAATGTATAAAAAGGTGTTGTTTTTGAAACAATGATTTTAGAAGTTTAACAACCATTGTCCTTGGTTAAGTTATAGCAAATAGCTT
Organism: Magicicada septendecula; assembly: GCA_034769895.1. Classification (NCBI taxonomy): domain Eukaryota; kingdom Metazoa; phylum Arthropoda; class Insecta; order Hemiptera; family Cicadidae; genus Magicicada; species Magicicada septendecula. The sequence goes on from CM068370.1 coordinate 501,292,907, forward strand.
AATATCACAATAGTGGAAACTCTCCGCACTTAGCATGCAGAGCAGCGGTGACAGCGCTTAGTGCTGCTATCTAGCGGTTCGAGGAGAACACTAACACTTCGAGCTATGAACAACACCACAGATCGACTTCGAAAACGGAATGAAATACAGATTTTAAGCCGTTTGCGTCGTTATTGTAATTTAATATGGGAGAGGAAAGTGGATGTTGATCTGAAAGAAGCAGTAATTAGAATAAAACGAATGTTTATTGAAATTAAAACACTGGATCATTATGTAATGACAGCAGTCTGATAACACAACATTACAAAGATTTCCAAAAGCAAATCACACATGCAAAGGGCAATTTAAAATATTGCGCCCCCTCATAAGCTGTTACAAATCCAAGTTTTAAAACTACGTATTTATTTTCTAAACCTACAATTATAATTATAAAATCAAATTACTTCTCTAAAGTCATTATTGTTTACTTCGAAACTGTAACAGTTTATAGGTACCAATAAACCGTACTAATACTAATAGGTACTAATAAAATAATTTTGTTTTTTTAGGTATAACAAAATAGGGAAACAAAAAACATTAAATATTAGACATTTCAGTATATAAATTGCATTTATTTAAAATCTTCTGGATAATATTCTTGCAAATTTTTCAATTACATGGTTAAAATTTACATTTATTTTTCTTTCAATTGATAAAATTGCAAGGTTACTTAACCTTTAACCTTTCCTGCCTCATAGTCGATCTGTGATAGGTCTTTATTAGCTTTAATTTGGAAAAACTTCTTTCACAAGTAGCATTTGACACAGTGATTGTTAAAAAAATTCTTAGTGCCACAACAATGTTAATTAAACTCTCTTGCATCTTCCACTTAATTATCCAGCTTAATAATTCTAAAGTTGCCCATGCAAAAATGTTCTCTTCTGGATGAACTTCTTTAAATAAAGAAATGTGGCGTCTAATATGATGTACTTCAGCAATCATAGCTGAAGCATTCAATTCGGAATATTTTTCACATAAATGCTGAATGTTTCGAACAATGAATTCATCTTAAACTGCATCCAATAGTATTTGAATTTGAAGGAAGGCAAATAGCTCATGAAGTATATTCATTTGTAACGTACGTTTTTTTAATTCTGATGTTAGCTTATCTACTGCCTCAAGCTGTTCCCGACGAGTTTCCTGAATTAAATTTAAGCCAGAGTCGATACTTTTCTCACCAGACATTTTCTTTCGTCTTCCTTGGGCTAGTAACCTTGGGCCACTCCAACCAATCGGGGATCTCACAAACCGTCTTTTCGAGGGCGGGGACGATCCCCACTCCCACGACCGACATGTAAAATAATAATTGTTGAAAAAACATTAACATAGGATATCAATTATGATGCGGACTATATGCAAGCCCTGAAATATCGTATTTTATTGTACGATAAAAATTGTATCTTACAATTTTTTAGCGCCCCTAAAAATTTTGCGCCCGGGGCACCCGCCCCACTGCCCCCCCCCACGGTACGCCACTGTTGTAGACAAGCTTTGTAAGCAATATTGCCTGTTACTTGTTTATGTGTTTTTTCCTTGACCAACATTAATACTTAAGGGGTGGCCTATTGAAAATTGACTAAAAACTGATAAAAATAACTTAGTTTTACTAAATATCAGAGATAATTTTTCATATTTAGTAATTAATATTTACTAATATTGCTAATTAATATTTACTGATATTGCTCATTACGTGTCAATTGCCAGGACATTAACATCTATAAAACTGTTACTACTTCAGAAAAACTCTCTCTCTATTTATGCACCTAAGCATTCAAAGAAACATTGAAGCATGATGTTTTTAGGCTTTTGAAATGTATAATGTGGATTACGTTTGGTGGATTACGTAAATCATTTCCACACCACAGACGATCACAAACAGAGCATGTAAAACCAAATTTATTCTCACTAAAACGTTTGATAAACTCAATGTCAGCAGCGATTATTTCTGTCTTGATGCGTTTACATATCAAATTTCTAGACTGTGGTGAATCGAAAGTGTGGAAGCGTCACGTTTTTTGATGACGATTTTTGTGGAATGACCCCCAGCCTAAAAACATTAAACATTATCATGTTAATAAAATATCGGTATGGAGAACCATACATGACTTCCATGTTCTAAGATTTTTATTTAAAATCATTTACTTGAATTCAATTCAATAATTTCTAAAAAATATCCCCCACCCTCAAACTATTTTCACTATTTATAGACTTTTTTTGTTATTATGGGGTAGTCGTTTAATGTAATGTTATTTTCGAGTCACTTTATCTATAAAAATTAGGTACCAGTACTTTATTCTTATAAAGAAACTGGAATATGCAGATAATCATCCTTCCTCCTCCATGAATGTTACACTTTCATAGAGTAGGCCTAATATTTTATCATTATGTAATTGCTAAGTTATCTTATCCTTCAAAATTAAATACTCATACTTTACTTGATATCAGCAAAGTAATTTCCAAAAAATCACCTCCACCCTCTTCAACTACCCTCTCCATTTATAGATATCTCATTTACCATTTTACAATGGATAATATGACACTTATTTACCAAAATTAAGTACTTTACTCTTGTTAAAACACAAAATAATGCAGGTAAACTACGCCTCCCCTTTAACCTATCTTCACAAAAATCAATAGGCCTTGAGTCCTCTAACCTCGGGCACATATGCAAAAAATTGTTTGATTCTGTTTGAATTTGGGCCAGTTATCGTTTGTCATATAAAAAATTCTACATACACACACACGCTTTTTGGAAAATTACTGTTCTTCATATTTTGAGGGTAGTACAATCAGAATCAGCCCTTATATCGAACAAGATTTTTTTTTCATGTCCACCATACTTCCATTTTCTTATGGAACATGGAAGTAAAAAAAATATATATATGAGGAACATGAGTCTCACTCTATTATGATAAAAACCACTTTTCGGATCCTGTAGTTTCTAAAATCATGACTACTTACCAAAGACTGGCCTCTGAGTCTTTGCTACAAAAGTGTATTGCAAGAAAAACACAAAATGCCAATGAAGGGCTGCATTTAGTCCTTTGGTCGAAGTGTTGTAAAACTGTTTATTAAAATAAAGACCCTTCTTGTGGTTGTAAGCTTGGCTATCTGTGAATACAAGACAGGAAGACTGAAGATAGTTACAGAAGCACAAAGTTAAATGGGGGTCAGTTGGGGAAGCCATGTCATGACAGTCGCGAAATGATTAGACAAGAAATGATTGCACCTCATGGAAAACAGGAATGCCTCTAAATTTAAAGAGTATAGAGAGAAAAAAAGCCCCTCTTCAAGAAGAAAAGAAAAAGAAAGTTTAACCTTTGGACCAGGAGAGTTTTAAAAATGTATAATTGAGATATTTTATGTAGTCAAGTACATATTAGATATATAAAAAATGTAAAACTCTGCACAGCAACGTATATGATGCTGTACAATAAAGTCTTCTTTGATTGAAATGTTGTGTATTGTTTGCATCCTTTATTTAAAACAGAGTATAAAAACAAAACAAAAAAGATACGTCACAATTAGTGTAAATCGTGGTTTTACTAGTGATAATTAGATTGTTTTACTGAATGGGCATTTTCCAAAAACTGTGATCTTCATTGGTTTTTTTTCACAAAGATTGCTATAACTAAAAAACTACCTAACATAAAGACCTGAGATTCTTTATGGTATGGGGTACTTTACACATTATTACCTAAAATCTCATGCATGCTCATGGATGTTAATATAACTGGATGCCCGACAGGGCGCTCTCTAGTGAAGCAAATCTGAGATCACGGCAGCCATATTTAAAGCAGGCAAAAAAAGGTAAACTGACGTGGAGTTAGGTTGATTTGTGCTGACCCTTTGGAGTGTAAATTGATTTAATGCTTGCTTGACTTATCACTTCGAAAAGAAGATAAAATGCCTGACTCTTGTTGTGCTGTAGGTTGCACAAATCGACGGAAAAAAGAAGAGAACTTGCAGTTTTTTGTGTAAGTGGCATGTTTTGTTTTGCAGCGATTTTTTGTCATCCACCTCCTTATAACCAATAAATATGTTCATGCTGAATCTTTTCGTTTATTTCAGATTTCCTTTGAATGATAAAGAAAGGCTGAATGCATGGGTGCATGCAGTTCGAACAGAGAACTTCAAACCCACAAAATACAGCAGACTCTGCAGTGAACATTTCCTCGCAGAATGCTATGAGATTAGGCCAAATATAAACGTGCCTTATTTAAAGAAGGATGCAGTACCATCTGTATTTAAAGGTTTCCCTCCTCATCTTCAAAAGCCACCACCTAGAGAAAGGTCGAGGAAACAAAGAGAACCAACCTCACTTCCATTGACCAGTTGTACCACTGATGTTGAATATGTAGAGGAGCCTCCTGTTAAAAAGGCAAGAACTAGTCCATTATTGCCAGCTCGTGTGTCTAGTCCAACAAAAGCTGTCCTCAGAAATAAAATCAAGGTACTGAAGCAGAAACTAAGAAGAAAGGTGAAAAAAATATCAAGTTTGAAACAGCTTCTTGATGAACTGACAAAAAGGGGTCTTCTTGAAAACGATCCCAAACAAATAATTGAACACCATTTTGATGGAACCGTGAGAGATTTGTTAAAAAATGAACTTATAAATCAGGGACGTGCTTTCAAAGGGCGCCGATACAGCAGGGAACTGAAGCAGTTTGCCTTCACCTTAATGTATTACTCGCCTAAGGCATATAGATTTTGCAGGTAATAATTCCATCATACAGAATATGTTTGATTTTTATGTATATTCTGCTAAGATCTAGGCCTAATGACTTTTTTTACATTATCGCTAAGCTTAATTATGTAATTCCTTATTATTTCAGATCCAAACTGTCCCTGCCACATCCAACTTCTGTAAGAAACTGGACTTCATCTACAAATGCAGAGCCAGGGTTTCTGACAGATGTCTTCACAGAGTTGAGGAACCTGCCATTGGATGACCGTGACTGCAACCCGGTCCTTGACAGTATGTCAATAAGAAAGCAGATCATATGGGATGTAAAGAATAATAAATAGGTAGGATTTTGTGATTATGGCAATGAACTGAGACTTGAAGGATCTGAAGCAACAGCTTCAGAAGTGCTTGTGTTTATGCTTGTACTATTAAAAGGGAAGTGGAAGTGGCCCATTGGTTACATTTTTGTTAATAAGGTTAATGCTACCATTCAGGCACAGTTAGTACGAACAGCATTAACTTTAGCTAGTGGTGCAGGAGTACGGGTTTGCAGTGTCACTTGTGATGGTACTGCTACAAACTATGACACTCTGCGTCAGTTGGGTTGTGATCTTTTCAAGAGCAACTATCACGATATAAAGCCCTTCTTCAAGCATCCCACCGAAGATTGTAATGTGTGGTTTGTACCTGATGCATGTCACAACTTGAAACTTGCAAGGAATGCATTGGGTACATATGGAAGTTTTATTTCTCCCAGTGGTAAAATTATGTGATGCTATTTTCAGCATTTGGTTAACATTCAAGACCAGTTATCATTGAAAATTGCTAACAAACTTGGTCACAAACATATTGAGTGGAAAAAGAACATTGTGAATGTCAAACTTGCTGCTCAAACTTTTAGTGCATCTGTAGCAAATGCCATTGAATTTCTTTCAGACTGTGGTGTGGATAAATTTGAAGATAGTAAAGAAACAGTTGTGTTTACTAGAGTGATGGATAGAATTCTTGGCTTTTTGAATTCGAGAAGTATATATAATTATGTATGTATGTATTTGTTAAGTATGTATAATTTGTCTAAGCGTAAAAGAAGTTTTGAAGTACTTGATAGCAAAATTATAAACTGTGTGCATACCCGTACAGATAATTCAGCTGGCACCCATGCTTATGAGTCTCATGAAGTGTAATATCTTCAAGGTGGGTCCCAGACTTAAAAAAGGTTGAGAACCACTGCATGCAAGTTACCTATCACATAGGCATAAGACACTCCCCTCCTGAAGCTCGTTTGTCCCAAACTGGCAGATATCTTGCACACTTTAGCTTAAATCTGACTCGGGGGGAATTCCCATTTCCAAACTACGTTCACTTGGGAGCATCTCTTCTTCGATTCCATTTTGCTTTCCCAATTAACCTGAGTGACCTGCATAACATCCTCGTGAACAATCTTCGCTCTTTCTGTTCCCATCTCCAGGCTCTTCTGACTCTGATTTGCCTTTTCTTCCTGCTCTTATCTTTGTTTACTTCTAGCCAGTTATTTCTTTATCTTCACCCACAGCCACTTCATTTAACTCGGGAACAATTGCAACATTAGCTGACCTTGTAAACATTGCTGCAGACCTGCCACACGAGTGCATATCTTGAAGGCAGAAGAATATATCAAAACAGTTTGTCTTGAAAAATATGATTTTATATCCAGTAAATGAACATATTGAATTATGTAAATGAATGCAAAAGTTTTGTACGTATTTTTTGGAACCAAGAACCTATTCAAAAATAGAGAATTTGTTGAATATTTCAACTTGTCTCAAATACTGGGAACTGAGAATCGAATGTATCGTACTGGGCTACCGTCCTATTATAAGTTTTTTCAATAAATATTGTAAACAATCATAGTAAGTATTATAAGTTAATTAGAAAACTACATTATATAAGTTAATTTCATATTAAATGAAAATTGGTTCATGGATAACCACATTTGCCATTAAATATTTGTAATAAGTTTTTTTAATTTAATATTAAATAAGTTTTAAAGTCGCTAGCAATTTTAGCAGCTATAACACCAAATGGTACGTCGCGTTTGAAGAAATGCAAAAGCTAATCAGAATTTCATGAGTCAGGAAACCGTTCAGTTCTGTCGTACCAATAAAATACTTCTGATTTGTATTAGACGACACGATATTTTGATAATAAAACAAAATCTTTATGCATTTTGTAAATATGATTCAGAAAATTATTGATGTGGTGAGGGCATAGATTATAAATAATTATGTAAGAAAAGTATTGTACAGATTTTTAAATAATGCACAACATTTTTATATAATAAAAAATAAAATACAGCATAGCTCTCATGTAGGGCTGTTAAGCAGGGACGTATTGACACCAGCTGGCATTTCACGGTGTTTGGTGTCTGAAGTAACAGAACTAGTGCAATGTGAAATTTTACTGATAGCGGATTGTTAAGGAATTAAATATCTCTGTTGACATGAGAAAACTATGTCAACTGTCACCGAACTAAAATGGATCTATTGTCAACATTGTGTGACTGTGTCCTTGTTCCTTATATTTCCAGTTAATTCATATTTTCTGTGAGACAAACAGTAAGTGCACTACATTACTGTAAGGACTCATTACATCATTCATGACATTTTTATGGAATGTTTTTGTTACTATTGTATAACGGTAATAACGGACATTCTAACTTTAATGACGTTGTGATAACTTGATTCCTTAATTTAATTGTATTTTATTTAAGTTTCTTTGTGATTAGATATTAGAATTTTTTACCAAAATAAAATGACAGATGTTTACATCTGAACTTGTATATTGTTTTATTAAACCACTTCCAATCCTCAAAGTGCATACACGAATGAACCATATAAGCAGACATATTTATATCTATTAAGTTAGTAACCACATAACTGATATAGAATGTGGATGTAGAGCAAAGACAGAAGGACAGAGGTATTACAGTGGCAAATTCAAAATGAAAAACTAGAAGATATGAATATAAATATGAAGATATGTGGTGTTTACAGACTAAATTGCTCAGATTGCAACAAATTCTACATAGGCCAGACAGGACGTACTTCAAACAGATATATTGAACACGCAAAGGCACTACCGAAACCCACCTCATTGAAGTGACCCACACATACAAAAACAACATTAACATGGATATTCTATACGTACACACAAAACACCGAAAACTAGACACTCTTGAACAGTTGGAAATATACAAACACAAAAACGACACCCTAAACGAACAGACAATTCAAATCACACACAACATAGATCCTTCAAAAGTCGGCAAGAACATGACGGACAGTGCTCCCAGTGGCAGCCTCTGACGAAGCTTATAATAAGCAAAAACTGGTTCAGGCTATAAAATAAAACTTTTAAGTTCTTACCCATAAAAAACTTGTGTTCCAAGTTGATAGTGATTTAATTATATTTAGTTAATCAACGGACACGTCACAGACAACAAAATCCATGGATATAATCAGGTAATCTAGTGCCCTGCTTCCAACTATTCTACCAATTATAATTTCCATGTTCCATAAATTTTTACCATAAACTCTTCAATTGTAAATGTATAAAAAGGTGTTGTTTTTGAAACAATGATATTAGAAGTTTAACAACCATTGTCCTTGGTTAAGTTATAGCAAATAGCTTAATATCACAATAGTGGAAACTCTCCGCACTTAGCATGCAGAGCAGCGGTGACAGCGCTTAGTGCTGCTATCTAGCGGTTCGAGGAGAACACTAACACTTCGAGCTATGAACAACACCACAGATCGACTTCGAAAACGGAATGAAATACAGATTTTAAGCCGTTTGCGTCGTTATTGTAATTTAATATGGGAGAGGAAAGTGGATGTTGATCTGAAAGAAGCAGTAATTAGAATAAAACGAATGTTTATTGAAATTAAAACACTGGATCATTATGTAATGACAGCAGTCTGATAACACAACATTACAAAGATTTCCAAAAGCAAATCACACATGCAATATCTTATTAAGTTTGATATTTTTAGTGGCAAGACGTTTCTCTGATGAATCATTTGTTCTGTTCACATATGCCTTAATAAGGACTTTGAAATACTTATCAGTCAGTAATTTCATACAGGTGTTACAGATACCCTCACTACAGTCATTCATTGATGAAAAGCAGTCAGTTAATCTATTTCTAATGCCATTGTGTGCTTTCCAACAAAAACTGACAGAAATTATTTTCAAATGCTTCTGACATTTTGGCAGCCAATTTTCCACCATACTCATTTGGAAACAGCATTTTCGAGTTATCATCATACTTCTTCATTTCTATGTGTACATTTTCCATACTACAATCATTATCATAAGACGATAATACATTTCTACACTCAGCATGGGGAAACTTACTACATGCCCAGCCCATGACATAATGTTCTGCACTATTATCAACAACACTTTTTTCACAATTACACTTCGACTGATTTTTCTGCACCGCACATAATTTTCTTCTCAGATTTTTATTCGATAACCTGTATTTGGACAGCAACTTCTGAGAATTTCTATATTTCAACATTAAGTTTGAACAGCATTTATTCATTCGCTTTTCTTCTGGTAGTTTGTCAGTTTCCTGGACTGCACTGTCAGTTGGCGACTCATCTGAAATTTCTGGGGTAGAATCATGCTCTAGTTTTCGTTTCTTTGGGCTGCATCTCAAGCTTGCCTGTTTGACATTGTGGCACAAGAGTGAGGGCACTGCTCCAGGCCAGATCCTGAAACAAAAATTAAAAGAAGTTGTAATTTTTTATGGGAACATGAAATGCCAGTAGTTAAAGCAAGTTCATAAGCAATACCAGAAAAATTAACATAATAATAGAATATAGCATAGTATTTTTATATATAGGCCTACCCTTGGCTTAAGAGATTTTTGTTTCTGAAATCCTTCTCTGTGAAGTGGTCCGAGCACACTACATATCCTTTATTTAAATGTTCTGGTCCCTTAGTCTTCAGAATTTCATCTAAATCAGCTCTTCTACTCTTCACAACCCACTGAGTGCACCTGAAAGCCGATTAAATGCATAGGTTTAATAATAACAATAAGAAAGTATGTTCACATAAATACAAACACGATAGGCAAGTCAGCATTAATACGTGGGTATACTTACAGCACTTTGTTTTTAGGAAACCTGTAAAATGATTTGCGATCACTTTGTATTTTGTAATTAAAACACCCGTACATAGCACAAATAACTCCTCTTCCCGCCATTTCCAAAATCGTGATACATAACAAGCTCAAAGCAATCTGGGTTGTAAAAGTGGAACTTGTAATACGCATAGTCAATTAATAGCTTGTGATATTAAGCTATTTGCTGCAGTCGCAAGTGTAGTTATCTGCACGAACCGCTAGATGGCACGCAGAGGTGGTGTCGCCAGTTTCTCGTGCGAGTTTCCACTATTGTCATATTAACCTATTTGGTTATAGTAAGACTGACAATTTTCCCATATTATATAGGCACTCCTGTATTCTACTGAATTTATAAGCCATAATCTACCTAAAATGTAAGTATGGATTTGAATAAGAATGGCTGTATAGTCTAATAATTTTGTAGTTATTTAAATTTTTGTTTGATATAATAAAACTATTTTAAGGATTTTCTTTTCCATTTATAATGTAGCATCACAAGTCCTCCCATATTCTGGCAAAGAAGTTGGTAACCATAGGTTCCAGACATTATAAATAAAAACTTAGATCAAGGAATGGCCCAAAACACTTCCAGACATGTTTAAAAGCCAGGAAATTGTTCCAGTGTAAAATACTAGCTGCGAAAGCTTAAGTTCGCTTATAGATCAGGGAACTTAAAATGAACCTTTAAAATTGACACCACAAAACATATTATATACCCATAATAGGGCTCTGATTTTAACACACTGATGCTAGATATCAAAACTGTACCTTTTGAACTTGAATCTAACGGACTTTTGCCATCATATCGTCTGCCAGTTAGATTCAGATGACTACAGTCCATCACATACAATGCTTATATAGGGCAATGTTTGCTCTAAGCCTACCCATTAGGACTAAGCTGGATATTTGTAAAATAATGTGTTAGAATAGTATTCAATAAGAAAGCTAACCTAATAAAAATTCTCATTATTTAAAAGACAATTACAAATTAGTTATTTATTGCTTATTAATACTGGCAATCTGTCAATTTTATGTACATAATTCACTAATTTTTACCCTCATTTTCTTTCTCACGTTTTAACAGCATTTCTTATCTTGGTATCAAGCATAATGAAAATAATCATTATTGTTTGTATAAAAGGAATTATAAAAACCTGTTCACACGTTTCTGATCTCGTGACCACTCCAAGACAAAAGTGCTTTGTAAAATGTTTCTTACTCAATTTTTTGACAATACGTTCTCGTTTAAAACCCAATTTACTTATCTCTACGATAAATATCACTTTTAAGGTAAACACGTTTTTCGTATGCGTTAATTGCTTAATGTATTTTGATATAGCTTAGTGGCCCAACCATAATAATGGTCGGGCGCTGACAAAAAATTAGTTATAGACTCATCATCTGTTCCCCTCCACGGAAATCTTTAGTAAAAGGCGAAAGATTTTTGCGTTTTGAAGGGAAACCAGAGTGACTATGCTAGTTTTGTCTATGAGTAGCCTATCAATGAGTCGTGGACTTACCTCGCGGGAGTTTGTTTGTCAAATACTAGTATAAATCGAACGTTACTACAAATTAGTGGTTTTCAAGAATTAAATTTTTAAGATCGATCAAATTCCGAAACGATAACCAATTATTTGTGTTAAGATAATATATTCATATCAAAGGAAACTGTATTTTGTAATGACAATAGACTGCTGGCTGACTCAGTAAGTTGCGAAATAATCCACCAGATAACGCCAAGATTGTGTAGTTTTAGTTGTAGCTTAGTGTTCTAAGCCAATTTTTCAAATATTAATTACAGACACATATTTCACCATTAATAACTTTTTCATATAGACTTCAATTTTTCATTTTATTTTTAAATAACCTACTTAATAGACATAAAACTTTCATTAAAATGTTTACAATGAAATACAACAACTAAAATCATAAATCCATTTCTGATTGGCACGCCAGCTTCAACGATAGATGCCGCTGTACCGAGTCAACGTGTGAACTCATTGTTTACGTAATACTATTAATTTATTTTTAGGGAAAATGCAAAACTTTTACGTTATTTATCTGAAGAATAAGTTAGTACATTGAATAGAAGTATTTAAAACAGGTCAGTCATTAAACAAGATTGTACTGTGCTGTCAAAAAACAAGTTCGCTCCATACTATTTGGTAATCGCCATCATGACTACCTTTGACAAAGTTTTACGTGTCAAGATCATACTTCACAGGATCATTTCTGTAGTTGATCTTCGCTTCGAAGTTTTCCAACTTCGTGGGCAAGCGCAACCATGATGATGTACAGTAGCGCTTTTCCCTGAGCGTGAGGCAGGTTTGACGGAGGCATTGTTTCTGTCAAACCATCGATGACCGTTAGCATTCCTTATGGGGGTGTTGGGAGGAACGCTGTCTGAGTGGTTCGCAAAAATATCAGTAGAGATGGGTGCTCATTTGCGAGAACGAACTTCAAAAGTAGCAGTAATTTAATTACCATTAATGTCAGTTGCTTTTAGGTAATAGTTTGAAAAATGATTGCATCACAAAACGTTGAAAAGATGGTAACACTTAAATAAAACGAATATATATTATTTATTAGTTGCGTTAAAATAAATAAATAATTTAAAAAGTTAAAAGTAGTAGTAGTCTGTAATTTTACTGAAATCGAAGTCATATTTATCTAAATAAGTTAAATTTTTTGTATAACAAGAGTATGTTTAATAAATGAAAATTTTTTTTGTATAAAAATAAAGTAAGATTACAATTATTCGCAAAACTTTGTCGTACGAATTACTGACTTTAAGAAAACAGAATATAATATAATTGCAGAGAGGCGGTTGGTAAAATGCTTGGAATTTCAAAGTAAAAAAAAAATTATTATAGATTGGTAATTGTATAACTTCTAATGCAAATATTGAATAGAAATGACGTACTGCTCGTATTCAATTTTTATTATAAATTAAATTTTTTATATCGAAAAGACAATTTGAAAATATAATACATATAGTTAGTAGCGCTTTCACAGCTGCTCACTGCTCTACCCACGGAGCAGTGATCGCAATCACAGTCCCACCTCTAAATATCAGTTATAATTAATTGTACAACTAGTGTAAAGATCATCTATTTACTATTTTTATCTACGAATATCTCACCGTCTACGTGTGCGTTTTCCTATACCATAATAAAAATACATAATAATTGTATTATGTTGTAAATATGTTATTATAAGTGATACAGGCCTAGTATTGTATAAATTATGTAAAATAAATTAGTACAAGATCATTATTACATTTTAAATATTTACGTAATAAATTATACACAGATACATAGACTATAACATGTCCAGTACTCGTTTAGTTTGCAGGTTATCATTTTTTCTCATATCAGTTAACGAGATTATGATAAAATACTCTAAAAGTAGGCCTACAAATATTTAACTAGTTCAACATTGAAATGTAAGTTGTCACTATAAAAATACAAATAATTTTTTTTTTTGTGTTGTAGACCAGTGGCGTACCGTGGAGTTTGAGCGCCTGGGGCAATTTAAAATATTGCGCCCCCTCATAAGCTGTTACAAATCCAAGTTTTAAAACTACGTATTTATTTTCTAAACCTACAATTATAATTATAAAATCAAATTACTTCTCTAAAGTCATTATTGTTTACTTCGAAACTGTAACAGTTTATAGGTACCAATAAACCGTACTAATACTAATAGGTACTAATAAAATAATTTTGTTTTTTTAGGTATAACAAAATAGGGAAACAAAAAACATTAAATATTAGACATTTCAGTATATAAATTGCATTTATTTAAAATCTTCTGGATTTTATTCTTGCAAATTTTTCAATTACATGGTTAAAATTTACATTTATTTTTCTTTCAATTGATAAAATTGCAAGGTTACTTAACCTTTAACCTTTCCTGCCTCATAGTCGATCTGTGATAGGTCTTTATTAGCTTTAATTTGGAAAAACTTCTTTCACAAGTAGCATTTGACACAGTGATTGTTAAAAAAATTCTTAGTGCCACAACAATGTTAATTAAACTCTCTTGCATCTTCCACTTAATTATCCAGCTTAATAATTCTAAAGTTGCCCATGCAAAAATGTTCTCTTCTGGATGAACTTCTTTAAATAAAGAAATGTGGCGTCTAATATGATGTACTTCAGCAATCATAGCTGAAGCATTCAATTCGGAATATTTTTCACATAAATGCTGAATGTTTCGAACAATGAATTCATCTTAAACTGCATCCAATAGTATTTGAATTTGAAGGAAGGCAAATAGCTCATGAAGTATATTCATTTGTAACGTACGTTTTTTTAATTCTGATGTTAGCTTATCTACTGCCTCAAGCTGTTCCCGACGAGTTTCCTGAATTAAATTTAAGCCAGAGTCGATACTTTTCTCACCAGACATTTTCTTTCGTCTTCCTTGGGCTAGTAACCTTGGGCCACTCCAACCAATCGGGGATCTCACAAACCGTCTTTTCGAGGGGGGGGACGATCCCCACTCCCACGACCGACATGTAAAATAATAATTGTTGAAAAAACATTAACATAGGATATCAATTATGATGCGGACTATATGCAAGCCCTGAAATATCGTATTTTATTGTACGATAAAAATTGTATCTTACAATTTTTTAGCGCCCCTAAAAATTTTGCGCCCGGGGCACCCGCCCCACTGCCCCCCCCCCCACGGTACGCCACTGTTGTAGACAAGCTTTGTAAGCAATATTGCCTGTTACTTGTTTATGTGTTTTTTCCTTGATCAACATTAATACTTAAGGGGTGGCCTATTGAAAATTGACTAAAAACTGATAAAAATAACTTAGTTTTACTAAATATCAGAGATAATTTTTCATATTTAGTAATTAATATTTACTAATATTGCTAATTAATATTTACTGATATTGCTCATTACGTGTCAATTGCCAGGACATTAACATCTATAAAACTGTTACTACTTCAGAAAAACTCTCTCTCTATTTATGCACCTAAGCATTCAAAGAAACATTGAAGCATGATGTTTTTAGGCTTTTGAAATGTATAATGTGGATTACGTTTGGTGGATTACGTAAATCATTTCCACACCACAGACGATCACAAACAGAGCATGTAAAACCAAATTTATTCTCACTAAAACGTTTGATAAACTCAATGTCAGCAGCGATTATTTCTGTCTTGATGCGTTTACATATCAAATTTCTAGACTGTGGTGAATCGAAAGTGTGGAAGCGTCACGTTTTTTGATGACGATTTTTGTGGAATGACCCCCAGCCTAAAAACATTAAACATTATCATGTTAATAAAATATCGGTATGGAGAACCATACATGACTTCCATGTTCTAAGATTTTTATTTAAAATCATTTACTTGAATTCAATTCAATAATTTCTAAAAAATATCCCCCACCCTCAAACTATTTTCACTATTTATAGACTTTTTTTGTTATTATGGGGTAGTCGTTTAATGTAATGTTATTTTCGAGTCACTTTATCTATAAAAATTAGGTACCAGTACTTTATTCTTATAAAGAAACTGGAATATGCAGATAATCATCCTTCCTCCTCCATGAATGTTACACTTTCATAGAGTAGGCCTAATATTTTATCATTATGTAATTGCTAAGTTATCTTATCCTTCAAAATTAAATACTCATACTTTACTTGATATCAGCAAAGTAATTTCCAAAAAATCACCTCCACCCTCTTCAACTACCCTCTCCATTTATAGATATCTCATTTACCATTTTACAATGGATAATATGACACTTATTTACCAAAATTAAGTACTTTACTCTTGTTAAAACACAAAATAATGCAGGTAAACTACGCCTCCCCTTTAACCTATCTTCACAAAAATCAATAGGCCTTGAGTCCTCTAACCTCGGGCACATATGCAAAAAATTGTTTGATTCTGTTTGAATTTGGGCCAGTTATCGTTTGTCATATAAAAAATTCTACATACATACACACGCTTTTTGGAAAATTACTGTTCTTCATATTTTGAGGGTAGTACAATCAGAATCAGCCCTTATATCGAACAAGATTTTTTTTTCATGTCCACCATACTTCCATTTTCTTATGGAACATGGAAGTAAAAAAAATATATATATGAGGAACATGAGTCTCACTCTATTATGATAAAAACCACTTTTCGGATCCTGTAGTTTCTAAAATCATGACTACTTACCAAAGACTGGCCTCTGAGTCTTTGCTACAAAAGTGTATTGCAAGAAAAACACAAAATGCCAATGAAGGGCTGCATTAAGTCCTTTGGTCGAAGTGTTGTAAAACTGTTTATTAAAATAAAGACCCTTCTTGTGGTTGTAAGCTTGGCTATCTGTGAATACAAGACAGGAAGACTGAAGATAGTTACAGAAGCACAAAGTTAAATGGGGGTCAGTTGGGGAAGCCATGTCATGACAGTCGCGAAATGATTAGACAAGAAATGATTGCACCTCATGGAAAACAGGAATGCCTCTAAATTTAAAGAGTATAGAGAGAAAAAAAGCCCCTCTTCAAGAAGAAAAGAAAAAGAAAGTTTAACCTTTGGACCAGGAGAGTTTTAAAAATGTATAATTGAGATATTTTATGTAGTCAAGTACATATTAGATATATAAAAAATGTAAAACTCTGCACAGCAACGTATATGATGCTGTACAATAAAGTCTTCTTTGATTGAAATGTTGTGTATTGTTTGCATCCTTTATTTAAAACAGAGTATAAAAACAAAACAAAAAAGATACGTCACAATTAGTGTAAATCGTGGTTTTACTAGTGATAATTAGATTGTTTTACTGAATGGGCATTTTCCAAAAACTGTGATCTTCATTGGTTTTTTTTCACAAAGATTGCTATAACTAAAAAACTACCTAACATAAAGACCTGAGATTCTTTATGGTATGGGGTACTTTACACATTATTACCTAAAATCTCATGCATGCTCATGGATGTTAATATAACTGGATGCCCGACAGGGCGCTCTCTAGTGAAGCAAATCTGAGATCACGGCAGCCATATTTAAAGCAGGCAAAAAAAGGTAAACTGACGTGGAGTTAGGTTGATTTGTGCTGACCCTTTGGAGTGTAAATTGATTTAATGCTTGCTTGACTTATCACTTCGAAAAGAAGATAAAATGCCTGACTCTTGTTGTGCTGTAGGTTGCACAAATCGACGGAAAAAAGAAGAGAACTTGCAGTTTTTTGTGTAAGTGGCATGTTTTGTTTTGCAGCGATTTTTTGTCATCCACCTCCTTATAACCAATAAATATGTTCATGCTGAATCTTTTCGTTTATTTCAGATTTCCTTTGAATGATAAAGAAAGGCTGAATGCATGGGTGCATGCAGTTCGAACAGAGAACTTCAAACCCACAAAATACAGCAGACTCTGCAGTGAACATTTCCTCGCAGAATGCTATGAGATTAGGCCAAATATAAACGTGCCTTATTTAAAGAAGGATGCAGTACCATCTGTATTTAAAGGTTTCCCTCCTCATCTTCAAAAGCCACCACCTAGAGAAAGGTCGAGGAAACAAAGAGAACCAACCTCACTTCCATTGACCAGTTGTACCACTGATGTTGAATATGTAGAGGAGCCTCCTGTTAAAAAGGCAAGAACTAGTCCATTATTGCCAGCTCGTGTGTCTAGTCCAACAAAAGCTGTCCTCAGAAATAAAATCAAGGTACTGAAGCAGAAACTAAGAAGAAAGGTGAAAAAAATATCAAGTTTGAAACAGCTTCTTGATGAACTGACAAAAAGGGGTCTTCTTGAAAACGATCCCAAACAAATAATTGAACACCATTTTGATGGAACCGTGAGAGATTTGTTAAAAAATGAACTTATAAATCAGGGACGTGCTTTCAAAGGGCGCCGATACAGCAGGGAACTGAAGCAGTTTGCCTTCACCTTAATGTATTACTCGCCTAAGGCATATAGATTTTGCAGGTAATAATTCCATCATACAGAATATGTTTGATTTTTATGTATATTCTGCTAAGATCTAGGCCTAATGACTTTTTTTACATTATCGCTAAGCTTAATTATGTAATTCCTTATTATTTCAGATCCAAACTGTCCCTGCCACATCCAACTTCTGTAAGAAACTGGACTTCATCTACAAATGCAGAGCCAGGTTTTCTGACAGATGTCTTCACAGAGTT